>CAJVRI010000580.1:0-1200000 GCA_911649635.1 Poeciliopsis gracilis
AATAGAAAACACTGATCAAGAACAAATCCCAGATTTAAGTTCACAGTGTAAAGAGTTTTCAGTATTTGAGAAAAAGAAAATTACTAGAAGTGAAGGCCTTGCATTGATTAGATCTTTGAATGAAAAACAGTTCTCTGTTTTTTATCAAATCAGGCAGTGGTGTTTAGCTAAAGTTAATGGAAAAAATCCTGAACCGCTGCATATTTTCATTACAGGTGGTGCTGGCACAGGAAAAAGTCATTTAATCAAGGCAATTGAATATGAATCAAAACGGTTATTGTCCACTGTGTGTCAGAATCCTGACAACACATGCGTACTACTGACTGCTCCCACCGGCATCGCGGCGTATAATTTAGAAGCAACAACAATCCACACCACACTTTCTATTGGGAAGGATGTACGCTTACCGTACACTCCTTTGGGTGAAGAAAAGCTAAATTCCTTGCGTGTGAAATATTGTGATCTCCAGCTTCTTATTATAGATGAAATATCAATGGTTGATCACAATCTGTTATCATATGTTCATGGTCGATTGCGTCAGATAAAACAAAATGTAAAACCATATGGTAATATTAGTCTAATTCTCGTTGGGGATTTCTATCAGCTTCCTCCTGTGAAAGGTAAACCATTATATTGTGATGGTGTTGCCACAAATATATGGTCAGATTTATTTAAAATTGCACAGTTAACTGAAATAGTTCGACAAAAAGATGCTGTGTTTTCTCAACTGCTAAACAGGATGAGAACGCGCTCTAAAGGCACACCAATGTTAGCTGATGATTTACAGATTTTGAAACGTTGTGAAACTGGTGAGGTTAGCTCAGCCTTGCACATATTCGCAACCAATAAACAAGTAAATGAGCACAATATTCATCGATTATATGAGACTTGTCCTGAATTTGTAACTATTGGGGCACAGGATTATGTAAATGATAAAAAAACTGGAAAATTGAGGTTGTTGGAAGGAAATCATGCAAGAGCTTCAAATACCTCCTTATCAGAAGCATTGTTATTGGGTAAAGGAGCACGTGTTATGTTGTGTAAGAATGTGGACGTTAGTGACGGTTTGGTTAATGGCGTTTCTGGTACTGTAATAGAAATATTAATACCAGAAAAGGACAAGTTTCCTAAAGTGGTCTATGTTAAATTTGATGATGATCGTGTAGGGAATGCAGAAGAGGAAGAGCTGCCACTATGCATCATCAGATTTGGCTGGATCCACGCCGATTGGACCTGAGGAGGAAAAAGCCACTGTTAAAGGTGGCTTGCGTCGACAATTTCCTCTGAAATTGGCTTGGGCATGTACAGTACACAAAGTCCAAGGACTAACTGTTGATGAAGCTGTTGTTTCTTTTCGTAAAATATTTGCACCGGGTCAAGCTTATGTTGCTGTAAGTCGTGTAAGAAGTCTTTTAGGGTTGACGATTGAAGATTTTGATGAAAAAAGGATATATTGTAAGGACGACATTTCGGTTGCACTTCAGAGTATGACACCTCTTTTAAGTGGATGGATTCAATTGGATCGATTTAACACATCTGTTTTTACTGTATTCCTAATAAATGTTCAAAGTTTAAATCGGCATGTAAAAGATTTGGCCTCTTATACAGAACATTGGAAACCTACATGCATTGCTGTTACAGAAACATGGGTGTCTTCAACCCAAACGGATACAGTAAAAATAGATGGTTACAGTTTCACTAACCGTCCAAGATGTTTGTCATATACTACCAGGCATCCGGAATTAATTGCGTTGCAAGACCAACAACATGGTGGTGTTGGCATCTATTGTGCAAATGACATACAATTTGAAGTATTGCAGCAACCAGAGCTGAATTTAGAGTGTTTAGTATGTCGGTTTAGTAGTTTTAACTATGGTTCTTGGGGTAATTTACCGACCACCACTATATCCTCTGTCACTATTTAAAAAGAATTTAGGAAAGTTACTGGATTGGGTTGAGAAACAAAGTGACACAATAGTATTGATTGGAGATTTTAATGAAAATATTTTGAAGTCATCAACGATCCAAGTTTTACCTTGTAATCACTTTAGTTATCAATCAATTAAATTTTATTTGTATTACACATTTCACCTACAAGGCATTTCAAAGTGCTGCTTTACATCACAAACATACAACATATAGTCATGCAACATAGTTATAAGGATGTAATGTGTGGTTTTAAGCTGTTGCAATAATGTGACATTAGGAACATTAAAAAAGGTTTTGCTTTCTTTACCAAAATTAATTTAAAGCTTTAAGAGATAAAAATATATTTTTTATAAAATATGAATGAAATCCCTTTATATTGTGAAAAGTAGTATTGCAATTTAATCAAAAACATCTTATACCATTGATGCAGCTTTATGTGAAAAGTTAACAAAACCTTTTTAATTATTTAAATGTATTTGACCATGTACTTAGGGGTTTCGTTTCTTGCATTAAGACAGCTTTGATGAAAGTTGGACAGTTAAATTGTTGGATACACACCGAAAAGTAATAATGAAAAAGTCACACTTTAGCAACTGGAATCTTATTTATTTCTATTGATATTTAGTTTCCCTTTGGGATGAATAAAGTATTTTTGAATTTAATAATGAAAAAAAGTATGTTAAATCTTTTAAGCTGTTCTTAATGCAGGTTTTGCTTTACCTTGTAACATAGCACAAAAAAAGCAAAGGCAGTCGTTGTCGGAACTCCACATGTGGAACGAGGTTCAAATCCTTGGACCGCCGTTTAACTGTGCTAGTAATTCAAGGTACAAGCTTAAAACGTTAAACCTAAAGTACTGGGAACATTTTAAGGTTACTGTGATTATTAACTGAATCTATGCATAGCAGTATTATGATTCTTGTGTGATGCATGAGCTAAGAAAAAAGGCTTCTTATGGTCCTGAGTCATAAGGGCTGTGCTACTGGTGTTGCTTTTCTCCGTCTTTGTGTTTCTGCTGTTTCCAGGTGTTGCTGATTCGTTTATTTGGAGAGCAGAGGACTTTAAACTGGCTAACTCCATCGTCTGGGTCACCTTCGACGTCCACTATCCTGCTTCGTGTTCTTGCCTGGCCTGAGCTTCTTTCCTTTTGCACATTTAAGTTTTGTCTTTGCATTTCAACTGTTCCATATGCAGTAATACACCACATCCAAGCATTAGCATTAAACCACTGATTCTGATATGCACCATCCATTGTTGTTTTTGTTAATAAATTTGTTTATGCACTTTAACGACTGCATGGTGTCCCCCCCCCTTTTTTTTTGATTACTCTCAAGCCTGTTGGTAACAGGATTCTAAAGGAGTTTAGTTTCTGTGGGTTCAACATTAAAATGAAGTGAATGGGTTTTTCTTTATCTATCATGGCTCCTAGTGAAAGAAGAGATAACATGTGCTGAGTCTGTGTTCTGTAACCAAGTAAATTATCAAAGTATGGAGAAAGAGCCTGCTGCAGGCTCTTTCTCCAGACTGCAATGAGTGAGCAGAGACTTGTACTGCTGTAGAGCCTTCAAATAAATGCTAATGAAGAATATATTCTTTCTCTGGTTTCTTGGTTCTTTAAAAAGTTGTTCCTCATTCTTTCTTGAAGGAAGTTTTCAGCAACAACTTTTAAGCTTGAATTATTGTATGAAGTTTTTTGTGTAATTATTTTCTCAATTTAGATAGTATCTATATATTATAGACATCTCTGATTTTTCTTTATGTAATGAGTTTAATCATTTCAGGAACTGTCATCTTTAAAGTTGCTCACAGATTATAATTGTTTAATAAATAAGTGTAAGAAAAAAAGATGAGCACATTTCAAAATTTATATTTAGCACTGTAAAATTTAGGGATTGGGATTTTTTTCTTATGAAAAGTTAGAAATAAAGCAATAGAAATTGCAGTGAAAATTATTTCAAAACATATCGCTTCAAATTTAGAGCTAAACCTCAGGAAGGTGATGTGAAAGAGATATGGTACAGTTGTTTAAAGCACAAATAATTATTTATAGATAAAGGCAGTATAATACAGTTTTCTGTGAAAGATTAACAAATATTTGCAACTTCCTAAACAAGTGAGACTTCAAAATTATCAGTGCAGTATTAACCCCACCAAAAATTAAAGAACTTTTATATCTTACTTCAAGGAGATGATTTATTTTCATTTCCAGTTAGTAGTTAAGGATTAGCAAGGACTTCCTGTAGGGTTTAATAGATATGTGATGAAAAGTGAGTTGATCCAATTTTAATGTCATACACTTGGTGAAAAAGTAGAAATGGAACAATAATCTCAATATTTTCAGAGTTCGTGCGGTTTCAGTGATGTCATCAGTGGACCACAAAAGTTTGTGCCGCAATGATCCCTGAAAAGTCAAGAAATATCTATTAGATCTGTTTATATATCAGGGAGATAGAAGTGTTGGAATAATCTAGGTCTCACTGTGGATTAAAATTGCAATTAAATGCTATTGTGCTCTTTCAAGGTTCACAAAGGTTAATTAGAAAGGTTTGTGGAAATCTAATGATGTATTTCTCATTTATAAAAAAAACCTTCCTTTCTCCATATATGTGGCTCATCATATAAAGTGTTATAGGGGGCGCTATAGAGAAATTAGGCAACGCACATTAAATGTTTTGACGGACTCCTTTCGGAATAAAGATCCATCCGAGTGAGTTTAGAGCAGCTTGGTGATGGAGTAACACTGACCCCTACTGCGAAATACTGATATAGTTATTCATCATATTTATCCTTGTGCCAAAAGCGCGTTGTTTCATAGGTGGAGTAACACTGACCCCAAGTGGCGAAATACGAAAATGGTTTCTAAACAGTCACTGCTGATGAATGAAGTCCTTTCTTTGACCCCTGCTAACCCCCCTTAAGCATACTCAAAAACTCACCATTTTGATAACTTTAGATGGGACATGCCTTATGAACAGACTGACCGAGTTTGAAGTCGATCAATCAAAATCTCTAGGAGGAGTTCGATCAAATGTGAAGGCTGTAAACGGCAAAAATGGGGTCAAAATCCAAACTTCAATCTAAAATGGCCGACTTCCTGTGGGGTTTAGAACATGGCTCCAAGAGACTTTTTTGTACGTCCCGACAAGATACAAATGTGTACCAAGTTTCGTAATTGTAGGTTAAAGCATGGCTTGGGGCTGATCATTTAAAGTTTTCTAGGGGGCGCTATAGAAAAATTAGGCCACGCCCACCAATTGTTGTGATGGATTGCTGTCGGGGAGTTGATCAGGACCCATCCTAGTGAGTTTCGAGCAGCTCGGCCCAAAACTGTGAAATTGAGAGCCAAACGTATGGCAATGGCGTTACAGGTCACTTCGCCACGCCGCCACGCCCACCTGCTACATCTTAGCTGGTTGGGGTTGGAATCCTCAACACACCAACATGTCTTCTGTCTCTGGGCACAGTTTCATGGTGATGAGGTAAAAGGGGTCGAATAGCGACCTTTCACAGTAAAACATTACATTTCCTGTTCTCAGGGGGCGTGGCCTAAGTGATGTCATTATTCGACCATTGGGTATTGTAGGAGACCTGATGATGATCATGAACATTTACTTTGGTGCCTCTTTGAGTTTCTGTGTAGGAGATATAACAGTTTATTTTTTTATGGCGAGTTGGTGAACTTTGACCCCTGCTAGCCCCCCTTCAGCATACTCAAAAACTCACCATTTTGATAACTTTAGATGGGACATGCCTTATGAACAGAGTGACCGAGTTTGAAGCCGATCAATCGAAATCCCTAGGAGGAGTTCGATCAAATGCGAAGGCTGTAAACGGCAAAAATGGGGTCAAAATCGGAGCTTCAATCCAAAATGGCCGACTTTCTGTGATACTTGCACTATGACATTAATTGTAAATTTTGAGCGTCTTGGGGAGCTCTACAAGTGTACCAAATTTCATGTCTCTACGATAAAAGTAAGTGAATAGCAAAGGGTCCTTTGAAAATTGCTAGGTGGCGCTACTGAGCCATTTTCCTGTGTGATTTTTGCAATGACCTTAAAATACAAAATTTTGAAACTTCCTTAACGCGTCCGCCAAGTTTGGTGAGTTTTTGAATATGATAAAGCCTCCAAAAAAGCCCCTCTTTAGGGGGGCAGAATAATAATAATAATTAAAGCCACAAGTGGCATCGGGCGGCCCTCGCAGCCAAGCGCCGCTCCGGCCTATTGGCCACCGCGGAGGAACTAGCAACCTCCTGCCGCCAGCCACCACAGAAGCTCTCACGCAGCTTACAGCACCTCCACTCGCACGGCACCCGGAAGCTGTTGCGCAGATTCCAGCACCGCGCCCACATGCCAACGCAGAAGCCGTTGCGCAGTTTCCGCGCCCGTCCACCAGGCGGTACGCATCGATGCGTTCGGCGGCGCTCCCTGACGACGCACAAAAAATGTGGTTCAGATTGGCGCATTTAATGAGGAGATATAGCTGGTGTATTAACCTAGGGGCGCAGTGGAGTCAAATTACATTTCAATGCTGTTGTGCTTCTTAGAGGTCAATAAAGGTCATACATATCCAGTTTGGTGCCAGTCGGATGATCCATGAGTGATTTGTAGCCGATCTTATGCACATGGCAAAGAACTGCAGTTCGCCATTTCTACACCCAAATGCGGTTCAGTCAGCAGCCAGCATTCCACAGAGTTAATCATTTTATCATTTTAAGTCAGTTTTCAGATCATGAAACTCATATAAATGATAGAATAACAGTAAAATATACAGTAGAAAAAACAGGTCACTCTATGCTAAAAGTGGGCGGGGCTAAGCTGCACGAAACCGCTGTTGCTAGATTCCAGCACTGCGCCCACATGCCAACGCCCAAGCCGTTGCGCAGTTTCCACGCCCGTCCACCAGGCGGTACGCATCGATGCGTTCGGCGGCGCTCCCTGACGACGCACAAAAAATGTGGTGCAGATTGGCGCATTTAATGAGGAGATATAGCTGGTATATTAACCTAGGGCGCAGTGGAGTCAAATTACATTTCAATGCTGTTGTGCTTCTTAGAGGTCAATAAAGGTCATACATATCCAGTTTGGTGCCAGTCGGATGATCCATGAGTGATTTGTAGCCGATCTTATGCACATGGCAAAGAACTGCAGTTCGCCATTTCTACACCCAAATGCGGTTCAGTCAGCAGCCAGCATTCCACAGAGTTAATCATTTTATCATTTTAAGTCAGTTTTCAGATCATGAAAACTCATATAAATGATAGAATAACAGTAAAATATACAGTAGAAAAAAACAGGTCACTCTATGCTAAAAGTGGGCGGGGCTAACGGCTGCACGAGCCGCGGAAGCTGTTGCTGGAATTCCAGCTCTGCGCCCACATGCCAACGCCAGAAGCTGTTGCGCAGTTTCCGCGCCCAGTCCACCAGACGGTTTGCACTGATGCGTTCGGCGGCGCTCCCTGACGACGCACAAAAAATGTGGTACAGATTGGCGCATTTAGTGAGGAGATATAGCTGGTGGATTAACCTAGGGGGGAGCAGTGGAGTCAAATTACATTTCAATGCTGTTGTTCTCCTTAGAGGGTCAACAAAGGTCATACATATCCAGTTTCGCACCAGTCGGATGATCCATGAGTGATTTATAGCCGATCTTATGCACATGGCGAAGAACTGCAGTTCGCCATTTCTACAGCCAAATGCGGTTCAGTCAGCAGCCAGCATTCCACAGAGTTCATCATTTTATCGTTTTAAGTCAGTTTTCAGATCATAAAACTCATATAAATGATAGAATAACAGTAAAATATACAGCAGAAAAAAACAGCTCACGCTATGCTAAAAGTGGGCGGGGCTAACGTGATGTCATGAAGTCACCATGTAAATGTGTTCTGCAGAGAGAATTAGGAAGTCTGGTGCAGCTGTCATCTTGCATTTGGAAGTTATTTAATCTTCATCTTTCATGGCAAATATTCAGTTTCACACTAAGCCACGCCCACATGCTTTCATGCTAACTACAACTTAGATTTAATGCAGTGCAATTTCAACCTTCTTCTAAAAATCAGAGGAACATTTTAAAGTTGAAGATGTTCCAGTTAAATAAATAATAAACCAAGGGCAAAGCACATTAGCAGAGCACAGTTAACTCTCAGCACATTAGAACAATAGCACAGGCTCAATCCCAGCCATTAATTAGGTATTAATCACAGGAAGCGCTACAACTAAATATTATAACCCCAATCACTCGTTAATAAGACACTTAGGATTTTTTTTTAGCTCTTTCAAACGAAACTTTAAACCAGGGGTCACCAACCCGGTCGCCTGCAGGGACCTTTTCAGTCGCCCGCGGAGCTACTCCTAAAAATAGCCATTATAATTATGGAGCACTACCAAAAAATAATTTAATTAAATGTTTTTAATTGAAGTAATAACGTTTGACGTTTATATTTAGAGTTCAAAGCGAGGGAAATGATAAAAACATTTAGCAGGAAAAGAGTATAAAAGTCTTTCCTGCTGTTAAAGTTTAGAACTGCAGGCGCCTGCAGAAACTGGTGGAGCGCAGCAGCGCCTGCAGCTGCACTCTGCGTACCGTCACATTTTCCTTTAAGTAAACAAAGAAAATAATAACTTCTGGAGTTTTTATTATTTAACCCTATTTACTATTAACAAAACTGTGAAGAAAAAAAATAAATAAATTGTTCCAAAACATCTTATTCGTAGCGCGCATCGCAACACCTGAACCTGGGAATCAACACCGTCCTCTTTCCGTGAACCTCATGGAGAGGCTTCGCTTCATGTCTATATTATTTAGCGTCGTCTGGAAAAGAAGTCCGCTGCTCTTGTGTTTTAGGCATATTTAGTTTGCAGCATTTCCTGTGATAAATACCTAATTAATGGGTGGGATTCAACCTGTGCTACTGTTCGGATGTGCTGAAAGTTAACTGTGCTCTGCTAATATGCTTTTCCCCTTGTTTATTACTAAGCGTAACAACAAACGATGCTCAATGTATGAAACTGGATGTATGAAACACAATATTCAGTATATTGAATTATTAAAGCGCTTCGTTAGCTTTAAAAACGTTGCATGCCTGAATGGACTCGGTTAGCATCGTCCTCGGAGTTCCAAAACATGACGGCTCCTATAATCAGCGTTACTCACCGAGAGTTACGAGTTTTTAAACAATAAAACTGCTCCAACTCCGCTTCAACAGTCCGTTCCGGCTCACGTGCGAGGTTCGGCTCCAAAAACCCAAGCAAAACGTTGAGCGTGGTCGGTTCTGTTGCTCCAAAGTCCGTGCAAAATGTTCAGGAAAAGTTAGCAGGTCCAACTGTTAGCAAAAAAAAATTACAGTCCACAGCAGAACAGTACGAACCTCGACCATGAACGGCAGCCGGCCGGCTGACAGAACGTATTAGCTTAAAGACACAGCTCTCCCACAGTCTTCGCGGCCGTACGCCTGTCGATGTTTGTCATTGGTGGAGTAAGACTGGCCCCCTACTGTCGAAATCCATCATCTTTATCCGTGTGCTGAAAGAGCGTTGTTTCATTGGTGGAGTAAGACTGACCCCAAGTGGCGAAATACGGAAATGGTTTCTAAACAGTCACTGCTGATGAATGAAGTCCTTTCTTTGACCCCTGGTAACCCCCCCCCCTTCAGCATACTCAAAAACTCACCATTTTGATAACTTTAGATGGGACATGCCTTATGAACAGACTGACCGAGTTTGAAGTCGATCAATCAAAATTTCTAGGAGGAGTTCGATCAAATGTGAAGGCTGTAAAGCGGCAAAAATGGGGGTCAAAATCCAAACTTCAATCTAAAATGGCCGACTTCCTGTGGGGTTTAGACCATGGCTCCAAGAGACTTTTTTTACATCCTGACAAGGTGCACATGTGTACCGAGTTTCGTAATTGTAGGTTAAAGCATGGCTTGGGGGCTGATCGTTTAAAGTTTTCTAGGGGGCGCTATAGAAAAATTAGGCCACGCCCACCAATTGTTGTGATGGATTCCTGTCAGGGACTGGCAGAGGACCCATCATAGTGAGTTTGGAGCAACTCGGCCCGAAACTCTGGAATTGAGAGCCAAAGCGTATGGCAGTGGCGTTACAGGTCACTTCGCCACGCCGCCATGCCCACCTGCTCCATCTTAGCTGGTCAGGGTTGGAATCCTCAACACACCAACATGTCTTCTGTCTCTGGGTACAGTTTCAAGTTGATGAGGTCAAAGGGGTCAGATAGCGACCGTTCACAGTAAAACATGACACTTCCTGTTCTCAGGGGGGCGTGGCCTAAGTGATGTCATCATTCGACCATTGGGTATTGTAGGAGACCCTGATGATGATCAATCACAGTAACTTTGGTGCCTCTGTGAGTTTCTGTGTAGGAGATATAACAGTTTATTTTTTTATGGCGAGTTGGTGAACTTTGACCCCTGCTAACCCCCCTTCAGCATACTCAAAAACTCACAATTTTGATAACTTTAGATGGGACATGCCTTATGAACAAACTGACCGAGTTTGAAGCCGATCAATCGAAATCCCTAGGAGGAGTTCGATCAAATGCGAAGGCTGTAAACGGCAAAAATGGGGTCAAAATCGGAGCTTCAATCCAAAATGGCCGACTTTCTGTGATACTTGCACTATGACATTAATTGTAAATTTTGAGTGTCTTGGGGAGCTCTACAAGTGTACCAAATTTCATGTCTCTACGATAAAGTAAGTGAATAGCAAAGGGTCCTTTGAAAATTGCTAGGTGGCGCTACTGAGCCATTTCCTGTGTGATTTTTGCAATGACCTTAAAATACAAAATTTTGAAACTTCCTTAACGCGTCCGCCAAGTTTGGTGAGTTTTTGAATATGATAAAGCCTCCAAAAAAGCCCCTCTTTAGGGGGGCAGAATAATAATAATAATAATATAATAAGAAACAATACAGATACAATAGGCCTTCGCAGCGCTTAGCTGCTCGGGCCTAATAAGAAACAATACAGATACAATAGGCCTTCGCAGCGCTTAGCTGCTCGGGCCTAACAATACAGATACAATAGGCCTTCGCAGCGCTTAGCTGCTCGGGCCTAATTACAGCATTCTGAACCAGATGTGGACACAGACACTCAAACATGCACAAAGACACAGAAGTTGCCAGATTTAGTTTGGTGAAAAGTTTCTGAGTTTGTTTCTTTTAGTCTCAGAAATAACAGGAAGAGCTGTGTTCAGTTCAAGTTCATCATGTAAAAAATAGAACCACAATGTTAAATGTTCTCCTGAAGGTGTTTTCTGCTCATGAAGGTGTTCATTTATCAGGGACAACTCTGTATACAGCACTGACATTAACATCATGATGATGATCAATTTTAATGTGATCATTTCTTATTTTGTTCTCAGGTTCAGTGAAGTCTCAATGCTGTGTGGCATTTTTGTGTGGTAGCTAAAAAGAAGCAGCTAAAATAGAGACTGAAAACGTGTATTTTACAGCCGTGTTTTAAAGATGTGTTAGTGTCGAAATATTTTATTCATGAGAAAAATGTGAAGACTTTGAAAAACCTGTGCATTTGGTTTGACACTGTTTTAGAACTTCAGTGAATTACAAGTCATGTTGCTTTATGCCAGTGGTTCCCAAAGATTTTCTGGGGCCCCTTATAAATTACAATAAAGCCCCTACCTTACCCCCCCACATTGTTCAACTAGACATAAACTCATACACATGCTTTGTTTTCAAACTCCATTGAAGTTTATTTCACACTTCAGGTTGCAACAAAACAAACTACAAACTATCTTTACAGTGAAACACTTTGGTGTAACTGTTTTTCTTTTTTCATCCATACTGCTCCCCACGCTCCCCACCCCAGCAATGGCACTGTGCCCCCCTTAGGGGTCGTGCCCCACTCTTTGGCAACCACTGCTTGGTGCAAAGCATGAATGTAAAACTGTGATAAAATCTTACTGAAGATCCTGTTTACAGTCATGCCAAGAATCTGCAGTTATTGTGACAAAACTGTCTTAATATATGTGAAAAAAAGATGACAATAATGGGTGTCTAAACTCTTATGTATTGTGCCAGTGTAAACCTCTTTGTCTTAGTGATTTAATAGATGTAAAGATTTGTGATTGTAAAAAAGAAAGTGGTATTGTGCTGTCTAACTTAAATATTTTTACCTTGGAAGTTTATATGTGCTTTAGTTCAAAATAAAAGAGAAAAGAATGAACATAAATTTAGCTTTTGCCAGTCATTTTTAAAATACTAATGACAGAGATGCGAAACAGAATCGTTCTTTTTGCCTCCACCTCAGACACTAAGACCTCTAATTCACACTCACTGAAACGTTCTTGTTCTCCTCAGAGGTCTTATCATGCTATGAACCACAATTAGAATTGTGACAATGATAATAATAATGATAATGATAATAATAATAATTGTTGTTGTGGTATAAGAGAGAAATTCAAATGATTGATTCAAGAATCAGTCACGTGAAGGAGGGAAGCCTGTAAGGCCTTCTCTGTAGGCCCAAACACTATCAGCAAATATCTACAATCTAAACAATGTGTTATTCATTTACTTCCAGTAGTCGACTCTCTTTTTTTGTAATGTTTCTTTTGACTTCCTGTCCATATCTGTGCGGATTATCGATGTTTTGTTTTGTTCAGTCAGGTTTCAGTCTCTGCTCGTTGCCAGGCCCGTCTGATCAGCGCAGGGCCTCAGCAGGCCTCAGGCTGCAGCGCTGCAGTTCATTGGACCAATCAGCTCTCAGATTCGTCTCACGCGCCTGTTCCACTCAGAGAGATGAAGGTATGGCAAGCCGTTTCAACATAAATTGAAACGGCTTGCCATAAATTGGGTTTTACCTCACTTCCATTCCAGATATCTGAAATTGGTTTATGACTAGACGTATTAGTAAATTAAAATATTTCTTTTATAGTTTTTGACTAGAAAAAATACATATTTGAGATATCTCTAATTAAATTCTGACTGTCAGATGTACAATTGATTTGTATGAAGCCTCCAGTTCAAGATATCTACAATGAATTACTGATTACTGAAGCACATATCTCAGATATCTACAATTAAATTGACTAGTCATACAGTAAATTCAAGATATCTTGTTCTTAGTTTTGACTGGTTATTATAATAAAAAATATCTCATATGACACCATAATTCAAGATATCAAATTTATTTCATGACGTTTACGTCCATTTTTAATTCTAGATATTAAATAGGAATCTCTAGAATTCTAAGTTTGGTTAGAATTAGATCAACTTTAGAATCCAGAAAAAAAAAATGATTCCAGGACAGAAACACTTTTTATTATGACTTAGAAAGTGTGGAGTACTCATTACTTTTAGGAGAGAATACTTAATCCAGCATAAATATAAGTATGCCGGAGGATACTTACTTACTTACACTTATAGAGCAACCCTGAACAGGGATTAGAACAAACTTAGAATCCAGAATAACTACCTTAGTAACTGTTTCAGACTCCTGTTCTTCCAAACCAGAGATGGAATTAGATTAGAGGACACTTCTCCTGCAAAAGTAGTTTTTCATACTTTAGGTCAATATCAGATTCTTTTTCTTCTCTTGCTTCTTCTTTGTTTGTCATTTTGTTTGCATTTCCTTTTAATTCCTATAAAGCACTTTATATTGCTTTCTTGCTGAAAATGTGCTATGTAAACAATATGACCATGCATAGTCAAAATTCCTTTTATATCTCCAAATAAATTCGAGATGTCTTTAGTTTGGCCGCTTTTCTACTTAAGATATCTTAATTTAACATTCTGATTAATCAGAGTTACTTTACTGACATCTTGAATTGGTATTGGTTGGGAGGATGGGTTTTGGGCTGTGTTGGGTTCTCAATTCCCACACTTGCGAGGCAGCAGCTGATCCACTGGTGCTTCCAGCCGCCTCTGTCTGCTGGCTTTTCTCTGATGCTTGTTTATAGAGCAGGCAATTTCCTGTAAGCTTGCTAGAATCAATCTGTTGTATTACAGATGTCATGGCCAAACATGACATCTGTAACTGGGTGACTGGGTAAAATTAAAAATATCAGAAGCCATACCTCCAAGAAATGGAGCGCTGAGCACATCCACATGGAAAAGAGTCAACTTGACTGAATCCAAAAAGATGACAAAAGAAAGAAAGGTGTCTCATAGCCTGACAAGCTAGGCGTGATTCAGAGTAGTCAGAATAGGCGTGAACACAACATCAATTTCTCAAAGCCTAAATACAAATCAGACATTTCGCTTCCCCACTTCCTGCATGTTCTACTTAATGCCTGCCACCATGTGGATCCACCAGTTGGCCTGTACGGTCCAGCCCAGGTGTTCACACTCTGCGATCCGCTGGAGGAAATGCTCCTTGGCCTCGGCCTCAGTTTGGTCCTCCTGCAGTGCCTCCCGCAGGTAACGCATGTCCTCGGCGGCACTCAGCTCCGGGATGCCGGTGAGCAGCATGAGGGAGAACAGCGTGACCAGCAGACGGGAGTGGGAGCGCAATAAGAGGTACGCCTGGGTGCAGGTGTCCTGGTGCAAAAAATTATATGGAAACACATACGGAGAATACAATTAACTAAAAGTCAGCTTTGATATGGAACTGACATCAACATTTTAACATCGACATTTGAAAAGTTGTTAACTTCAACACAATGTATGGCTGGTGTCTATTTCTTTTAACCGACTCATCTTTGAATAGCAACAAATGCTTAATGGGAAATTTAATTTATTTGAACCAGGGGAACCTAAATCTGTCATTTGTTGTTCACAAAGTGTTTTTAGTCTGAAGTACATTTTAAGCACACAGTCACACACAGGGTGAGATCTTCGTACCCTGAACCGCTGAAAATAGAGGCTGTTTCGACCTTTGACCCTGCCCATCACATATAAGAAGTCAGGTGTGAGGACAAACGGTGCCCGCTCCCTGCTCACTCCCAGGAAGTGCTTCCTGTTACCCAGGATGTGACCAAAGTCGATGTGGAACAAGTTTCCTGTGAGGAGGAAGGACAAAGGAAAATCCCAGTCTGGTTTCATCCATCACAGAGCTTCTTTCCTCTATCACTGTTTTAAAATGACTTTAAATAAGCATTTAATTAAAAAAATGTTTTTAATTTACCATTTTTTATCTCTGCACAAACATCCAACAGAACATGCTGCTCACCTTGGTCTGTGATCATGATGTTGTCGTTGTGTCTGTCTCCTATTCCCAGGACATAGGTGGCCACGCAGTATCCTGCACAGGACTTCACAAACCTCTCCACTGTCTTATAGTGCTGCAGTCACAAAAACAACAGCAGTCTGAGAGTAGATGAAGCAGCAGGTCCTCCAACCTTCTTCAATTCTTTTCTGGTAACAAATTCAATTTCTATATGATCATTCTTTAGGAATTAAGCTGAATAAATCTAATCCTCTGGTGCTGATGCCAGAGGATGTTGTGAGGAAACTGTGCAAACTGTGCAATCCTAGGAGCCATTTTTGCCTTTAGTCTAGTAAAGTATGATTGGTTTAGTGCGAGGCACAAGTGTTACTTGACATTTCTGTCATTTATTTATTTATAAATAAATAAATTTATAAATTTATTTTTAAAAAGACAACTTAACATTTTTTGATAAATGGCTACTTCGTGATTTTAACAAAACCCAGTAATGTTTTTGTTTTTTAGTTTTAAAACAAAGAAAAAAAATCATTTGCAGAAAATAATTAGGTTCTTTCTGTGAGATGTTTCAGTTGATGGAGAACGAAAGAAAAACATAGTGACAAAATAGATCTAAAACAATGTCATTGGAAAATATATGTCCATCAATTGTCCGTCACCCTTCTCCCTAACGGGGTCGGGAGGTGCTGGTGCCTATCTCCAGCTGTGTTCCGGGCGAGAGGCGGGGTACACCCTGGACAGGTCGCCAGTCTGTCACAACATAATAGTTCTTCAATGTAAATTTAATGAGAAAAGCTTATTAATGTTTTCTTTTTACCTGTAATACATATATTTTCCCTGCGACAGACTGGCGACCTGTCCAGGGTGTACCCCGCCTCTCGCCCGGAACGCAGCTGGAGAGGCACCAGCAACTCCCGACCCCGTTAGGGAGAAGGGTGACCGGAAAATGGATGGATGGATGGATGGAACTATTATGTTTAAAGAGCCACTTGTGGCTCCAGAGCATCCCTGGCATCGCGACCATTATTCAGTAATTTAAAGCTCAGCTGGCTCTCCTGGAGTCCAAGGCCATGTTATAAAAAAACCACTCATAAATTAATTGGGTGAAATAATTGAATTCAGATGTTTCCATTCCAGAGAGAAAATGACAAATTGTGGACACAAATGGGTCGATGTTCTTCCAAATGGAAACATAAGAAACTATAAGAAACATCATTTCAGCTGGAAAGAGAAATGATTTGGAAAGGCTTGTGTTAGATAGGATAGATGGAGCAAAAGGACACACTTTATATAACAAATATAATTAAAGACAATAACTGACTGACTTGAAATTGCTTGAAATTGACATCATTTTATTTTGGTTATTTTGAAGATTTCATCCATGAATCTCCACTTAATAGTTGGAGTGTAGGTGGCGACTCAAACATGACTTGTTCGTTTTCAGAACCTTGCAAAAGTATTCACATCCCTTGAAATTTCACTGTTCTATACATTTCATATTTTTAAGTTATAGACCTATACAAAGAAGATCATTGGTATAAATTAGAAGGCAAATAATGCACCGAGTTAGACTTGTTTTATTTTACAAATAAAATCTGAAAAGTGTGTCTGAATTTACTGGACTCGGACACCATCAAGGCATGGAAACGCCCTTGTAGTTTTCTAATTTTGCACAACTTTAATCAATTAAAACCTAAGTCAGGTTTTACTTAGTAGAAAATGTTTCAAATCTATAGTGAAAAATACTTCTGCTTGTGTTTCACTCACTATTTCCTGTAGTGGACACTTGGACTTGAGCCACTCAAACAGAGCATCGTTTCTGAAGGCTGCAGTCGTTCCGCCGTGGCTTCTCTGCACTGCAGCAATGGTCGCTGCATTCCTCACTATTTCAATCATTCCTTTGGAAAGAGATGATTTAGAAACACTTTGAAAAAATCCATTTGTGTCAATTAAATATTGAATTTAAAAATAAAAATTCCTTTTCATCTGGAAACCTTTACAAAGGAAGTTGCCTTTGAATGGACATAACTTGACTGACTTGTTAGATGTATTTCATCCCGTTCTGACGAGTTGGACGTAAGTTTTAATCTTACTTCTCTCTCCATAAATAAGCAATCAACATCCCCATGTGCCTCAGAGAGTAACAGCAAGCATTCTTTCACAATAGAATCGTCTAGGCATAAAGAAACATACCTATGTTGTGTCCTGTGGAGATGCATCCATATGGAATCAGGTTAAGGTCCAGAGATTGTTCCTGCCAGATGGACTCCATCACCACCAAAGTCTAAACACCAAGGCAAACAAATCCACGATAATTCATTCAAATGTAAAACAATATCTTTTAAGAAAATCAAAGCAGCAGATGATCGGTGTGACCTGGATGACCAGCATGTCCTGCCGGAGGTCGTCTCCCTCTTTGAAGATGATTCCGACGGGTGTGCTGGAAGTGGGCGACGGCATTGGTGAGAACTCCAACCACAGAGGCTTCTTCTTTGAGGCCATCACTTTGCATTTGTCCAGCTGCAGCAGAAGGATTCAGAAAAATCCAATTAGTTTTTTTTCTTTGGGCTCCAGTTCAGCATCTACTTCATTTCGACCGCTCTAAGATGCCTGCACCAAACAGCCACTTTCCTAACCCAGAAATCCTTACTTCTCTGAAAGATGACATTTTTTAAATGTCGATTCTTTTACCAAGTAAATTATCAGTTGTTTGGCTTCATTTGTTCTTTTTTTTTTACTTTACATCCTTTAACAAACGTTTGCCTGAATATTAAGGCTTGACTAAAACTCAGATTATCAGAACTATTCAAGGAACACAGTGGAGAACTGATGAGAAGAATCCTGGATTTGCACAACTTGGAAAAGATTTTCAGAGCTCATTTCTAAACAACAGTTGTACATCAAACGAGTCACCACTTTACCATGATCTGGCAGAAGACCCAAACTCTCCATCCTTTAATACAATCCAGGCGCATTTGGCTTTTGATTTATTGTGTTTATATTTTAAATATTTCCTTATTTGTATCAGTGTAGATCTCACCATCTTCTATTCAGTTCCCTGCATTGATTATTGTTCAAAAGGTCCAAAATGGAACAATTTCAATTCAGTTGAAATTTGTCCCAGAGGAGCAAGTTCAGTTCCTTTCACACAATTCAGACCTGATATTGGCCACATGTCCTGGGTAAACCTGGGCTGTTATGGCTGATTATAATGCTAAAGTCTAATCATCTTTTGGTAAAGTCAAAAAATAAAACCACAAGACTAAAAAGTGTCTATTCAGCACGTCATGTGACACGTCACTTCATTTTCTAACACAAAGAAACCCACTGCAACAAGACCTACCAGAATTGTTCCCACTTTGACGCGGGGGTCAAAGGGCAACAGGAATTCATTTGGCAGATTACTGCTTCTGAGGAGCTCCTGCAGCTTGAGTGGAGCTGAGAAAAACAACACAGATTCATTTCAGAAAAAAAACCTTAATGTTGAAACATTCATCAGCCTGTTAGTATATGTTTGACACAAGCTGACTGTCTTGCAAATCTGTGGTGTGAATAGCAAGAAAGAAAGAAAAGCCCTCTTTGCCTCTCATTTATTCTAGTTGTCCAGGAAAACCAGGAAGGTTTGCTGTCGGCGAAGGTCTGGTTAGAGAACACAGTCAGGAAAGTCGTGCCATGATTTCACAACATCTTCCACAGATCAGAAGAAATGTTGTCTTGGCTGGTGGCTTTGTCCTTTGCTTTAAGAATGGTCTGTTACATTTCAGCTGTCAGAATTTGTGTCACAGGTCTGAGGATTGGTGCTTGCTGGGAATGGGAGGGTGGGAAATGCTGATGGTGGAGGATTGCTCCACCATTAGCATTTGCTGGTGATTCTGACAGGACCTCTCTCCTTCCCCCCTTTATTTGCCAAGTGTGCTCAATATATTGGGTGTCACAATAATAATGTTGCTTGCTCTCACTGTTTTATCCAATAGGTTATGGAAGTTACAGCTCTTTGCCTTAACTTCCATAACCTATTTGCAGCAGATGTCATCATGTGGTATTGGTCCAGGTCGCGGCAGAGCTGGCTCTTCCTCCACACCTTGCTTCTTCTCTTGAATCGCGTCTTGCATTTCTTTGTTCAACTATGTGTGTTTGTCGATGTGCTTCCAGCTTGACTTTGCATTTCCGACGGTTGTCTTGGCTTCCTGACGCATCTGCTCCCTTGCCTCATTCTGCGTCCTGGGTTGTGGTTACACTGAAGTCCATTAATCCATCCTTAAGTTCTTCCATTTAGCCTGTCTCCATTGGTAACCATTTAAATGTCTTTTGATCATTGCGGCTTCACAATCTGTCAGTAGATCAATTTTTTCAATAAGAAACTGAAAAGTGCTTTTTGCTTCACTTCAATCCCATTAAATCTGACTTTCAGGTCACTAAATAGAAGCTGTAATCATTATACTGAAAAAAGCTAGGACGTCTTTTCATCTGAATGAAACTCTTTTCTAATAGCATGGTATTAAATCTGGCATTTCCAGATTTAATGCCATTATTATGGGACCTTGGTCATAATAATGACAAAAAATTACTTCCAATAATATCGGAAGCACTTTTTTGCTGCCAATATAAAAACCTTATGTTTTATATTGGAATTTTATTGATATTTCATGGGATCAACACACATATCTAACATAATGCACTGTGTAGTTGTCAAGTCGATGGAAAAATTATGGAAATAATAACCAGATCTTTTACACATATTCTATCCATCTCTTGGGTCCTTGCTGGACAGATTGTCAGTCTTAACTGCTGTCTCCAACGCCTCTTTACAGAACAACCAACTACGCTCAGATGTCTTTGAATCAGTAATAGCGTCCTTAGTGTCCACATGGGTGCAATTATTTTCATCATTAAGAAAACTAGCTGTTCTCTGAAGAGATAGTTGAGAAGACCTCAGAGATTTGTTTGGAGAACCTGAGAGAACCAACAGCATCAAGAGCAAAGAGCACAACAGACTAGTTAGAGAAAGCTGTGGTTGGGTTCACAGCAGGAGGGAATTATGCCTTGAACTTCACACAGATGTTCAAAGCATCTGTGTGATGTATTAGTAGCTCAGAGAGGAGATTGATCTTTCCACATGGCAAATGTTTCATGGTGACAATTTAAACAAATAGGTAAAAAAAAAAAATTAATTCATTAATTAATCAAAGTTACATACTGCACCTTTAACAGAAAAATAAAGAAATTTGGGGCTGCGTTCGAAACACTGCTCATGTCGAACTGTTTGTGTCAAACGACACATCATGTTCAACATATTATCCTCATGGTAAAAACAAGTTGATAATAAATCGTGGGAAGACGGATGGAACAAGACAATGTTGGAAAAGGCCTGTTAGAGGTTGCATATTCATATGGGTAGAGCTGCAAATGGTCCAGGTTTTAGTCACTAAATGTGATGTGCCTTTGAGGCACTTCAGATTTCTATACAAAACGTTCAGTTTCAATTTACACTCTGTTACTCTCACATACAAATCAAAAAATATGTTAAGATGAATGTTGCTCTGAGTCAAAATATTAACATCAGCAAACACAGATACTGTACTGCCTCAGGAAACTCCTAAATCCTTATGATTTAAAGTTTGAGGTGCTTTTCTGAGGATTCACACACTCTATTTATCTTAAAGCTCAGGTTAGCAAAGAGGCTTAAAAGCTTCCAGACACCATAAGAAATATATACATAATTGGATCTCCAACCTGAGGAAGGAAGGTCTGTTTTTTCTGGGTATAATCTCTTGATAATCATTGCGACTTCCTGCAGGGCCTCCACTGCCTGCACCTGCTGGGTGAAGCTGTTGATCATGGCCTGGCCGCAGCCCAGCAGGTAGGCCTCCAAAATCACTGCCATGCGTTGGCGGAAGTACGGGCACCCTGCAACCTCGCTGCGCACATACCAGAAGAAGAAATGTCCGATTCTCTTGCTCTGGAGAGAAAGAAATAAGTAAGATCCTCAGAGAAACAGTAGTATGGCAAAATTCTCCACACTGATGTATTTACGGGGGGGACGCTGAAATATACTTTTGTCATTCCTGACAAAGTCCCATGAGAATTTTCTGTGCTTTAATGCAAATGTTTTAGTAACATCTTCATAAAACATAGGCCACTGCCTTTTTTAACTCCCTGCAGCAGGCAGCTAGAAGTCACAACATCACTCCTCTACTAACCCTTTCAGAATATTTTTACCAGCGTTGCACTGAGAAATGCCTCATATGAGGAGCTTGGAGCTGCAGCTCAGAGGAGGAACTACGGCACAAAGACAGGAGGTTTCCTTGGTGCTGGCACAGCTGAATGGTTGCCATGGAAAGATAAAATATTTCTCAAACATGTATGAAAGAAATCATGGCACGTATGTTTTTGACAAAGGAATAAAGTAACATAAAGTAAAACTCAAAAAAGTTGATTTTACACAATGGTGCCCCTTGAAGATGCTGTTACCTTCTATTTCCACTTTACAAATGATTGCCGTTAGGTCCAGTTAGGTCCAGTTAGGTCCAGAGTTTCATTTATTCCTTTTCATTTACACATTAACTCTCATAGAAAACATTCAGTGAATAAACGCTGCTTCCTCCATTAGACAAGTGAAAACACCATGTGATTAACTGAGCTGGTGTCTACATGTCATAATCTATTTCATTATTCCAAAAAAGCACAAGAAACACCCAGAAATTCTATTTTGACGAACCAAAGATCTAGTGATAATCAACATCTGTCTCAAAAGTTGACATCTTTTGAATAAATGTCCCTAATTTAATTACGCAAAGCAAGAAAGAAGAAAAACAATTCTAACCTTTCAAATGTAGAAAAATACTCTTAACATTGTGAAGGCTTTGTGATAAAAGAAATTCACATTCAAGTGTTTTGTTATGTACATCAGTAGATCCTTGCCACGTAAGACAACACCATGATTTATACGTTAATGAGAATGCATACAATGTGATCATTTTCACATAGTGTGGTAATTGTTATAAGGTATAAATATAAATTCACCTGTTGCACCAGAAAACTACATAATTCAGATCATGTCTGCTTCTTTTTCTCATTTAAACCTCACAGCAGCTAAAGCTTAAGAAATAAATCCATGGAAATATACAGTGATAATAATTAATCAAAATCTTGAGTAGGCTTCTGACAATGTTGGTTTTGAACTAAAAGGAAGATAAATACATTATCAGTGTACAATGATTGTAAAAACAGGGGTATAATTAGGTTCAAGAGGATAAGTAGAACATCAGCAGGATCACGTCTGTGAATAGAAGAGCGTTCGGCAGCTTGCTGCTCTGGAGCAGAAGCACATGTTAACAGAATGTCAAGTGTCAAGAAGGTAATTACTAAACAATGACTTTAGAAATTAATATGATGTCCATTAGTCTGGTAAGGCCATTAAAGCTGTTCAAGTTCTGTAATGTAAAACGATTTTATAGTGGATAATTTTTCTCTTTTCTTGTGAGAAAGAATATTAACAATGACAGAACACTTAAGACAGCTGCTCGTCTTTATTTAAGTGGCTTTCAGATTTGCCCCAAGGTCAGCCACTGACATGCACAGGAATGAAAAAGAAAATTTAACTCCATCTCATGTTCTACCTGGCTTATTCCACATGTCTTTAAAATTTCATTTTATGGCAGTCCTTTTAGAAAACATCAAACACTATCAGGTGTTCTCTCATCTGATAGTCCTGGAGACTCGGTTTGATTGGGGCCAGAATTGCAACTTTTATTATGTTTTCAGCTGGTGTGGTCCACTTTCACACTGCACAACAGGTTCAGATAATCTAACCCTTTGTAAAAACCTGTTGGCCTGCGGTGCCACTGCACCAAGAACTACTGAAAGAATCAATAAGAAAACCTCAAAAGAAGTGGCTGAGCATAACTTCCTTCTTCGTGGCATGTAAACAGAAATGGAGTGATGTCAGATTTTAGCAGTTGTAGAATTTCTCTTTTGTCTTTGGTAAAAGATCATGAGCCATTTCTCTCTTTATTATTGCACTGGTGTGTTTGGTTTGGTTACATTTGCCCAGAATGTTCTGCAGTTTGTTTGCTGCTTTTGGAGCAGTCTCAGGTCCGCTTGCCATTTGCATCTGCATTCGCATGCACATTCACACCTCCCAAAATGAGCCGGACTTTCCAGGCAAACAAACTGGAGTTTGATTAAAGTGGAAGCACGGCTGGTGTGAATGCAGACATCTTTAAAATTGGCTGCATTCTTGATAGGTGGCTGATAATAGAAAACAATCTTAAGTAAGAAAATTAAAGGTGTTAAAACATTGTCTAATAAATCTAACTAATGTGTTTAACTTGGTGACAGAGTTACTGAAATAAATTAATTTTTCAATAATGTTAATATTCTTATTGAATGAGTATATATATTCAGGTGCACTAATAGTTCAAAAATTAAAGTGATATTGATCAAAGCGGAAGGTCATGTGTTTGACAGATGATTTCATGTAAAATTATGTAATTAGCAAGGCAATGATACAAAACATCGTGGAAAATCCTCAACAGAGAGGCTAAACACAGAACATTTCAGTTGAAGCATAGATCAAAACTAAAGAACATAAAGCCAAAATGTATTTTAGTTTTTATCCTTGAAACTTAACACTTTAACTAGATATGTAGCTGAGTAAACAGAAAAGAATTCAAAGCAGCAATAAATCAACAAACTGTTGCACAGCTTGATTTGATATTTCAAGTGAAACGAGAAGTCACATGACTCACCCGCAGAGCTCTTTGAATAAGATACCGAGCAAGAAAACTGTCGTGGTAAGGCTCCACTTTCAGGGTCTGCAAAGACAGAAAGCTTCTGGTCACTTCCTGGTTGTCATTCAGTAGATTCCAATCTAAAGAGAGCAAAGAGCTGTTTTTCACACAAAGATCACAAACATACCTGAACCAGCTGTAGCAAATATTTGAGCACATCATCATCTGGTAGACTCTCCAGTCTCTTTACTGCTAGTTTCCTGACAATCTCATCTGGGAAATCCATACTGAGCAGCTCCAGCGCCACATGTACATCCAGTTCCCCAGGGTCCCAGAGTCCCAGTAGCCAGTGCACGTCCTCCACCACCCTGCGATCCAACCAATTAATATTACGCAAGAAGTGGGGAAGGTTGGAGCCATACTGGACACTCTCCTCCCGAAACCTCTTGAGGTAATCCCTCTTGGTGTTAAAGACGGGTGATGGAGACCTCAGAGTTACCTTGTCAGTCTTTGGAGACTGAAGAAATTTCCCATGTGGAGAAAGAGAATCAGTGACAGGTGAAGTGCACTGGGTTGAGGAAGTAGATTTGTCAGGGAAAAGGTCCGATATTGGACTGCCAGACCCGTCATTGTGGCTGAAGGTGTTTGGGAGAACCACAGGGAAGCTGTAACGGTCTAGAAGGAAGCTGATGGCCATGGACTCATCTATATGTGGGTTTGTAGCGGAGGACAGCTTATCGGCTTGGTAGGTGATGGCTCCATCCTCCAGGTCAGGATAGGACCACATGTGCAGGGTGTAGGGACCCTGACTCAGGAGAGACCTGTAGGAATGGACAATCACAACAAAGTTCACAGGTTTTTTATAAACTGTGCTGTTCACATGCATTTCAGTACGTTTTGACAACAACAACAAAAACATTTAGTATAAATTCTCATTGAAACTCAGAATTTCATCTCTCCATCTACATTCTCATGCTCATTCTGGATGTTAATGTATTTCCAGTCTTACAGGAATGTAAAGTTGCTCCAGTTTCTCAGTCTTCTTGGAGTTTTCCTGTAAGCTAGAAGAGCTTTTATTAAGGGGCATCCTGATCATAAGCCCAAACCAGCTCAGTTCATTCTTTTTAATGTAAAAGTCTGAATCTACTCCAGGCTCTACTGTGATGGTGTAACTCCTCTCACTCTGTCTCTAAATCTGCAGGGTCAGGACCCAGATGGACTGATAAATTGACACTTTTGCCTTTCGGCTCAGCTCGTTTCACTTTCGTGGAATGGAGCAGCACCAAAATAACTCAGAAATAGTGACTTGAGTTTGACAATCAGTTCAGAGTTAAATCACAAAAATAAAGACTTCTGACTTGATTTTGACTCCTGGCTTAAGACTTGACTCTTTCAAACCTGTATGAGAACATCGCCATTGTTGAATGCATAAATACGTAAAATCTTCTCTAATATTCTGTGTTTGATTTTGTGCATGTCTTCCTCTTGAATGAAATCTTCTCATACATGAGGAAAAGAAGTCACTCACTTGTTTAACTGGTTAAACAAGTCATAGTGTCATGAAAAGTGGTGGTAGGTGGTGAGGCAGACGCTTGAGACCCAGGTTGAAATGAAAGTAATAGTGATTTTAATGATGGGCAATCCAAAACTAAACTGTCCAAAATAGTCCAACGTCCCATGCAGTACAGCTGAGCGGAAGCCAGGACTCAACGCCGGAAGCATCTGGTGTTGATACTTTTCTAACTGGTTTTGATAGAAAAGTATTGTAGCCCCACATTTCCCAGACTAATGTACTACAGGCACAATGTGTTCATCGTTCTCATTATTTACAATTTAGACACCAGATTAGAACCTCTGTAAAACGTACACTTCTTTTCCTGCTGTCTTTTGCATACTAGAGAGTAGTCACAGAGGCAAGGCTGCCATACTCAGACTACACCAAGACGTATCATCACCACCTGCAGGCAGGGCGAGCGAAGTATTTTCACAGAGGCAGACGGAGACAGGATCAAACCAGCAACCCACCGACTGCAGGACAAACTCCTTCCAGAGGTGTCACCATTATACAGAGTTTTAATGCAAAATACAGGAAAATCGAAATATTTATTAAGAGAAATACAATATCATGCTAAAGCTGGTGTCTACACGACTGAATTAACTCTAAAAGTTGACTAAAGTTCTAAAAAGGTACTAAAACTCACCGGTGATCTATGAGAAGGAGGTTGACAAAGTAAAGGATCTTTGTCTTTCCTTTCTGAGTGTCTGGATGCTTGTTGACTGAAACCTTGGAGTCTCTGGATAATCCTGACTTTGCGTCCTTGGTTGTTGGAGAGACGTCGCCAGCACAGGCATTAATGGTGAAGCCCAGCTTGACTCCACGAGGCAGGTCCCGGAGGAGAATGTCAAATTCCAGCCACTCATTCCATAGTACTTCATCTCCAAAGACCTTGGGAAGGGAGGAGACTGAGCAGAGGACTTTGCTGCCGTAAAGTATGGATGCTTCAACATAGACAGACTGAGGGGGCTTGTTTGGCAGTTGTGGAATATCAAAGCCAAGCAATTTCACTCTAAACTTTCTGCTGCAGTCCCACAAAGAAATCATAAAGATGTCATCCAGATCTTTGCCTAGAAGACTAAGATCATCATGGGAGCTGAACTGACCACTGAAACCATCGACAAGTGGCCTGTCTACAAATCTGACAGTATCTGCAGCAAGTTGTGAGACGGGAACAACAGAAAGGTGGAGATCCTGATTGGCTTTCAAACACTGTCGAACCCAGAGGAAATTACAAAGACTGTTTTCACCGGACAAGAACTCCTCCCTCCCTGAGACCTTCAAAACCAACTCTTCAGAAGTGTTATATTCGACCCTTCGATCTGCCATAACCCTTCTAAAAACCTCAAGAAGAAGATCTGGAGTTGCCTGCAAATCAACCTGTATGCTGAAGCTGATCTTGCTCATGTAGTGGAAGGTGAGACAAAACTTCCTGTTTAGCCATTCTTCCAGCTCATTAGGAAAGGGTGCCTGGGTAACCCAGGGCTCTGTGGCATACAGAACCTCATCCCGATTCCTCACCTCCAGCCTTCGTGGAGATGCCAGCTTCCTGCGGGTGAGTGTAAGTTCACCAAGTCTGTCTGACGCCTCATTGTCCAGGTCATGTCCAATCAAGTAAGTCAAACACTCCTGTTGACTTTTCTTTTGTTCTGAATCACCAACCTCCAGAGGCTTTGCTACTATGTGCGCCACTAGACACAGAGAATCATCATGTGACCATGGGATGTCTAATGTCCGGATGATCTGACAGTCATCATGGGCTTCATACCAGTCGTCCCCTCTGGCATACAACAGGATGTATTTCTCTGGATCCAATATTGCAAATGGATCAGGATGGCAGTTTTGCTCTTGCGCCTGAAAAGATGGAGACAGACGTTTCAGCACTGTTCACAATACACCAGATGTAAGCAACCAAAAACCATACTCAAGTAATAGTGGCACCACTTAAAGTCATGTTTACTCAAGTTAAAGCAAAATGTAGGTGTTCGGGAAAAGTACATGTAATAAAGTATTTCATAAAAAGTCTCAAAAATCAACCCCAACAGTGAATATACCTTCATGCAGATGTGTAGCCTCAACTGGCTGATGGTGCACTGTGCAGGGAGGATGACAGTCACAGACTCATAATCCCTGTTTACACTGTTGTCTTCATCAGGCCTAAACTCACAAATAAACTTCAGGTTGTTCTCTGAGCCACCTTGAGTTCTCAGTTCAGTTGGAGAGCCCACACATTGTGGAGGAACCATCCAATTTGAGAACACTGCTGTAGCCATTGCTATACTAGAAAAACCTGAGGAGAAACAGAAAGATATTCAAGGGTTAAAGTTGATAACACAAGTTTTTCAAAATATTGAAAATTGCGTAGCAAAAAGAAAGCACAGCAATTATAAGATTTTAACCTCACAAAAGCTGGTGCTGAGTCCATGAGAGGTTCCACCTATATGGTAGTGAGAGACTGTCTTCCTCTTTTTGTTGCTGCTTTTGAACTTCCTCATTCCTCTGCACAGAGGTAGACACTGATAATCATTTACTGACAAAATACAGCCGACTTCCTTCTTCTCCTTTGACAATTAAAGCAAAGACTATGACTTTTTGACGGCTACAGACATAAAGAACGCAACTGGCCAATTGGAAAAAAGCGGAAAATCTAAACTTCTGCAATTCAGCTTTGAATGACATGTAAACAGACCAGCAGTCCGCCGAGATTTACTGGAATAGTAGAAAAACCTGTTTAAGCCGTTTGGCTCAGTAGTTTGTGAAGGTATGATCTAATGGAGCTACACTTATGCTTCATTTGTTTTGTTATTTTTGGTTTCATAAATGTGTTTCACTTTTTTTCATTTCTAACAGACAACAATAATGGAAACGACTCTGAGGATACAACATCACCCCTGACCATTCACAAGCCTGAGCAGATGATCAGCAAGTCAGACAAGCCAGAGCATTTTAGAGCATTTAGGTTAAGTAAATCTAAACATCCTGTTCTGCCATCTTCAAACTTCCTTACTGTGAAGATTTAGTGTGAGGTGGCTGCAGGGCTGTAGACGTACCCTTTGATATGTGTTCATTGAATGAGGTCCACATTTTCTAAAACCCCTCAACCTCACAATGTAGCACCAGAGATCGGGACATTTCATTCATCCACTAATTAGAGTTCTGTCCCTGAACATGTTTCCTAGTTTAGAGTTGTTGCACATTTAGCTTGTGACAGAGTCAGTTCTTGTTTCAGGAAAGCAATTTTTGGCATCCATTCACGATGATGAAGTTTTTTTATGGATAAAGATTGTTAGGATGGTGGATGGTGTGTTATGGAAGAGACCTGAGGGGTCAAATTGCCCAAGTAAAGACTTGAGAACATGTTGTGTCTGAAGCTGGTAGCTTGGCAACAGAACAATTAGCTCAGCTGAATTTATAACTTCAGAAATAGAAATTACATTCTCAGTGTTTCTGAATAGCGGAGCAGGTTACTTATACCTGGAAATCCACATGCATTTGTAGACAAAAAGTCAAAGCCTGAATGCCTGGTTCCCTGACAACACATCTCAATCCAAATGGGCATACTAATATGAAAAATGCATAATCACAACACTTTGACCTTTTTGAATTCTGCACCCACAAATTAACCAAAATTTGAAAAAGCAAACTATTGTGACTAATAAAAACTAAACAATATCTAAATAACAATCAGCTTCTATGCTCCACAAATCTGGATCAAACACCCAGCAAACTGCAAAACAGCTGAAACACTGAGTGCCTTCCAGTCTCTACTGAAAACCCACCTGTTGATAGATGCTTTTGAAAAACAATCAATGAAACATTAATCAACATTTTGATGTGTTCTACACTTTTATACTTTTCGTGCGTCTTTTTTATGATCTACAGCACTTTGAACTGCCTTGATGCTGAAATGCCCTATACACATAAACTTGATTGATTGATTGATTGATTGATTGATTGATTGATTGATTGATTGATTGATTGATTGATTGATTGATTGATTGATTGATTGATTGATTGATTGATAAAAACCAGGAAAGACAAAACTAATTAAAACTAATTGAATTAAACAAACAAAATGAGCAAAATGGGGGGATAGTGAACTCTGGATGACCTAAAAAAAATCATTTTTAATATTTCAGAAGGCAAACAACAACAAAAAAAAAAAAGTGTAAAACAACTGCGCCTTATATTGTAGTTTCTTCAAAGTAGCAACCTTTTGTTGTGGTTACTGCTTTGCACACACTCCGCAATCTCTTGATGAGCTTCAAGAGGTCATCACCTGAAATGGTTTTCACTTCACAGGTGTGCCTTGTCAGGTTAATAAGTGGCTTTCTTGCCTTATAAATAGTCATGAAAATAAAGGAAACCCATTGAATGAGACGGTTGTGTCCAAACGTTTGGTCTGCACTGTGTGTGTATAATATTATATATATATATATATATATATATATATATATATATATATATATATATATATATATATATATATATATATATATATATATATATATATATAGGGAATCCTATTTAAAAGAGGCTGCTCTTAGAAAGGAGCAGACTTCCCCCTGCTGTTCGCAACTAAGAACTGGGGGACTTCAGTCCAAATTCACATAATAGTGTCATCTCAAAGAAAAGACTTGTCGAGCAAAAGCATATTAGAGGAGCAAAAATGATAAGAACAGAAGATCATGGAGCTGAATGGGAGGAGAAGCTGCATAGCTTTAGCCTTGTTCAGGTCCCTGTTTATCGACAGGGAGCTGCTGCTCCTCGAGGGAATGTACAGGAATAAGAGGTGAAGGAGATGGAAAGAGGGCAGTAAGGACAACAAGAAGAAAAACTGTTTTCTCTCTGTCTTTATTTGACAAATCAGGCCCTTTCACCTGCCCACCCCCCATTCTCTCACCCCGCTGTAGAGGAGGGGTAACTGTAGGAAGTCCTGGGCCAGGCAGAGAGTCAGCTGTCGCCGTCACTCAGTTACCAGACTGACTCTGAAAGAGGAGTGACCTAAGATAAACAGAATGGAAGCTGGAGTCCTCTGGGGGAGGCAGGAGCATGAGTGAGGGAGAAGGTGGGAGTGGAAAAAGATGTGTTGATCAAAATGTTTGATTAGTGTGAGAGTGTGCATGCATGTGTCTGTGTTGCCCCAGGACAGACTGGTGACCTGGCCAGAGTGACCCCACCCATTGATCGCTCAGTCCTCAAGACCCCTCTAGGGATAAGCGTGTATGATGGATGGATGGATGGATGGATGGATGGATGGATGGATGGATGGATGGATGGATGGATGGATGGATGGATGGATGGATGGATGGATGAAAGTGTACAAACTTTTTTCAAAGTTAGCAAAAGTGCTAAGCTAAAAATTAGCACATAAGTAGATGAGCAGAAGTGTGCCCACTATCCCTGTTAGGTACCTTTACCATTTTTTTTGCAGTCCAATGCAAAAGTAATCACACCTGTGAACTAGTATTGCCATCTTTCAGATATTAAAATAAGGGAAGCCCACCATACTCTATTAGTATGACTTGCATCAAAGAATCCTTTACATCTTCACTGTTGGACTGTTAAGATACTTCTGACTGAGTGGAAATGGCCTCCAAGGGTATTATTGAAATAAAATTTTGTTCTAAATAGAGAAGAATATTTTTATCCTTTTCCATTGTTGATAAGCAAAGAAGCAAAACAGCCCAACTGAGATACAACGTGTGGTGCAGCTAAATGAGAGGACAACACTCCTCAGGTTGCAGAGGTTGTAGAAACAAAAGTAAGTCAGCAGCAATGTGGACAGCAAAACAGAGATATGGGTGTGTCAACGGAGCTGGAATTGGTTGGGGGATTAAGAATCTGTGCCTGCAGACAGGTGATAATCCCTGCATATTTTGGGAAATCAATACGAGTGGGCACATCCTGCAGTTCCTGCACAGCACATGAAATCTAGAGTCCAACTTTAAGGAGATGCTCAGTTGACAATAAGCTGCAGCTGTCTGAAGCTTGCCCTGTGTTTCCTCTTGTTTTTTTTAAATAAATGTCAGTGGGCTTATCTGTCATCTAAGAATGGAGAGCTGGTAGCGGGTTACACACAAGGGAGGAATAGATTGTAACAAGGCACAATCTAAAGCCAGACTTGATTGGCCAGCTCTGATGAGGAGGGCTTCTCTGGCCCAATCCTGATCACTTTTAGTAAAATGACAGGTGGAACACAGGGTATTTATGGAGTGGAAGAAAGAAAGGCACAGTGCCACCTGAACTGCGTGGAGGAAAAAGTTTCCTTTACTGTTGCCTGTTGTCTCTACAAGAGCCTGACCAGCCAAACCAGGAACCATGGTAAGAACCTGAAGACAGAAGGAGACACGCAAAGATTTTTATTTTCAAGGATTTATCTTGATATCATTGAAACAAGAAACCAGAAGATGGAAATTATTATCTCAAGAAGAATATTTTATCAAATTATAGGGCTTCAAGTCTTTTGTTTTTCTGCAGAGCGGCAGGATTACACACAAGTTGGGTGTTTGGATGTTGGAATTACTGAAATTTGTTCGAGTTTAAGTTGAGGCGCACAGTTGCTCCAAACTAAGATCCTCTGAGCGCACAACTATTCCTGCAACTTCTCTTTAAAGTCGGCGTAACTCTTGATAGCTCTTTATATATAACCTGCTTTTGTTTCCTGCAGTAGCTGAACTACATAAGATCGTCATTCATACAGGAGGGAGCCATGCGAATATAAAAGCGCACAGCTGAGTAAAGAGAGAAGATGTGCTGTCTTTCTAATTTTGGACAATCACCTTGAGAAAATCCCTTTCAAATCCTCATCCGACTCTCACCTTATAAATAGATCAAAGTGAACTGATGTCTATTGGCTCATCTGAAAGATTTTAAAATGCTTCCAGGAAAATGAAAAAATAACTCACTGGTTATGAGAAAAGTTGGCAATTTTGTTTTCACACTGACTTGTGGTGAGTTATACATTTATAAAGTAGCTTTCCTGGAGCTGTACAAGTACCAAACCGAGCCCAGTTTGACATTATCTGCCTATACAGATAAAATGTAAAACAAGCTTTGAAGGATCCCAAGTAAGTTACAAGCTTTAGAATGTAACATGCTCACATATCCCTCTGGAGATGAAGAACAGCAGGTCTGAAGTTGCATGGCGTTCCACTCGAAGAGCCAACACTGACGAGCTGAGCCAACTGCGGCAGGATTAAAGTTGGCGTCTCGCTATAGAAAGCTATTTCCAGAAACGTCCCGCTCCCTGGTCACTAGTCGCTCCAACACTGGTGTTTTTGTGGTGTATCTTTACTAATGTTAGCGCACTGAGAAATCTGAAGGCGTATGTTTTTTGAAACGATCTACCTTAATATAGCTTTGTGCATAGAGCTGATTTGATCCATTCCTTTGGGAGGGAGATTGATTGTAAAACAGACAAATTCATTGATTTCTAAAAAACAAGTATGAGATTCACAAATTTGACTTCAAAATTATACATATACAGAATTATACACACTATATGTATGTATAAATTCACTGATGTGTATGGTAGTTAAATATGAAATGTGAAAAGAAGCCACTTGTAGCCAGAGACAAGCCCATGGCTGATTCCAGACATTTGGCCTCTCTTCCTGGGACAATATCCAAAGCCTGCATAAATGTTTGGTTTTTTTTGTTGTGTTTTTTGGTTTTTTGGCGGGGGGTTGTACTGCTCTTGTTTTTATAGTGTAACTGCAGTTGTGGCCATTTCCAAAAATAATATTAGCATGCTTCTGCTTACAGATGTCTGCTTACAGAGTTTTGATATGTTTTTTTTGTTTGTTTTTTTTTTTTTTGCTTTTTCTTGGGATTTTTTCTCTCTATATGCCTTCATTTCAAAGTGGGTTGTGAGAGAAGAGAAAGACATGCAGCAAAGGTCAACAGACCGGGTATCAAACCCATGACAGAACTGAGACTACATAGGTCTCATGCTTTGACCCGCATCACCACCATACCCACTACAGACTTTTTAAAATTGTTACTCCACATTTCGGAATAGGTCACTTGCAAGTAAACAGGCAATCAATATAATGCTCTTGGTATCAGGTGAGGGGAAACAGAAAAAAAAAATCTTTCTACCATATCAGAAGGAATAAGTCTAGGAAAATAAGTTTGAGCCAATAGATAACCAGGTTGTTCTTTAATGAAACCACACATTGTTAAATATGTAATCACAACTCAACAAAGTTCGACTTGGCTAATTTTACGTAACTGATTACTCAGAAAGTGTTGAGATTCATTTAAAAAGGAAAAATGAGAAATTGTGTTGGAAATGAAATTAGCTGAGTTAATCGTTAACTTTTATAAAAGTGTGCATTTAATCAAGTTCTCCTTCAGGCTCTCCTTTTCAGCTTACAAGCTATGAAGTGTTTTTGAATTTGGTGTGTAAATTCAATTTCAGTCAGTTTAAATGTTTAAACTGACTGAAAAGCAAATCAAATCAAGTGATGTAATGATGAGGAGCTTAAAGAAGTTGAGTGTGCAGTAGATCTTGCAAGGAATTACAGTTTGATATTGGAAATGTAAATAGCTTTTTGTTTTGATGCATCATAATAAAAAGCTTTAAACTTCAAGATTTCCATCAAAACTTCAGACATCTCCCACATGACAATCAGTTATAGACAAAAAGCTTCATCATAATCATTTTGTTAGTTTTGTTATTTGAGTGTTTATCTTCATTACTTTGTTGTACATTTTTAATTTTACTCAGTGATCATTTCAGGGGATTTTAAGCATCTCTTTCTCTTTGCAGTAAGTCAGAATGCAATGACTCATCTTACTGTGTAATAATGTCATAACTGCTTCGATGCCACTCAAAAGACATAATAAACACTTTTTACTCCTTTCCCTCTTCTCCCCTCCGGCTTTGTACGATTTTCCAAGCCCACTGACGCCCAAACCGACGCCCGCTCCTTCCTGACCGAAGAGATGATTTCAGGTCTGGTGCTCTTGTGTAAATTCTGTCAGCTTTGCAGAATAATCTGTTGATTTGAACCAACTGAGGTGAAATAATGTCCTTTATGCTGTGCTTCTAGAAATACGGGGACAAGAAAAACTAACATTGCAGCAAATGCATCTTGTCTGAATTTAAATCTTCTCTTCCTGTTGGTCAGAGTTCAAGGCCGCCTTCGACATGTTCGACACAGACGGTGGCGGTGACATCAGCACCAAGGAGCTGGGCACCGTGATGAGGATGCTGGGCCAGAATCCTTCCAGAGAGGAGCTGGATGCCATCATTGAGGAGGTGGATGAAGATGGTATGGATTCTGCCGTACTTTGGTTTTACGCCCGAAAACCCAAAAAGTGATGCATGACTGCTCAGACGGCGGTGTCATTGATGGATTGGACGTTTTCCTGCCGCAACACATCTTATCAGAAGTGATGGATGAACTGATCAGGATGTAATAGGCTCTGCAAATGTGGATCATGTAGATCAAAAGTGATGAACAAGGGAAACATTTCAGACTTGAAACTGGAGTTGGACGCATTTGATCTGGCCCCATGTAGCTCAGAAAACAGACATTAAAATTCTTCTGTTAGTTTGTAAATCACTGAACGGCTTAGGACCACAATACATTGAAGATCTGTTTTTGTTGTATCAACCTTCCAGACCCCTCAGGTCTTCTGGTTCTGGTTCTGGTCTGCTCTGCGTCCCCAGAACCAGAACCAAACATGAAGAAGCAGCTTTCAGCTTCTGCGCACCTCAAATCTGTAACAAACAACTAGAAAACTGCAAAACAATCGAAATGCAGAGTTTCTTTAAATCAAGGCTAAAATCCAACCTGTTTAAAGTTGCTTTTTAACCAAAGTAAATAAGACATTGACAAGCATATATGATGGTTATTGATGATGATAATGATGATGGCACTCATGACAATGTAATATTTCTTACTGGTTTTCTCAATTGGTGACTGGTACATTTTAGGACTTTCTATTTATTTATTTTTTTGTTTGTTTTTATAACTTCGAACTGCCTTATTGCTGAAATGTGCCATACAAATAAACTTGATTCGTTGATTTATATACAGGTAGATTCCCAGGGAGGCATTTGATTGGTTGGAGGGGTGGATCCATGCACACTGATAAAAAAGTAGAATTAATTCTTCTGTTGTACTATGAGAAAGTAAACCATTGTTTTCTCTTCATGTTATGTAGGTAGTTTCGTGTGTTTAGTTGGCGGTGAGCATTATCTGAAGCAGGGTACCACCTCACTGTCTCCATGTCATCTCAGGCAGCGGTACGATCGACTTTGAGGAGTTCCTGGTCATGATGGTGCAGCAGCTTAAGGAGGACCAGGCCGGAAAGAGCGAAGAGGAGCTTTCAGAATGTTTCCGCATTTTCGACAAGTATGACTCTCCCTAAGCTAAACACCGCATTCAGTATTTAAACCCTGGGGTCTGTCAGACTTAAATGTAAGAATGTTAAAAACTTAGCGATGAAGAAATACCATTTGATGACACGTCTTGTTTGCCAACTGGAGTTTCTGCAGAGTTCAGAGAGTTAGCAGCATTAGACTTAACTTGTTTGAATAGTTCTAATGTGATGGAAGAAAGTTTTCGTCTCACTCAAAAATAAATAATAATATGAGAGTTTAACACATTTTCTCTGTGTCTCTGCAGGAACGGAGATGGCTTCATTGACCGGGAAGAATTTGGAGATATTCTCCACATGACTGGAGAGCAGGTCGCAGAGGAAGACATTGATGAAATGTTTGGCGAATCAGACTCAAACAAAGACGGAAAAATTGATTTCGATGGTAAGATTGTTGACATTTTCAAATGGAAAATTACATCGCTAGATTGGGCCATTGTTTTTGTTGAACTGAACAGAAAATTAGAACTGAAACTAAACGGTTTGAAGCTGAAAAAGAGTGCATCTGAAAAGAAAAAATTAAATTAAGTTTAAAATTAAACACATCAAAGCTTGTGACTGTAAAAAATGAAAACTTTGAATACTTATGAGGTAACAAAGGTTGAATATTTTGTAAAACAAGACACTGAGATACTCTCACTAACGTACACGGTTTTAATAAGAAATAATGTATGACCGAGTGAATCTGAAAAAATATCTAGTGAATGTGGGTAGCATCCATAACAATAATACACCAAATGTATTTCAACAAAAATGTGAAACCAATGCAATAATTATTCATTATTTATACTTTTATTGCCACGATGTGTGGGTTGTAAATGATGGACTGAACATAACATAAAGGTGCTTAATTGCTCCTTGCATGGTCTGAATATGTGTCCTGTTATGAATGATGGACATGCTGATCTCTTTTCTTTCCTTTCAGAGTTTCTCAAGATGATGGAGAATGTCCAGTGATGAGCCCAGCTCTACATTCCTTCCTCAGAATTCAAATAAACCCCTCCAAGAAGAAACTGAATGCTAAAAATATGAATGGTTAACAAAATGTACAAACCTAGTTGAATTAAACATCTCCATGCCTCTCCCCCTCAGTCATCGCTTCCTCTCTTTCTTCTCATGTAAAACCCAGAGTGTTGTAAAAGATTTCTATAAATATACATTCCGACCTTTTAAGACGAAGATGCGTTCCTACGCCGGCCCCTCAGCTGTCCTGTTGGCAGCTGCCGTGTCTCCAGAAATGCAACACCAGCTGGCTTCAACCCCCAACTTTCATCCTGCTCCCCCTCAGACCTGAGTCTCTTACGCACCATGACCTCTGCTCTATAAATACGCCAAGCTTCTTCCTCACTCTGTTGCTTATTTTTCCCTCATTTTTCTAAATCTATACCATGCAGGTGAATTGACAGGTTTTAGCCTCCGTCGCTCTTCATGTCTTACCCACCTTCACTAGCTGTATTTCCATTGTGCTATTGTTGAAAAAACACAATTTCGTAATTGCAGCGTTTCCCTAACATAAGAAATACAGTTAAAATCACGTGAGTAAGTTTGTTCGCACCATCAGTCATTTAAAAATGCCGTGCCATTTTCTTCCCATCACTGCCGGTTATATTTTTTGTCTTTGTTGCCACTAGTTACAACCGGCTGCACGTGACTGGTGTGATGCGAAAAAAGTGTTTCACTTTAAATACTTTACTTTCAATATGACCATAAAACCACCTCACCCTAGCGCAAAAACATTTTATAGAAAAATTGCCGCGTTTCCATGAAGCAAATTTAATTTTTGTAATTCCAATTAGCACAATAGTAAGGTAAATGGAAACGCTGCTGCTGGGACGTTTAAACATGTAACCTCCTTTTTCTCAGACATGACTAGCTGGTCTCACAAAGTCACACAAAGTGTCACAAAATTCAAGCCCCATCGTACTTTGTTTCCACTTTCAACTCAATCAGACCCTCCCTGCTGCACCTTGATGTACATTAAGGTAATTGTCCAATTATTTAATACCTCTGAGGCGTCACATCTGATTAGAATAAAATCTGATGACTTTCGCTCACAAACAGGTCTCCCAACGCAGAGACCAAAGTCTCAGCCGCTGTCAGAGGCATAAAACAGGCAGTCACAACGCAGATCAGTCAACGCTGGTCTTCCTCAGGGTTTATAGCCTGCAGCCCCCTTTGCCCCCACACTACCTCTGAAAAACCCTCCCCTGCCGTCTCCTCTGCCCAACTTCTCAGCTTCCTCCTGTACTGCCTGTGAAGTGCCCCCCCACCTCCCAGGAGCCAAACTTGGAGCATCAGGTTGGGTTTCTCACCCCTTGGATGTAACGGGTGGGGGGCTCTATCTCTCTGCACTCCTGTTCAGCTGAAAAGCTATTCGCTGCACAAGGCACCCGGGCCTCTGCACACGTTGAAGGCTGATCATCACAAAGCCAACAACCCACTTCAGTCAACTGAAGACCTCCACCTCCCTTGTTGACCCTCATGAGTTTAGAAGACCTGACCGGAAACCTCAGCTGATCAGAGCTCTGTTATAGTCATCATAATAAACCTGTTGCCAAAATTAGCAGGATCCACAAGTTTAAAATAAAAAACGCAGAATCCATTCAGTTTGTCTTTGCTCCATCAACTCTTGTCAGCATCATGCTGGGATATGATCCCTCCATGATGCCTTCTTCGTCTCCTCAGATTCCGACTTTCCTCAGTTTTGCCTCGATCTCAGAATTGCTAAAAAGGCCTCCTTTGTTCAGAGCTTCGTCGCTTCATATACCTATGGCATCAGTCTCCTAGGAGTGATTGGCCTAGCTCTGGCCCCCCAGAACCCTAAAAGTTCAGGATACTAAATCTGGAATCCTGTGAGTTGCAGTGGGCGGGGCCTGGCCGTCCCCGTTTAAAGTGTGTCTGAACCTTGTCTTGATGTCTAGTCTCTCTGTTGGGGTGCACACGGATTGACCACTCCTTTGGGCTTTTCTTTTCACGTCAGATAATTGGGGGGAAAGCATAATCCACAAACATGGTAAGAGGAATTTATTGCATAAATGACCATTCTACGGTGTTCAGTGTTTATCGGTGAACCAGGTATTTAATTGGCCATTAGTCATATTAAAGTTCTGTAGTAATGATGGAATAATTCAAAAGATCCTTTGGCAGAGATGTTGAGATGCAACTTTTTTTTTCTTTTGGCTTCCAGAGGATGTTTATCTGTTCTTTTGAGTAGTTTTTTTTTCTTTTGCACATAGAATTTAGAATTTTAAATTTGCTAATTTGGATAATCTGTGCAACATTTTAATTGACTTCTTAAAATACGGATCGATTTCGGTCTTAACAGGTTAGTCTCCTGCAAATACTCCTAATGTTGAGCAGTGCATGCTGATGAGGAGCAGGATGGAGCGTCAGCTGAGAAAGTGCAGATTCTGCTTAGGAGTCAGATTCCAGGGGATTGGATGTCTCCAGGCCATATACAGGAAGTGTAATGTGTTGAGCCTGAAATAGCTGGACTAATTTTCAACAAGCTCCATGAAGTCCTTTTGAGACCGGGGCATTTATGATGCACCATGTGACTCATAAAAGCAAACTTGACAACAATGTCAAACATAACCTGAAATAAACCCCTCAAACTGACGAGACCTTAAATTTCATCTCTATAGTAGTTTTTTTTTTTTTTTTTACCCGAAGAATTCTTACTATAACTCTACACAGACGGTTGCTATTGTTTGTAGTTTAGGCATTTGTTCTCTCAATCAATCACCTGGCGTCAAAAAATGATTGATAAGTAGTCAGTCTGCTCCACTGCTGTGGACTGAAGCAAAATTCAGCTGAACGCAAATTTATAGAGTCCAGAAATGAAGTCTGGAGTGAAGTGACCCCTGTTTTCTTGCAGACTGACGCACAACAAGAGGCCCGCTCCTATCTGAGCGAGGAAATGCTGGCTGGTGAGTACACTGATGAAACAAAAACAAAACCAAAAAAAAAAGCTGGTGCTTTGTTTAAATAAGTTAGACTCCAACAAATTGTTGCAATAATGCTTATTTAATAAAATAAATCTAGGACCAGTCATCATCAAAACAAACAAACAAAAAATAAGAATTTGAGCATAAAACATCAGTGAAATAGTGATAGTGGTTTTCAAGGTCAATCTGAGTTAGGCGAGATGTAAACCTCGACAATCACAGATTTCTGGAAACAACTAACCGTCTCAGGGGTTAAGAAAGCTCTGCTGAGCATTGGAGTTAGCATTAGCACTTTGGCCAGAGTCAAACTCTACACTTTCTCCAACAGCAGCCTTCTCCAGCACAGATCTAATTATAGTTCCTTATGTTTTTACAATGTCTAAGATGTCTCAGCAAAAAATGTTAGGTGGGATTTGTTACAAAAAGAAAGTAGCTAATGTTATTGTTTTCCTCGTGTTAAACTGAATAAAATACTGGGCTGAACATTGAATTGTTTGAATAGCTGATGTTTTAATAAACTGGAAAATATCCCATCATTATTGCTTCATATCATGAGTACATGTAAAGTACAGAAGAAGCCCACAGTGCATAAAATTTCAAGGCAGACAAATGAGGAGCAGCTTAATCAATATGTTGCCATAGCAAAATGCAATGTTTCTGATAAAAACATTTTTTAAAAAACACATAATCCTCTCACATCATCATGTCCAACATTGATGTTGTGATGCTTAAAAGTTCTAATCACACAACTAATGAATGTCTATGAGCCAAATTCTGAGCCCAGATCCCACAATGTTTTCCACATTGATTCCCTCCAGAGTTCAAGGCCGCCTTCGACCTGTTCGACACCGACGGTGGCGGTGACATCAGCACCAAGGAGTTGGGTACCGTGATGAGGATGCTGGGCCAGAACCCGACGAGAGAAGAGTTGGATGAAATCATCGAGGAGGTGGATGAGGATGGTGAGCAAAACGCGCAACTGTTTTACTTTTACGCACAAAGGCGTTGCGCTGCCACTGGCCACCTGGCAAACAGATAATCAGAAGTTGCTGTTAATAAATGTTTTGATGTGGGTGTTAATAAATTTCAGCTTGACTCTGTGAAGCATCATTGAATATTTTAAAATCTTTTTCGAATTTGGAATTCAAGTGTGTTCAGATGTAATCCAACACAGCTCACATCTAACCAGACATTTGGGGGGTTTACCCTTATTTTGTTATTATCTTTATTTTATTTTAATTTTTGATTTTCTTCTTTGTATTTGTTGTGCCAACCTTCAGGCAGCGGCAGCATCGACTTCGAGGAGTTCTTGGTCATGATGGTGAGGCTGCTAAAGGAGGACGAGGCCGGCAAGAGCGAGGAAGAGTTGGCAGAGTGCTTCCGCGTGTTCGACAAGTGCGTCCACTGCGGCGGGGGTTTGGATCACAGCCTGTTCACAAGATGCCGCCTCTTTTATGCCTATGATTCCGCTTTTTCCCGTGCGTTCCTGCAGGAACGGTGATGGATACATCGACAGAGATGAGTTCGCCCTGATCATCCGCAGCAGCGGGGAAACCATCACAGATGATGAAATCGATGAGCTGTTGAAGGACGGAGACAAGAACTCTGATGGCATGCTGGACTTTGACGGTACGTGGGTGATGGGAGAGATGCCTAACCATGAAATACTCCTTGTGGAGAAGTTGACCTTGATCTTTGAGCAACTAGATTTAAAAGTAAATAATAATAATAATAATAATAATAATAATAATAATAATAATAATAATAATAATAATAATAATAATAATAATAATAATAATAATAATGTAGATGTTTTGTTCTTTTACATCATTTTGAAATTTGCAAGATTAACTTCCTGCTCCAATCCATTGACTTGATTTACAGAGTCTCCACACTATAAAAACTAATGGTTAGAAATAACAATTTGTGGTAAACATAAATGCTATTTTGGGTTATTTGGGGAACACAGTTATTGGCGGTTGGTCGAACAAAACTTTGCAAAAAGTGAAATCTAAGTTAGATTACACATCTTAGATCAACGGTTGGCTAAGCTTGCGTCTTATCTCCCAAGATACTTTTTCTCACTAGGAGTTTTTGTGCCAGAACATTTCCCTTTATTTGAGTGTTTCTTGTGTCAGTAAGATATATCATATGTTATTGTCAACGAAACAATAGAAAACATGAAAAATAAGTGATTTGTGAATGGGTTCAGTCTTTATCTGCTGGCACATGAAGCAATGTAGAAGCACAAACAAGAAGGAAGTAGGACTGAACCAATATTGAATTAATACAGCTAAAACAAATGTCATTGTTGGATCACCTGTAAGTGGGCCTAAACATAGCCTCTTAGCTTGTTCTGGCTACATAGCGGAAACACAGAATTTGGGTTGAATGAATAAACCTGCAGCTTTTGGACTTCAACTGTTGCTGATCCTGTTGGGTAAAAATTCCTGTCTAATCTCTTTTTCCAGAATTCCTCAAGATGATGGAGAATGTGCAGTAAAACAAATAGGACTCAATGGACATTCCTCCAACCTCCTGCAAAAACCCCCTTCTGAATAAATCTGCACCACGCTCTACCCTTACCTCTATTTCACTGACTCACAAGCACTCAGACACACTGTCCACCTGTTTCACTGCCTCCTTCTCCATCCTTGCTGACATCCTCAACAGACAGCCAGGACACCTCGCTTTGGAGCGGGAGCCCCTAGCTGAGCTACATTAATCCCTGACTTGCTGACAGACGCAGACAGTTTGCCGTATTTGCTGTACTGATGCTGTATCCTGTGGACAGCATGGCTGCAGTGAGGAGATTGTCTCCAAACACCATCTGCATGCATGGCGAGCCCCCTCCCCCCCTGCTCTCTCCTCTCTGCTGGTGAAGCTGTGATCTAGATCTAGTCTAGAGAGATAGGCAGCCTGTCACCTGCTGCATAGACCAAGGACTTCAAACACTTTACTGTACAAAGAAGTAACTTGCTTGAACAGAATAAATGAACTAACACATGCTCACTGGTAGTTGGTCTGTCATATTTATGGTCTGTGTAAAAAAACCAAAAACCTTTGTTTTGAGGAATTTAAATAAAATCTTTTTTTGTTTTACTTTTGTCAATTTCAGAATTTGTCTTCATCCCAGCATACACAGACTGAAAACATTAAACGGTGTCATGAGTGTAGAAGTTCAGGTTCAGTGTTTGTTCATTGAGTTTAATGTCTATCATTCCTGGATGTGACCAGGCAGGTTAATCTCTGACTACTTTGAACTCTTTTAAGCATAGAAATTGATTATGTTTTTTTAAATGTCCTTTTTCAATGTCACTTTTCAGAGCATGGGTCAGCAGAAACATCTTCATCTGTTTTTTCAGCTTGAATGAATATTAATTACAATCTGTTGTGTTGTTTCCTAAACCCAAAGTGGCCCAAACACTGACAATAAAAATCTGTCCAGTTGTGGTTTGGAACGCCTCAATTCCACTACAAAACCCAGATTTAGTATGGGTTTTTTTTTCCCCAAGCGGAGACAAACTTCCTCTGGTTGGAGGAAGTTCAAAAAAAAAAAAAAAAAGAAATTCCCAAAAGTAGTTTTTATCTTAAGGGCTACAAAGATTTGTACTCTTGTATTCAATTTTCTATTCTGGGAATCATATTATGGCCCATGACTATTTTGGGTTGCATTAGCACCAAAATATACATTTATGTGTCTAAGGTGTGCATTTTCATCTATTTGCCACACCTAATGTGGTATACTGACCTACAGCAATGATAAATGAGCAAGAGTCTTGATTTAGAACTGTTGTAGGTCAGCATATCACATAATCTGCAGCACATGGAGAAATCAGCACAGACTGCTTGTAAACATATTTTTGGCACGAATGGAACCCTAAACATGTCTCCTATCAACTCCTGTCTTGGGAACCATTTGTACATAGATCGGTCATTTATAAAAGTAAATAAAAAGAACAAGTAATTCACTTTATTCAAACTGTTTCAGACAACTTCATGAAATATATGAGAGGTTTTGGCATTGCGTATTGATCTATGATGCTAAGCCACTGAGAAATAGAGGAAGTCAAGTTGAAAAAATAAAAGAGTTCACGAATATTGTAATCAGATGCATCAGCAGTATGTGTCCACACGTGTATCTATTAAGAGCCATAATTGGCTTCATCGAAAGCTTTCCGGGCTCTCTTCAGCTCCTCGTTCATGGTCAGCAAATCTTTGACGCGGGCAAATTTTCTGGGATCTTTGCGGATCAGAAAAACTATGTCTTCCACCTGGACGCGGCCCTGCCGCCCGATGGACATGGCTTTGTGGGTCATCTCCGTGATGAACTCGATCACCAGGTCCTCCAGGATGTCCACGGACTCTGTGTACGGGTTCTGGTCGTCGCCGAAGCCGTACATCATGCAGCGGAGTTCCTTAGAGAAGAGCCTTTTCCTTCTGCCGTGGCCAGCGGCGTCCACCCCGCCGGAGCCGTCCTCCAGCTCCTCCTCGAAGCCCGGCTCGTCCTCCTCCTCCGCCATTACTTTAGAAATAAACACAAACAGAATTAAAGTCAATTCAACTTTTATGAAAATGTAACTAAAAAGACAACTCTTACATTAGCTGCCTTGTTCAACTGAAGCTCGAGACAACAGAGCCTTTGAATTTCTACTTCCTGTCTGTCAGAGACTACTTGTAAACAAATTATCGGTGCACTATCGCCACCTGTCGGACTGGAGCGCAGCAGGACATAAATTTGAAAAATCTTTCGAGTTTTGCAATTGGTGTCGCGTTGAAATGAATCCATTCATTCATTTTCTTACACCCTTGCCACTAGTGATGCCTGTCTCCAGGGAAACACCCTGGACAGTTCGTTGAAATAAATAAATAATTGTAATAATTTACATTATTGGGAATCAGTATCTGAACCTGGAGTCAATCAGAATCCAGTCAAGGCAGGATGTTGTAATAGAAATTCTGGGTCACGTTGCAGAAAAGAACAAGTAAATAAATATGGAATCAATAAAACAATTAATTAAAAAAAAATAGATCGCCCATAAACAAGGTTGGACAACAGTTAAAATCTATGTTTAAAGTGAACAGCCAGAGTGTTTTGAGCTGTGACGCAAGTAGTGGGAGAAAATCTATATGAGCTTCAGAGGAAGCCAGTGTAAGTTTCATAAAGAGGAGAACATTACAGTTTAGTTGAACTATTTCATGTTTGTTTCCATTCTGGTTCACATTCCAGTTCAGAAGGTGGCGGTAATGCACACTTTTGCACACTGTTTGCTTAATCTAAGAAGAAGAAAAAGAAGAAGGGAAAAACAACATAGTTCAGGTAGTCGCACAACAGATGGTAAGTGCTGTTGAATTGTCATTTTCATGTCATTAACCTGCTGTCGGTGCGCATAATACGGGAATACATGTTCCTTTCGTAGAAAACTATGTCCGAGTGTCTAACAAGTTCCTAAAGCATTCAGTCTGTCTAACAGCTCTTAACACAAACCCTGGTAAAAATGAGTTGGAAATGAACTGGGTCCGCATCATTTACACGCTGGTGCTTCACTGGGATGTCCCGCTCTGTTCCAGAGCGAGCGCGCCGTACTCACAATATTGATTTTATGGTTGCTAAAACTCATAATTAAAGAATCTGGGGGTAACTTCGAGAAAAGATTCGCTCTGAGGAAGGAATCCCTCCTCTATCGTTCAACTTGTTTTCGGCCTGGTCCTGCGCCGGCGGACTGTAAAGGAGCGGCTCTGCCGTGATTGACAGTCAGCTGGCGCTAAACATCATCACTAACTGAACTTTTAGTACTGCTTCACTCTTTTCCCCTAACTTTCTCCAAACGCAGGTTGTCCCGGTCACAGCGGACAGTAATGGGTGGGTCCAGAGTTTGTGTGAAGACGGTGGTCTGTCTTCATTAGCGGTTCCGTATGGCGTGGCCGCTCCAGTTTCTCTTCCGGGGCCTTCGCACTGTCGGATTGGTTCTCCTCTACTATGTCTTCTCCATGGGCATCACCTTCTATAACAAATGGCTGATGAAAGTAAGAACCTCCATTCAACCTGTGCTTTTGTCGTTGCTAGACTGGTAACCTGTCTTCCTTTTTATTTGGATGAAAAACTGAGAAGTAAGCAAACGAAGCCACCATCACTTAAACTATATATTGAGTCTTAAACAATAAATACAACGAATCTGCTTATACATGCAAAAGTGCAAATTTATTTAGAAAGAGGAAGCAAAACTATGTCAATTAGGCCAGAGAAGGTGCCAGTGTGAACTAACATCTTTTCCAGCTCTGTGAAACGCAGAGATGCAGCTTGTATCTCTCTGTGCCTACATATAGCACCAAACTTATCACACTGTTAGTCAGTTGGCTGAAAGAAGTCCCCTGAACTTTTCTTGGTGTGACAAGAAAATTAAACTTTGGTATTCGAAAATAATTTCAAATACTGAGAAGGTAAGTTACCAGGGCTGAAGCACAACCTGCATACTGTCTAACTACACTTAAGTCAAGGCAGAAACAGACGATAAAACCTTTGAAGCATCTTTCAAGCACCAAAATGAGTGTTTGTGAAAAATGGCCTAAAAATTTCCCTGAATCTGTAGATTTCCAAAAAAAAAGAAAGAAAAAGTAGGTATCATGTAGGATCTTAGGATTTCTCAGGGACTGGGAGGCATTCTAGTTTATTCTGTCTGCTTCTGTTTTCCTCAGGGCTTCCACTATCCCTTGTTCATGACGCTGGTTCATCTTGGCGTCAATTTCTGTCTGTCAGCTCTGACGCGGCGGGCTATGCAGAGCTGGACAGGGAAACCTCGCGTCATTCTGACTTGGGCAGACTACCTCCGTAAAGTGGCTCCAACAGGCAGGCTCTTGTTACTTTTGGACTCTGAAATGTTTTGATTGTCAGTTTTGAGAACCAGGGGTTGAAGGTCAGGTCTTATCATGTTTACTGATGGATTTTTTTTTTTTTTTCCTCTTCAATAATTATTTGACTAAAATCTAAATTGATAAGTTTCGTCACACATTCAAACATTGAAGTATCAGCTGATGTGAAACCCATCATATCTACCTGAGCAAAGGTCTGAAAATCAGCAGCTGTTCCCTTTTCTCTGCTATGATAGAGGGTTGACTGACAGACCCGCCCACTTGGTCACATCGTGCGCAGTTAACACTCTTGCCATCTTAACATCTTTGTCGCTGTATTTAGCAATCTTTCTTGCAAAACAAATCTGTAATGGCCAAAATCAAAATGAGCAGATCTGGCTTTTTGAAAAGGCAGCCTTAAGCATTTTTCAGGCACACAGTGTTCTTTTATCTCTCAGTCAAGTAACTGTTACCTTCAGATGGTATAAAAATGTTGACTTGACAATATAATTTGGCGCCTTGAAGTTTCCCTCTGTCGCTTTAAGAAGCTTCTCCTCTTCTCGACTCTCTGCCTTCAGAGAGTCAAGAAGTGATGGTCTGAGAAGCAGTTCATATGACAAGCTTACAGTGCATTTATTAGAAAATCATGTTTCATTCATGTACATTCCCTCTATATCCAGTGTAATAGTATCGGTTTCATGGCCATGCATACTGTAGTACATGAAGTGCATTTGGCTTGTAATTTTAGATAAAGTTGTGAACATGTACATTTTCTCTGCAGCCTTGGCAACAGCACTGGATATAGGGCTTTCCAACTGGAGCTTCCTCTTCATCACCATCAGTTTGTAAGTTAAAGGAGAAGAGCATCACAGCTTTGTCACCTGAACTGTTGTAACGTCCTGTCCTGATGTCTGTTTCTTTGCGGCTGAAGGTACACCATGACCAAGTCCTCAGCAGTGCTGTTCATTCTCTTTTTCTCCCTTGTGTTCAAACTAGAGGAGCCGGTGAGCAAAGGTTATTTAAATTTGAAAGAGATTCAAATTATTTTGACTCTAATTGGCCTAAAATAATAATGTATGTTAACAGGAGGAAAGTTTTTTCATTCTTTTTCTCTTTTGTACTGTCTGTAAGTAGCTGCACAACTAGAAGTAAATGGTGTGAAATTTGGGCTTTTAGGGCTGATTTTATTCCTCTAGTCGTGTATTGGCTTGCGGAATAAAATCGCTGGATAACAAAAGTTTTCAGTGTGGTACTAATGTACCGAGCTGAAGTCAAAAGTATGGAGCTACATTGGGACCACATAGTTTGAACAAAAAAAAAAGACATAATTGAAACTGAAAAAAAAAAATCTTTTGAAAACGAAAATAAGATTTTAAACTGTAATAATCATAAGTTCAAAACTACTTTTCTTAATCGAGTTTTGTTTTCCTTTCAGTTTCCGAAAAAATTGTAACAAATTGCATGGCCCTAATTTAGCTCCATAAAAAGCTGCAGACTCCTGTTTCAGCTCAGCAAATCCTTTACAAATCCCACAATATTAGAGTTTTCTTGCATTCATATTTGACAGTGAGCAGTGGGAAGACTTAGAAACCATTAGAAAACATTTTAATGGTCCCAGAAGTCTTCATAATGATGGAATAATTTTCCCTCAAATGCCTCCTTTAGTTTTGGAATTTTACAGCTTCTTCCTTCAAGAAGAGTCTGTTTCAAAATGTTACTTGTTTTTTCTTGTTAGTCCTTAGTACATCCAATAAATGCTTATTCTGTCATTGCAGAATAATAACTGAGTCTTCTTTTTACTGAAAAATGGACGTCCGAGAATGTCAGTAAAACTTTTCTAACACACAGATATTCCAATCTGACCACAGCGTCTGTCTGCTCCTTCTTTCCCATTTTTACCCAGAATCCCCTCCTGATCCTTGTGGTCCTGCTGATCTCCAGCGGACTCTTTTTGTTTACATTTGAATCGACTCAGTTCAACATGGAGGGCTTCATCATGGTGCTGTTGGCCTCCTTCATCGGGGGAATCCGCTGGACCCTCACTCAGGTCCTCATGCAGAAAGCGGAGCTGGGTCGGTCTTGAGTCATTTTCAATTTCATTTGTGCATTTAGTTTGGAGGTGGATTGTCACTGTTCAATTTTAAAAACACAAAGTCAGCTGAGCTTGTTTGATATTTTGTTCTTTTTCAGGTCTTCAGAATCCCATCGATACCATGTACCACCTCCAGCCTCTCATGTTTCTTGGACTTTTCCCCCTTTTTCTCTACAATGAAGGTGAGTATAGTCAAAGCGACAGTATATAACTTCCATGAAAAATCTATTTCTTTCACCTATTTGTTAGATATAGGTGAAAGAACGATTGGTAAGCAAGACCTCTCAAACCATATTTACTTAACTTCTCCAGCAGTATATTGTGATCAGTTGCATCAAAAGCTTATTTTTTAATCTACAAAATAATGTTTCTTGTCTATTCTGGCTGACATTTCCTCAAGCATATTCATAATGCAGTTTTTTTTTTTTTTTTACAAAACACATACTGCTTACTACATAAAATGTTATGTCTATTGATAAATTGATCTAATTTGGTAACAAATATTTTCTCTAAGATATGTTTTGAAAACTGAAGAGCCATGATCCTTGTTCTTTCTGATAACATAGTTTGAAGAACAACCTTAAAGAAGAATCCTTGCTTTAGCTAGATATCTTGATCTGGTAAATATTGTAATGTATCCACTACATCCATCTTTGTCTTGTTTCTGTCCTCTCTCTGCAGCGCTGAGCCTGAGTTCTTCAGAGAAGTTATTCCGGGCGACAGAGCTCTCTCCGCTCCTCTATTCCCTCATGACGCTGAGCATAGGCGGCATGCTGGCCTTCGGCTTGGGCTTTTCTGAGTTTCTCCTGGTCTCCAAAACTTCCAGCCTCACATTGTCGATATCAGGAATCTTTAAGGTCAGGGCGCTTGAAATCCTTGAAAGTGTTTGAATTTCAATTAGGCGTTCTGAAGGTTTGGAAGTTGCCTCATTTCTGTGTAGATCTGTGGAAATGACTGACATTCAAACTGAACAGTTTTGTAATAAAGTGCAGTCTAACATTTGATTAAAAGCCTAAATCTGGAAAGTGTTATTTATGGTTTATAGAAATAAACCTTTTGATTTAATTTCTCATTGTCTGAAATTAAATCAGACTAAACTTTTCTTGTTTTAAGTTGGATAGAATCAATCAAATTATTTCTATTTGCTAAATGTCAGAAAACTTAGCAAGAACATTTTTTTTTTTTTAAGATTTTTTTCTAACATTCTGTGTATATTATGGTTTACAATTTAATTTAAGAATGAAGGTAATTTACCTTAACATAATTTGTTTGAATTGTCTTAATGTAGGGAATATTTTTTACTCCTAATGGCTCAGTGACATATTGATCTGTGTAATGATCAATAAATGTTCTTTAACAATGTTTAACACATTGAACAACATTATTAATATTGGGGGATGTTTTTGTTAAATTGCTCTTATGTTCTCAGACTAGTCAGATTGACAGGGTATGTGCGTGAGTGAGACATTTTAAGACGTAAAATTTTGTTGCATTTTAGTTTCTCGTATGAAAGAGGATTAGAACCATTGGGAAAAAAAGAATTAAGACTTTAATTTCAGAATTCAGGCTGTTTTTCTGAGATTAATGTAAGAATTCTTCTTTTTCTCCAGTGCCCTAATCCTCTCCCATAACCTCATGCCTGCTGTAAAATGTAAATACTACCACAAGATATTAATAGCAGGAATAAATGTGAAAATATCAGGTAATAGTGAATTGAAGCTGGGGTTTTTTTTTTGTTTGTTTTGTTTTTTCTTTTATAGTTCATTTGTGTTGTTTTTATTTCCAAAGTGGTGTTGGAAACGTTTGAAAAATTACTTTAAAAATGCTGAAGTGTTTGAATTGAACTTTGTCAAGTTCTTTGTGTACAATGTGCTTTTTTTTTTTTTTCTTCCACGGTGGCATTTCCAAAGAAGTCCCATCAGTCAACGCTCAGCTGTTAGCTGTACTGTGGAATGTTCACTGTGAACCTTTCTGGAATAGTTTATGTCAGTCATCTAGCTGAATTAAAACCTGGCCAACATGCTTAGTCCAAATACTGTAACTTCAGGATTAACATCCCTGTCTGGACCTTTAATGTTTAATAGTGCATCCATCTGTCAAAATTACACAAGAGATACAGCAACGTTGCTGTTTTCTCTTGTTCTTCTGACCTATTGTGGTTTCTGGTCTTCCAGCTGTAATCTAACCCATTTGTACTTATCGCTTGGTGTTTCCTGTAGGAGATATGTATGCTGCTTTTGGCAGCATCTCTGATGGGAGACAGAATGAGCAAACTGAACTGGTTGGGGTTCGCAGTGTGTCTCTGTGGGATTTCTTTACACGTGGGACTCAAAACATACTATTCCAAAAGTAAGTATATAAAAGACGTTACCTTCCATGTCTAGCTTCCGAGAATGATGCTGGTCCAGTCTGATTTTTCCTCCTGCATCCCTGCAGGCTCAATGATCCATGGCATCTCCTAGATTTCAATTTAATGTCCACTTTTAATGTCTGAAATTATTCTGATGATCATTTACAAAATATACTGAGCTTTAAAGCTGTCGCTACTACATGCAAATTTCATGCAGGTCATGGTTTTATTCAGATCTTATTAGTCCAACTAGGAAACACCGTCAAGTGTTTTATTCCTGTAATCCAGTGAAGATTTTTGCATTCGTTATTGAGATCAGAACGTTTTGCAACATGCCATTCTTTTAATGAAATAAAAATGAAAAATGAACATTTAAATTGAATTACTGTACATTGTTTTACATTTTGAGAAATGTTTCCAATCAAACAGAAACTCTTTTGGTGATGCAAATTTGAAATCTAATTCTGCGAGAGGTAGGAATAATTTTTCCGTCTTTTCCCCCCGTCAGATAAGACTCCTTCTGTTCGACAGCTCAGCAGTAAAAGTTCAGAGCTTCAGCTGCCATTACTTCGGCAGAACGGAGATAAATGTGAGGATTCAGCTGCTGACGACTACAACGATGAGGAGGAGGAGCAAGAAATCTCACTACATTGACAAAACCTCACTTGGACTCAGTTCATTCCTGAACTTTTAGAGAAGCACTTCCAGCTTCTTTGTTTCAGTTTTCTTCCATCTGAAGGGCTTCAGTATGACACAAACCTGTTTTTTTGTTGTTGTTGTTGTTGTTGCTTCCTTAGCTATACATTTCTCTCTGGACGTAAAACGAAACAATAAAAATATTTAGATTTTAAATTGTTGCAAATACAGTCAAATATTATGAATTTCCAATGTCTGTCAGGTGAGGAAACAGTGTTGTATCTTTACTGCAATGTTCTGACGCATCAAATGGTGGCGCTTTTTTTTTCTTATCCATCAGCCACATTGGAGATATCTTTGATGTTAATCTGGTAGTTACTGGAGAATAATCTTGGACAAAAAAAAAAAAAAAGCAATTGATGTGTAACATAAATCTACCAATTCCAAAAAATATTTCTATTAATTCTGGCAGATACCAGTTTGTGGTTCCAATATTCACATATTCAGTGTTTTTTTGTTGTTTTTTTTAGGGCTATAATGGAGAAGATGAAAAAATAATTACAGGTTCTTTGAGGTGAGATATTTGAATCCAACAGAAAATGCGAAATTACATAATCATCTCTATTTTATGCGTTGTATCATGACGTCAACCTTTTTCAGATTAATAGGGTTAAGAAATCCTGTGTGTGTATTCCTCACACTTGTTTAGTTCTGATATACTTTATGGATGGGAGGAAAAATAATTTTTCATCATTCCACTTGATAAGAGAAAGTTAGCCATTTTATGTCTCTGGACATTGATTGTTGTATCAATTTTAAAGCTTCCATAGGGCTTGACATTAAGCAGCCATCAGATGTTGTAGACCTAAATTTAATTTCATAGTGTTTATCATGATACTGGATACAGGTTAAATGATCATACTTTGACCAATATTTAAAACGCTTTGCCTGTAAACTTAAAGCTTGGTTCAATGTTGGATGGGTTACTAACATTTTCCAGGCTTTTACTTGTATTTCAAAGCTATGTGCCTTATGAGCTATTTATGCTAATGAGAGTTTCGGTGATTTGCATAGCTATTTATGAAAGGATTTTGATGTGTATAATTTTTAGTAAAAGGAGACTAATGAAAAGGGTGTAAAATGTAATTTTATTAAAATTTTTAATAAATTTGTTTCAGTCATTTGCTTCTATGACTCAACATTCAATTGGTCCGTAATGGAAAAGAGGGAGAAGGGCCCATTTCTGCTTCAAGAGGACAGTTTCAAGTATCTGGGCATGGTTAAAGCTGCTGCTCCATCATTATCTCCAACCAAATCATGAAATAATTGGATCTTCACATCAAGTGAAGTGGTACACTTCCAGGTTGAAAAACATGGCCTTATAGACGTTTGCTATAACTGCACAAAAATCTGAAAATGTTTAGTTGGAAGTAGAATTTTTCAATTTTTAGGCAGGATGGGATAAATAAAGCACAAAATGCCCAGGTCAAGGATGTCTGCAGTGTCTTGTTGAATTTTCTCTGAATAACGACTTTTCTCACTTCCTGTCACAGGTTGCTGTGTTGCAACATAAATGTGTAAGTTGAGATTTACTACCACATATTTTTGCATTTACATAAGTGACCCTATTTGTTCATTGCTGTTAGCATTAAGTTTTCAGTTGGGTCAGTACAACTCTAAATATACTCTTCATACAAATAAAAATGACAAACACAAGCATGTGCTTTATGTTTCTAAAGACTTTTTGTGGCACTAGTGGCCTCTCTCCATCAGTAGTGGGACAGAAAGGAGGGGAAAATCTCCCCGTGGTGGGAATCGAACCAGGATCAAACCCTGAGGACTCACCTCCCCAAGCGGTGCGCGTGCTCCACCACTGAGCCCTGTGATTAGCAGAGTTACCTATACATGTTACTGAACCTGCAGCAAAGTAAAAAGGCTTGGAGCAGAGCCGCGTTTTGAAACCTGGTGTTGACGTTCTGGGCCGACTTTCTCTGACTTTTTAAGACTTTCTTTGGAGAGCCACTCCCATGGCGGAGCGGGGCAGCAGGACGACCCAGCTCCGTCTCCAGTTCGGGCACGAGGACAGCTCGTTTGCAGGTTCTGCGGAGTCGTTTTGACATCCCCTACAGTGGAATGCGGTTTGGAAAGTTTTTGACGGGATAACCTGGAATTCGTCGACCGGGCCAGGTAAGACATCACCTGGCAGCTCCCTGAACAAAGAACTTCTAAGATGGTGGGACACCTTTATTTTTTCCCGGACATTTTTTTAGCTTCTACCGTCTGTTGAAGAGAAGGAAACACCTGAACGGACACCTGCGTGACCAACAACACCTGAGCTGTAAGGTGAATCCCAGAGGCCTGACCTCTTCAGGTCAGTTACCTTTTAGGTTTTAATTTTCTAAGTTGAGCTACATTATTTACATAAGCAGCAGGCTTACGTAAATAATAAATAATAAAGTACTTTAAGCTTCAGAGATTAACTGAAATTTATGCTAAGTTGATTTTCTGACTATGCAACATGTGAAACATGTTTTAGGTTGATTTCTATAAAATCCTTAAATTAATGTAAAATTGCATTTGGACTGCAGTTTTAAATAGACCTCCTTTTAAATGTGTACTTTTAACCACCTTGTCTGATTCTCAAAGTAAAGGTATGTTTTTGAAAACAATTATAACTTTTTAAATATATTTGACTACTATGAAGGTACTGTTTCCTGTCAAGAAACCAGTTTGAGCTTTTTTAAAGGTCTTCCCCATAAACTTTTCTTAAAGCTTCTGAATAACTTTTCTGTGGGAAAATTTTTTTTTTTTTCATGACTTCCTTTTGCTGATGTTCTCAGAAGATTTCTTAGAGATTAGTAATTGAGCAAAATCATTCAAGCGTTACAAAGGCCTTTAAGCTACAGGAATGACCTGGTGTTTAGTCTACTCAGATACTCAGGCCCATGTGCTTTGCAGATGAATCTTTTCACATCTTGTCAAAAAGTATTTTTTTATTCCAAAATGCAGTGGAATTCCAAATTGGAAGGAAAATTATAGTTGCTTTTTAAAACGTTTTGAAATGTGGCATACAGTGGTATTCAGTCTGACACTAAATTCAGTTGTCTGCTTCCAGAAGTCTTTATGTACTAATGAACCTCCATCACAAACCTCAGAAGGCCTCAGAGGTTTGTTGGAGAACAGTAGTGAACAAACAGCATCACCAAGACTAAGGAACACAGCAGGCAGATCAGAGAAAAGATGGAGATCGCTCAAGTCTTGATGTCATCATGTATTTCGAGACAAATGGTTGTCCAGAGCAATGCACAGTGTTAGCTTGAGCTATGGATCTGCACCTACTACAGAGTTATTATGGGACTGCTGTCTGCTTCACTTATTGAATAATAACCTTACTGGTTGGGGTTTTGCCATATAATGAATCCCTTCCTAAGCTTCGCCAGAGCTTTCTTTCTGCTGTCTCTGCTAGTTGTTCTCCAAGGCTCAAATCTATTTCTAAAAACATGTGCTGAGATGATAAAAAAAATAAAAAATCAATTCAAAGACTAAAACAGAAGAAACTTTCCCAGTAGCATATCACCCACAGCCACTACAGCTTTGCTTTAGTTTATTTCACTCACACTAACGTTTCCATTTCTCTCTGTGGAGCAAATGCGTGAGTGAAATATTTAATTTTCAAACAAAATATGTAGTTAGCAAAATAAATATTTAATTCGGGGCTAAAAAGGTAAGTATTTCAGTCAGAGTTAAATATTTAGATTGGAACTAAATATTTAGTTTTCCAATTACCTTGCTAAATATTTAATTTGTAAGCTACTTGATTTGTATTTATGCCTTGAATTAAGTATTTAGCTTGGAGCTCTGACATTGTATGTCACCATGAATAACAGAGCAAAAATATGACTTTGAAAAACATACACACTGATTTTTTTTATTTTTTATGACAAGGTAAATTTAGCTGAATATTGCTTTTAATTTTTCACTGTGTAACTTTACAGATGGCACTCACATACTCACAACCTGGTTTACTTGTCAAAGAGAAAGTTTTTTACCATTTTCTTCTCTTCTCTCCATTTCACAGTACCTAGTCTATGTATTGTCACATAAAATCCAAAGTAAAATGTGTTGAAGTTTGTAAAAAAAAAAAAAAAAAAAAAATCTATTCTGTATTCATTCCGCTCACAAGCTGAGCTGAGGCATGATCATGGGTCTGTGATAGATCATCACAGTTTTTCAGCTAGACTGGTGAGTAAGTAAGCAGTAGATGTAGAAAAAAAGCAGGAGAAGATTTAGACTCTGCATCAAGACGTCGTCCATTTAATTGTTTCTGATTGGGAAAAGCCTTAAGCGTGTCCCTCCACATAATATTGTTCATTTTCTGTTAAACATCTCTAGTTCATGAAATCAACTCTGACACGTGATGCTGAAGGGTCCGGGCAAAGCAGCCAGCAGATGAGTGAAAACCTATCGCCAAGGTTACAGCATGCAGACAGAAACGGGCGAGAGTGGGAAAGCTTGTACAGCTGAGGTTCTCTGTCCATATAATGGATGTTGGTAGAAAAACAGCAGCCCAGCTGCCGTCACTCTGCCTCTGCAGCTGCTGCCGCTGCGGGCTCTCAAGCTCTCCTATTAGTCAGAGAGAGAGAGAGAGAAACAGAGAGAGCAAGAGTATATAAATGAATAGATTGATATCGATATATAGATATCTTTCTATCTACCTATATATATATATTTTCCAATTTGTATAGGTTTAGACTTCTAAACGGCTATTTTTGTTCCACGTTGTTCACAATTTTATTCCAAATCTCCTTTAATTAATAATTGTGGTTGTCTTATTTTCTGCTTCGAATTAGAAATAAAAATATTACAATGGATGAACATGAGCACTGATGTTGTTGAACGTGGGGGAAGGCGGAGCACCTGGAGTGAACCCACACTTACACGGGGAGACATTCCCCCCGTGCAGTCCTTGCTTTTTTTTTCTTTTTTTTTTACCAAAATATTTTTATTGTGATTTTGAACAAGTTCTCTTTATAGTTATTACATGACATTAATTATTCTTACTCAACTCAGAGAAATAAAAAACAAGGAAAGAAAAAAATAAATAAATAAACACAAAACACAACTTCTCAAAACCGGGGGTGTTCAAGCAAATTTCAAACTGGTTAGATATAAATGTACACTTCTATACAGCATGGCACACTGCGGGTTCCAGCAAGTCACAACTCAAACGAACCCTCTGACAGGTCTAAGTCCGTAATAAAATTAATGAAAGGCTTCCAAATCCTCTCAAAAAGATATTGTTTGGATTTCCTAATATATGTTATTCTTTCTAGCGGCAAATTAGACGACATCTGTTTTAACCACTGCGTGACACTTGGTCTGTTGATATTTTTCCAAGCCAAAGCTATACATTTTTTTGCGGTTAATGAGCTTATATCTATAAAAGTACATTCTGATTTACTAAAGTTATGGTTCTCAGGGTACAAAGCTAACAGGAACAATTTAGGATCCAGTAAAATTGGCTTTGAGATCATTTTTTCAATTATATCTTTCACTTTTGTCCAAAACGCTTTGATTTATTTGCATTCCCACATACAGTGTATTAGAGTCCCTTTACAGTTACACTTTACGCAAAGATCTGGGATGTTATTATTGTATTTATTTAAATGCACAGGCGTAACATAGAGACGCATTTAAATTGTAGAATTCTAAAACGGCTGTTTATAGACATTGTGTGAGTTTTAATACAAGCCCTTTCCCAATCCTGTTTACTGATATTTGCTGGTCCCCAGTTTGTGGGGTTGTGGGGACCGTTTCTTCCGCAGTGATCTCCTGTACTGTAGCTCTCTCCATTTCAATCATCTGAATGCAAATTTTGATAGTGGCTTCCTGATCCCCAACTGTTTCCGGTACTGAGACTGCTTCTTCTTCACTGCTTGCTCCAAAAACCATTTCATTATTGAAGGTTCAAATTCAGAGGCAGCTTTGTTTCCTGCCTCTGTCCTGTTCTTACCTGTGGATCTCTTGCACAGCTTGGTCTGACGATCTGGATGCCCATTCAGTTGCGCTTCAGAGGGCTGTTCTCGTAGCAATAAAAAGAAATCAGTTTGCGTAGAAACTGAGATCTTTGACGAATTGGTTTCAAGAGACTTCTGGTTTCCAACACGTCTACCTCAGGTTGCATTGAAATTGTTTGATGGATTGGCTTTAACTGATACCTGATTTCCTGTACATTCATCTCTGTTTGTACTGCAGCAGATTGGAAATGGACTGTTTCTGGGCGGTCTTGTGCATCTGTTTGAGTTTGAACAGAAACCATGGAATTCTTTCTTCGTCTTTTCTCTGAGAGTATTTTCCTCGTCAGTTTTTTCTGTTGTTTAAGTTTCGCATTTAGTTTCTGATTTAAGTCAAACATCTAATCCAGCTGCTTCTTTAAGTTCTTCTGTACTTCAATATGTTCCATTTCAAGGTCCTTGAACTTGGCAAGACTCGCACACTTTTGTTGACTTGTTGGCTTTTCAGAAGAGTGGTGCATATTCTGAATTTCATTTAGAGTTTGCTACACAGTTCTATTATTCACAGAAAACAATCATCAGCAATTCTGAACCCATTCTGTAAAGGTCATCTGCCTACCACTGCTTTCATTTGACTTCAGTCAGGCTTTTCTAAAAGTATAAACTCTCCCAACACTAGCTCAACCTGGTTAGATTTCAAGATCTTGAGCAATGTTTTTTACTAACTTGATTTTGGTAAAATCAGCATATTTAGGCAAGAATTACAAATGAAAGTTGGCAGAAGTGTTGACAGCATGCTTGTTGTATTGTTAGAAATGGGCCCACTAAGAAGGAGGCGTGGTAGCTTCATGGGCCCCTAAAGTCCTGAGCGTTTGTCCTGTGTGTCATTAGCTGTCTGAGGTTTCAGGGTGTGTGAAGGGGCAAGCACTGACAAATCTGTAGTCTGAATCCTTTCAAGTAGAGTTCCCATGGGAAAAGGTGACAAGTTGGTTTTATCCAGGAAGCAGCTGATGAGGAAGAACATTTTTGTAAAATTCAGATAATAATTGTTTGAAAAAAGCTTGGGGCATTCCTATTATATATATTTTGCTTCCAAGATGTTAGACTTTTTAAGTTTTTATTTTTTTTTTTAGAATATTTCAAAGTGATCTTGATCAGTATGTCACTTTCTGAGGCATTTTCGTTGAACTTTTTTATCCCATCATCTAAGCAATTTTGGAGGAGTGTATTTTTTGGTCCCTTATGTTATGACACATGAATCAGCAGGCTATTAAGTCTAAACCCAGACAGTTTGCTATTCACATCTAATAAACTTGACTAAGTTCTTTGATGCAACTTAGCAAAGAAGCCATTTTAATTCAATTAATTTGAAAAATATTTTTTTCAACCTAAATGGAAATTAAATGTAACTTATGTTATCCAAGTACCTTCAAGACTCTTTGTGGATGATGATGCTGTGGACAGGAGTGACTTCTGGTCGCAGTCTGTCTTGCAATGAATATGAAAAACCTCTGACAGAAGACTGTTACTGCATGACTGCTTAAAACTATTCATGAAAAAAAAAGATTAACAATACAACTTAACTTAGAAATTAGTTAAAAAATCACAAAAAAGAAAAAAATGTAAACATTTTATGTAATTCCTCAAGACAGTCAAGTAAACATAATAAAAGTCACAACAATAGCTTTTATTAAGTGTATTGAACTTGGCGGCTAAAGTTGATACAACTTAAGTGAGTCAAAGACACAAGGAATAAAGTTGGGTCAACAATTTTTTATTTTTTACTGCGTAATGGCTCAATATATCATCTCAAAAGAGATTATATTTGTCCTAGAAGACACCATCAGCTGCTGGCAAACTCTGCTAATCTATCTCATTTGCTTTTGCCGCTCCTGTTTAAGTCTCTGTCCTTCCAGCTGCACATTATCCAAACCAGAGCGATAAACCAACTGTCCAAAAAAAACAACCTAACAATTCCTTAGCTTAAAAATAAAAGTATACAAAAAGAACAAATCTCAGTTAACATAACAGAACTACTCCAATATTCTGCCACTATAAGCGAATTAATTATAGTGTGATTCTTAAATGCCTTTCAGGTTGTGTGTTAGTGCTTTGAAAGGTTTTTTCTGTTTTTTCTGTTTTCAGCAATAAGCAATGTTTCTTATTGCTGTAGGAGGTTTCCAATAATTAAATGCACTTTTTGTTTGAGAAGAGTCTATTTAAATTTTTTAGGACAGCGCTGTTTAGGTACTACAAGTAAAAATAAGTGAGAAATCAACCAAAGTCCAAAGAAATATCTGCTAATCAAAATCACATTGCATATGGTAAGTCTTTGTTGGAAGACTTTCGATCTCGTATATAAAGAATGAAAGGTGGTTGAAAAGATTTTCACAGTACAGAGAGTGCAGTAAGGCAGCACAGAGATACATTAACAGGGATGTGTGAAGCTATATGAAAGATGTTTACACTGGAGTCTGTGGCTTCTAAAAGATCATTAAAACCTAAAGGGTAATTTAAGTCCTATAGATGGCCTACATGCCAGACCAGACCACCTCAAAAATGTTATGTGCTTCCTAAATGTCACCTTCTCCAGACTTTTTGTGATCCAGGTTAGAATCTGTGAGAAAAGTTGCAAAGCTACAGAATTTCAATGGTTCGACGACTGTAAGAAACACAAACTGCAACCACCAGGCTGAAAAAATTCTGCATAAAAGCTTACATTGTTTTTCTTTTTGTTCCGCCTGTTAAACTGCAGATAGCATTCACCTAAGTCATTGTCATCATCAGCTCATAGTGTAACCAACTAAAAGCTGCAAAATAACACCATCTTTTAGAATTTTACTTTATAAGGACACATTGAAATTAACTGCAGGACCTAAACTTTTTAAAAATCTAACTTCAGATGTACACAGTCAGATTTCATTGTCATTACTTAGTAAATAAAGATGAAGTTTCTGTATTTATTAAGTTAAAAGCAATGATTGATCAACTGGACCACCTCTATTAAAGCAGGAGTTTGTTGGCACAGAGCAAAACAGGTGTAAACACAACAATATGAAAGTCTGATTAAGTTGTACAAAAACAAATATGTCAGGCTTTTGTTGCTGACTGAGTTTGTATAAATGTTAAATAGTGGGATGTGATGTAGAACCGGTTGCTTGTTTTAGTACATTTGAGTCCATTCGCTATACCTGACAATGAAGGATGAATTGTGGGCATGTTCTTTAAAAATGTAAGAAAGAGAAAAAGCAGGGGAAAATAATGCTTTTCCATAAATAATGAAATGGAGAAGTGTGGACTAACACTTCTTTAACTGATTACAGGAATGTCTGGGAGTCTATAAATAAAATGAAAGAAGAGACCAAAATGAAAACAAAACAAACTATAAGTCAGCTTTGAACATTTATTATTTTATTGTTTCAGGCCCCATCATGTCTTCTCACCTCCCTGCATCCAGACCATCGACTCTCAGGCTAATGCTGTGTTTCCTGCTCAGTGTCTTCCTGCTGCTGTCCTCAGGAGTTCATGGCCAGGGTAATATGCTTTGGTTCTTCAAAGTTACAAGAAAGTCTAGAAATTTTGATCCCATTTTTAAGTAAATGTACCAATTTTAAGATGTATTTCTGTATTTAACTGCTTCTTCATCTGTGGAAACTAAGGAGATGATGGTGCAAAGAGGAATTCTTTAAAAAATCAAGAAAATTATGGACATTCTCTTCATGAGGCTTACTTTGGAAAACAGAGTGTCTTCAGTTAGAGGCTTCTTCAAATTTGCTGTAGTACAGACCGCTACAAGAGATCTGTCTTACCAACACTCAACAGTATCTACAATAACTCTGAAGAATTTGAATTAATACGAGTCATAACAACATTTAATTTCCCTTTGGGATCAATGAAGTACTTTTGAAATTTGAATTTGAAATTTCCAAACAGGGTTTTGTAAATCACAAAATACATATGAGGTTTAAATCTTGGATCAAAGCACAGATGCTGTTTTCTTCTGCATGTCTGGAAATGCTATTGTTATTAGATGTTCTCTTTGAAACCTTGACCCTTTCTTTGCAAAGACCCATCAGACCCCCGTGGCCCCGCCCCCTTGTCCATGGATGAAGACGTTGTGCGTAAATCCGAGTCAGAAAAGGAGCTGTTGAGTGCTGGAGGTTCACAGATCAGCTGTAAACAGTCTGCTGGGATTCACCATGCTCATGTTTGCTTTCCTCTGTCTTACTTGTTTCCGCTTTCCCCTCCCTCTATTACACCACTACAAGTTACATTTAGTACACTGTCATACTGTAACTGAGTGATGCTGCTCGGACATGCCCTTTGGCCCTCTTGGCGTCCTGTTCCTGTTTCTGCTGCAGTCCAGAAGACAGGGCTTGCTTTGACGGATGGGGGGCAGCTGGAGATGAGGACGGATAGAGGGCAGGACGTCAGGGACTTGAAAGACACCACTTGTTGAGAAATCCCTGCTGGAAATTATGCAGATGAAGTCAGAACAAGAGAGGGATTTGATTTGTGTAGGAGGAAGTGAGAGGGGCTAGGCCGCCATGGGAGAGCAAGAGGAACCAAGATAGCATCCCAATTTGAGCCTTTGATTTTAAAAAATCCTGAATAATCACATCAACAATAGACAGAGGTCCTTTTTAAATCTTAAATGTTGATCTTTTCCAAATCTTTGTTACCGCCAAGGTCGTCTGAAACTGACCGTTCTGTCTGAGGACCGATTGCAGATGAAGTGGAAAGAGGCTGATGGTCCCATTCAAGGATACAAAGTTCGGGTCAGAACAATGTCAGGTTAGAATATTTTTGACAATTATCAATATTGACTAATCTGAAAGACTTATTTTGTGGTACATTTTCGACCATATCATCTAACCTTTTGTTGGTCTATTCCATTGAATACAACAAATCACATTGAAATTTGTGACAGTGTGACAGAAGGTAAAAAGGTAAAAACATTCAAGAGATATCAATAGTTTTGCGAGGACCTAAGGAGCTTTCACTGTTGATTGAAAGGACAGCAGAATACAGATTGATGAGTCATTCATTTTCTTTCTAGAAGAGCAGCAACCAGAGCTGATGCTGACCACCACCCGAGGCCGGGCAACAGTGGCGGGACTGGACTCCAGTCAGGAATATTCCCTCCAAGTCTTTGTTCTGAACGGGACGACGGAGAAGCTTCTGGCAAAAAGGCGATTCACTTGTAAGAAACTCAGCATGGATTAAATTACAGGACATATTTATTCAGGACCAGCTTTTGAAACAATGTAGAGTAATTTAATAGGATATAATATGTCTAGTTTGAGAGTAGGTCAGTTTAACCCTAACCCTTGCTTAAGTTTTAGAACTTCTCTCTTAAGGTTAAGCAAAAGTTATTAGGACACCCATTAGTTAATTTATCTACTGTACCAAGTGTTCAGTTATTAGTTCTCTGGTAATCACCTTCATCACTTGAGTTTAATTGCTGTCTTTTGTCTGAATGTTTCAGAAAGCAATTATTCGAATGGACCTTAAAAGGTTTGACTTTAGGAAAATAAGGGGTGCACTGACTGCAATTTTAATATTGGTGGATAAGATTGGCTTCACATGTAAAAATCACATTTTCTTTCTTCTTTTCATATGTTTTTGTCATGGAACTTACAGACCAGTTAGGAAAAACAGTGGAAGAAACTCTGGAAATACAGCTTGTTCAGCTGGCAATTCAGCTGAAAAGCTGTGTTTCCATTACAAACGTGTGCAAAACTTTGTCAACTTTCTGCTAATGTCAAAAAAACATAAGTTCGCAAATGCAGTGTTTCCATTAAATGAAATGCTCAAATCCCAATTTGTGCAATTTAGAGGTCAAGGGAAACACAGCTAGATACTCTGGCAGGACAGCCAAGTCACAAATGAAGATGACTCATATTCAAAAATACTGTAGCCTCTGCAAATCTGTGCTTCTTTTGTTGACCAAGAATACACAGTCTCACTCTCAGTAAGTATAAACACATTTTGATTACAGGCACACCCTCAAATTGATTTTAAAGCTGCTTCATACACTATAATGAGTTTAGTGTCTCCTAGATTGTGAATTATCCATCCTGGACAACCCAAACTCAGCCTTAATGATGGCCTTTGGCATACACTATGACAGGATTAGTAGGGTTGGAAGATATTTTAAGGATTAGGGTAAGTGTGACGGATAGAAACTCTACTGTCTTCTTTTACCATCTGCAGAAGTAAAAGTTATCCCAATCTGAGGTACATGCCGGCTGATTTCCTCCTGATTTGTGAATGCCTTTTATATTGTATGTTTTTAGTCAGGCTGATGGATTCCTGTCCTGGGGCGTAGTGTACCCTTCAGGTTCTTGAAAAACACGTGGCTGATAGCAGGTTTCTATGATGACTTGAGCATGTTCAGGCACATTACAAAGAAAACACCTTGGCTTGGAAATTTGCAGCACTCTAGCTGTCAGGCTGGAAGTATGGCGGTCCGGGAATTCCTTCCTGATGTGTCTTTGTCTTTTGGATTTTTTTTCGCTCCCTCGGGACCTTGTTCTTAGTCAGAACCAAGGTGACACTGGATTCCTGTTCTTAGGAATTTCTGACCTTTAAACATGTTTTAAATCAAGTGATTTTAAAACAGTTGTATTTTTTTGTTGTGGTAATTTTTAGAAATTATTTATTTTTTTTTTTTACTTATGAGCACCTGAAAAGTAATGTGTGAGATTAATTTGGGGTAATTTCTGTACACTGAACTTTGTGTTCTGCAGTGGAGAGTCTGCGAGAGGAGGAGATGATCCGCAGCGGTAGCCGTGAGAACCGTAGGAAGTTGACCCCAGGCGGGTCGGGCTCGGGGGACCTGGACGATTCGACGGCTGTTCTGCTGGACCTGCCAACAGTTCTGTTTCCAGAGCCCACTCTTACCACTGCTGCCACCGTCACAACTGCAGGTGTTATGTGCTGTCAGATTAAAATAACACTTTGATGAACCCGAAGACTGCTGTCAGAGTAAAATGACTAGAGAACTAACAACATGAGACAACTCAAAGATTTTAAAATAACTTATGCAACAAGACTTGTGGGAAGATGCAATTAATTGGCAAGTTGTTTCAATTTGATTTAGTTTTTTTTTCCCAAGCCTTCCTTACCACAACTAAACATACAATTACATGAACAGAGAAACAAAGAAAAAAAAAGTGGCAAACACATACAACATGTAAATAACTCAAAATACAATAAAAGTATTGTAGAGTCACACAGATTCTGGACAATTCATCACAATGAATTTTTCCATTTAACCTAGATCTTTTCACAGAAAGTACTGACATTTTTGATGGTGGACATCAGATGTTTCTGGCAGTTCTGGCACATTTTCCATGTAGTTTTAGCTAAGATGCTCTTGCATGGAATATTTCAAAAGTGACTGATAAAAACATGCAATGTTAAGACTGCACCAAGTGGAAGATGTGAAACATCTAAGTCCACCAAACAAGAAGAGATTTTGTATTCCTGTTTTTGTAAATGACAAATAAGCCATAAATACTGCTTATCTTAAGGGAAAATGTTTACTTATTAGAAGCAAAGTCAGGTTTTTTCCCTCACTTTTCCCTTTGATGTTTTTCCTGTATTACCCCAACTTCTCTGGGAACAACCTTTGCTTATCTTACTTTAACCCCACCCACGTATTTACCATTACCTCTGGTCCCCAGAGCCCTCAGCCACAGAAAGCACTTCCGAATACCCTGATGAGCCCCCAGAGAAAAGCACCAGAGAGAAGAGGAAGAGGAAGAAAGAGAAGGAGCGACATAGTTCCACAGTGGAAAACAAGGAGGAGCATGGGATGAAACAGGGTGAAATGCCAAATCACAGAAAAACACAAATTTCTGCAGAGAAAATTAAAGAAAAACTTTCGGAAAATTTTATTGTACAGCTTCTGTTTAAGATTAAATTATTTCAGTAATATTATAAGACTGAAGTCATAACATTGCAAGAAAAAAGTCATAATATTATGAGAATAAAGTCATAGTATAGTGATAATAAAGTCTTAATATTTGGAGAAGAAAGTCAAAATAATATAAGAAGAAAGTCAAAAATAATATAAGAATAAAGTAATAATGAGAATAAAGTCATTCAAAAATAGACTCATACAAGAATTTGTAATACGAAAATAAAGTTTTAATAGGACAAGATCAAAGTCATTTGAATATAGGGTTAAGTCAAAATAGGATGAAAACATAGCTGTAACAATGTGAGAATAAAGTCATAATATTACGAGAACTAAGCCATTATACTATGAGAATAAAGTCGTAATATAATGAGTATAAAGTTGCAATAATATGATAATAAAATCATATAATTTCAAGAATAGTCATAATACTGCCAGAATAAAGTTGTAATACTATGACTTTATTCTAGCAATATTGAACACTTTATTCTCATATAACTTTATGTTAATAATATTATGACTTTATTCTTGCAATATTATGACTGTTCTCATTGTTTTAATATTTTTTTTCTTAGCATGGCCCTAATACTCCATTGTAAAACACAGTCTTACTGACAAGCAAAAGTTATTCTAAACAAGTTTAAATTTAGCGGCAAACCTTGGCATTTACTATGTCTGAAAATACATGCTAGCAAAACATGATATTTCAGAGCAGTAAGGGCTGGTTCGGAGCATGATGACAGTGTTTACTGACAGGTGATAATGACAGGCCATCCTGTGTAGCTGCAGGATACACATGTCCTCTGGGTATATGTGTCCTCGGTCTCCTCTTTGATCTTAGGAAGCTCAGAGACACTCCACACATGCATGGAAACCCACTCCAGTTCATGTATGCAACCTGTCAGCATGTTTTGCTATGCAAAAGCTCACACCTCTTAAGCTTTTTCACAATTTGCCTCATTCCAGTCCCAAATGTCAGTGTGTTTAAGGCTAGGGCTAGGGCCTGGCTAGGCCAGGCCAGTGAAACTAGACAGCATATTATTGTGAAGCAGAAAACAATTAACAAATAGCTTTCAAGATTTTTATAAGTAGAAATCTGAAAAGTGTCTGGTGGATTTTGCATTCAACCTTTTAATTTAATGCATTTCCTAAATAAACCACAATTGGGGGTTTTTTTTGGGGGGGGGGGTTGGCATAATTTATCAGTGCAGTACAAACAAATGTATTTATACAAATTACTGTTAAACAGCTGTTCAGAAACAACAACAAAAAGCTAAATGCTTTTTTTGGGCCAGAGAATTGAGCATAAACTAAAACTGAATCATTGCGAAGTTGAGGCTGTACAGCTTGCCAGTGGCTCAACTTGCCCCAAAGCTAATATGTCAACTTTATTTGTGCCTGCATCTAAATTACAACACTTTTATTTTTGGTTTATGACTTCATGTTGTTGTTCATACATAACACAATGGATAAAACACATTTAAAAATATCGATTATGATCTAAACACAATTCTTATCAAACTTAAAAAAGACTAAATTCACACTTTTTAAGAAATGAAAGTCTAACCACTTTACCCAGGAGATTCTCACCTCCACAAACTTCATTCAATGATACTTTCCTCCTATTTGGTCATATAATTAATGTTTTTCTTACCGTTTCCTAGAAACAAGAGGTAGTTCGACTTATATGTCCCCTATGTACTATGTGCTGCCTTAATGTTCTGTGACCTTTGACCTGTCTAAATCTATCTTTGTGTCTTGGAGTTTAGGCTTTCCCCAGAGGAAGCCATATGAGTGTGAGAGTGACGCGGAGGCAGACATCATGCTGTTGGTTGACGGCTCCTGGAGCATCGGACGTACCAACTTCAGGCGGGTCAGAGACTTCCTGGAGAGTCTGGTGACGCCATTCAACATTGGACCAAAGCACATTCAGATCGGTGAGGATCAGGCCAACAGTAGGAGTCAGCTGGTTCTCTATCTGAAGCTGGACCCTCTAAAGGGGAGAAAAATCTGACAAATATCACTGTGTGCTGCAGGGCTGACCCAGTACAGCGGAGACCCTCGCACTGAGTGGCACCTCGGTAACTTCACCACAAAAGAGCAGCTATTGGAGGCTGTCAGGAATTTCAGATACAAAGGAGGAAACACATTCACTGGTAGGGAAATTCAGCTTCAACTCTTTTCATGTCTTCCAGTGTGTAACCAGCCGGTTTTCTCCTAGGACAGGCACTGCTCCACGTCATGGAGGAAAACATGAAGCCTAAGGCAGGAGCACGAGCCAGTGCACCATTATTTCTGGTTCTGTTGACTGATGGGAAGTCTCAGGACGATGCCATTGCAGCGGCTAACCGGCTGAAGAATGCAGGCGTGGAAATCATCGCTGTAGGTGAGAGTGAAAAACATTGCTTTGAATTTTGAGTGTATCCTGAAAGCATGCACCTTGTGTCACTTTTCTACCTTATTTACAGTATGTTGTTATTTGTAATATCCCAAAATCACAAAGGATAAAAAGTTGCACATTTGTTGAAAATAAAATAAAAAAAAGAAACAAAGAAAATCTGATCTACATTGGTATTCACACTAGCAAAGGACGCTCAGCTGCACCATGTTACCACTGATCATCCCTCAGATGTTTCTACAACTTGACTGGAATATACTGGTACTGAATTACGTACATAAGGTCTTACAGTTTTCATTGCAGAAACCAAGAAATCAAGGCAAAAGAGGAGGAGTTCTCTATAGACCTCTTAGACTGAATTCTATCAAATCACATATTTTCTTAACAATACCACAGTTTTTTGAGAACAACAAATGTCCCAACTTCCAGATACCCTGTAAGCTCTTATTTAATGACATTATCCCCTGTGTTAATTTTACAATCTTGTTTGTCTTTTTCAATCTCTAAAATTTTGTCTTACAAACTCTAATTTTAACTCTGCTTAGATGCCTTTTCTTCTGCCAATGAGGTTGATAAATTTAATAAGTTTGTGTTTTTTAGGTGTGAAAAATGCTGATGAAGCTGAATTGAGGCAGGTGGCATCAGAGCCAGTTGATCTGAACGTCTACAACGTAAATGATTTCGCCCTGCTCAGCAAGCTGGTCGCTCGGCTGGTTCACATTCTGTGCAGGAGAATAGAGGACCGTGGCGTCTCAAAACGTAGCCCATACTTCTGTCTACCTACGCACAGACTGTTTGTCTGTGTGCTCAGACTGATTGTACAGTCACCTGAACAGAAAAATATGTCATCTTAAGGTGTGATTTGTTGTATTTTTAGGAATGGAGCCTGCACCCACCACACAGCCAGGCCTCTCCTTTCCCAGTCCGACTGATCTGCGGTTTTCCCAACTTGGATCCAGACAAGTGAAGCTGCACTGGACCAATCCTACCCAGCCCGTCTCGCAGTACAGAGTAGTTTACCACAGTGCTGAGAGTCAGAGTCCACAGGAGGTTAGGACTGCACTTTTACATCCAGGCATGCATGATACACAGGCTCTGGCACTGATATCGGCTGATGATGGTCACTTTGTCAGTACCTGTCTGATGAGTAAAAGTTGGCCAATATTAATCGATATTTCTTTCTATCTTGTTGTTGGGTATGTTTCGGGAGGACGTTAATCATGTGGTGTTTGCTGGGTCATATGACAGTAATGGTGATACATCACTGCAGTGTTTCAACTGAAGCAGAGAAACTGCATAAACAACTCTGAAAAAAATTTAAGAGACCACTTCAAATGATCAGTTTCTCTGATTTTACATTTTATAGAGATATATTTGAGTAAAGTGAAAATTTTTCTTTTGTTCTACAAACTACTGACAACATGTTTAAGAAATTCCAAGCAGAAATTTTTTATTTATTTTCATAAAATGAAAAATGGTCAAAATAACAAAAAAGATGAGGTGCTTTCAGATTTAAAATAATGCAAGGAAAATAAGTTCATATTCATTTAGAAACAGCAATATTAATGTTTTAACTCAGGAAGAGTTCAGAAATTAATATTTGGTGGAATAACCATGAGGCCTTTAACGGAGCTCAGTGAGTGGTCTCTTAATTTTTTTCCAGAGCTAGGCTGTTGTTGCCACCATTAAAAGAACAGAGTGCAGGTAAGGTAGGTTGTGTTTTTATAAAGCTACACATTTTCAGAAAACCAGAACAATCTACACATTTCTTTATGTGACTGTAAAAATGTGTCTGCAGGTGGTTTTATCCGGCTCTGAATCCACTGTTGTGCTCGATGGCCTCTCCTCTCAGACACTCTATCACATCTCCATATTCCCTGTGTACACCAGCAGCGTTGGCTTGGCCCTCAGAGGAACTGTCACTACATGTGAGCATGATAAAGCTGTAGCTGATGAATATGGTATTTTATTGGAATTGAAAAGGGCTTCCTCTTCAGATTAGGACAAAAAAACAAACAGGTCTGCTATTAGACATCATCAATATGTTGCTGTTTGTTTGAAGGGAAGTTAATGGATGATGAATTGTTATTCCAAGGGTCGGTGAGTCATTGTATAAAATTTAGGACAATTGATTACAGTCTTAATATAATTTGAACAAACCATACTACAGATTCCAAATGCTTTTTTTTTATTTTAGATATACATATGTTAAGCTGTTATGAACTAATTTATATTCTTAAAAATATGTATGTTTTTACATTCAGCGATATTCTTTGCCAGGTTTAAGAAACACAAGGCTGGGAGACATCAGCAGAACAGGATTACTGTTTTCAACAAATAGAAGGAAAGAAGTGGATCAGAAAATATCAGATGAGCTTCAACACCTGTGTGTTGCTTTGTTGTTAAAGGCTCAATTTAGCTGAGATGGTGTGTGTCGCTCTTAGGTTTCCTAGTTACAAGTGGATTTGGAGCTTTTAGAATAATTTTGCTAAAAGATAATTGCTCCTTGGGTGCTTCTGTCCTCAGCTTTTAGAGACATCTCTACTCCTACAGACCTGAATTATATGGCTCAATTTGCTCACTAAACGTTATTCAGCTTTGAATAGGCCTGGTAACAAGCGATTCATTTGATTCAAGTGGTTTCAAACAGGAATGCATCTGTTAATTGAAATATTGTAGCTCTGGAAGACTGGGGTTGAGCACTCTTTTACTAATGGCTTTATTAGGAACATTAAAGGATGTAAAACGACAAAAAGAAATTGATTGATTACTGTGTTTGGATGTGAAATGAAAGATCATCTATATCTTTGAATTCTTGTTTGATGCAGATTATATATAATCTTCCTGCACTAAAAGGAATCATATTCTCAAAATCGTATGGTCCAGACTAAAAGGTTGAGTAAAGCTTTCTGTGAAACTTATTTATCATTGATCTGTATCAGAGTGCTGCTGCATGTCAGCTGCTTTACTGAAAACTTCCTTCTGGACAGAAGGATTGGAATAGAAGGAGAAAATACAAAATGATCAAATTGGCTCCATGAAATAATTCTACAGTATAACCAACTTTTAAATTATACTTAATTAATCATTTCTTTATTCAATTTATGCAGAAAAAAGGACGTTTGAACTATACTTAAGTGTTTTGTAATCAACAATTAGCACAAGAATAAAATTAAACTAATATAAAAAGTGATTTTATTTAACATTTTGTACATCTTGTGTAGGATATATATTTCTGATTCATAATTTCAAGAGGCTGGTTTGAATTTGGTTAAATTAAATTACATGTTTTTCATGCCCTCTTTTTCTCTGCGCAGTCTTTATCTGGCTCTGTGTGGTAACTATAGAAACCATTTTTTTTCTTAAGCATGTTCAAAACAGTTGAAGCCGACCAAAACGATCCACACATCTTAAAGCACAAACACAAATCATACAAACAAAAACCAGTGGAGTGCTATATTGGATGCCACATTGTTTTATATTCTGTCCTCATTGTCATTCTTACTGCTTCTTCTTCAGTGCCTCTTGCTATGCCAACCAACTTGGAAGTGACTCCCTCCTCTTACAGTACTCTGCAAGTAAGTTGGAGTCCAGCTCCTGGTGCGACTCATTACATGATCCTGTACTCAGCACTCAGCGACGGAGAGCCTGAAGATGCAAAGGAGGTAAGAAGTGAAAATCTAAAATCAGAATTTAATCAAATCAAAAATTAGTCAAATTAAAAAAAAATATTTTAACAAACACTATTATGTATTTTCCAGACACAGTCCCATTTTATAACACATAACATAATCAGGTAACATAATGTCATGACATAATAAAATTTGGCTTATTTACATTTAAGTGGAAATAAACAAATTTCCAAAGGAATAAGATTTATTACCAAGAAAAACTTTTACCACAAAGAAATATTTGACCAAACATTAAAGATATAAATAACAGTTGCAAATTTACAAGCCTTTCCCCTAAATGTAGATGCTTCCATATCTAACTACTAAAAGGAATAATTGCAGGCAACATAATTCAGCCTTGGTCAAATCTATTTTATTAGTATAAACTGTGACTTTTTTATTTTTTATTTTTGGAAGAGAATAGCAAAGAGAATAACAAATAAATTAGGCTCTAACCCTAATTTAATGTTCTGTATCATTCATGGACAGGAGAAATTCAGCGCAGGCCAGACAGTGGTGGAGCTTGCAGGCTTGCTGCCAGAAACAGACTACTCTGTCACTCTTTATGCTCTCTATGATGAAGAGCCCAGTGATCCAGTCACTTCAGTTTCCCGCACACGTAAGTGATTCCCTGAGCATTCTCATGAGCATTTCCATCTCTCTGTCTTATTTTAACTGAAATATTTTTTCACTTCATCCTGTTTTTCCTAAATCCGGGTCCCTCCGGATCCTTAAGTACCCCTCCCAGCTCCGGTTGGAATTCACTTCCCGATTGTAACCCACAGCATGATAAAGGTGAGCTGGGTCCTTGGTGCTGTGGATGTCCCAGGACACAGAATCACCTATAGCACCAATCATGGCAGTGACACCAAGCAGGTAAAATTGTATTGTGTTCATTTATTTTTCATTTATTCCTACTTCTGATTCAATCTTTCATGTCATCAACGAGCCTCACAGCAGAGCTGTTTCTATGTCTGATATCCAGAATCATAATCAGCTTATTCACCACAAGGAATTTGTCTTCTGTTCCACTTTGCTCTCAAAAAAGACATTTTAAAGATAAATAAAGAATTATTATACTGCTTTCTTGTATATGTCTATATCCATTGTTTTTACATTGAGCAACTTTCTTTGTTCATACTAAGAAAACACAAGGCTGTGAGACATCAGGAGAACAGGGTTAATATTTTAATGAAACAGAAGGAAAAAAATAGATCAGGAAACTTCATATGAGCAGCAATACTAGTGAGTTGCTTCATTGTTAAAGGCTCAATTTAACTGAGATGGAGAGCGTCGCTCTTAGGTTTCCTAGCTCTGAGTTGTGAAGAATAGATGCAGAAAAGTAGAATTAATGGGGTTCCAAACAAAAGAAAGGAAGTTACATGTTACAGAGGATTCTGTGCTTTTAGAATGTTTTTTGTTAAAAAAAAACAAAAAAAAAAACATCATGCACAATGGATATTACTTTCAATGTACTTCAGTACAAATAATTGCATGTACATCTATCTCCATGTGGGAAATCATTATCTAAGCAGATTTCACATCTTCACTTATCAACATTGATTCCTGTGAAAGTGATACTGAACAGTAACACTGGATTTGATATAGAATGTAAGGTACAGTTGCTCTAATCTTCTGTTATAGTTCATCATTTGAAATGTAAAATTATTGGCATTTTTTCCATTTATGCTGAAATATTTACTTTTCTGAGTTTCAATGGGGGTCTATGACTCCTTATAACAGCATAATACACAATTATGCTAGTTCATAGACAGTTCAGCATGTGAAAATGTTTGAAATTGTTTTTTTCCCAGATGGAGGTAAAAGGCCAGAACTCTGTGGTGCTGCAAAGCCTTTCGTCTCTGTCCCGATACTTGGTTTCAGTCCAGTCCCACTACCCACAAGGCCTGTCTGCCACACTCACCAGTAACGTCACAACACGTAAGTCAACATACACACACATATCCAGTCTCTGATTCTTCTTTGTGGGGTTTTCTTCACCACCTTCTTCCTCTCTGCCAGTGAAGGTGCCTTCTCCATCAGATCTCAAGGTGACTAATTTCTCGGGCAGTGAAATTATGGTACGCTGGGCGGCAGCAGCAGATGATGTGGTCTATTACCTCATCAAATGGATCTCTTTAAGTGAAGGAGACCTGAAGCAGGTGAGAAGGGAATATATATATATATATATATATATATATATATATATATATATATATATGTGTGTGTGTGTGTGTGTGTATGTATGTATGTTCAGGTGTTTGGGTTCACATGTGTTTTAGCTGAAGGTGAATGGAGACAATGAAGGAGCGATCCTGGAGGGAGTGGAGGAGGATAAAGAATACCAGATCTCTTTATCTGCACTCTATGGAGATGGAGCTCAGAGTGAGGCTGTTGCCATTCGATACAGTACCTGTAAGTCCAACAAATTTATCTACACACTTTACTGTGCAAAAATTATAATCCACCCACTAATTTAATTTAAATCAGTTTCCTAATGTTTATTAAGTTTGTGCGCTTTTCTAAAATCAAAGAATTTAAAATATTTTTTACGTATTTGAAACATAAAATGTTGCAGGGAGAATAGACAAATGACATGATGAAGGTTAAAACAAAATTTTGGGGTATTTTCTACCAAACAAAATATAGATGTTCAGGTTTTCCACTCAGCTTGTTTGTAAAAATGATTTCCTCTTTTTCTGTTTTGGGCAGAATCTGAAAAACCTATAACATGTTGTTTGTTGCTGCAGTGTCAGGCGGAGGCCCGTCCAGTCTATCCGTGTCAGAAGAAACTGCAGTTAGCATGTTGGTCAGCTGGGTGCCTCCAAATGCTCACGTCCTCCAGTATCGGGTTTCTTACACACCACTGACCGGAGCTAAGACCCAGGATGGAAGTGTGAGTGGGCTCTAAGTGTTACTCCTGGCTTTTTTGGGCCTCGTTCCAAAGAATCACAAATCACTGTGGGTCAGAGAGAACCTCAAAATCCTCCTGCCCGTGTTGGCAATCTGAAAAATTGTGTTGCTGTCTACAGGTGTTGGTCCCCGGTGGTCAGAAGCAGGTGGTGCTGGAGTCATTGCAGCCAGATACACGTTACAGCATCTTAGTCACTGCAGAGTATCGCAACAGGGAGGGAGGCAGCGGCTCAGCTCAAGGCAAAACCAGTAAGTGAACTTGGGTCTAGTCAAATCACCTGTTTCCTTCACACGCAACTCAAGATTCTAAAACCCCGCTGTAGTTTATTGTGTTAATATTTTATTATTTTATAAATAATAAAATATTATTTATTTTGTCACCGCTCCATAGACCCTCAGAATGTTTGAGGAACTCTTAATTATAACACCACTTTTAAAGGGAGAGGGGCTAAAACATATTCACTATTCTTAATATAAATTACCTAAAAAGTAATGTATTGCAAATGGTTTTTTCTGTGTTGTAACAATTATCCATGGGAAAAACTTTCATAACACTGGAAGTATGTTTAGGATTCCACTAAAATGCTTTAGTGGGTGGCCAGCAGGAGCAGAGGGTGTGGGCTTACATCAACAAATCCCTGCATTTTTTCAAACTAATGCATGATTGAGAGTTTATTGCAAATTTTTTGCAAAAATGATCTTAAACAAAAGGTTTATGATCACAGCACAGCAGAGGTTCAGTTCCACAAAGAAACAAACTCTGTTAAACTGGAAACTAAAAATAATGTATAAAAGTTTTTCAAACACAAAAGTGAACACAGAACAATTCATTTTTGCAAACAGGTTTCGCAAAAATTAATATTTGCAGTAACACCAAGATGTGGCTTATTTAAATGGTGTATATAAACAAAAATGACATTAGTTTCCATGAACTTATAAATGAAAAAACAAATAAAAATGTTAAGCCTGTATGAGTTTATTCTTGCACTTGCAGGTTTCATCTGGTTTTCTACTTTATCTGCGGCCGACTTTTGTTTCCCCCCCACTGATGATCATATTTGTGTGTCCATCCCTGCAGCCAGTCTACGTGTGAGCAGCATAAGCGTCATCAGGTCGGACCACTCCAGTATCTGTTTGTCCTGGAGGCCCGTGTTGGCGGTTGATGGATACCGTGTTGTCATTCAGTCAGTTAAAGGTGATCTACAAATATTTACAGACATTTGTGCTCAACATGTTTCTGAACACACATTGGCTGGAGTGAACATCTTTGTTGGGTCTCTCTCTGTCTCTAGACAAACAAATAAAACAGGAAACTGTGGATGAGTCCACCAACAGCTACTGCTTCAACCACCTGGAACCTGAAACCCTTTATCGCATCAGCGTGCATTCGCTTCTCGGCTCTGCAGAGGGCGCTGCTGTCTCCATTCTCCATCCTACAGGTGTGCCACAATCACCGGGCCTTGCAAATGTATTCACACTGCTTGAACTTTTTCACTGTCTGTCACATTCCAACAGTAGATTGAAATAGCCTACCAGCAAGCTATAACAGAATGGTTTTTATCAAAGCATATCCATCTGCTAGAATGGCCCAGTCAAAGTCTGGATATAAATCCAATTAAGAATCTACAGAAAGACTTGAAATAGAACAAACGTGGCTGCAATTGAGATATTGTGCAAAAGCAAAACATTTCTTTTGTGGGGGAATGCAAGAGATCCATAAACTGTTGGGTGATAAATGTAGCACATGAAAAGGCTGATTTATTACAATTATGTATCAAAATCTTAACAGTCTCAATAATAATAGAAAATATTTTCTTTATCAGTCTCAAAAGATCAATAATAAGATTAAACCCTCTTTTAAAAAAGGGATTTATATATTTAGAAATATATTTATTCAGACTAATCAGTTGTGTTTGTGTTTAAATGTCTAATTTTAATTTGACTCAATACTAGATTTTACTGTGCATATAAACAGCAACCGACAGCTAATATCTCTGTTCAGTAAAAGGGATTTTTTATGCGTTAATCAAATGAATTTACACAAATCTTTGAAAGTCTCCAAAATAATTAAATTAAAATACAAAGTAGTTATTCCAGTAATGCTGCATGCTCTTTTGATTTATCTTCTCACAGCTCCAGCTCCAGCCAGAATTCCCGTTCCTCCCCGGATATATCCTGTACACAATGAAGGTGAATCTCCTTTAACATTGCTTCTTTTGCTTCTAGAGGAGCTCTGGGTTTCTTTTAGTCTGCAGCCTTACATTGTTTTACATATGAGAAGAAGTAATCCAAAGTTTCTGCAAGACAAAACATGTAACAATTACAGTGGTGTCAGATGTTTACTCTTCATAGAGAATAATATCATTATCATGTAAGATTTTTCATTTAAGCATGTGCAATCATAACGCCATGGATTAACAATAAGTTAATTGAATCTAAAGTCTCAAATTAATATGGCATTCATGTCCATGGCAACAGTTTGTCAATTTCTGACCAGAACTGAATGATATATATGTTTATTTTCTGTTTTTCTGAGCTGCTTGTTTACTAATGCTTTTATGAAACCATCCAGGAAAAAGAAGTGTGCTCCAGGATAACGTCCTTGCTTCCATCCAAGTGTTGTTTTTGTTCATGCTATGGAAAACTATGACCTGTGATATTCAGAGTACATTTTAAGATTATTGCTGGTTTTTCAGTCAATTAATGGTTTTGACCCAGCTTTTATTTCTGAGCTACTCAGTCATTACACCACTTATCATTAGACCACCATCTTCAATGTCCTAAAATAAACATGCAGTTCACTGCATGTGCATTTTATATATTTAATGGATTTTAAATTTTTTGGGAATTTAATGTAAAATACTTTATAACTCTGTCTTTTATTCTGTTCAAACAAAACAGTATAATAATAATAATAATAATAATAATAATAATAATAATAATAATAATAATAATAATAATAATAATAATAATAATAATAATAGTGATATGAAACTTTTCTGTCCTGCCTTTTCCTATAATGTCTCAACTTTGTCCTCTTGTGTTGCAGTCTGTCCTGAAGTCACCACCCAGAATGGCATTGCTAAAGGTGAAACTGACTGTCTTCACAAAATATTTCTTTTAATAACAAGGGAAATTCACTAATAAAAGTTCTGCAGAGCATTGTGGTTTAATTTATTGGTTCAGGTTTTAACATGATGGAAGCATTTGGTCTGACGCGGAAAGCTCACTCATCAGTGGAGGGAGTGTCAGCCGAGCCCTTTGTCTTCAACACTCTGCCTGCCTACACCGTGTACAGAGATGTGCAACTGACACAGAGCACCAAGTGAGACTTTCTGATTTCACATTTTAGTTCTAAAGCATACTTTCTACCGTGTTGTCTTTTATGCATTTATGCTCAGCAAAAATTATTACAGAATGTGTTTCCTGCTGTTTTTCTGTTTTGTGTTTATGCAATAATTTAATAATTTTTTTTTCTTTTTTACTTATTCGTATTGGTGTATTCACTGCTAACTGTGTTGGTGACCAACCCTATTCAGGTGTTTTGCAGAACTAGTTGTATTTTACCAAAGAAAAATAAATTCCCTCTTCTGTTATGACAGTGTGCTTCTCCCCACGCTCCTTTTTTCAGGTTCATTCACCCTGCCGGTTTCTCTCCAGAGCACACCATCGCCATCACTTTTCGCCTGCTGCAGGATACACCGCAGGAGGCCTTTGCTCTCTGGCAACTCACTGACAATGACTTCCAGCCAAAGATGGGAGTTGTGATTGATCGTGAGTAATGCTTCTGCAGCTTTACATTCAATAGCATCTACAATAACAGGGTTGTAGAAAAACAGCTCTTGGATTTTGCTTTGGCTTTCTTATACCATATCTAATCTCACCTCCTCAGATCTAAAACCTGAGGAGGTACACAATATGCCCTGAGCATATTGTGTATTTCTCCATTCATCCAGGGTTTTCTGATTGTCCCGGATGATGATGTTCTTGATGACACTGACTCATCCACATTGAAGCTCTGAGCATATGTAGCCGCTGTTCTGTCCATATCCCAGGTTGTGCATTCAAAACAATCTCATTGAGCCTCTCCAGCACCGTCAGTCCCCATTCTCACTTGTTTCACAGGTGGAATACGGGAAGAGAATTTTCATTTCAGTTTGATAAAAACCGGCCACTAAGACGTCCTCAGGATGAGTGCTTTTTAGGTTGCTAATGGAACAGCAGAGACTATTTACAGCCTCTTGAGGGCGAGCACTCAAGGATAAGGATTGTGGTGACCTCTCAATGTGAAGAACAACACATCTCAGGCTTGTTGATTATGCTATAAAACGCAATTATATGTCTGGAAATGGAAAATACATAATGCTGCTTCTCTCCTCTTTAATATATTGTTACTAGTACACTGTGAAATGTTATTTTATAATTAAAGTTTTTCACCATTATTTGTGAAATGGTTCAGGATTTTGTACATCTGGTGCCATGGAAGTTGTTGTATATTTCAATGTTTTTTCTATTAAAAGCGTGCATGTAAAGTTTAAAGAAGAAATTGTTGTTCTGTTTTATAAACTTTTCTCTAAGTGTTCTCATATATAAATTGGAGTTTCAGCTACACCCTCTAGCTATTCCCCACACTGCCAGATCAGACCACATTGCCAACATGAAATTAATTCAGTCTCTCTTTTCTCTTTTTTAAACTGGAATTCTCACAGCAACTTTTTAAAAATGTTTTTTTTTAGAACAACACAATAAGCTTTTGTATGATGAAAAGGTGACTGTTTTGCATCTTTTTCAGCTTCTAGCCAACGTCTGATGTACTTCAGCCTGGACTACAGGGGAGAAGTGCAGGAGCTCACCTTTGATCAGCCACAGGTCCAAAAGATTTTCTATGGAAGTTTTCACAAGGTGAGATAAGACCCACCAAGCTCTGTAAGGTTGAATCAATGTTTGCTTTTATTTAGGCGCAAATCAGATGGATCTTTGTTGCAGCTCGCTATTTCACAGACAAGAGACAGATGTGTATCAAACATATTGAAAAGAAATGGTTTATATGTAGCTCCAGATGCATATGCTAATGTTCCCTATTTGAATAGACAAAAAAGCCTATTTTTGTACTTATTTTTTTTTTCAGAACTTTCACTTAATGACCAAATAAGTTTAGTATAAACTACACTAAGTTTCTACTAACTAAAAGAAAAGTAGGGGTGCACCAATGAATTGGCCCCAATTTTCTTAATTTTGGGTGATTGGTGATTGGCCGATACTTAAATGTGAAAACAATCTTACCCATTGATTTTATTTACCTCCACAAAGGTAGGAAAATCAACTGCTGTCCCCTTTTGCCTTGCTGTGAGAGAGGACTGACTGATGCGCCTGATCACCAGGTCACATCTGCATGTACTCAGTTAATAATAAGTCATCCCACTTTTGCCAACTTAGTAACTTTGTTGCTATATTTATCAACTTTTCAGACTAAAAAATGGTAAGAATCAGAACTGGCAGATCAAGTTTTCAACAGACTGGTAATCAGCCAGTCAACTGCACCCTTAACTTTCCATCATCATTAGCAGTATTTGTGTTTTAATTTGGTTCTGGCAGGTTCACCTGTCTGTCAGCCAGGTGAGCGTCTCCCTGTCTGTGGACTGTCAGCCTGTTGGTGAAAGGCCAGCCCGTCCACTGGGAAACCTACCAACCGATGGATTCGAGATGCTGGGAAAACTGGTGAAAACCAGAGGACCTAAAAGCGGCTCAGCCCCAGTACTTACCTTTCCTCTCTGAGATTAAATCAGTTGATCCTTCAAATAAAACAATGGTGCTCACAATGTTTTGTTGTTTTTTTCTCTCTTTAATATCTCCAGTTCCAGCTACTGTCCTTTGAAATCATCTGTAACAACACATGGGCTTCAATGGACACCTGTTGTGACCTGCCTGGAGTGGTCAGTGATACTGCCATCTTTAACCAGCTTTCTTTTTTCATTTTGGTGTAGGGACTCTGTATGATGAAGACTGAAATGTTAATTATGTGCTGTATGTGAGATATTTGTTCTTAAACAACACATTTCCCTCTTGGGGAACACACTTCACTAGTTAATCTAAATCCTTTGCTGACTATGTCTCAGAGGGATGAGGAGAGCTGCCCTGCTCCACCGTATGCATGTACCTGTTCCTCCAACGCTCAAGGAGCTCCAGGGCCCCCTGGAGCAATTGTATGTCTCTACATGCATATTTTTTTTAATTTCTTTGTAATATTTTGTGATATAACAAACGCCAAGGCATATTTCCAAAGATTATTCAAATGTTAATGTTGCATTTTCACAGGGGAAACCAGGTCCTCGAGGGGAAAAAGGTGATAAGGGAGAACAGGGCTCAAAGGTAAGATGACAATGATCATTCTTAACAGTTAAAATAAGCAGTAGGTTTAACAGCTAGTTTTCTTTCTCCCTTTCTTCTAGTTTGTTATCTACTAATGGACAATAGTCCTCTAACGACCAGAAACGTTTCTTACACATTAATGTAGCAACAGTAAGAAGAGCCCTTCAAATTCTCTAACTGTGGAGAAAATGAACTTCAAGTCTTCCTTTATATTACAGTTCTATATTACAGTCTTAATTTCCATACGAATTACTGACAATAATGGTGAGGTCCCGATGAGGTTCTCTTGTCCAGACTTTTCACTTTCAGCAGTAAAAAAAACAGTGTATTTGGTCAGGAAAACACAGATTTCTTAGTGTAACATGGACGGAATAGGCACATGACTCATTGGGGACAGAAAGAAGAGCTGAGCTCAGTCAATGCAGAAAATCCTTTTGTACATTATAAAGCCTATAGAGTTGGTTGTAACTATTTTTTTTAACATGCTTCAGCTTCAATTTTAGCCTGTTTTACATCCCAGTACATGTGTGACTGGAATCAGTTGTCTGTGGCGTCTACTTAGAAATTTCATTGTCTTCCTTTATACCGATAACTGGTTGGTCACAAAAGAACGTAGACTGATAGGTAATCTGGTTTTGATGCTATACTGACATCTAATGGCTTAAATTGGCAATTACATGACAACTTAACATTGTGTTTATTTCGTTAGTTTTGGGGGATTTTTTGGAGGAAAAAAATAAATTAAATCTAAAATTTTGTTATGCTTACTCTGTTAGGGAGAGGTGGGCCCCCCAGGTAAGGCTGGATTTGAGGGGGGTCTTGGACCTGTGGGCAGCATTGGCCCCCGAGGCATAACAGTCCAAGGCAAAATTGTGAGTCCTAGTTTGACATTTTCTCTCTTAGAATGTGATTTATAAAGACATATACAGTATATGTAAAATGAACATATTCCTGTGTTTTTAACCGTTTTTCTTGATCAGGGTCCACCAGGAGCGAGGGGAGAAAAAGGAGATCCTGGCAGACCAGGAGTTCAGGTGAGTTGAAATCAGATGATGGTAATCTGTTTCTTCATTCTTTAGCTTTCACATAGCAATAATATCTTCATTCATAGTGTTCACAAATGCTACATAGAATCAATAACATAACACACTTAAAGTTCCCTATTCGACCTTCTTGCCTGTTCTTCCTGTAGGGTTCTCCTGGACCTCCAGGTCCAAAGGGAGAAGAGGGGATCCCAGGCCCTAGGGTGAGCCGCTTGATCCCAGTGAAAGGTAACAGGTCCTCTTCCAGTAGAAATTTCTCTCAGTCCTCCTTTCTTGCTTTCTCTTGTCCAGGGTATCAGAGGGGTGGAGGGAAACATTGGTGCCCCAGGCATTACAGGCACCAGGGTAAGAAAGTCCTCTGTGTACTTTTCTAACAGCCTGAGCTGAGCAAATCAGCTATAGGGACATTTTGTTTTGCTGAAATCAAAACCCCTTTTCACCCTTCAGCTTCCTGGCTAGCACAGTTTGGTCCACTGTCTGGATGCCCATATAATCCGTTGTTCTGTTTTGGCCTAATATTTGATGGTGTTTCCGTTAAACGTTTTCTGTGCTTCAGGGTTTCCAAGGACTTCCGGGATACCCAGGACCTGTCGGGGAGAGGGGTCCCTCTGGACCTGTTGGACCAACGGTAAAAACTCAAGGACAAACACAAAAGCTGTCCAGCTTGTCTTCACATATGGTTATCTACTAGTTCACACTCATGTATGTTTAACTCCACAGGGTCTGCCAGGAAATAAAGGGGAACGAGGTGAAAAGGTGGGCAACAGGGCAAATGATATATTTACCACCACTCTGAGTTTATGTTTAAAGAATCATGCTATTACATCCAGTTGACCTTCAGCCAGGAAAGTTCAATATGATTTTTTGTGAGGGTTACCTTCAAACATGATGGAAAAATCCTCTAAATAAAGGCATAACCTAATGAACAACAGGATTAAATACATTTTTGTCTTTTTATATTTATATTTCAATAAATATATCAATACACTACTCAGTGTTTTTATATGTTCAGCATTCCAGAGTTTTATGGGTGAAATCATTTCTGTTATTGCAGAGTAAAATGCTGCAGTATAAGATTTTCTATGGTGTTTTAAAATATGTTTTCTTAATTATGGCTGAATTGATTGATTGGTTGATTGGTTGATTCATTTCTTCAGGCTAACTGGCTAATGATATTTTTCAGGGGGAACCGCAGTCTATGGCTATGATCTATCAGCTGGTGACACAGGCTTGTGAACAACTAGTTCACAGTGAGTACTGTGATAAAACCAACACACACGAGTTGTTTGTTTTCTAAGTCACTGCAACACAATGGATGTCTACAATATGCTTTGATGTCTTTTTTTTTCAGAGGAGGTTTTGAAGCTTGATATGTACATCAATGAGATTAGTCAAAAGCCCGTTCCTATTGAGGAGCCGGTGGGTCCCCCAGGGGAGCCTGGAATACCAGGGTCCAGGGGCCCACCTGGTGCAAGGGGCAACCAGGGGAATGTTGGCTCAAGAGGGAGGCCTGGGAGGCCTGGGTATCCAGGAGAGCAAGGTAAGATTTGATCTGATGTATCATCAGACCCATCAAGACATTCTGTTCAATTGCTTCTTTTTTCTCTGCAGGACGGAGAGGAATCCCTGGAGAAAAGGGAAGTTTGGGGAATAATGTCCAGGGGCCCTCAGGGATTAAAGGGTTTGCAGGTACCTCTCCTGGACCTGTGTGTTCCATTTATTACTCCACTGCCTAACACACCATCAGGTGTGATTAGGATATATGACGGTTGTGCATTTTGTGTGTGCAGGTCCTCCAGGGGAGTCCAAGCCAGGGGTCCCAGGTCCAAAAGGAAACGACGGCAAACCAGGGCCACCAGGGACCAGTGGGCCTTCGGGTCAGCCAGGAGAGATTGGACCACGGGGCATGTGTGACAGCAGTGGAGGCTGTCGAAATGTTCCCCAACAAACAGGTTAGCTGCTAAGAATGGCTGAATGATGAAGCGAAGCCTGGAAAATGACCTTTGTGAGAGTTCAGGTCTGTTTGAGCCACTTTGATCCTGGAGCAGGATCAAATTGGTTTTTAGCTCTGTCTAATTTATAATTGAGTATTTTATTCAACATTTTCTCTTTCTTTGTACTTTCTTCAACCAGAAGACCCTTATTACGGCTACGAACCCTGAGAGGAGAAAGCAAGCAGTCACCAATGAAATGTCTCTCCTTTAGAGCTGAGCAGAAGCGTGTTTACCAGTCACCCTGTTCCAGTGTTTACCAGTCACCCTGTTCCAGTCTCCATTCTGTTTGAAATCCCCAGAGAAATGAACCTAAGACGAATCAGTTAGCTTTCCAGCATAAACCAGAATAACTGTTTATAATAAAGAAATCTCAGTTGGATCACTTGAGTGCCATATTTTACAGTTTAGCACTGAAAGCTTTTCTTTATGTTTTCATGTATTCATGCACTGCCTAAAGTACCAAGTTAAGCCTTTGAAATAATTTTTTGTTTTCATTGTAAGCCTTGTTGTCTCTAAGATAATTTAAAATCCATATTTTGTGGTATGAAAGGTTCTTTTTTACACTATATATAAATAATACTGTGACTGCATTTAATATATGTTTGATAATTTGTATATGTTTTGTAGTATTTGCTGCATCTTTAATTCATGTAAATTTGATATGTTCTGAATTTCACCTGGAAGCCCCTGTTTACATTTTCTGATATCTTAAGTTTGGCAAATTGTACGATTGAGAGAACAAAAGTGTTTAAATATTAAATAAAATCTTTGAATTATTGTCAAAAGGTATTATGTTCAGATAAAAATGGCATTCGATAGATACTGCATAGATTGTTGGTGTGAATTTCTACCACTGAACTTGTCAAGCAAGATCCAGGGAGGAACAACTTTGAAATGTAGAACCAGAAACTAACTAACTAACTAACTAACTAACTAACTAACTAACTAACTAACTAACTAACTAACTAACTAACTAACTAACTAACTAACTAACTGTCTGTCTCGGATTTGAAAAGTTTTCAATTTATTTTGAAGTCTACGAACAGGAAGCTGGGTAGTTTTGCGCCTGCGCAGAAAGATTACTCCATTGTCACGTCCGTTTTCGTGTCCAGTCACGTCAACATGGCGAGTAAAAAGTCTTTGCAGGCAAAGAGAGCGAACGGAGACAAATACTCTGTCCTGTTACCGACATACAACGAGAGAGAAAACCTTCCGCTGATCGTGTGGCTCTTGGTGAAATATTTCGGGGAAAGGTGAGTTTGTTGTACTCCTGATCTGCTCGGCTACTGCTGCTAACTGCTGCTGCTGCTGGCAGCGCTGAGCTGAGCTGAGCTGAGCTGTCACTTAACCCGAGCTAACAAGAGGGTCAGGGCTGAAATACAGATGGAATATGGAGTATGGATTATCCGAGATGTTAAAACTCCTTTAAAGCAGGTTGTGATGTGAAAACTTGGGTAAGATTCCAGGTTTCATCATCTTTAAAGTCTATATTCTTCTGTTTGCTTCAAAAGCACCATACTGTCTTTACAAGGAGAAGTGTTGCTGACCCCTGACCCCCACAGACTTAGAATGATGCAAGGTTTTAGTTTTCATTAGTATAATAGGAGAAAAATAATTAAGATTATAAGAAGTTGACCTGTGATTCAGCAAACAGAGCAATTAATGGAAAGCTGCTCTCATTTTCAGGTTCGGTTTCTTGCCTGCATTAGTCTGCTCAGCATCACGTGTATAACTGCTCTAACTAATGACATGCATCTTTTAATTTGTTCATCTTGCAGTGGGTATGATTATGAGGTCATTGTCATTGACGACGGAAGCCCAGATGGGACACTGGAGGTGGCAGAACAGCTGCAGAAAATTTATGGCGCTGACAAAATAGTAAGCTAAGAAGCACAAGTAATGTATGCATGCTAATCAGAGGATGGACAAATTGTCATGAAAAATCAAATCATGTTCTGATTGCGCTTAATGCGGTTATTCTTTGTTGCCTGTGTAAATAAATAACTTTAACTCAGTGCTACAAAAATGTGTAATAAAGGTGACTCACAGCTGTTAACAATAATGAAAAAGATAATGAATAAATGTCATTGTTTTCCAGCTTCTGCGACCGAGAGCGAAAAAACTGGGCCTTGGTAAGCTGTCAGCATGCTGCCTCCACTCTCTCCACTTGATCATTTAGTGACGGCGTCCTGTCTGCTTTTTAAAGGCACGGCCTACATTCATGGCATGAAGCATGCTACTGGGAACTTCATCATTATAATGGACGCAGATCTCTCCCACCATGTGAGTGGAAAATGTTTGGCATCCTTCATGGCCTCAAAGTGTCACCATTGTTTGTGTTTGAGAAATTCTTTTCTTTTAACTCTTACTTTCTAAAGCCTCCAAAAAAACATATTGTTATGTTATCTTGTTATGTTCAACTTCATATTTCATGACTGCTGCTTTTGCTTTCAGCCCAAGTTTATCCCGCAGTTTATCAAGTAAGTATATCTGAAACACTTGGGCTTTTATAAAGACTGTTATAAAGGGTGGATTGAATATACAGAAGTTCAAATACACTGTATAAAGAGGCATTAATTCAGACAGAATTTGTTCTGTTTTCAGGAAGTTTGACCAGTTCCAATTGGTAAATGAGAATTATTATTATTATTATTATTATTATTATTATTGTCCTCTAAAGTCAGGAGTTTGAAAGCAGTCATCTGCACAGAAATGTGCAAATGCAAGTATTTTCTTTGTATTCACATAGGGGGAAAAAAATTTAAGCTTTAAAATCTGTCATTAATTGGCTGAAATAAACACGTTTGACCCAGGCATAATTTTAAGGTACAACTCAAACACGCTGCTTTTTTGTTTGACGTAGTTGAAAAAAAGAATACTAAGATATCAGGAGGGGAATTAGTCTAGAATAAGTTTCAGATGCATGGGAAGGAGATGGGTTCTGTGTGTTAGAGGTGAAAAATCTGCACATTGACCAAAATACAGACCCAAAGCAAAGCTCCTGGTGAAGAAGCTTGTTGAGTGTCATTATCAGCCATGAAACAAAGACCAACACGAGTGAAGCGATCATTCTGCAAGAAAGAAGCTGAAAGAAAAAAAAAACAGATTAAAGTCACCCACCAATCAGGGAACACAAACCTTCATTTTTGTGTCACAGATGAAGCTGAAACAAAACAGATGACATTGTAAGGAAGGGACAATATGTGGAAACGTAGCAACTTCTAGAACATCAACCAGGAAGCTAAAACTTAGGCCCAAATGCGACAACAAGCTTGGTTTAAGGACAAAACCACCACAAAGTGCTAATCTCAGGTGTGTAGAGGATTTATGGACAGGTGAAAATATGTGTGAGTGAGGCATCAGTTCTGTCAGGAAGAGTGGATCAGAATTCCAACAAGGCAGTTCCAGCAAATATCCAGGAAGGTACGTCAACATCTGAGTTGAAGAAAACATTCCCCATGTCGTCATCCTGACATTTAGCAAAAAGAATCGGACCTGAAGGAGGAAACGTTTGGTCTGATTTAATCTCTGCTCATGTTCTTTTTATTCAGTGTATGTAAACTTCTGGTTCCCACCATAGGTCAAATAGATATTTTCTGATTGACAGCAGAATGTTATATTTTTCTTGTGTCTGCCAGTTTTAAGCTTGATTATTATTATTATTATTATTAAATTCAGAAAACAGAAGGAGGGTGATTATGATCTTGTGTCCGGCACTCGATACCAAGGCAGTGGAGGTGTGTACGGATGGGACCTGCGCAGGAAACTCATCAGGTGAACTACTCAGCACAGTTTGTTTTGGGGTTTTTTACAACTCCACCAATACAAAGATTTGGGCCAATATTAATATGGCTGATAATCTATTAGCAATATTAGTTGTATCTTTTGTTAATATCAGCTCTTAATGGATCGATATGCTAAAGAATGACTAACATCGGCATATACCGATATTATTGATGATACATAGTGTATTTCTTGTTTTTGTTTTTCTCAAGTTTACATCCACCTGTTTTGGCAGTAAGCTGAAATTGAGTGATTTATCTGTAAGCTTTCTTGTTTATTTCTCCTGCTTTCAGCCGGGGAGCCAACTTTTTGACCCAGGTGCTGTTGAGACCCGGCGCTTCAGACCTCACAGGAAGCTTCAGGTGGGTGGAGCAGGAAGTTGTCTTCTAAGCATCAGGAAGAGACAACAGCTATTTTCTGTCTTCTTCTTTTCCAATAAAGAAAAAATTGGAGTGTTTCTTTTTCTTTTTTTTTTTCATCCCACCTGCATCAGGTTATACAAGAAGAAAGTGTTGGAGAGTCTGGTTGAGCGGTGTGTGTCCAAAGGCTACGTTTTTCAGATGGAGATGATCGTCCGAGCCAGGCAGCTTAACTACACAGTGGGAGAGGTGAACCAGACTTAGAGTTTTACTGCGTTTAAAATGTTTTTCTTTCTGTATTTAGAGAGCCAAGTGAAAATATTTGGTTCCTACAACAGATATCCGAGGTTTAGCATCACCCGATCCGATACAGAAAAACAGCTGAATTAACTTAAAACTTTCCTCTTTTTTTTTTTTTTAAACAGACTTAAAAGTGCTGAATTAAAAATTGGTTTGATAACTGCATCAGTACAGCACACTTAAATATACCAATAGTTTGGTCAAATGTAAAAATATTTTTCTATATTACAAAGTGCCTTGGTTTGACTTGGACTAAGAATTAGTTAGAATTTGCTCCCATCAGATTGACGCAGCTTTGAAAACGCTTCCACGATCATAAATATGACAGGGAACATTTTACAAAAGTTTGACCAACTATTAAAAACAATTCTATTTTGATTTTACCCAAATAATTCTCTTCACTTCTATGTCCTGTAACGAAGGTACCCATCTCCTTTGTGGATCGGGTTTACGGGGAGTCCAAACTCGGAGGGAATGAGATTGTTTCGTTTGTGAAGGGACTGCTCACGCTGTTCGCCACGACGTGATCAGCGACCCGCCTTCACTTGGCGTCTCTTCAAAGTTCCAGCGTCAGACCAGAAAGCAGATATCTGTCCATGCTAGGCATTAAACGCAAAACGAACACTGAAGGAAGATGAAGCTATACATTCCCATCATCTTGAGTCTGATTTGGTGCCTCATCGCTCCCATCACTGAATCTGAACCGAACCCTGATTTGTTTGTAAATAATAAATAGTTTGTATTCCTACCACTGGTTTGTTATCCGAGTATTTGATTTATTTATTTAACATTTAATGATGTCATGATGCAAAGCTCTTGGGTTTTACTCAAAACACCTGAGCCTTAAACGGTCTCTGACTCAGGGTCAGTCGGATACACAGTCATTGGGAAGACTGCCGTGGAAACCTGACACAAGCTGGTTGTTCACAGCATCTATAAAGTTGATGACCTAAAGACAGTTACCTCAGGAACCTGGACTTCCATTACGCCTGAAGAAATAATCCACAGGCTGGTTGCCTCTACACCTCACGCCTCATTAACACAGTAATTCCTGCAAAAGGACCAAAGAATCAAAAACTGAGTGAGTAAAAATGAACTTATGTTTCAGAGTCCATATATTTCTGTTTAAAATATCCTTCTTTTATAGACCTCATGTTGCAATCCAACTTTCTGAGATGGCATTTTGGGTATTTCATCTAACTAGGAAGAAATAAAGGTTTGGAATCTTTCACCCCATGAATCTGTGTAACATGAGCAGAACTTTGTGAATATAGAACTTTTACTCTAAACTTTTTCTTTAGATGTACTTACATCTGCTTCCTCATTTTCCATTTATTAATCCAACGTTACATTCACAATGCTTTTTTTTCATCCATCTATTCTCCCATGCATTAATCATGTCTATTCATCTCTTTGGATGAATGAAATGTATGGATGTGATTCCATCATCCATACGTTCCATATACAGTATATATGTTTCCATATACAGTATATGTCTTCCAATGGCTGGCTTTGCTTTATTATTAAACATTTTGAACAATAGTATAGAATCATGTACACACAAAAAATATATGACGTGGTGCATGTTTAAGCCACACATAAAAAAGAAGATTAAAACAATATGACTGACTAGGGCCACTAGTTTCCATCAAATAAGTTCAGTTCATCGAGTAACTAGCAGTACCAGCTTCTACTAACTGGGAAGCAACGGAATCTACAGCGCCATCTAGTGTTGGCCCGACCTCCTCCTACGTGCTGAGGCGCTGTGTACATCCGACTCTCCGCAGGGAGGAGTACCAAGAAGGGCGCCCGCTGTCGGAGGGTTCCGGTAACTGCTGCGGGCTTGTTTACCCCGTTGAGTCCAACACAGACGCAAAATAAACAGTCGAAGAAGAAAGACTGGATGGATTATCTGTTAGCAGATATTTGCTTAATTGGCCAAACTGACTGACAAACCAATCAGGAGTTTTAATGAGATGATTTTTTTAGGAGGCTCTTACAACGAGATAATTTATGCTAATAAGGTAGATGTCACTTCCGCTTCTTTTATTTGCGCCATTTTGGATTGGGCAGTTTGCGGGCTCGCTGTGTATTGTCCGTCAGAAGAGAATGGGCAAAACGATTCTCACTACGGGGGAAGTATAGGCACAGCTAAAGGTGAATTTCTATTTCGGGAGTAAAGCAGCTAACATGTGTCCGCCCTCATTGCTCCGCGGAACGGCCCTATTGGTTGTCCGGTGAAGCTTGGAGCGCTCTCCGTTTCCGCTCTCTGGCCAGAGGAGACAGGATAGCCGCCGCTTGGTGAGGGACCATCGGGCTTGGGGAGGGAAGAGCGACGGCCGATGATCCTCCTAAGAAGACACCTGGGAGGACACAGCTGTGCGCGCTAGAGTGTGAAGACACGGCCTCGGTCAGCCTGAGGTGACACGGTTCGCTCAGACGGGAGTCCTGGATGTGAAAGCAGGTAAACCTGGGTGTCATGACGCCGGGAGAGCAGCCGCGGATATCTGGCCGTTAACCGTGCTCTACCTGCGGGGCTGTGATGTGAAGGGTGGCGGTGGGACCCGGGCTATTGTGTGTGCGTGTTTTGTTTTTGTTTTTTTCCGTGTTTGGGAAGCTCACCGCAACTCTAACACCCGTTAGCTTGTCTGTAATAGATCAGTCTGGTTGAAGCAAGGCGTTGAATTGGGAAGAATTAGTTTTAAACAGCCCATGTTGTTGGGAGCTAGCTTAGCACGCTAGCTGAGCGCGGTGTGCCCCCTATTCTTTGTCAGCTGCAGCAGCAGCAGCTCCTTTCCCATCTCGATCTTACCAGATGTTTTATTGTTTAAAAAAAAAAAAGACAATAAAAGCATCCGAGCCGTTCCGATTGAAACTGTTTGTTTTTGAACACTCGATCTGTTATTGAGCACAATAGTTGTTTGCGTTTGAGCCCCTGCGGATGTGATCAGAGTTCAGCCAGGTGACAGTGGGGCTGATCTGACACCAGGTGTTGGATCGGGACGGGGTGATGAGCCTAAGAGCAAACCCTCACCTTCATCACAATATACATTAGACAGGTTTGCAGCCATGTGGTGAATCCCAATCTGGTATTACAGTGGATGTTATGAGAAGTGCCTCCTCCTCCCCTAATTAAGCATCCAGACATTGAGGAAGTGCAAACCTGATCTACGTGGACCAGGTGATCACATCCTGGGAGTTTAATGCCATGAAGGCCAATGTTTCTTTCCCCTCCAGCTCCACCGCAGAACGGGAAGCCTGTTTTCCTCCAGCAGCCTCCTCCTGTGTTTCCTTTTCCTTCTCTCCCTCTCTTCTCTCCTACCCCCTCCTCTCCTTGGCTCTCCCTTCCTCCCTCCCTCTCATCTGTCTCACCCTCTTCCCTTTTCTGTCCCCTCCACCCTCCCTTTCCTCTCTGCCAGTCTCTCTGACCTCCCTGCCTCCCCCTTTTCCTCTCATCTCTCCCCTTTGCGGCCTTCCACCCCCTCCCTCCCTTCCCTTTCTCGCCCAACTAACCCTCCCTCTTTCCAAGTCTCTCTCCCTCTCACTCCTTCTGTCCCTCCTCTTCCTCCCATCCAACATCTCTCCCTCCCCTCCCCCCAACCCTCTTCTGCTGCAGACATATTGTAGGGGCTGCTGCTAACTCAATAGGAGGCGCCATTCTGTGATGGTGCTGCGAGGAAGGAAGGGAGGAAAAAAGGGGGCCAGGCAGAGTGTAAGGGAGGCTTACATAATGGGAGTCCTCTGCAGCGCCATCTAACATCTGAGGGAGGGATGAAGGATTAAAAAAAATAAATAAAAATCAGGGAGGCAGAGCGGGTAGAGGTCTGTGTCTAGTACCTGGAACAGTTTAGTGGGAGGACATTAGCTGGAGCACAGCGGGGACGGGGCCCATGTGTTCACTGTAATTGCTTGGCGTCACATTGCTTTGATGTCGTGAAGAAGGTGACCTTTGACCCTTCCTACACAAGCGTTTTGATTCGAAAAGAGGATCTAATAGTGTTGTCACGATATTTTGTGTTACTATGGTGATGACGACAAAAGTGATACGAACAATCGATTCCTTCCGTTTTCGCTAACCATGTGGCTGTGACTGAATGGCACAGCAATCAAGAGTCTCACAAACGCTAATATTACTATGTAATATTACGCTAATATTACTTTGAAAAACATAAACATTTGTCAGATGGTTCTGTAGGACACCAGTCACACGAATACCTTGGTGCTTTGTTGCACCAAACTGCACACAGTAAATTCAAGCATTCAAAATGTTTTGATATTTTGTATGCTGGGTCAGCAAAATCATACCCCCCACCCTTCAGGGATCAATAAGGTATTATCTTAATATAATAGGGTTTAAAAACACCTGATAAATAAATAATTATTGATTAGTTCTTTGTTGTGAAAATCTGAATTAATATCAAACTGGTGACATGATCTGTCCCCTTTTATCCAGTTTTCTCTGGGGACAAAACTTTGTGAAATATCAATTAAAAATCATACAGAGTTTAATTCATTCCTTCATAGGTTTCTTATTAATTAAAAAAATCACTGTTAAATTAATAGGAGTTCCTGTTAGCCCAGCGAAGCACAGATGTGTTTGGGACTGACGATGCACAGACACAGTGGGCCGATATTGATTCATTCCGATGTGGAGGTAACGTACCGTTTACCAACACAAACTGTCTGAGCTGTGTGGCGCCGCCTCGTTTGAGAGTTTAAAGAGTCACCCTCACCATGATTATCAGTGGGTACAAGATGTTTTTTTACATTTCACCTTTTGATTCACGTTAATCTCAGTGTGAAATAAACAAAAAACAATCTGGCTTATACAAACCAAAGCAAACAGTTCTGAAGAACTGCACAGCTCCTGATCAAAACCAACCAATCAGAGCCAAGAGGAGGGGTTTGATGCTGTCAATCACCAGGGGTGCATGCTGCTAAATGTTCTAGCCAAGAAGGGACTTGCCATTCAGGAACGCTGTTCATAAATTGTCATCAGTGGCCATGCTAAAGAGGCTTAGCATCCCTGGAAGACTATCGGAACAATCACTTTTTTGTTTATATTTTCCAGGGCTGCTGGTAGATTGGTCAGCATCGGTAGTTTAGTATAAACTAATACGCTCTGAGTTATTAGTTTTTTTAATTCTGCTCATAAGAAGCTAAAGATTAGCATAAACTTTAATGTGGTTCTTTGAATAATTCTGAACTTTTTCTTTGTACGCTGAAGGATCTATTATGTAGAAGCTTTAAAAATGAAGCTTCTACATGGTGGCGATAAAAACACGTCTGGCCTTTAATTTCATCTCCAGAAAATGAACAGTATATGAAAGTGATGTCTTTAAATAGACAGGAAAAAGAATCCTCACACATGCCCAGAGAGATGCATCATCCTTCAGTTCACCTGCGACTGCATGTACATTTTTTAAGCTAACAGTTCTTTACATTTGCTGTGTCTATCAAACAGTAGAACTTTCAGATTTTTAATTTATTTTTTCACCAAAGAACTTGAAATAGCTTGTCTGTGTAACAGGTCACCTGCAGCAGAGAGCTCAAAGTCCAGCTAAAAGAAGTTTTTGTTTTGTTTTTTTATAGCCAACACAATGCCTTTGATTGTTTTGGCTATTAAAAAATATTTGCAAAAACTGCCTGGCAAAAGAATATAATAAATGAGATAACACAATAACTGCACACGTTCTGAGAATAACAACACATTTGAGAAACCTAGAAAGTCATCAACAAGATTGCAAGAAGCTGCTGTTCATGTGAACAAGGGAACCTGCTGGACTTTTGAACACTACGGTCTCACCTGTGGGATCAACAAACAGGACGTCAGGAATTCTGAATTGCATCTCGTCAATTGATGTGATAAATTTAGGACTTTTTCAGAGCTGTTCATTTTTCACAGTGCTTTGTCTCCATGGAAACGGATGCTCTTAACACAACCTGCTCTGAAGTTAGTTTGGTTTCTTAGCAGTGCCATTCTCTCATGTACCTGACATGCTAACAGCAGCATCTAGTAGACTATCCTCAAATATTACGTCGTGTGTAAGAGGTTTGGACTGAAACTGACTGATGCCATTAAGGCCTCTGGAGCGCCTTCATTCACCGAATCATTCACCAATCATCAGACTGGTTCACTTGGAGATGGAAAAGATGGCTGTATGAAATAATGACTTATAATCAAGTGCAACAAACATCCACTTGCTAAAAGGTTGATAAATGTTGGTCATTTTACAAGGCAATTTCAGCAGAACGATGCGTTTTATCCAATATAAATTCACTTTTTACATCAGACTGTTGGGCTAGAGGTTAGTCATATGTACATATAGTTTTCTCATGTTTTGTAATATTGTTTTTAGGTAATTGTATGACCATTACTGTGTCGGAGCAATTACAGTCCCACAAACACAAATAATGCTCTTATAAAACGTTCCCATTTGTTATATACTTATTTTATACACAAAAACATGTGATTTGTGTCAATAAACTGCACATGATAACTGTACTTTCAAGTGCATTAATATTTATTGATGCTTTCATCAATAAATACAGTGGAGAAAATAGTAAAATTTCCAATCTTGGCAATAAAACTGCCTTTGAACTTTTAAACATCATCAATAAGTGACAACAATAAATCAAAATGCTTATGAGAAATGTATCTTGTTAAATAGGCCTGTCACAATAACACATTTTGTTGGAGGACAAATTGTTCCAGAAGTTCTTGCAGTGAACGATAATGTTGTTTTGACACCATTTCCAAGTAATGGTTATGGCATAGCAATGCAAAAACATATTCTGAAAGATTAATAACTAGTGAGCATGTAACACTGGAACTGGAAGACATCTTAAATATCCAAAATAAATAAAACTGAAATAACAAACAAAATGTATGTATGTAATTGATGTATTAAAACTTCATAATTAGTCGTTTAAAAAAAAAAAAAAAAGCAGGCTGGTTGAGATCAACTAGCTGTGGAAAGAAAGAAATGATAAAGCCTGCAATAGAATTATTTGAGCTTGCTGTGCTGTGCTGGTGCAGGGGTTTAGAGCGACCCACGTTTGGAGGCTTTAGTCTTCGACGCGGCCGTAGTGGGTTCGATTCCCGGACCCGGTGACATTTCCCGTATCTCTTTGCCCTCTTTCCCGTCAGCCTACTTTCAAATAAGAGCCACTAGAGCCACAAAAAAACCTTGGAAAAATAAATATACATGTTAAAAAGAAATAGTTGAGCTTGTTTTAATTGATTTATTGCTTATTGCAACAGGCCTAGCGATGAACAATATGATAAATGTCCACACTTATTGAAGACATGTTGTGTTTGTTGCCCCCCTCTGTTCAGGCAGGCAGAATGTTCCAGCTCCCAGTCAATAACCTCACCAGCCTACGGAAAGCCAGGAGAAATGTCAAGAAAGTCCTGGGAGATATCGGCCTGGAGTTCTGCAGAGATCACCTACAGGTGAGCACGCTCCAACTATACACTGTTAATAATTAGCCTTTTCCTTCATGGCTATATCTACAATAGATTGCAGTAGCAATCTTTCTAAATTCCCACATAAGGTTTTTGTTTTGTTTTTTTTTTTTTTGGGCAGGTGGGGGGATTCATAATATGGCATGTTGAGTTTTATGCACTCAAGAATTGAGATTTTTGTACATGAAGTAAGGCTTCTGCTGCAGAGCTTCTGGCACTGCAGCATGAATTAAGATGATGTATCCTCATTTAAATCCACAAACCAGAACACACTGCACTGTGATTACCCAGGATGAACCTGTATTCCCACTCTAATTATGTTTCACTTAATGTATAAAAGAGAAAAAAGATGCTCTCTGCATTCGATAATTCATCAATCTTTTATTTCATTAAAGCTGGAGTAGTCTCATTGTAACTGAAAACTTTAGTAGAAGCCTGCCAGCAGATGGCCTATATTAGTGCATGGTTGTGAAGTGGAAGGAAAATGACACATGATGGATTTCAAAATGCCCAAAAGATGAATCTGAAAAGTGTGGCACACATGTCAGTTCAGCCTCTTTTGTGCTAAAGCAGCTAAATTAAATCCAGTCCATCCATGTGTGATTAAATCTCACTGTAACTCCAGCTGTTCTGTAAAAGCCTCAAAGGTTTGTTACAGAATAATAATGAGCCGTCAGCAGTAGATGGGAAGAATGGAGCAAAATGCCGTTGTTGTAACTTAAAGCTGTGGTGGGTTATGAAACAGTATCCCAAGCAAGGAGAGTGTTATGAAGACATGGTCACCGTAGTAATTTTCAGGAGTGCACCAATAAATCCACTATGATTTTCTTAATTTTGGGAGACTGGCTGATGCTTGCATATGAAGCCTATCTTATTTATCTTGGTAAAAATTTGAGAATCAACTGTTATTCTCTTTGCTCTGCCATGAGAGGGGCCTGACAGACACATCAGGCCACATGGTTAGCAATAGTCACCCAATATTGCTAATGTACTTAGCAACTTTATTGTTATATTTAGCGACTTCTAATCACTTTATATATTATATACTGCCATCTGCTGCTTAAAACCAGGCCCTTTGGATTGAGATGTGTAGCACAGACTGATGATATATTGTTCAGATCTACCGTGAATTTGTATTAATCTGTCTTTTATTTGTTAGGACTATAAAGATTTTAACCCTCCTGAGGTGTACATTAAGCACACAACCTGGGAAGATGTGTGCATGTGGGAACCGTCCCATACCAAAGTCCAGGTGGGTGATTCATTTAAATGAAACATGTAATTGTTTTGCCATATGTGGCTTCTATTCTGTGATTTTTCATTTCTTCTTTCCAGTAATTGTTTTTTTTTTATTATTTCTCATCTGTGTCTCCAGGACTACAGATCCAAACCTTTTTGCTGCTCTGGCTGCTTATTTTCATCCAAGTATTTCTCAGCATACAAGAGCCACTTCCGCAACGTCCACAGCGAGGACTTTGAGAACAACATTCTGCTCAATTGTCCCTACTGCACTTTCAATGGCAACAAGAAGACCCTGGAAACGCACATTAAACTCTTTCACATGCCTAACAACAGCGTGCGGCAGGGGCCCGGTGCAGCGGCAGCGGCGGGAGCTGGTGGGGTCATGATGAAGGACGGCTTGCTGAAGAGGACGGTGGATAATGTGGAACAGGCGGTGTACTACTGCAAGAAGTGCACCTACAGGGACCCTTTGTACAATGTGGTGCGAAAGCACATCTACCGGGAACACTTTCAACAAGTGGCCCATCCTTACATCGTAAAGCCAGGAGAGAAAACAAACAGTCACAACGGTGGCACAACAGAGAGCAATACCACACACGGTGGTAACGCAAACCAAATTCACTGCAAGAAATGTCTGTTTGTCCCGCGGACCTACGAAGCGCTGGTCCAACACGTCATCGAGGACCACGAGAGGATTGGCTATCAGGTCACGGCTATGATAGGCCATACCAGTGTGATCGTCCCTCGACCAAAACCACTCGTAATGTTCCCGGCCAAAACTCAAGGAGACAAGACAATAATCGGGATGGGCCCCAAAGGAGCGGTGTTGGCCACGCCGCGGTCTTCTGCGTCCCAACAGCTTAGTCGAGCCGCCGCCGCTGCTGTCGCAGCATCAAAGGCTGCATTTAACTCCCACAGTTTTCTAACTGGACTAAAACATGACCCTTTGGGGTTAAAGGCAGGCAGCGTGCAGCCGTTCTCTCTGGGTAACCACCACATTAGAGGAACTCTGCCAGGAAACGCTCAGGTGTCTGTGCCGCAGCAGTCGCATGCAGCAAAGCAGCTCATCTCCGCCAATAACCTGCGGAGTCCACTGGTGGCTGGCGCTTCTTCGTCCCTCAAATCCAACCCGTTGGGCTCGCGTGTTCAGGCGGCTGCCACCACGGTAGCGGCTGTCACAGCAAAGAAAGGTGGCTCCTCGGTTCTCGGCACGTCCTACACCCAGAAGTGGAAGATCTGCACCATCTGCAACGAGCTGTTCCCAGAGAACGTCTACAGTGCTCACTTCGAGAAGGAGCACAAAGCGGAGAAGGTGCCTGCTGTGGCCAACTACATCATGAAGATTCACAACTTCACCAGCAAGTGTCTGTACTGCAACCGCTATCTCCCCAGTGACACGCTGTTGAACCACATGCTAATCCACGGCCTGTCCTGCCCGTACTGTCGGGCAACGTTCAACGACGTGGAGAAGATGGTTACCCACATGCGGCTGTCGCACCCCGAGGAAAAGGTCGGACCTCGCACCGACTCTCCACTGACTTTTGACCTTACTCTGCAGCAGGGAAACCCCAAAAACGTTCAGTTGATTGTCACTACATATAACATGAGGGATGCTCCTGAAGAGTCAGTTGCATTTCATGCCCAGAACAGCACCTCCTCCATCTCGTCAAACCTCTCTGCTTCTCTGCTAGGGGGGAAAAGGTTGATGCCTCAGCAGCCATCTAAAACGTCATCAGGCCTCTCAGACATTCCTCAAATCAAGAGCGCACCGCAAGCCTCCGTTCCTTACAAGAGAGACGTCGGAAAGACTCTGTGCCCTCTCTGCTTCTCCATCCTCAAGGGCCCGATCTCAGATTCGTTGGCCCACCATCTAAGAGAGCGGCACCAGGTGATTCAGACCGTTCATCCTGTAGAAAAGAAGCTGACCTATAAATGCATCCACTGCTTGGGGGTTTATACAAGTAACATGACCGCGTCTACCATCACACTCCACTTAGTGCACTGTCGAGGTGTGGGGAAGTCGCAGAATGGACAGGACACCAGGGTTGCCCAGTCTTCTCGCGTCAGCCAGTCTCAGAGCAGCGCACTGAAACGGCCTGGTTTCAATAGCTCTGACACCAGCGCACCAAAGCGAAGGAGGCCGGGACCTCCCGGACAAAAGGCACACCCTGGGGACCTCAACGGTCCATCTTACTTTGAAGAAAATCCAAACGAACCTGTAGTCCTTGCTCTTGACCCCAAAGGTCAGGAAAGTAAGTCATACGAGTCTAGGAAAGAGTTTCTGACGCAATATTTCAATCGTGCGCCATACCCTACCCAACGAGAGGTGGACAAGCTGGCATCTAGCCTCTGGCTGTGGAGGTCGGACGTCTCTGGACATTTTGTCAGCACAAGGAGAAAGTGCGTCCAGGAGTGTGAGAGCCAGCGGCCCAGTGTGTTGCTGGGATTCAGCATGCATGACCTCAGCAAGCTCCGCCACGACCTGGAGTTTGACGCAGACGCTGCTTACGAAGGCAAACATGGCAAGCAGCGGACTTCCAGGACACGCATGGGGGTATCAGAACAGGCTCTGCAGAGACACAGGGAACTCGTGGCTGCCAACGGTGGAGTTGAGCAGCCGCAGGAGGGAGAGTTGGCGGGGAAAGAGGAAGGTTTGCTTCCCAAACCAAGTAATGTCGGCAGAGACCAAACCAAGACAATCAGCAGCACCTTACCACAGAAAATGCCTCTAGACCTCTCTGAGCCCATTTCCATAGACTCTGAAAGTGACGAGGAAGAGCAGCAGAGGAATGACAAGAAACCAGGGGCAGCAGCACATATCCATGGCAACCAGCAATTTACTGGATCTAAAGAGAGACTGGACACAAGGACAGACATCAAAACAGTTTCAGATCTGGACGACATGTCTGACGATGACGATGAAGATGACGACGACGATGATGATGACGAAGATGATGATGAAGGGGAACATGTTGAGAATGGTTTTGGCACTACTGAGAACTCAGGAAGAGACAGTCTGCCCATCATTATCCCCAAGTTTGTCCCGTCGTCCGCGAGAAACCAGAGAGATGGAGCCCAGCTGGGCAAACAGCAGTCCTGACTGCATCAGTCCTGACTGCATCAGTCCTGACTGCATCAGTCCTGACTGCATCAGTCCTGACTGCATCAGTCCTGACTGCATCAGTCCTGACTGCATCAGTCCTGACTGCATCAGTCCTGACTGCATCAGTCCTGACTGCTGCATCAGTCCGTCTGAGACGATCACATCAATAAATCTGCCTCACCTGGATTAAAGGACAGCTGTACTGGGTTACTGGGGTGAAGCTAATGGGACAAATAAATAAATTTAAAGAAGCCATCTATTGATGTTAGAAAGCAGGAATAAGCAAGCAGTTAAAATCTACAGGAGACACGGAAGGATGGGAAAATTACACCAAACAAAAATGGGAAGTTTTTGCCTTCTATATTCTTTATATCTTTGAGATAATAAAGTTATTAACATCGCTTTAGCCACTGAGCTCCTCAGTATTCCTGAAGCAATGTTTGGGGGTAAAACTTTTAGAAACTGACCATATAATTCACCATTTTTCATGTAGGTATACTAAGATAGGTAGTGTAAATTTGTACAGTCTTTTAAACATGTTTGAACAGACGTTGCTGTACATGTATCCTTAAATATCACCTGTGTGTACGGTAGCCTCATGTTCTCCATTGCTATGCTTAAAAACTAGGTGTTGCTTTTGTGGACTGGCATTTTCATGCTTATTTTTTAACAAAATTAGTTTTTTTTTTTCGCCAAATAAATATATATAAATATAAACGGAACATTTTCTTTTATTGTAACTGTTTTATTTTGTAATTATTTGGCAACATTGCTCTTTATATTTCTGTTGGCATAAAGGATCATTTTATCCATCTTTGGCATCTATTGCTCTTTATCTTTCACTATACTGTGCTTGTTTTCTATTTTCTCAGTCAGAAATTGACCCACAAGACTGGAAAGTAACCAGGATACTGGCAAGAAAGCTTCTGGTTTTGCTTCCAAAGGACATTACTGTGTTCACCATGTGTTCTCTGAATTGTGTGTATTTTATTTTTATTTTATTTTTCACCCAAGCATTTATGAACAATAAAGTGCTGTAATTGTGACTTTTTACAGGGCCGGATGCTTTACCAGACCCTTGGTTTAAGAAATGACTAGTCTTTGTGTACATCTTTTAACGTTTTCCTGAAAATTGGAGCTAAAATGAGTTTGGAAAGCCGCAAAATTCAAGTCAGTGGAATATAGCTCAGGGATGGCCAAGTCCAGTTGGTGAGAAGTACCATCCTGCAGCTTTCAGATGCAGGGATAGCAGCTGAGATGACCATAGAAGGTTTGTTTTTAATTCTTCTTAGATTTGAAAAATGTCTCTGTTTAAAACAATCAGTTTTAAAGTTTCTTTTCGTTCAATAAGTTCAGGATGCCATTCAGTATGCTGAGGTTTTCAGGGCCGTAGAATAAATGGACCCACAGCATCAGATTCCCCCACTGTGGTAAACAGTAGACATGATGTTTCAACCAATAATATACTAACGTTTCTAAGCCGATAACATTTTGCAGATAATGTAGTAAGTTACTATGGTGGCCAGTTATTGCTGTAGCAGAAACCAAAAAAAAAAGGGGAAAATTTCATATATATATATAACAGCTTAAAAGCTCAATGGTTTGAAAATATTTTAAAAATAGGTACATTTTAAGTATCTATTATGAAAATTCACATACCAACAACCGGAAGTGGACAGCCAAAGTAAAATCTGCGAATCTTAACTCCTGCTGCCGATGAGCCAGCTCGGCCTCCGTAGCTGTAGATTCACTGTAACGCCTGCATTTCTGTTAAAATGGCTCATCTCCTGTTTTAAGCTGAAATGTTGTACGTGTTGAGAGGAGACGAAAAGAAATGATCCTACAAAGCTGACCTGAACCAACATCTGAATCTAATCAGGCACACCAGCAGAAATTTATACAAAGGTTTCAAGTCTACGCTTTTATTTTGGTGATCCACTTCCGCCTACTGGCAAGTGAATCTACATATTCAGCTATGAGCTAAATATTTATCTCTCTATTTTCAGCTTCAAACATTTAGCTTGAAGTTGAATGATTAACTTGCTCACTAAATATTATAATAATATAACTTTGAAAATGAATCCTTTTTTCTCTCTTATGACAAACTAAATTATTGTTCATTTCTACTTGGGTAACTTTACAAACGGAATCCTCTTGAAATGACTTCCTACGCAGGAATCGTCTCTTTCAAAGATAATCCGATGTTGACCATCCAACAAACAAAAAGACACTTTAATTTCATGTTGTTTTTTTTTTTTTTTTTCTGATTCTGTTAGCTCTATGATTGTTCTCACGATTTTCACAAGTGCCTAATCAGAACTGAATCAGGACTGAAATATATGTAATCCATAGTTGGATGAAGGCAGCAATTACACTACATGTTCAATATTAATGTTAAAGTGTTCTTTTTTAACTTGGGGGGAGGGGATCACAGAGGTCCAATCTAATTGGAAATCGCTGTGGGAAAGTTGGAGGTTTCTCACCACCTGCGACCTCTTAATGTAATATTATTATATTGTAATAATAATTAAACACATTTAGAATATGTAGCCTATGCACTGGAGATGTACTGGATACACACAGTACTGTACATTGCCCTATTGGGAGTATTTTGTTTTAGTTGTGGCCCTCCCACTTGGCCATGTGGGCAGTTACCCAGGGCGGCATCAGCAACTGTGGTGCACAGGCACCAGATACTGCAATTGAATATAAACTCTCTCACAGTCAGGACACAACTCCTGATGTTTGATTGGGTTGGCAGCAGGCAGGGCTCGCCTAGAAGTATCATTGTTTAAATGTGCAAAAGACAACACCAACCCCCACCCTGTAGTTCTTCAGGTTGCTCTCTGAAAAAATTACAAAACTATCTCTAACTTTCCCCGTCCTCATATCAGTAACTACATATGGAAGAGCTGCTGAGAGTCAAAACTTATTAGTCTTGCTCAGATGAATCCTATCTTTGCAACTCAAGTTTCTTATGAGAAATTGGATGAACATCTTTATATCATTATTTTCATCACAGTGTTGTCCTTTGCCCCTGTGGGATGAAGAACATAAGATGGATGAAAATTACCCCAGTACAAGGGAGAACCTTGGCTGGCTAAGCCGTGTTGCTATGCTGCTACAAGGAAGGAGAGGGAGAGAGAGAGGCCTGGAAGTCTGTGGGGGAGGTGGAGGCCTCATCTGCAGTGCTGTGTGCAGAAGGAGTGCTTAACACCACTGAACGGGGGAAGAGAGGAGAAGAAGAGAAGCGAGGGGGAGGCAGAAGGGTGGCGAAACGAAGCTGCGAGGGGGGGAGGGGAGGAAAGTGGGAGTCGGAGAACACAAGAGAATCTAAGATGGGTGATAGGGAAGGAGGAGATATGAGAGATGGCAGCAGTCGGGGGGGGGAGTCCAAAACTGCGCCCCCTGTGCATGGAGATGTGGTACAGCAGGGGATAAATAAGTGCGATTTTAGACACAATGAAGGCCTGGCTAACTGGCTGGACTGGTCATATCGACCAGACCAGCTGCCCAAATCCACCTGAATAGGGAGGGCTGGTGATGAAGTGACAGTTAGGACAGCAAAGGAAGCGGGACATTTCCACAGATTCTCCCTCACAAGAGATGTTAATATTCCCCATCTGGGGAAGCATTGGTAATGGGTACAACTTCATTGACCATCACATGCAACTATAAAGATCATGTGTTGTAGATATAATCCTTTATTCGCACAGGAATAATCTCTTGAGACTCATTGTCTCATTTACAAAAGAGATCTGTGACATCACAGAAAAACAACCCATAAAAACAGTAATACTAAACAATTCTACAAATCAATACTACACATTGTCAACAGAAGGGTTTTCAAAGATCAGGGTGCAACGAAAACTGGGACAATAAGAGAGGGAGACAGACGAAGGGAGGCACGCTGCGAGGACTCCTCCTTTGCAGAGCTGGGTGATGGAGGCTGAAAAAGGGAGGACTGGGGTGGAGGTGGGGCTGGGGAATGCTGGGGGCCGGGGGGGCGGCAGACAGAGACCGCTGCAGGCCTGTGCACTGCATGTCTCCTGCAGTTACATTGGTCTTACTGCACAATACAAACAACACAGGGGAGGAGGAACATGTCAGGCCGAAACATTGAGGAGGTAAAAAAATACAATAAAATGCAATAATGGTAGAATGGAAAAAAGGATGTGTGCTTTTAAACCTTCTTTAAGTAGAACTTACATTTTTGTCCATCCCTCTTTGCAAATGAGTCTAGTCCAGTCAAATTACATAAAAAAAACATCTGAATATTCAAATCTTGGCACAGCGTCTCAAATGGACTTTTAGTCCTAGACTTTGATTCTGCCATTTTAACACACAAATCTGCTTTGATCTAACCGTTCTACTGTTGATCTGCCTGGATGTTCTGGTTCCTTGTTCTGATTTAAAGATGAAACTCTTCCAGAGTGATCTGCAGCCTCCAGGTTTTCTTGAAGGACCGCCATGTTGTTAGTTCCATCCATCTTCCGGTCAACGCTAACCAGCTTCCATGACGCTGCCACCACCATTCATTGTCAGGTTGATGTTTTCAGACCAGCCAATGTACAGTAGACAAAAAGTTTATCTTTTTTCACATTTATTTTAATAGCTAAATAAAACGAACACATATCCATCCATCCATCCATCCATCCATCCATCCATCCATCCATCCATCCATCCATCCATCCATCCATCCATCCATCCATCCATCCATCCATCCATCCATCCATCCCCACCATCCAAACCTGGCACCTATCTCCAGCGGTTAACAGGCCTTAGGACAGGTCACAAGTCGCCAGTCCATCGCATGGAAACACAGGGACAAACAGGACAAACAACCATGCACACACTCACCCACACCTAAGGAGAATTTTAGAGACCAATCAACCTGACAGTTATAATTTTGGACTGAAGCCGGAGTTAACATGAAACTAAAACTATATACTATTTTTTAACTTGTTTATAATAATCTATGCAATGCGTATTAAAGCACAGCTAATTTAATTTGACTTACTTTTTCACAATACACTCTTGAGTTTCACTTTGTGATTTATTTTTTGTTTTTTGTCAAGAGCAGCGACTGTAGTTTTTGGCCAGGAGGTGGCACTCTAAGAATTAAAAAAATGTTAACAGTTCCTGCCTTTTTAAATCAATATTTTTATATCATATTGTGATTTGTAATTTTTTCATGATAGTATGTATACAAAATAAAAGTTATTTAAGAAGGCAGCAGACATTAACCGCATTTCATCCTGTCTTTATCCTGTCTATTATTTTTATCATAACTACTAGCACTATATTCGGGGATGTCATAAATAATGGTATTTAAATTGGTAGTAATATAAATTAAAATATAATTTTCTAAATAAAGTTTTTTTTTTCTTTTTATTGTAGTTTATGTTGCTAATATGAAGTTTAAGTGTACTTCGTTGGTTTCTTGTTCAGTCTTATTTTGACAGGCTAAGAGTTAGCGGCTTTTATTTTGAAGCCTCCAGCTCTCCCAGTCCTGAGAGGAGACAGGCAGCCGGAGGCAGAGACCAGGCCAGCCCAGACACAGCGCAGGCTGCCGCTTGGATAACATCGGAAAAGATAAGAACTATGAGAGGAGATAAGTTCACCAGCTGAGCCGAGCTGGCTGACAGCAGTTGTGACGTTCTCTACACAGACCTTTGAAACTGGTGGTAGCCGAGAGCTCCTGGGATAGTTCGCGGTCCCGGTGAAACAACTTGTTTTTTCGGACACTCTGCGGTGGCAGCAGCGGTCGCTGAAGCGGCGGCGGCGGCTGGAGCAGGGCGTAGTGTGCGGGCTTTGGCGGCGTCGATGGTCCTGGTGCTAGCGAACCATGAACAAAAACCACCGAGTACCGAGCAGCCGTTCTCTGAGTGCCGTGGAGGTGAAAAGCAAGGTGACATATATACTTTTTATTGTCAGTTTTACTTTTTCTGTGTGCGATGCTAACTCACTGTGCTGATTAAAATTATTACTCCTGCTAATTTAGCCCGCTAAGTGGCTCGGTAGCAGGTTGTGATGTTCCGAGTACAGACCTATAAACCTGAGCTTTACGCGCGGTTGTTCTGCTTTTACTGTGGGGAGTTCGTTGATAGCTCGACACATTTTAAGGTAACTATTTCGTGGTTATATCTGCCAAGTTTTATGGCTGGCTAAGTTTGAAGGTGGAGGTTAATGTCAGCTGACTCCGCAGCGAGCTAGTTTCACCTGTCACTGCTCCTTCCGCCGCTCCCTGAGCTCTCAGCGAAGTTGTGTTGTGTAACTAGGAGACACACGCGCTGCCGCCTCATAAAGGCTTTGCAACAAACGGAAACATGTTTCAGGCGTCGCAATAAAACAATTTATTAAATGCCTATGATATTATTTATCTTTTCTTCCAACAACGCGTGACTTTAACATATTGGACTTGTGAACTCTAAACAGTCTTTTGGAATATTCTTAATGCACACAGAGAGCTAATGTAGTGATGTATTGTACAATCCACTCCTGGAAACCTGTGTATTTTTCATAATTCAACATTTTCTACAATATTTAATTGCATTTTTAAGTTGCATAGAATTTCATGCTTTGAAAAGCAAAACAAAAACTTGCCTCGATTGTTTATTCATTTGTTTATATTGCTGCCTCCCACAATGCTATGCAAATTTACATGATGAAACCTTTTGAGAGAAAAGGGAAAGACTTCAGTCTTTGCAGTTCCAAGTAGAGACAGACGAAAAGCTTCAGGTTGCTCTTTCTGGCCAACAGGTCACAGTTTAATTTGTCAAACCTATAATCAGCACGCAGGGGACATATTTAAATGCTTAAATGGTAGACATCAGTCTGTATTAATACGGTTAACAACCATTTAATTATTGAACTAAATGTGTCTGAAATTGCTGCAACTTAGTGTAAACAGAATTGTTGTAATAGGATGATCTTTCTGGAGCATTTCTATGTTTAGATTATATTTACACAAACACTTTTATATTTTAGCAACAATATGTCGCCTGTATCTAGGCCTGTCGCAATAACAAATCTTGACCTGTCCAGAAGAGAGATTCTCAGAAGTTATTGTGATAAATGTCTATATTGTTGCTTTGTGACCATTTTCAAGTAATAAAATGGTAGCGACATAAAAATGCAAGAATCCGTTCTCAGAGACCAATAAACCTTAAATTCAGATCAACATCTAACACTGGATCTGGAAAACATTTTAAATTTCCAAAATAAATAAACAAGGCAACAGAAACGGCAAATAAAAATAATCATAAGACTCTGCAAACAAAATTGTCTGTCACAAAAACTGCTGGTTGAGACCAAAGCACCAGACTGAAGACTTTTGTCATCCAGTTTTTGGTGGAAAGAGAGAAAAGAGAAATGATACATCCTGCAGATGGAAATGAATGAGCTTGTTTTAATTTTTCATGGAATTAACTGACTTATTGCTTATTGCAACAGTCATTTGCCCCTCAGTTAACTGATGCCATAAGTTCAGACTGGATAGCTAAAAATTAGATGTAAAAATTAGACTTTTGAAGCAGCCAGAAAAACACATTCTAAATGTTTTTCTCCAGACTTCCCTGTAGAAACTGACCAAAATCATTGTGTGCTCTAAAGTGCGACTGCTTTTACTTTAGTCCTACAACTTAATCTCTACATTGCTGTGCACTGATGTGCAACAAGCGTCCAAGTTGGCAGTGAATTGTAGCTTTTTTTTTTTTTTTTTTGGTCCATCCTGGGCAACAGTAACCACAACAACCACAACTTGTCGTCAACATCAGCAGGGAGGCTTTCTATGTGCTGATGAGATCAGACGTCTGTAGTTTGACCCTGTCTGCTATTATGCTGAAAATCAGGTTTTTTATTTTTTTAAATCAAATTCCATAAGAATGCATCCCATAATTTACTGGATTTGTAGTTTGAATCCTCAGAATAGTTTAGCAAAACTCCCTTGATTCTCATCGCACACCTTTTTCTGAATACGTTTCCGTTCCGACCCCTCCGGTATTATCCATGTTAATGTTCACACTGTGATCCTGTGTGTCCTGTCCCAGTTTGGCGCAGAGTTCCGTCGGTTCTCTCTGGATCGCTCGAAGCCAGGCCGCTTTGACGAGTTCTATGGCCTCCTGCAGCACGTTCATCGCATCCCCAACGTGGAGCTGCTGGTGGCCTACGCCGATGTGCACGGCGACCTGCTGCCCATCAACAATGATGACAATTATCTCAAGGCCGTCAAGAGTGCCAACCCTCTGCTGAGGCTCTTCCTGCAGAGGAAAGGTAACATTTAATCTACTTCAGTTTCTGCGTGTTTTTAAATGACCTAACTTAGAAATGCAATGCTGGTTACGGAACCGTAACACTTTTACTCTGGACAGTCGAAAAGTTATAGTTTTGTTGTATATTTGAAATCATACATACACAACTCCTGGAAAATTAAAATTTAGCATTAAAATATTTGTCAACCAAACTAGAAATGTTTTTTTCCAGAAAGGAAATTAGGCAAAATATAATGAAACAGTGTTAAAGGAGAATCAGTTTTCAGAAAAAAAGTATTAATTGAACTCTGCGTATGTTTTATTCTTAAGTTGAGTTTTGAAATCTGTTATCAGCTGTAGGTCAAAGGTTGCAGGATTTTAATGGAAAATGCCAGGTGTGCATGTGTCACAAAGTCCTTCTTGCTCATCTGTATTTGTTTACTTTAACTAGGACTCAAATGTACTCCCATTACAGTGCATGACAATTTTCAGCTTTCAGTATATATGAGAGGTTTAAAGTTAATGTTTCTCATGTTCAGGCATTGCAACACTTTCCTGTCTGTTTGGATTTTTAACCCTGTGAGCTTCCAAGTGTGACCTGTTGAATGTTGGGAGGAGCCCAGGGTCTGGTGGCCAAGGGGGGCTGGGGAAGTGGGGTTTAAGCTGTCTCCTTGTGCCATATAACCCAATAGAAGCTAAGCCACTTTGTCAGGAGGAGATTAGCGAGGTGAGTGCGTAGCGCTGCATGGGACGCTGTTTGAATTACACGCTCCAGACACAAGCCCCACGCTGGGTTCACTGCTGTTCATAAATGCACCGGAACAACATGAAAACACGGCGGTGGAGCCAAGCAGGGAGTGCACATCACTCACACTCTTAGGCGTGCGCTGAAATAAAAACCAACAACGGTCGCCCATCAGTGCAACCACAACCCCCCACAGACCCTATTAACCTCACACTCCTGTCCCCCACCTGATTTGTTGCCCTCCCTTCTCTTCACCCTACCAGAAGGCACCAGTAGGATTAAGTTGACAGTGTGCAGATGCAGGACATTCACTTTGTAGATGTTTCATTCATTCAACACTGACTTCTTTTTAAACACCTCAGTGATACTACAAGTGGTTTACTTTGAGTCTTCTTCCCTTAGTCACAACTTCCATTTGAAAGAGTGTTATTGTTACCAGACCCTGTCTGGATACGATGACTTTTCTGATCACAAAAAGATGAGGCATTTTAGTTTCTGATTAAGCTTGCCAAGATTTTGATTCCTTCTTGGAGCTGGAGTTTCTAAGCTTCCATCTCACAGAGCAGCCCTCCCCTGCAAAGCTCCCTCCCAGCTCCTCCAGACCAACAAGCAGCAATTAGCAAACACCTGATGGAGTTATGCATCTGCTGAGCTCATTGTAGGAGCTACTTCTCAGTGCAACGCTGGTAAAAACCTTGATAAAGGGTTAACAGAGGAGCCTTGTGGTGATGACTTCTTGAAGATGGAGTTTCAGAAAAAGTAGGCGTTTTAAAATTTTGTAATCATATTTGATACATATAGCATTTTTACAACAATTGAAGGTAACAGATACTTAATTGTGCTCTAAAAGGGCACTATTGTTGTTGTAAAATAAGAATAGTGCCACTTTAAGAGTGATCTTGTTTGTTCTGAAGGAAGTCAGGACCGCTCCGATCTAAAAGTGGGGATATTCAGAACTTTGGATAGTCCTCGAAATCACAGTGTGTATGTGTTCATTTGTGTTCTGAGGACAAACTACAATGCAGCCTGTTGAATGTGACGTGTGGGGCAATTTTAAATAAAGAAATCAAATGACTGCCAAGGTGGACTGTAAAGTTTGGTGTACTTTTGAGTTATCTTTGTATTATATATTTTCTGTTAAATTTTGTCCACAGAGGAATTCACTCCTGACCTACTGCTGAGATTCACTTGCCATGTTTCTATAAATTGTATTAACTTTTAGACAGATGTGATGTTATTACTGGATAAAGTGAACCTTCAAAGCATTGGTGAAGCGCTCCTCTCCCTTCGTGGAGCAGTGAACTCTTATTAGAGGGCTTAGAAATGTGTTTAGCTCTGAAATACAAACAGCTCCGTCTCCAGTTACAACGCTTGTTTATCATTCTCAAACTGGCAATTTCACAAGCTGTGTGTGTTTAGTCTCAGTGCAGATCCGTTTGCAGCTAATGAGGATTGTTCCCGATGTGACTTTTAGTTTTATTCTGGGAGACTGACTCGGGCGTTGTACACGAGCTCAGTGATCAATGGGTTTTGTTCATTTCTGCAGACATTTGATAGATGCACTTGTGAGGCTGCAAGTTTGTGGCCGTTTTCTTTTTGTAGAAAGAGTTTTTTTTTTGTTTTCCTGTGTGTCAGTTAACGTAGGCTAACTTTTAAACTTGCATAAAGTGTGAAGAATGTGTTTGCATGCATTGTTGGTGCTGGAGTGGCTCTTTTTCCATTTAATTTTCTAACATGTATAATGTCAATTTCTAGTTGTCAAAACTTGGCGTGTTTGGAAAACTGCAAAAACTAGAGAAAGGAAAAAATCTCCTAAGTCCCTGTTTTTGTTTTGTCTTTGTTTTGAGTGTACACATTGTTTTTCAAACTCGCAGAATAAAACTATTTACATATTTCTGATTTAAAAAAAATAAGAACTTCAGCTTGTTTAGTTCATACACTCGCTCGTTTTCAAACTTGAAGTGTTGTGAATACATTTGGCGGCTGCTCTTGACACTTTTAACTTCTGTTTTGTTCTGATGCACCTGAACCATAGGCACTTCATTCTTCTAGTTAGGAAAACACTTAAATGAATAATGGATATAAATAGTCATGAAAATGTGACTATTTTTAAGTATATCAGTACCAAAAAATCTACGAAGCTACAACATTGATGTGTTCAAAACCTTACATGCAATTACAAACACCATTTTACCACTTTTAGCTATCACTTTTGGTGGAAATAGCATCCCTGTGGGTTTCAGTCCATCTTTTTTCATTCCACCAAGCTTTACTGATCTGCCCACTGGTGTATCAGTGTTGTGCAAAATATACATTGAGTCCAGAACAAAAACAGGAGTTAAAGGTCCTGTCTAATTGGCCACAGTGCTGTACCAACACTGACTAAAAAGCCACTCAGCTGGAAGAAACCATTACTTCAAAAGCAATATAAAAAGCCAAATTTATAATTAGTCAGAGACAAATATGTTAGTTTCTGGAGAGATGTCCTTTTGTCTGATGAAATTTCAAGCTGGCTGTTTGGTCACATGAATTTCAACCTGGCCATCAGCAAGCAAAAGCAGGACTTGTGAATGATGACAGTGAAATCATAATCATTGCTCATCAAAGCAGAGGGCAGGCATTCTTGACAATGCCTTAGGACTTAATAACCAATACATGCAGGAGTCAGAGTGGGGGGAATGTACACTGAGGTTTCTGTACACAAACAAAGCAACACATCAAGTCTGTTGAGAGGCAACAGTGTAGAAGCAGAGTGACACAAATGGAGTGAAAAATTCACATTTAAAGAGCAAAATAGAGTAAAATAAAGGTGAAAAGAGACGAAACAAGCACAACAAGGTATATTGTGGTACGATGGAGTGAAATCTTTAAAGCTGGATGGACATGAAAGTGGCAGGTGTAAAAAACCATGCTCCTTCCCTAAGTAGCACACATCTCCAGATCTAAAGTTTTCAAGTTTTCTTAATTACGCCCAAGGATGCTGAAGGAGGGAACGAAGGATTCAGAGCACTTGAGGAGGAATGTGTGGAGGAAGCAGTGCATATCTTAAAGCTAATGAGAAAGACTGAGGGATGGACGGGAGGCAGAGTAAACAGTATTAAAGCAGGAGTAATGTAGAAGGCTTTGTTTTGGTAAGTCGTGTAATTAGTGATGCAGCGAGACGAGAGCGAGGGAGCTTTAAGTGTGATAGGAATGCACGAGGAGGTAAGAGGAGGGGAGCAGGATAGTGGGAATAGTATTAGTGAGGGAGGAATGCAGAGAGAGGCCCAAGATAGGGTGGGTGGGAGAGGGAAAGAGGGGAAGAAATGAAGAGTGGGAGGGAGATGGGGAAGCAGAGGAGGTGGAGGCGTTATGGGTGGTATGTGGCTAGCGTCTGATCACGTCCGCTGGGTAGATTAGACAAGACAGCAGGCCAGACTGGACCCTGAGCCTCAGAGCTCGGCTCAGTCATCAAGGGCTATAAACGGACAACGAGAGACTGGTGGAGAGAGATTTAAAAGGAGGACAAAAGCTGAGAACTTATTCCTTCTCCTGTGATACCCGACTTACTGAAACTTTATTCAAACTGCAAGACAATGGAGGCAGGGAGGAAAGGGAGCAGATGGGATACAGGGGTATTAGGAGGCTTGCTGAGTTCTTTTTGCTCTGAAAAGGTGAATGAGTCAGAGCAGGAAGGAAAAAGGGGTTGCTGTAAGAAAATCCAATTTGAGCTGCGGTAAGAGGTAAAGCTTAGGTTTAGGGCGTGGTTGTAGAAGGGAAAGTCTTGATCACAAACGATTCATAAGGGATAATCTGCAGAGCAAGACGAATAACGGTGATGAAGGGAGGACAGAGGTAGTGAGTGAGCTGGATGTTGTACAGAGCCAGAAGACATGAAGGAATGGCCACAATGTCAGGTGGATGTGTGATGAAAGACTGCTGAACCATGTCTGCTTAGATGCATGTTAGAAACGGGAACCGATGAACTATCTCTGGAGAGCTACTTTCCATTTCACAAGCTCAAACTTAAAGTCTGTGTTGTGTATTTTTGTGATGCAAATAAAGCAGTCAGCTTTTATTCCATTTGATGGATTCAGACTGGAACAGATGGAAATGATGGAGTTCTTTGCCCATCAGATGTGAAGGTGATGTTTTGTTTTTGCTTCTTTTAGACAGTCGATTTGACAGATTTACTTCTTGCTGAGCTTTAATTAAAACCCGTTTCTTCTGCCCTGCGGCCTTGGTGTCATGCTTATATTGATATGCCAGCATAATAACTGATATGCTTATCTATAAATTTCTTTTTGCAATCTGTTCCAGCATGTTACATCTGACTGGCTGTTCTCCATAGTCAGCAGGCTCAGACAAGCAGCTTCCCAAACACTGTTGCCTTTCTGCTGTTGGGACACTTTCTGCTTAAGGTTCACAGCATCCAGTTAAAGTCCTCACACTAATTTATAGTAAACTAATTCTAGTAGTCATGCAGACTAGTTACCAGTTTTTGATTAACTTCTGTTCATTTTTGTCAGAAAGCATTTTGCTTCCACTAATTCCTCAGACTAGGGTTAAATATTTAAATTATTTGTAAATTAAGAGTTTGATTTGTTTTACAAATTGAATTCTTCTAATTTCTTTTCAAATCCTTTATGTAGTCTATCATAATAGAAGGCGGCTATTGACATGTCACATTATTTTTCTCTGCTCAAAATATAAATCCCTTGTTCAGTGGTGACCTGTAACAGAGAAACAATGAGGAAGTGGTCACACTAAGCTGAAGAAGTGCTGAAGGGTTGTCTTGAGGATACAGACAGATACACAGAACAATCAATCAATCAATCAAATTTTATTTGTATAGCACATTTCAGCTACAAGGCATTTCAAAGTGCTTTACATCATAAACACAAAATACAAGGTCATGCAACATGGAATAAAATGAAACATCCGTGTATCTGTGCCAGACACAGAGAGAGGACATTAATGTTGCAATAACATTTAATTTTACTCTGCTATTAGTTAAGTGTTTCTTTTAAATCCATTTAAAACACTGCATTAGGTGCCAAAGAGGGAGGCAATTACAGAACAAATGGCTAAATCAAGAGAAGATGGAGAAGAAAGCCAAAATAGGAATCTGTTGGATCAGCTGAAAGCAGAAATGTTTCTGCTGAGAGGTGGACCAGAGTGGCCAAGGGACAGGTTGATGAGAAAGGAAGACAGGAGCAAAAATGTCTCTGTCAGCACTACACAATTGATGGAACTGCTTCATACCGCAGTGACAAGATGGGAACAGAGCCAGCCTAAAATGTTTCAAACCTGCTCTTCCTTCAAGTGCAAACTGGTGAAAAAATGCATTTCTTTTAAGCCCTATTAAGTAATTCTGTATTTGCTGCTACAGTGCAGTGCTTTCCGATCAAGTTCGGGTTTTTATTCAGGTTTTTTCCAACTAGATTAAAAGATAATAAGACAAGACTGATGATTGTAATTGAGAAGTTATGTCTGACATTGTATCAGGAGGCCTGGAAGCAGGATGATCAGTCTTAATGATGAGGAGTCTTAAATAATACATTTGGTCTAATTCCTCGCTGCCAGCCGAGTTACTCATGGCGACTTTCTGGCCTCACATCGCCAGCAGTCAGGTGAACCTTTTCACATCGGTCCATTGCGCTCTGCTTCAGTTTGTAAAACCACTGGCCTTATTGCGCCGCCTCCTCTCAGGACTCTCTTTGACCTCCCTCTTCAACTTCTTCTTCCTCCTTATCAGCAGCATTAAGGCGTTTTTATCTAGGAGGTATGCTTACCACACCAGGAATAGTAACAGTTCTGGAATTTACCCCTTTGAAAGCATTTTTATTTATTCACCATCCCAGTAGTGTTCCAGCTCTCCTGTCCCTTTGTATTATTATTTGTTTCTGTCTGTGTCCTGTATTGTGCTGTTTTCCACCTTTGCTTCTGTTGTGTGAAAGTACACACACACACACACACACACACACACATGAACACACGAACACACACACACACACACACACACACACACACACACACACACACACACACACACACACACACACACACACACACACACACACACACTCTCACACATGCTCCTCCTCCTCCTCCTCCTCCTCCTCCCCCCTCCTCCTCTGGTATCAGCCAGTGTTAGGAACATCATGACACCGGCTGAGTAGTGAACATCCAAGCTTGTCATCAACAAACCTGACTGTTTCCAGAACCCCACATTCTGCTTGTTTTTAGTTCATCATGCCCTTCTGATGTCTTATATGTGGCTTTTTCAAACTAATTACATAAACAGTGAACACAGTGTGTTTATTTTAATATACTAAATAGCTTTTACTCAACCTTTTACTTTTTGATGTGACTTTTGTATCTTATTTTTTGCTAATTTAGCCTGGATTTTAACTGGTCCATTCCAACACACAAATATTATTCGGTATTAATGTTTGTATTGTAGCTCTGGCTGTTTCAGGTTATTTTCCTGCTGGAAGGTGAACCTTGGCCCAGACAAAAGAACAACATCCGTGTATCTTAATGCCGCCGCCGCCGCCATAATGTTGTCCTCAGGGTTTGCAGTAGAAAGTATAAATAGGTCCTCTTTTAGCTGTCTTTCTATTGTAGCTTTCTTCCAAGGCTGGACAATAAATTTATAACAATTTACATCGTGATTCATATGTTTGATAGAATTTTCAATTCTCAATATATTAGAATATTCACTGAACTCTGATCATATCTCAGTACAGCTTTCTGAAGGATGTATTACCTGTCCAACCTCGAGCTAAGCAAGGCTGGTTGCACCAACCAGGTGACTCACTGTAATGAAAGAGTGCAGAAATTACAGAGTAACTTGAGCAGCAGCAGTTTCAGGTTTTGCCACCAGGCCTCATAACTGCATAAAAATACAAAACAGCCTGGACTAAAAACTGGACTAAAAATAGGAAAGTTATTCCACTACCAGCTTGGCTGTGTTTTAGAGATTTAAAACAACAAAGCTAATTAATAATTATCAATATCAAGTGATTTGAAATGCTTGCATCATATGTTTCCCAGCCATGTTGTCTAACCCTACTTTCTTCCATGACGGCTGGATTTGTGAAGTGCATGAACAATTATTATCTGTTATTCTTTCAGCTGCTTTTTCCCTCCAGTGTTGTCATGGCTACTTCTTTGGTTATTGATCATTTTATGAAGGCAGGGCACTTCAGGTGGACATTTTGGTTCTCATGATGCTTTTTGTTTGCTAATGTTGATGGATGAACTATTTACCAATTCTGACCATAAATTGACTGGTCAAAAAAAGAAAATCAGTACCGCACGACGTTCTGCCCATGCACAGTTAAAAATATTCACCCAACTTAGTGACTTCCTTGTTATATTTACAAACTTTTTAGACTAAAAAAATCGGTAAAGGCTAAAATTGGAATCAGCTGGTCAGGCTTTTTAAAGACCTGCATGAAAAGGTTGAATGCGTTTGCAAGGCTTTTCATGTTTGTCAGGCTTCAAGCTGTTACTCTGTTGGGCTTCTCATCACTCCTGTGTCTTGTTAATGTTACTCGACAGATTGTTCTAGCTTCTCTGTTCAAGCTGATGTATTTTTAACTAAAATATTAACAAAAAAGCTACATTTGTCGCAGCTGTGGAAACGGTTCTCTTCGTGTGTGTTCCTGTCTTGGTGAAACCTGGGAGGAGTGTCAAGTTTCCGGAATTATAGGTAGTGAGAAATAATGGCTCATTAGAGTTGTTGCTGGAGATAATTCTGCTGCAGAGAAAGCATCTTATCACTCTGGATCTTTGTAGTTTTGATACTGAATACCAGCAGCAAAGTAGATTTCAAGGAGTGGCTGTAATGAGAGTACCGAGAGAAAGCGGACGCATGAATGCATTGCTGGAGCAGGAAATATATTGAAATTGTTTTATTCCGAATACGATAGAAGTTTAAAATCACACATATAAACAAGAAATGCAAAAGACACCGATTTTTGTACTACAATAATCTTAAAATGATTGAAAAAGGAGTAGGAAGAAGTACGAAACTTATAAACTACTACCCCATAAACTTAATATTCTCATTATATGTTCATATGTTCATGTTTTATTGTTTATACTTTTTAAGTTACAAGGCAGTTTCTGTTGTGGGATCCAAATATCAGGACATTCAGCTGATTTGATTTAGTAAGAAGTGTTTTTTTTTTTAATGTCAAGCCCATTATATAGGTTCATCCAGAGTGTATATAGGACCTATTACTGGGTAATATTGCAATTATTTGAATGTGAGGATGGCAGATAATGGCAGTCCAGCACCACTAACCAGATTAATCAGAATTTGGTAGAAATTATATTTTTACATAGCAAATTTTCCTATGGCATTCTGTGCAAGTGAATCATTAATTGAAAGAGGCAATAGCAGCGTGGCGTTTGATCAGTGAGGTCATTCATTGTGTGGCTCTTCTACAGGAATAACAGAGAATGTTTGGCCTGTTGCTTATAGTGCATTTATCTTTGTTTAATGTGGGTGAGTTTGGTCTTTCCAGATGTTTCTCATAGAGGCGTACTTTGATTAAAAACTAGTTTGAAAATGGAAACTGAAATGAGAACGGTGTAGTACTGAAATGATTAATAGTAATGAATCGATTATTGAAATAATCAACTCATTTAGTAATTGATTAATTGTTAACAGGAGCATACAGATTAAAAAAGGCCATTTGCTGAAAGACTCTGTGCCATAATTAAACCAAAACAGTACAAAATATATACACATTTTGCATTTGAGATAAAAAAAAAAGTAAACCTTTATCTGTAAATATGTTCTTCCCTAAAATCTTCAAGTGTCATTGTTTTAGCATCACCTATTTCAAATGATGCAAAATTACTTGGTGAATCCAAAAAATAATCACTAGATTATGAATGTTAAGTCCAGCAGAAAGGGCTGAGCTTGTCACATGTTGGTGTTAAAAGGATTTTTTTAGCTGCAGATGTAGTCTTTGCTACAGATGATCGAATGTTCACTAAAGGAATAATAAAGGGAATAAACAGAATAGTTGTTTGCTTACCTGAACTAAACAAATTTCAAGCTCAAAGTGAGATGAGTAAAGTGGCTCAGTTATAGAGGTGTTTCTCATGCTACGCTGTAAAAGCTACATGTGACCTCAGACATGTTTCTGAGGCAAAAATCCAGAAAGGCAAAGAGACCAGGAATGCTGTGTGAAGGTGTTGGGCTGGAATGACCTGTTCACAGGTTGGTCTGCTGCATAGTACACAGATATGAAGCATTGGTGTACCACAATGATTGTGGTCGAGTGGGAAGTTGAGTCTTCATGCATTATTTAATTTACATCAAATGTTTGAGTTTATAAAGTGAACTGCAAACAGTGTAAATAAAAACTTTCTCTTTTTCCTCATATTTTGCAATAGAGTACACACTGTTCCCAATGCATTTGTGGAAATACAATGTTTTTGAGCTCTGTTCTCCTTCTTCATGCACTACCATTATTTTGAACGCAATTATACATCCAGGTGACAAACAGGAATCAGCAGAAAACTGAGCACCACCTCATGCGTCCTCCCCGGGGGTCATTTTCTCCTCCATTGATGTGGTTTCTTCCCTCCTCACTAACCCCATTCACAGTGTGGGAAGTCAAAACAACCAGTGCATTGCTGGAATACCTAACCTGTGCGGCGTGCTGAACCCTAATTCAGCAACTTTCACAGGTCTCTGTTTGTATTACTGGCTTGAGCCCACAGAGTGTGAAAGGAAACCCACTGAGCTGTTTTCAGAAATAACCCTGGATTAATCATGACTTCAGTTTGGCCTTTTAGCCAAGTCTAATGACTCACAATGGGGAGTAAAACACAATTCAATATGTCTTGAAGGCAAACATTCCTGACTTGGAAGTCATTTTCATGCATACACTTGATGCTTATGAGCTTGTTTTATGAAGGGAATGTATATTCAGTCTGGATTTGATAGTTTTATAAACCTGTAGAAACCAGTTTCTCTACTGGTTTTTAATTCTAGCTCATTTTTTGTATATTCAAACACTAACTTGCATTCTCATTTATTCCCATATTTAATAGCACAACGTGTAAGTAAAATGGAATACCTCTTGGTTGACAAAGTGTAAAAATGGCAAATTTCAGTAGTCACCAATGTCTGCTTACGGTAAGGAAACAATTACCTTTAATGACTTCTCAGAACATCACTTCAAAACTTCTCCTTTAGATTGAATTAAGCTTGAAGACACTACCAATAGAGCGTCCTATGCCACTTTAGTAAAACTCAAAATTCTAATGTTTTGCAACCATGTATAACCTTAAGTGTCTTTTAAGACAAAGAAAAATCTGTAACAGTTAAAAAACAAATCCTTTTTTTTTTTTTTTATAAATATTGCTAATCGGCCAGAAAACTGCTATAAGTGCACTGCAAAAAGCTGTCAGACGGGGTTTTGCAAGGATTGTAGAATATTTCAAAATGCTTTTGTAACCAACAAAAAAACATGAGGGCGCTGATGCTAGTTTCTAAGTAGATCTACTTTCTAAAATACTGGTTGACAGTAAGAAACCTTTTATTTCTTCCCTCTATCACTGTGCAGGTTAATTATTGGCCAAATATACCACATACCTGTACAGTGAGTGTGCAGCACACCACAGTCAATCTTTGTAGTGTTTACCAAGCACTGAGTGACTACAGGCAATCTAATTTATGACATGAACCCTTAGACCTTTCTGTGAATAAGAAAACTGATTGTCAGATTGTTTTAGGCTTTAATAACCAGCATAAGGATATATAAATATAATTCATATAATTTAGTAACCTTCCTCTAGACTTCATCAGGTAATGCTGTGCTCTAGCCAGCTACAAAGTAAATAATTACTGTTTTTCACGGTGTTGAGTTAGTAGACATGAAGTGTTTAAGAGCTGAGCTGTGCAGTGAGAGAGTGTTGCAGATACCCAAATTCATGTCATCTGGTCCTGCTTAGTGTGTGAGAGCATCACTGACAGTCAGGTCTCTCATATGCCGGTTACAGACGGGTGGTTCACATGAAAAGACGACTGGTAAAAGTGAAACAAGATGTAGCGCTCAGGCCCTCTCACACGCATGACCGCTCTGAGCGAAAAGGCTTTGTGGCAGCGATGGAGGAAAGATGTGTTTGTGTGTTCAAACAGCCAGCAGTAGGTTGTTTAAACGTTGCAATCCTGCAGAATTTGCAGCTGACACATTTGTACGCTGCGGCTTTTTAAGATATCATAGGCGTGAATACGTTAAACTCGTGCCTTGTGGGAACTGAAAGGCGAGCCGGCCGCACTTTCCCGGGACAATCGATCCTTTGTTTTGGTTTCGGGATGGAACGGGGAGTGGTGCGACACGTACCTGTCAGAACCCGAGCTGGAATTTTCGTCAGCTACCAGAGCGGATACGTTTCGAGGTTGCTTTCACGCACTCGGAGAGGGGGCAGATATTCAAAAAAGTGTCACTAACGCTCTATTTATAGAGCTCCTTCATCTAAATCGGATTCTACAGAGTCCCATAAATGGAGAGAGTGAAAACTTTGAAGAATTTCCAAAAGAAAGTGGTAAAAATAACATCTAAAACCCAGCAGGACATTAATGACACAGCCAAACATACAGATGTTAATGTTTAGCTGCTTGTTACATGCTAGTTAACTATTAGATTCAAGGTTCAGTTTCTTTCACTGTAAGCCATGCTCTGCTGCAGTTTGTTGATAACGTACACTGTGCTCTGAAAAGCAGTTCTCTTTTATGATGCTTTGAAAGTGTTTTTGGTTCAAGACGTACACTTTTTGTTCTGTCCAAACCAGTCAGAGGAGTTCATTGTTGGCCTAAAAATATGAAATACCCAGAAACGGGGAGCGTTACCCTTTCCCATCTGTTAAAGGTTACTCATCAATGTCTTAATTCTGCAGAAAATCTTCAGTAAATTGTTGGAACATGAAGAAACAGGAGTTGATTCCAGGAAACCACAGAGGGATTAGACTCATACAAACATTAAACCACAACTCATAGTAGTTGGCAGCAGTTCTGTTTTCTTTGTTCCCCTTTTTATGAAATTCACGTACAATAAATAAACTGGCCAGTTTTGCTTGTTTATTTTAATTAACAATAAAAGGTTGTAGTGGTGTCACTTAGTGATTTCAGGTGCATCCGTTCTTCATGACGAACCAGTTTAACTCTGTTTGAGGATGTGGTCTGCAGCAGATACTGATCTCTGATTCTGATTGGTTTCAAATAAATGGCTAGTTAACAGATAGATGTGGCTTTAGGATCAATGTGAGTTCTTCATGATAACACTGTAGTAAATTTGCGTTATCTGCAAAAGCAACAATATTGTCAAAAGAAAATCTATAGTCAGGTATTGATCAAGAACATTTTATATCTATTGAGTAGTGATTCAGCGTTTTCAGAGTCAAGTTTAGAACTCCAGTTTCTGCAAAGTTTTCACATGCTAATGCTAATTAGATAAGATTCAGAATTTTCGTTAATAACTAATTGTAGTAGGTAACTTTTATCAATTTGATTTTGTTTTTTACTGCTAGATGTGTCACTACGTCACAACAGTATAATACAAGACAGATTATCAGTGAAAACATCAAGGTCCTCAGCCTTGTCCCTGTTGTCCTACTGCCATACATCGCTTGATCACAGACAACCAATCAGAGCCAAGAGGCAGGTCTTAGTGCTGTTAATCATACTTGTGCCATTATAAAACAGTTGACAGACATTTCAATCAAAAGACAAAATGATTACATAGAGTTGATATTTTCAACTTTCTCTAGCCTTTGTCAAAAATATCTAGACAACATTTGGCAGTAATTCATCCATCAACCTGGGATTCAAACCCAGGACCTTCTTACTGTAACAGTCCTTCCAACTTTCTATGATTGCTACTTGTGAATAAATGAAAATGATCTCTCTCTGCAAGTTTTGAAATAAATTAAAACAGTTTCCTTTTGAATTACTTCCTACCTGTCTGCATCATCTGACTTCATTTTTAAACACCTTGGTGATACTAACAAAAACCTGAGTCTTCTTCCATCATCTTATATTCAAATTCAAGAATACTTTATTAATCTCAAAGGAATATTTAATGTTGTTGAAACTCATTAATTCACAATTCTTCAGAGTTATTGGTATTATTTCAGCTTTTGCCATGTTAATCAAGCGCTCCCAATCTGTTGCTATGGTTACGCATCATAACGAAAGAGCAAAGTATTAAAAGTATTGGCAAAAATCAGTTCAGCTGCACCTCATCCAAAATGAGAAAGAATGGTTGTAAATAAATATATAACACAATCCTTCCCCCCACCACAGAAAAGCAGGAATAAAAATTTGAAAAAAGGAAAAAAATCTGAGACTTTGTTTTTGGTGCATCTATTCTATTCATTGAATAGAAATAAATGGATTTTTGAGTTTCTAGCTACCTGATCAAGCCAGTAATGCTCACTTTCTGGTCAACCTTAAGCTTTTTCTGTGCATTTCTACTAGAAGTATCTAAAATGAGATTGAAGATTTTCTCCAGTATCAGTTTTGAGTTTTCACATCACAACAACCCTAATGATTCATGAGATTTTCACCGTTTGCTGAATGATTTTCATCAGTTAGAATAGAAATTTCATGTGAACAATCTGCCAAGCCAACCATATGCTTGGTAAATAAATAATGCAGAATATCAGCTCACCACATGCGCCTGCAGGGTTCGATGCAGCATACGGAGGGGACATTTTTGGCTTCAGCAAGATGGAAAAACCTGATTTTCAAAAGTCGACTTGCCAAGCGACTTGTTGGCTGTGGTGGACTTTTTCATCAGTGTGACCCAAAGGGAGCAGTCAGAATCCTTCTTCCAGCAATGCCTCAGGCTGAGAGCAAACAAGAAAAAAAAACACTGGTCTCAAATTACATGATGAAACACAATGTCAGGTATAGAAACTGTTTCATGAGTGGCAGCCTTAAAGGGGCAGTATTATGTAAAATCAACATTTTTTTTTAGTTTGTGTTGCTTTGACTCTTTCATGCATGTTTTAGAAATTCTTTAATCTTCCATGACAACCATTCGACCCTGCCTCCACGCCTCCCCCACTCAGCTCCTTCACACTAGCCAGCAGCAATTAGCAAACACCTGGTGATGCTGCACGTCTGCTGAGCTCATTACAGGAGCTACCTTCAGAACAATTTTGGTTGATAGAGGAGTGCTGTTGTGATGACTTCTTGAAGGCAGTTTCAGAAAGAGCAGTAGCGTCTTAAAGAGACATAGGGCCACTTACAAGGTGTCAAATTAGAGAGTAAAATTTGATAGCCATTCATTTATATATATATATATATATATATATATATATATATATATATATATACACACTACATTTTTATAAGTTAACAGGTACTGTATTAATAATGTGCTGCAAAACGACACACGATTACTGGGAACTGCATACATAAAAAGAAGTTGCTTCTGTTTTCAGTATTTTTTTGCCCTCTGTCTTCCTCTTCTCTATTTCACCTATTTTTCTTAACTTCCTCTCTCTTGTGTTTTGCAGAGGAAGCTGATTATACAACATTTGGTACAGACTCACTGACCAGGAAGAAGAATACGGTGCTCTCTGCGGTTCTTCTGCGGCCTGACCCCAACAAGAAGAAGCCTCCAGTGATCATAAGCCTCCCGAAAGACTTCCGCCCTGTGTCGTCCATCATCGACGTGGACATTCTCCCGGAGACGCACAGGCGAGTCCGTCTGTACAAGCATGGTCAGGAGAAGCCCTTGGGTTTCTATATCCGCGACGGCTCAAGCGTGCGAGTGACTCCACAGGGCCTGGAGAAGGTCCCAGGGATCTTCATCTCCCGCCTGGTGCCCGGCGGCCTGGCTGAAAGCACAGGCCTGCTGGCTGTCAACGACGAAGTTCTGGAGGTGAATGGCATCGAGGTGGTGGGCAAGTCTCTGGACCAGGTGACGGACATGATGATTGCCAACAGCCACAACCTCATAATCACCGTGAAGCCTGCCAATCAGCGGAACAATGTTGTTCGCGGCGGTGGAGGAGGCGGCGGTGCTGCTTCTGGGAGTTCGTCGGACAGTGGTGCCAGTTACCATGGCTATTTACCCCATGGTGCAGCTGCCGCCGCCAGGCCGACACACATCATCCAGAACTTCCCTGTTGGGGAGCTGGAAAGCGACGAAGATGATGAGGACCTGGTGATCGAAGTGGGGGCCGAAGCGGAGACCATCCGGCGCACTCCGTCGAACTACAGCATGCCGTCTCTGCCTCGCTATGAACCGCACCTCAATCTTCGCACCACCACTGCCACCAATTCTGGCTCTGCCTTCTCCATAAATGCCAACGGGAACCTGCGCGGCAGTGGCGGATCTCTGACCAACACCAATGCCAGTTCCACCACGCCGTCCCCCGACAGAGCGAAGGAGAGGCGGAGCCTGGAGGAGGAGGGCACAGTCATCACGCTGTAGACTGAGTTTCAATACACTGATCACTGGGAGGTGCAGCAGCGTCTCAAACGCATTCAGTGGCCTCATCTGAGGAGCACAGTTCCATGTGTATGTGTGTTGAACACCACACCGTATGCTGCTCCCAACATGCCAATCATCACGCTGGAGTGCCATAGTGGTGATCAGAAGGAACACAGGACCACAGCTGCTCTCCAGTTCATCTCGAAACCAGTGCAGTTCATAGGTTTTAGCTTTTTAACTGGTAAACTCAACACCCTCATTTGGTCTTCAAATATTTTCAATGAACAAGTTGGCTCCATGGCATTACAAACACTCTTTGCTAAGAATTCACCAATTCCGATTTTGGTCGATACCATTTTTTAGATAAGATTGGTGAGTAAGTTCAGTTTCTTATGCAAATATCTGCTGATTGCTGATCTCCCAAAATTAAGGAAATCAGGCCGATTCATCTGTGGACCCCTACACTCTCTGGTTCAGTTATTAGTTGACAATCGCCTCCAATCACCTGCTTTTCACCTATTTACATTTACTTCATTCAAATGGTAAACACCACTTTCCAGCAACCTAGCAAGTCGTGGTTTTGATGGTTTTTTTGTACCTCATTATAAGGGTGACTGACTGCAAAAAGAAGGTTATCATAATTATTAGACGGCCTCAGTGAAAACATTTTACTCTTAAACCTGCTTTATTTTCATTGCTATTCATGGAGATTTTTTTTTCCTAAGAAGACCAATTTTGAGTGGTGATTAACTCCAGAATAAGAAATCTGTGAATGAATCATACAATCTGTCCTTCATATTGCACTCCTGCTTCTCATGATTGTTTCCTCTGCCATTTGGTCGACTTGTAAAATAATGTGAATGTGATTTTCATGGTTCTTTATGGATCAATATATTTAAGATTATTCAGCCATTTTCTAAATCATGCCATGACTTCATAAAGATACACTTTGTAGCGCCACTGGTGAAGATGTTTGAACAGCCTTAAGTGAAACAGATCGAAACGTAAAAGAAACCAAAATTTAAGTCCCCGAAAAAACAGAAATCCCAATAAATAAAATTCTGATATGTAGTGCATGTTAGCATGAACTCTTCAAAGTGTAAACCACAAAAATACTTGTATGATAATGATTCAAAACATGCCCAAATGCTTCCAGAAATGGGTTTTAGATTAGTGGGGGTTTTTCTTTTTTTGTTTTTCTTTTTACAAACGGGATTTTCTCGAACTCGTCTGCTATTTGCCATCATTCCCATCGAATCCCCCATTTCCATTCAGTTGTAATATATCAACAAGCGTGCTGACTGGCCAGAAGTAGCGTTCCTGTAACCATGTTGGTAAATGAAATGCTACCTCTGAGGTGAGTTAGATGACGTGTCTGTGTCCCTGCTGGGGTTGAGTCACCGCTGAACACACAGCCCGGTACAGCTGACACAAACTCTCTCTCTTTGTTAAAGGTGAGGCCCTGCCGTCACATGAACCACATGATAATTATCCAAGAACCGCCAAAGGAGCCATTTTTGCCCTGTCTTTGTGTTCTCCATTTTCTTTAATTCTCTTCAATTCAACCTCAAGTGTCTTGTATTTTTTTTATTTTAAAAAGTCTATATCATCTCAAAAAAGTAGATTCACAGAGGAACTTCTGTGGATTTATGCTTCACTGAAACTGAAATGACGCATACTCAGCAAATCAAAGTGAAATATCTGCACATTATCTGGAATAATTATGATAAACATATTGATTTTTGAAGGGTGCACACATTGTAATCATGTCCTTTAGAACAATCTGATGACATACAGTAATATTTTTCCTGTTCATATACTTCACACCTCAGTTTGACTCATAAACTTCAGTAAAAACACAAGTAAGCACAAAATAATGAATGAACGATCGCTGAAGACTTTAAAATGTCATCTGGGGAAAAAATGACCCCCTCTGGTGGTTCCAGGTGGTACTGAAATGTTGATGGTTTTTATTGTTTTAAAAAAAATCTTCAAAATTTGCCTCCTTTGATCTAACATTTCAAATGCTTTTAGAACAATATCTTAAAATAATTGAATCGAAAGCCTTTCAATTCCAGACGGAACCATAAACAACACGTCCATTTCTGTTGCAAACTCCCTCTGAAGTGAGAGCACATGGTCTGGGTTTTTAAGCATCTGTTCTCCTTATTGAAGTGCTAAGCCTTACTTTAGCATTTATTTTACTGTTGCACATAAAACCATGGTCCACACTGTCACTTTTAGCAAATTATGCAAGTGAAAGTAGATTCATTTAAATTGACACTACGCTTATGTCCATAATTTGTAGCTGTGTTTACCATCTGAGACTTTTAGATTGTGAAATTCCATGACTGATTAAAAGATGTTTTTATAACAGCACAGGGTACTTACTATGTTTGATGTTTTTGGCCTTGTGTGTGGTCCGCAAAATGCAGCATTCCCAGCACTAAACATAGCAAAGAACCATACTCTAAATGGAATTCTATAATTATTACTTTATTAGCTTTATTTGTGAACTACAGCACAGGACACTGGAATTGTAACTACATCAACATATTTTTTATTTATTCTGTAATCTTCATATTTTCTTTCTTTGTACACATTTTATGCTATTATATTTTTTATAACAGATATGTTTGTTGTGTATTCATGATCATTTCTTTTTTGTTTTTGGTCGTAAATCTCAAGGTACAGTAGAGATTTCTTTAGAATTAATTTCTATTGATTTTACCGCTCTGTTTAAAGCTTCAGAAGAATCTCTGCTAAAAAAAAAAAATTCAACACTATTTCTGTTTTCTTTTCTCATACTGTGAATTATTATTGTTGGTGACAGCGAGACAGTCGTATTAACAACCACATAGGCAGATGTTTGGTGTCGACTATTTTTAAGTGATCAGGTAATAACTTTTTTTTTTTTTTTTCTAGCCAGATAAATCCTGTGATGTAGATTTGTAATGAAGAATGTCAGTATTTTCATATCAATGCTATATGTACGATGGACATTTTTATCATCTGAAGGATATTGTTATAAGATTGAACTGGAAATATAAGAAAAAGTAGATGCACACCTGTAACTGCTGATTGGTGGAGCTGGATACAATAAACTAATATGTAGCAATACTTGCTGTTTTTGTCTTTAATGTGTGGATAATTACATACAGAGCCTTGCAAAAGTAATATCCCTTGACATTAGTATTATTTCTTTGTGATTTTTCAGCTGTTTGCAAGCATCTGTTTTAGAATTTTTTTTTTTTTCTGGCCCACAAGTAATTTTGACTGATGAACAATGTAGATTGATTAAAAGATCAGTAACAATAGTAGTGTTTAACAATAAATAGTTATTAACAATAATTACATTTTTCCCCTGTAACAAACCAAAGCACCTTCCAATTTTCCAGGAAACACTGCGACAAAACATGGAGATTTTTGTTCACATAATAAAAGCCAAAGAAAGCCATTCTCAACTTGTTTTTTTTCAGAATTGCACTCTGATATCTATTGCCAGTTGCATAGTTTTTCTATTCACCATTAACAACCATTTTATTTGCTTTTATAAATCCACAAACCCAGAATGTTCAGAAAGATACCAGAACCTTCCTGTGTTTTATCGCCCTCTGGTGGACATTTTGTAAAACGCTAATAACCTGCGAAATTGTTGAGCGGCTCAAGCGGTGAGTAAATAATAGTGAGGCGTTTACTCAGTTTTCAAACACATAAAGAAAAGTTGTTTTTTTTTTACTCTCTACGCTGTAAAGTAAGAATAAATAATTATAGTTAATAGTCCACACAGAATTCTTCACAAATGTGTAAAAGGAAAATGTCTGAGAGGAGCAGTTATGACTTGAGAAAGCAAGGCCTCAGACACCAGCGCGGAGAAATCTGATCTTTTCCCTTAAATTGAATTGTGAGCGGAATCATAATAATGGAAAATTAATGCTACCTTTCCAGTGGAACATTTGTTTTTCCTGTAAGGTCTTTTAACATGTTTTTAATGAGTAGAAAAAAAAACCCAAAATCATATGCTAAAAATACTGTCATAAGAATATCCCTGACAAGAACAATATCATAAAATAACAATCTAATACAAGAGATTATTAAGATTAACTATTAGAGCCATGTGACATTTTGTTTCGACATTTTGTTCATTTAGACATTTAATGAGTATCAACAGACTGACTCAATGGTAGTAAATGGGCTGGCAATAGCTTCGCCGTATTTTACGTCGGTTTTTACTTTTACTTCAGAGGACTGATTGGAAAAGTTGTAAAAAGTGACTCTTTAAAAGTTCGATCGCGGTAAGTCCCATTTCCTTTTGTGTAAACAAACTACTGGACAAAAAGACTTATTTTTGTCCAACTTGGACTGTCGTTCTGTTGTCTGGCCATGACAGTTCAGTGTCATGGAAATTCCGGATATTTTCCTGGATTCGGATCATGTTTAACGCAAGCAAGCGAGTCCCAAGTTCATTAGTTAGCTAATAGCTAAGCCAAGTTCTGATACTTAATGAGTTTGTTTGTATACAAGCATGCCAAGAATAATTATAGTAATGCATCTTACTTTTAATGTTCTAACGTAATGTTTAAAAGAAAATAATAAAATAAACATTTTTACCAGAATGACTTCCGCTGGAACAAACAGGACATAGTTGTTATTGATTTGGGTGAACAGCAAGGACACAAGACACCGGCTCGGTTTCGAGCGACACACCAGTCGCTGAGCGTCACCATCACATGACGTGACGTGTAGCCAGCATGGCGGCGCTGGAGCTGAGGTAGAACCCCTACTGGACAGACACCGATAGCCTGGCTTTTGCTAGCTTCCTCCGTTACCTGCTTTCTTCGCGGGGGCCAGGCCGAACATGACGGCCTGAGGAGAGGAACGGTTACTGGACCGAGAGATGCAGGAGCAGCGACAGCAGCCGCCACGGGAGCAGCAACGGCAGCACTCGCAGTCGGAAAACAGTAAAACCAAGAGCATGTTTCTGTCCAGAGCGCTGGAGAAAATCCTGTCGGATAAGGAGGTGAAGAGGAGCCAACACAGCCAGCTGCGCAAAGCCTGTCAGGTGGCGCTCGGTAGGTGCTTTATGTGGGCTTCTGGTTCCGACACACCGTTTTATTTGTCACATTTCATATATTTCTTTGTGTCGAGCTTGTTGTTAGGGGGGTATATTGGATGAGCTACCTGAATTAGCCATTTTCTGTTCCCAACCCAAATATTGTGATTTGAATCAAATGTGTTTAGCGTAGGTTTATCCACAACAGGTTTAACGAGTTTAATAAAGATGTGTTTTTCCATCTGGACCCGATCAAAGGGAACCCCCACTCCCAAAAAAATGAAAACATTGAAAAACTCTGTATATGTACACAAATTCAGTTATGGTGTCACTCAATTAAGCTTTACTTTATTTATTAATTTTAAGCACAATTTGTAATCCATAAAAAAATACAACGCGCACAATTTGTTCAGACACCCAAAAAAAATATATTACGAAATAGCCCTTTAATCAACCGTCATATAGGAAGCTAACTTCAGCTTCGTGCACTTTGATGGCCTTCCCTGCATGCTGAGCTGTCAGCTAGTGATTAAAGGCAGTGGTGTGTCGCTATGTGTTGCCACCACTCTCACACTTTGACAATGGCTCCCCTCTGGCTGCTAAACTATGACTATTATCATCGGTTTGAAATGTAGCTGTCGTTAGCTCGCCGTGGCTAGTTTAGCCAAACAGACCAATCGGTGCGTTTTACGTAGCACTGTCATCCAGCCAGACAGTCCAGTCCTGCTGTGTGTGCGCGCGCACGCACTCACATATCCGCACACACAGACAGAGGAGCTATCTAACTCCCGGATACTCTACCCGGTGTGCTTTTCCATTGAACACATTTACAGATAGTGTTACACACGTCAGGCTGCTGAGCTCACGGTGTCTTTGGTGTTTTATTAGCTAAACCGCCTGTCTTTGGTCTGAAATGACCTCCCCATCAGGTCTGACGAGAGCATGGTATGCTTTTGTGTTAATGTTTTCGCCTTCAGTCTTGTATTTGTTTACGCTCATGACTATTCACGGGATTTGATAACTTGTTTGGGCGCCTGAAAGACCAGTTTGAAGTGAAACACTCAGTTTACTCACCTAATTTCTCCCAGCTTTCATTGTGGGCATTTTGTCTATTTTGACCATTTAATTTAAGTGTCATATCCAGATAGTGGTGTTTTAAAGCCTCCATGGCCTCTATTTGAGTGTGAAGTTTATCATAAATGTGTAACCCACTATCAGAAATGACACAGTGAGTTTATCACATTGTTTATTGGTTGAGATTAACCAGACAGTGTTGGTCTTTTTAATTTACAGCTTCCTTTGCACCTGTATATATCTAAAATGTGGTTTACAGACATTCAATTTAGACTTTTAATTATACATTTCTTTTTCCATGGTAGAACAGTAAAATAACATTAAACAAATGTACTGTATTGATTTGTAATAGCAGGGACTGAGTGCACAAGTTTCATTCTTTTGTAGATCTTCTTAAATAATACATGCAGACTCAAATATTACTAAACACTCCTATTATCTAGGCAAATGTTTCCTAGAAAGATGCACTTTGATCAAATGCTTTTTCTTTTATCCATCAACAAAATGGCTGGATGTTTTACTGCTGTTAGCAAAACATTTTAATTGGTCTGTTTTGTTGTGCAGGTGTTACTTTCATGCATAATCCATGTCTCTGCAACATCTCTGAGGTCATAGATATCCCAAAAGATTAATGTTAACTTCTGTCTGTTGCATGAACCAGCACTTATGTGTTTTAGGGATTATTTCAGAGCTATTTCAAAAATATTTTATCTCAAAGGGAAGTTAAACATTAGAGCTCATATCTTCAAAGAGTCCTTGTTGGCAGGAAGGATCTCAGGTAGCAGTCAGTCTTGCAACAAATCTGAAAAGGCCTCTGACTGAAGACTGTTGCTTTATGATAGTGTGACGACATGCTAACAGCTTAATCCCCAGCCAACAGAGACGATATTCCACAATAACACGTCCTGGATGATACAATCAGCTGGCAAACATCGCTAATCCACCTCGTTTGCTTTTGAATAGAATAGAATTCAACTTTATTGTCATTGCACTGTCACATGTACAAGCCGCTCCACTTTAAATCTTTGCGGCTGTAAGGTTGGAAAGATGAGGACATGAGGAACTCTGTCCAAGTTTCAACCATCTACCTACTGACATGAGAAGAAGTTGCTGGTTTGACTTCATTACTCTGTGCACTTTTTGCAATCCCCCATAACAACCAGCAGGGAAACAAACCCCTCACCCTCTCAACATACTTTGGTCATTGTGGCCACAAAGCTCAATTGTCGTCTGACTGGAAAACCTTCTTTGTCTCATCCATATTATTATATGTTATGAGCAAATTTTACTGATAATCATGTTCATGGGATGACATGAACATGGCAGTTCCTGAACATGATAGCAAATTTTCCATCTTTAAAGTTGAAAAAGTCAAAAGAATGGCCACACACACTGGCAAATATATTCCAGTAGCTTCTTGATGGCTAAAATAAGGATGTGGTCAGGGTCCAACATGACAATGGACATTTAGTTAATTATTAACAAGGGTGACTATGCGTACAAATGAGCCTGTATGTATAATTTTGACTAACCTAAGTGGAAAAACACAAACTATACTATTACTGCTCTATTTTCCAATTACAATTGTGAATGTCTTCATTTGCCTGTTGTCTTCTGAATTTAGCAGGGAACTCTAGCAGTTTTATTCTAGTTAGAAACATTAAAAAAAAGTTCTATCTTTTGTTCAGTCTTTAGCTGTAGAGACGTTCTTATTTCATTTCCTCCATGACCTTGCAGATTTCACGCATCATGTCATCTTGCATTCTGTATTTTGGTGTAAGCTGGTTTTGTCAAATTTTAGTCTCTGCATTCATCGATCTCTATAAAAAGGCATCATTGCATAAATTGTTATTTTATGCAATGATGCCCTTTTTTGTAACATACCTCTCACTTCATTCAGTTTTATTAAACAATAAAACATAATTCTACTTTTACCTGCAAGGAAAGCAAAAGGTCCTCCTTCTGATTTAAAAAAATACCTGGATGGAATTGGAATTGTGCAAAACATTTAATAATGATTGATACTTTGACACTTCTGTGTTATGTTGTGCTAAAAGCTACCTCCTATTTTTCCCTGTCTTAACAGGACGCCTGCATCCTTAGTCTTAAATTGATGTTTCAGTATCCGCTGACCGCTGACCCTGCTCACTCAGGTTCTTGGCTGAGTTACTGTTGTTCCCATACACTTCCATTTTCTTAATACATTTGACGGTGGAATATTTAAGAGCGAGGAAATTTCACGACTGGATGTGTTGCACAGGTGGTATCCTATCACAGTTCCACGCTGGAATTCACTGCATTCTCACTGGAATGGACTTCTTTCACAAATGTTTGTAAAAACATCCTGCATGTATAGGTGCTTGATTTCATACACCTCTGGCCATGGAAGTGATTGGAACACCTGATTCCTATAATTTGGATGGGTGAGCAAATACTTTGGGCACTAGAGTGTATGTTAATCCTTGGCATTAAATATTGTCATAACAGGACTATTTAATCTAGCATATGTAGACTTTAAAGAAAAATCTCCTCTTAAAGAACTTACAGTCAGACAAAAGTTTGAGTCGTGTGCTGACATCTTCGTTGCTAGCTTTTTTTTGTCTATGCAGTTTATTTTTGGTTGGCTGGTCGACATTCATTTTTTTCCCATTGGTTCTCTTTTGTGCCCAAACTGTGTAACACTTCGTTCAATTTGTGCTATGAACCTTGATCCTGGGAGGGTTAAGGCTGTAGAGGATGTCAATAATCACATACAGATCCCAGAAATGTCACAGTTTTGTTATGGTATGGTTAAATCTCCCCAGGAAACAAAACATTTGAAAACACTGAAGTCGGACATTTAATGGATTTTATACATGGAGGTCAGGCGCTAATCTTACCAGGTCTTAAATTTAATTCTCAGTGGTCTTAAACTCATCTTAAAAAGTCTTAAATTTGTGTTTGTGAAACCTGCAGACACTTTGCTTAAATTGCCAGTTTCTCTTGGTCCCCTTGATTACCCAGCATGCACTGCCAGGGAGCATATCTGCAAACAGTTTGTTTCAGTGAAATACTGGAGCGTTTCACAGTGGTTTGATGTAAATTAATAGCATATTAATTACTATTTAAAAATAATAACCTCCTGATTCCGATTTTCCCTGATACCTATTTTTAAAATTTATTCCTATTTTTTTAAAAAATAAAATAAAATAAAAAACAACTATATAGTTGCTTCCCCTACATGTGCTGATGGGACCTGGACCATCAGCACATTTTGTCAGGTTTGTCAGTCAGCCCTCTCTCACAGCGGAGCAAGACGGGACAGTGGCTGATCTTTAGACCTTCATGGAGGTAGATAAAATCGGTAGATGACTCACACATGAGGCATCTGTCTCATGTGTGAGTAATGGCTAATCGCTGATCACTCAAAGTTAAGGAAATTGAGGACAATATATTGGTGAAAATTGACTTTTAAATTGAAGAATCTGGTCTAACCTGGACGAATTAAAACTTTCCTTAAAGCACATACTTCCCTATGATCTCTATTAATGAAATCATAATGTAACTGTAATTGGGACATTTTTTGTGTATGCTGCAAATAATGAGTTCATCTGAGGGGATTTGAGTGAAGTCAGCAGTCTTTCTTATCAGATTGTAATATATTTGGCCAGTCATGTTACTGTGAAGCCGTATCTGAAGCTATTTGTCAGATTAGAGAAAGTAGCAGGGGAAATGAGATGAGGGGATGAAAGTTCAGTAAAATATTGAGTATTAAAAACAGACACAGTCTCAGGTTAAACCCTGCTTTGTAACAGGATTGTGTGCCAGACTAAATCATGTGTCTGCCAAAGAAATGTTATGTTCACCCTTAACCCTCGGATATGTGTTCTCATTTGACCTCTCTTGTCTCCCCTGTCTTAGATGAAATCAAGGAAGAACTGGAAAAGCAAAAGTAAGTAATCCTACCTGGATGTGGAGGAGCAAAGAACTGTCATAACCCAGAATGAATCAGTAGCGGCTGCAGCTGTAGTGCATCGGCAGCTCAGGTCATGGTCTTTATAAGGTTTAAAGCTTAAATCTTGGTTATCTGGATTTCTGCAGTGTCAGAGCAAGAGTGAATCATGTTATTTGGCACTTCATTTGTTTTCAAGATGTAAAAATGAAGAATGTGGTTCTTTGTTTTTGTTTTTCAAGCTGTCTGTGTGTCTTCCAGGGATGGCACAGTGGTCCCACCCAAAGCAAACTACATCGAAGCTGACAAATATGTGCTGCCCTTTGAGCTGGCCTGCCAGTCCAAGTCCCCCCGGATAGTTAGCACCTCTTTGGACTGTTTGCAGGTTTGTTTTTACTACCACACACACATAAACGCTTGTCTGGGCACTTAAATACTTAGATCCAAGCTCGTTTTGTCTCCTCTCCACAACAGGTGTTTTTCAGTTACATGTCCGTATGTTGCAGGGGGGTGTGTTTCTAAAATCTTGTTCCACCTGTTCCACATGTGGAACATGCTTGGCGTGCACTTAAAACAAAGACTCTTTCCTCGAGCCCTGAATCTCATCTGACCTCATGGCTTCATTCAGTAATGATTTTATTAGGCACAGTTCTGTGTTCTGTCATCCACTTGGTACTTTTTTGAATTAGTGTTGTGGTAAAAGGATGAAAAATGCATTTATATTTGGTAATATTTTAAATATAAAAACTTCAATGTTTTTGTTGCAGTTTCTGCTATGTGGTTGATGTGAAAAGCCTTCTTTTACAATGTGTAGTGCATTGATGCTCCCACAAGATGACAGTAGCTTATTTCACAAAACATGTGCTTTATGAATGGGCCAATGTACTGATGGGGGGTGGAGTCACCACCCCTCATTCCATCCCTAAAGCAGCAAACGATGTTGTCACAGGTGAAAAAGGTGATGCATTGATAAAAATTATTTCAAGTTCAAGTCTTTTCCTCAGTCGACAACCAAACCAATACCGAGTTTCTCCACCATTATTATTTGCTTTCTGGAGTTCTGATAGGAATACATTGATCCACTTTTTCCACTTCTGATACCAATATCTGAGGTAAAAAAAAAAACTCAGATACACTTTAAACTGACCTAAAAGGTTTTATTTTTTTATAAACACAGACATAAATCTACTGAATTATTAATTTCTCCCATATCTGAGCTAGAATTTTTATTTATCTATTTATGTTTTTAATATTGGGACCGATACCAATATTGATATCTGATCTCTGCATCTTTAATCTCATCATGTCTATATGGTTGAGGAGGGATTAGTTCATAACCTCTTCAGGATGGCTTTGTTTAACATGCGTTAGGGTTGCTGCCAGACCATTTAATGTTCTCATCTAATCTCATTTAACCTTATGTTCAAAGTGTTATTATACATACAACATAATCTCCTGAAGTATCACCAACTCAGATGTCCTTTTTTGCTTCTGTTGCCCTGACGTGTCTCCTCTGCAGAAACTGATTGCATACGGTCACATCACCGGGAACGCCCCAGACAGCAAAGCGCCGGGCAAGAGGCTGATCGACCGGCTGGTGGAAACCATCTGCAACTGCTTCCAGGGCCCACAAACTGATGAGGGAGTCCAGCTACAGATCATCAAGGTACGCACCGAACATATTGCTCAATGGCTGATATTCTCAAAATAACAATATTATCACTTATCACAATAACTTCTGGGACAATTTAACATTCAGAAAATGTATTGTGACAGTCCTGTTGGTCAGGTGATTCAAACTCTTTGACTAAAGCCGACTTAGTTTGATTATGGTGCTGCTGATCCATGTGTAGCAGCATGATTTAGCTTTGAAGATGTAATGTGTATCTTATCATTCTTTTACTACTGCAGGATCCTTAAACAGATGCTGATAAGAACAGGATTGTCTCATGCAGTAAACTCAGACTTGGAACTGTTGATGCAAGATTTATAGACTGATAGTCAGTATGTTTTTAAGCTGAAGTGTTGCTGCAGACTTTCTATTTTATACAAAGAATAAAAAAACTAGTTTTGTTTCAGCTTAAAGAGTTGAACACTGTAGCAACCAGTCTGAAACTCTAACCAAGGCTCAAAGAAGTCACAGATAAAGGGAAGCACAGTGGTGACTCAGCAGGTGCAGAGGCACCCTGTGTGATGAAGTCTTCACTTCCTGTTTTGTTTGTCCAGGCCCTACTGACAGCGGTGACCTCCCCGCACATAGAGATCCACGAGGGCACGGTGCTGCTGACCGTCAGGACCTGCTACAACATTTACCTGGCCAGCCGCAACCTCATCAACCAGACCACAGCCAAGGCCACTCTCACTCAGATGCTCAACGTCATCTTCACACGCATGGAGAACCAGGCTGTTAGTACACATGTTACTCCTCCCTGAGGTCCTACTGACAAAATACAACACTTCTGGTCAGAACCAACCAATCAGAGCCAGGAGGAGGGTCTTAGCGCTGTCAATCAGGCGCATGTTAATTCGAGCGTTAATTGCAAGGTCTGTAGATAACCAAATTACTGATTCAACACAACAAAGTAAGCAACATTTTCAATTCAAAAACAAATAAATAATAAATATCATATGAAAGATAGAAATTGTTTATAATCTTCTACTTAATTTCTGAAGCCATTGGATGGTGCAAAGTTCCAATGTTTCCCCTGATCATTTATGGAACTTCTTTGGGAAAAATGGACTATATATGTTTTCACTTGTGTGTCAGAGTTACAGGCATACCAGAAACATGCAGGTACTAAAGATCTCCCCACATTAAAAACATTTAAACCTCCACAATTAAATGGATTCAAATGTTTCATGTGTTAAAATCTATGTACTTAATTAATTGACATTAATATGATAACGTCCCTAAATTAAATTTGATGTAGAAGTGTAACCTAAACACTTAAAAAATTTATAATCATTTATAAACGCCTGCTAAATTAAGGGTGGCTGGGGGATCTTTGCGTTTTGCAATCATAATTTGTTCCTAAAAGGCAAATTTCCTTCCTGTAAATGAGGGCAAAACGTGTCAGCCAGCTAAAAAAAAAAAGCCCCGCTCCTGTTTCTATAATTATTATTTCCTCATTTCTCTGTTACAAACGCCTGTCATTCTCCCCCTGGTGGTGCTCTCAGGCCCTGGAGGCTCAGGAGCAGGAGAAGGAGCGGCTGCGGCTGCCCCATCAAAACCCTTCCCCGGTTCCAGGCGGCAGGAGGTCTGGCTCCCCCCGCTCTGACCGGACTTCAACCCCCGAGCCTCAGAACTCTCCCTCCCCAGGAATCAGTACCCCCGACCTCAGCACGAACGCCGACATCACCCGCTCCACCACACCCCCACCCCCAGCAGCCGACCCTGACACAGACAGGCCCTCTGTCAACGGAGAAGCTGAAGACGGAGGTTCAGAGCAGGTCACGCCATCCAGAGGTTCGTCACATATGAGGTTTAAAAAAAAAAACAAAAACAAAAAAACTTAAAAGTGTGGATTGGATCATGGAGATTTTTTTAAAATTAATATCAGATTCAGTGTTTGAAGAAGAAGGTGTTGAGAAGCATCCTGTAGCAGCTCAGGAAGGGAACAGCTCAAACCCAGCAGAGTCTGTGGCAGCAGACGGAGAGCCTGGGCAGACTCACACTGGAACAGGTTTGTCTTTGCTTTATTTTTATTTGATGTGCCGGATGAAGCCTGTTGCAATAAGCAGTTTTTCAATCAATTGCATGATAAATTAAAATGAGGTCAATAATTTTCATTCTGATAGTTAATATTTTTTTAAGGGCAATTTTGTTCATGGACATCATAATCTATTTTATTTGTGGTTTTGGTTGTAAGTGGGATTTTTATTGTTGTTTTATTTTATTGCTGTAGTTTAGTTGTTTTTTTATTTTGGACATTTAAAAAATTGAGTTCCGGTATGAAGCGCTCTTTACCAAATCAAAGTGGGTGAACTTACGTTAATGTCTTTTGTCTTATTTCAAGTGTATTCAAATATTTGCACTAGAAATTCGACCAAAACTGCTTGATACATTTTGGTGTTTTTACAGTGTAAGTATTTCTGCTGGGTCCTGTGTTTCAGATGGTGAGCTCCCAGTTCATTCTGCTCCTGAGCAGACGGAGGTGGCGCCATCCAGAGGCAGAACAGAGGCTCAGCAGATGAACGGCATCATCGAGGATCGCACCTCTGTTTCCTCCGCTGACATTCTGGTGGGGAACCCTTTATTTTTGATTTTTATTATTTTGTTCATTCATAAATATTCATTTAGCCTTAAGTTGGAAAGTTTCACTGCTAAATATGTGAAAGTTTATAGCTTTCTGCATTCAAGAGACATAAACTGACAAAGTTGTACCAATCTTTTGACTGAGTTCTCAAAAAAAACTTTAAACTGAAGTTTCAGTGACAGATCAATAGTTTTGCGTTTCAGGTAGCAGGAATGAATCACATTAACAGAATTGGTTCTGCAAAATAAAGTGCATGCTGTCGTTCTGTCTCAGGATGCGGACGCTCTGCATGGACCCAACAATGCAGCGCGGTTCTCTCATATCCTGCAGAAAGATGCTTTTCTGGTGTTCCGCTCTCTGTGCAAACTCTCCATGAAACCTCTGGCCGATGGTCCTCCTGACCCCAAGTATATATTTTGTTTTCTTCCTGAATTCACATTTCCTCATTCTCCTTTCATGTTGATGTTTTAGATGTTTTTCATGTTAAGAAAAAAATGTACACAGTGTTTCTATACTGATGCTTTACAGTGCCCTGCAAAATTTTAACATGATTCACCCAAACACAAATGATTTGAGATGTTATGTAATAAAGCAAGACAAAGTGGCTCATTTTGAAGTGGAATTAACTACTGCTACAAAGTGAATCAACCAGGGTTCGAGTGTGATTTTATCCGATGTTGATGTTATGGGTGACTGTCCTAAACTGGAAGCAGAGGATGCTAAGAATCATGGAGCACAAATCACAGCCTGGAGTTTTTCAGCTGGAAGCTCCCCCTCTTTGCTAGAGGTTTGGAGTTCCTAGAAATTTTCTCATTTTTGTGCCTCTGAAAAGGCACAGACAAGCAAGTTGAAGAAAACATCTGCTACATCAGAACTTATTTGTGCTTTGTCAGAAAAGCCCACAGACCACCTCAAGCAAGCGTAAAGATGTTTATTGCGAAGTTCAGAAAAATTATTTTGTATTTCACTGTTTCCATCAAACGTTAAAATGCGAATAAAAAAGTGTTGATGGAAACATGGCTCTTGATAATCATATCATTTTCTTTCAACTTCATAACAGTGCACTACATTGTGTTGGTCTGAATCATAAAATATCAGTGAAACACATAAAATGTTGTTTGCAACATGGAAAAACATGTAAAAGTTTAATTGAGTTGCAGAAGATTTTCCCTCCATTCTCAGCTGAAACCTCCACTGCGCCTCTTTGTTTACCAAGGGTTGATTTGGCCTCCTGCCTTGCAGGTGTGGCTCTGGTTACTGTAACACTAGACTTAAGGCCAGACGGTGTAAATAGGTCAGAGTGAAATGAGTACAGGAAGTAAATCACAAAGCAAACTGCCTGTACCTCATTAGACATCTCACTAAATTACTAGCAAACCACAATATTTCATTAGTTTGTTTTGGTTGGTAGGTGAATAAATTGAAGTTTGCTGCTCTCATCTGCAGGTCCCATGAGCTGCGCTCTAAGATCGTGTCCCTGCAGCTGCTGCTGTCTGTGCTGCAGGGCGCCGGGCCAGTGTTCCGCACCCACGAGATGTTCGTGAACGCCATCAAACAGTATCTGTGCGTAGCCTTGTCCAAAAACGGCGTCTCCTCTGTGCCAGAGGTGTTCGAGCTCTCATTGGCCATCTTCCTAACTCTACTGTCACACTTCAAGGTCCACCTGAAGATGCAGATTGAGGTACAGAGGCGCAGATTCGCAGATTGAGCCCGCTGCTCTGGTTATGCTGCTTAATTGCAGTAGATGATGTTTAGCTTTGACCTTCTCCATATCAGGTGTTTTTCCGGGAAATCTTCCTTACCATCCTGGAGACGACGACCAGTTCCTTTGAACACAAGTGGATGGTTATCCAGACCCTGACACGCATTTGTGCAGGTAATGGATACAAAAAAATACCTTCTACTTACAAATGTGGTTTCTTGGTTTTCTAACTTCATTAAATTTGCAAAACACTCCAGAAACTATCTCAGATTATCCCAGGTGAACTGTGTTAAAAGCTTTCCCTGTTGCTCCCTCAGACGCCCAGTGTGTGGTCGACATCTATGTAAATTACGACTGTGATTTAAATGCCGCCAACATCTTTGAGCGTCTTGTCAACGACCTGTCTAAGATCGCTCAAGGCCGGAGTGGGCAGGAACTTGGCATGACTCCTCTGCAGGTGCGATTCCTCTCACTGTGATTGGTTGTTCTGAACATCAGCGGCTTTTTTTTTTCTTTTTCTTTTGGGGGTGCCACCGATAAATCAGCTTTTTAGGGCGGTGATATTATGTGAAATGTACTTTTTTGATCTTTACATCCTGTTATGTAAAGCATGTATGTTTTTGATGTTATTCTCGCATCAAAAACATACATGGAGTGTTGAGAAATCCTTTGATCTCCATGGCAACCAGTCAGCTGTACCGACTTTGAGGATGGAGTTCCTTCTCTGAGCTACAGTTTCCAAGCTTCCGCCTCCCCGGACTCAGCTCCTTCAGACTAGCCAGCAGCAATTAGCAAACACCTGGTGAAACTACGCATCCGCTAAGCTCATTATAAGAGCTACTTCTCAGTGCAACGCTGGTAAAAACGTTGATAAAAGGTTAATAGAGAAGGCATGTTGTGTAGGTTGGGTTTCAGAAAGAGCAGGAGTTAAAGTGATAGAGGTGCCATTTCAAACATGACTTCAACTTCGAAGTTGAAGTCATGTTTGACTCTGTGCCTGGAAAATGCATGATACTGCCCATTTAAAGATCAGTGATTGGTCAAAAAACTGCAATCAGTGTACCCGTTTTTTATATATTTATTTGCCATTTTCTGTTTCTTCAGTGCGCGTAGTCATTATTTGGAAATTTAAATCCTAATCAAAGCGTGTGGCTGACTTGCCCCTTTGGGTTTCCTGCAGGAGCTGAGTTTACGCAAGAAAGGCTTGGAGTGCCTTGTGTCCATCCTCAAATGCATGGTGGAGTGGAGCAAAGATATGTACGTGAATCCAAACCTTCAAGCTAACCTGGGTGAGTGCAGGGTAAATCCACAGCTGGTATGCTGCACAGGGCGTCTGGATGCGCTGTGACGTCAGGCATGTTTTATGTTCAGGTCAGGAGCATCCACCCGACTCAGAAGGAGGAGAGCTGAAGCTTCCTGAGCAGACAGCAGGACGTCGGGACAGTGTCAGCTCGCTGGACTCCAACTACTCCAGCATCACCATGTCGCAGGCAGACCACCCAGAGCAGTATGAGGTGATCAAGCAGCAGAAGGACATCATCGAGCACGGCATCGAACTGTGAGCACTTTCTCTGCACGATTAGAAATGAGCTTTAGGATCTTTCACATTGGTGCTTCCCTAATATCGGTCAAAATCAGATTCAGCAACTCAAGCTTTTTAAAGATTGTGATCGGCTAGACTACTGCAATCAGTGCAGCTCTAATTGTATTAAATATATCAGAGCAAAAGGATCGAATACAAATACATGGCAAACTTTTTCACTGCTTTATGTTTCTATAATGCAGAAAATCCCAATATTTGAAACTTGACAATGTGAGAAGGCTTAAGGGGTCAAAATGTTTCTGCAAGGTGCTGACTTGCAGAAATATGGGGACCAATCAGATCCATTTTTTTACAGGTTCAACAAAAAACCCAAGCGTGGCATCCAGTACCTGCAGGACCAGGGCATGCTCAGCTCTACTGCAGAGGAAATTGCCCAGTTTCTCCACCAGGAGGACCGGCTGGATACGGTCAGGGCTTCGCCGACGTTAACATCTGCCCTGATGGATTCCTCGTGTAAGCTAGCTAAATGCTCTCTGTGTGCCCGTCAACAGACGCAGGTGGGGGAGTTTCTCGGCGAGAACACAAAGTTCAACAAAGAGGTGATGTACTGCTACGTGGACCAGCTGGACTTCTGTGGCCGGGACTTTGTTTCAGCCCTGAGAACGTTCCTGGAAGGCTTCCGGCTGCCCGGGGAGGCCCAGAAGATCGATAGGCTCATGGAGAAGTTTGCTGCGCGGTACCTCGAGTGTAACCAAGGGTACGGTTAGCCTGTGACAGTTGGAGAGTTCACTTGAGTTCATCTGAAATGACTGTTAGAGCTTTGTGGGTTTGATTTTGATGCTCTAACTTTTACCATGAACTCTGTTGCCTTTTGCAGACAAACCATGTTTGCCAGTGCAGACACTGCATATGTGCTGGCATATTCCATCATCATGCTAACCACAGACCTGCACAGTCCTCAGGTAGAAACTAGTGGCCTACTCTTCCTGCCAACTCAATAAAATCACCCAAAAGGGTGTAAATAGGCCATTTGGCCGCCTTTGGAACACTTAGATAATGGACATGGTCTCTGAAAGCTTTTGACTTAAACCACCAAATCAGCCTGGTCTTTATGTCTCTAGGTGAAGAACAAAATGACAAAGGAGCAGTACATCAAGATGAACCGGGGCATTAATGACAGCAAGGACCTCCCCGAGGACTACCTCTCCTCCATATACGATGAGATCGCTGGCAAGAAAATTGCCATGAAGGAAAGCAAAGAGTTTTCAATCACTCCAAAGTCAACCAAGCAGAGTGAGTAATTCAATCAGGGTTCTTTGCTCGCATTTACAAGTTTGTTTGAAGACCAGTGTTGGTCTCAGATTTAGTTGTATTCCAGTCTGAGCATTTGGACTGTTGACCCTAAGCTTTTAGATTGACGCTGCTCCTCCTCCAGGTGTGGCCAGTGAGAAGCAGCGCCGCCTGCTGTACAATGTGGAGATGGAGCAGATGGCGAAGACAGCTAAAGCGCTAATGGAGGCTGTCAGCCACGCTCAGGCTCCGTTCTTCAGCGCCAAACACCTGGAGCACGTCAGACCCATGTTCAAGGTAACAGTTATCTTCACATTTCCATCTATTGTACAAAATAAAATATCAAAATGAGGCAGCAAAACAAAAAGATTTATTTGTTTTGAGTTAGTCAGGAACTACAGAAGTAGAATCAGAAGTTCAGTGCTTTGCATAAATATTCACAGGTAGGGCTGGATAATATGCCCTAAAATCAATATAGTCTTTTATTGAGCAGTTCACTTCAATACACACCTATTTCAATTAAATGGTTCATTAGTAGAGAATAATAATAAGTAAGTTTAAAAATGACTTACTGTTGTAAGTTACATTGGCTTTTTGTCATAAAGCCACACAACAAAATGTCATAATATTATGAAAATAGTCTTTGCATCATAAAGTCCTCTTAATATGAGAAAAAATAGAGCTTTACAGTTGAACTAATATGAGAATAAATTCATACTGTTAATAGAAAAAGTCATAATACAAAGAACTAAGTAGTAGTTTCTCAAAAACTTCTACAGGAAAAAAAAAAAGTTATATTTAGGTGTCAGCTTTACAAATAGAAGATACTCGTAACGTGGTTTAACACATCAGAATCAAATCATTATCATCAGCAGAACTTTGAAACGATTGAAGAAAGATCCACGGACTAGATAAACGTCTTCATAACTCTATGGAAGCTTTGACTTTTCTTGTAATTTTACAATTTTCCGGTGATAGTTTTGTGTCTTTACTCTGCTAATAGTCCTACTTTATTCTTGTAAATGAAAATTACTTAGTCTGGACCTAGTAGTCTGTTGCAAAAATGCTTTGGGTAGTTAAAGGTAGGCTGTATTCTGTATTTCCTGCTAAATAAAGTGACTCCACCTCTGATGCGTGTATCCCAGCTCGCCTGGACTCCACTGCTGGCCGCCTTCAGCGTGGGACTGCAGGACTGTGACGACCCAGAAGTGGCCTCGCTGTGTCTGGAGGGTATCCGATGCGCCGTCAGGATCGCCTGCATCTTCAGCATGCAGGTCTGCTCACACTGTCCCCACACACACGCAGTGGTGAGAACATTACAGTGAGGGTAGTGACTTGAGATTCTGCTCTCAGCTGGAGAGAGACGCCTACGTCCAAGCCCTGGCCCGCTTCACGCTGCTGACGGCCAGCTCCAGCATCACCGAGATGAAACAGAAGAACATCGACACCATAAAGACGCTGATCACCGTCGCTCACACTGATGGGAACTATCTGGGCAACTCCTGGCACGAGGTGCAGAAACCTACACATAAAGTAAAGCTCTGCCGTTTTTCCACCTTAACGATAAATTTTTATTTTTGTTGTTTTACGGTTGTTATAGATACTGAGATGTATTAGTCAGCTGGAACTGGCCCAGCTGATTGGCACAGGGGTGAAGACGCGCTACATCTCAGGAGTGGTCCGAGACAGAGAGGGGAGCATCAGGGGGCTTCCTCCTGGTACGGAGGAGTTCATGCCTCTGGGACTGGGTAGGTTCCCCCCAAAATGGGGATCTGCAGCCTGCAGCTCTTTGGACCTTCCAAAACAACTTTTGATATTTGGCTGAAAATGTGCAGAACCAACATATTTTTTGAGGGTATTATGTAAAATCGACTTTTTTAAGCTTCATATAATGTTATAATGTCATTCCCTCATCAGCAACATACCTGGAGTGTTGCTTTAATTCTTTCATGTATGTTAGAGAAATCCTTTGATCTCCCATGGCAACCATTCGGCTATGCAAAAAGTTTCCAAGCTGCCACTTGGAAGCACACCTCCCTTCTGTCTCCCCCACTCAGCTCCTTCAGACTAGCCAGCAGCAACTAGAAATCACCTGGTAAAACTGGTAAAAAGCTCATTATAGAGCAACTTATCAGTGAAATGCTGGTAGAAACGTTGCTGAAGGAAACGTTGCAGGAAGTCATTGCAAAGTTTGACTTCCTGCAAAGACACAGAAGTATAATTTCATGATGTTAAATTACAAAGTCAAATTTCTTTTAAAACATGTTTGATATAATATGTATCATTTTTACAAACAACTGAAAGTAGTGTAGTATGTTGATTATGCTATGAAATTGCTATGAACTTTGTCTGGAAAACAAAAGTATCAATATTTTTGCTTGAAAGAACTTGAACCATTCTAAGTTGTTGGGTTTTTTTTCTGAGATTTATCTAAAGATTCTTTAAAATTTCCTTAAGTTTTTCAACTTTTAGAACTAAAAAGATTCCAAAAAATGTTTCTAGAAGATTTCTGAGATTAATCTCAAAATTTTTGAGCTTTTTGAAAAATGTTCTGTCTACAATGGCTCTAATATGTCGTTGTACTTTTACGCCCATATTTTACACTGATGTGGTTAATTTTGCTTTCCTGTCTCCTATTATGGCTGTGGGTTTTGATTGAAGTTTAATGCGTTGCTGTTGCAGGAAACCTGGTTGGAAGTCAGGACAAGAGACAAATGGCTCACATCCAGGAATCAGTGGGAGAGACCAGCTCTCAGAGTGTGGTGGTGGCTGTTGATAGGTGGGACAACAGCTAAAGTTAACACTTCACTCCTTGCTGTCTTTGGTTTACTTATAAATCCGGTTTTCTATGTCCAGGATTTTCACTGGCTCCACCCGACTAGATGGAAACGCAATTGGTGAGCCAACGCTGTTTGGGATTAGCTGCAGGTTAGAAAATGAATCCATACACCATGTGTCCGTTTCTGTGCAGTGGACTTTGTTCGCTGGTTGTGTGCGGTGTCCATGGACGAGCTGGCCTCGGCACATCAGCCCAGAATGTTCAGCCTGCAGAAGATCGTGGAGATTTCGTACTACAACATGAACCGCATCCGGCTGCAGTGGTCTCGAATTTGGCAGGTTATCGGAGATCACTTCAACAAGGTCAGTGGAACGGTCCGGAATGTCCGCCTGGGTCTTCCTGTTCCCAAATAAAGCCCCACCTCGTTCCGCTTCTCTACAGCAAAATCTGCTCTGACGTCTCAACGGCTCCAAATAAATCATAAAGTACAGAAAATGAGAAAAACCAAGGCCATTAAAACATAATGAGGTAGTTTTTGAACAACTACCCAACTATGAGTAGTTGGGTAGTTGAATCATTTAAGATATTATTTTTTCTATATGTGTTGAAGATCAAATAATATTGCTGAAGTGCCATGGGTTTGTTCAGACCAGAGCTAATACCTAGTACAATTTTTGAACCGAAATAGTAAAAAGCTTATTAAAGTCCTGAGTCTAAAGAGAACTACTCACCGCTTTGTTTTAAGGAGCTTTTATTTAATATTGTCATTTTTTGTTGTTTTTTTTATGTTAATATTAATGCTGTGAGATTTGAAGCTAATAAAATGTGCTCCACATGTGGATTTGATCTAGAACTATAAAACTATAGCTCAATAAACAAATCTATATAAAAATATCACCCATGTTTCTGTCGCACATTAGCATGACAATAAAGGGAATTCAGATACTTATTTTTTGTCCACTTACAGCACTGATCACTGCACTTCTTGCAAAAGTTATGTAAATACCTTTTACTATCAATTTCATACTTGTTTACCTCTGACTACTCAAAGGTTGCTACTCAAAGTCACATTATTTTTAATCAACATTGTGGTAGTGTTAATTTTATTTTGTTTTTTTGTGCAAATGTATTGAGCAAGTTGATATATTTTCCAGCTTTAATTTGAACCCAGTTGGAGCTGAAAGCTCACTTTCAATAATGACTGGTCTGTATTGTAGGTGGGCTGTAACTCCAATGAAGATGTTGCCATCTTTGCCGTGGATTCACTGAGGCAGCTCTCCATGAAGTTCCTGGAGAAAGGAGAACTGGCTAACTTTCGCTTCCAGAAGGATTTCCTCAGGCCTTTTGAGCACATCATGAAGAAGAACAGGTGAAGATGTGGGTGATATGAGTTCAGAACGGAGTTAGTACTCTTAGCCCTCTGAGAAAAAAACAAAACAATAAACAATACAATTAGTTGACGATTGAAATAATCGTCAACTAATTCATCATTCGATTAATTAACTGGAGAATACAGATTCAAAAGAATGGCTGACAGGACAACACAGTCAGAGCAGTAATTCAGCCAAAACTCTGTTCAAATAAAATGTCAACATTTTGTATTTAAAATAAAAAGCCTTCTTCGTCTGATACAATGTTTCATCCAGAACTCCTGAAGTAGCATTTTAGCATAACCTGGTTCAAATAATAATAAAAAAAAAAAAAACTCTATTAAGTACCTTTTGCTATCAATTTATTGATCTAAAAAAAAGTCATCAGATTAGTTGCATTCTTTGCTACAAATGATCAAGCATTCACTGAAGGGCAATATCAGTTTATTTTTCCTATTTAAAGAACTGTATTGCTTATTCACATCTTGTAGTGTGTAAAAGAGGATTAAGTAGTTAAATGAAAAACCTGCAGAATGTGCAAATGTTTCATCTGATTATTTATCAGAGTAATTGATGACTGGCAAAATCATTAGTTGCCAACCGACTCTGCAATAAATAAAACAGAATTTAGTCTTTGACTTCCCAATAAAAAATGAATCATTTAAGAACAGAACATTATTTCTGATCTCTCCTGTTTAAGCACCTTGGATTATTTCGCTATACATCCAGCGCCTCTCTCTCTCTCTCTCTCTCTCTCTCTCTCTGTGTCTCTCTGTCTCTCTCTCTCACTCTCTCTCCCTCTCCCTCTCCCTCTCCATGTGTCAGGTCTCCCACCATCAGGGACATGGTGATCAGGTGTGTGGCTCAGATGGTGAACTCCCAGGCAGCCAACATCCGTTCTGGTTGGAAGAACATCTTCTCCGTGTTCCACCAGGCTGCCTCTGATCACGATGAGACCATAGTGGAGCTAGCTTTCCAGACGACAGGCCACATCGTCAGTGAGTGCATCAACGGGGCGGCCATCTTTAAGCTGTGGAGGAGGAAAACCACCTAAATCCGTTACAGGCAGGGGGCGGTGTTACTCCTGTGTGCTCATTTTTTTTTTTTTTTTTGTCTTTTTCTCTTTAGTGAAAACCTTCCAGGAGCATTTTGCTGCTGCCATTGACTCCTTTCAGGATGCCGTGAAGTGTTTATCGGAGTTTGTGTGCAACGCAGCTTTTCCTGACACCAGCATGGAGGCCATCCGGCTCATCCGGCACTGTGCTAAATACGTTTCTGAACGACCTCAGGTAACCTCAGCTTTTATTGTGATGAGACTGTAACATGTTTAACCGACAAAGAAAGCATTTATATTTTAAGGGGCCGTGTCGTGTATTTTCTAGGCAAATAGAGCCTTTTTTTTTTTTTTTTTTTTTATTACAAAGATTACAAAGAAAGTTGTTGCGGGAACCTTTGTTGAAGATCCATTAGTGATCAGGAGTTTCTAAAACACTGGAAAGCTGAATGGGTAGAATAACACCGTGCACCAAATTGATAGTTTCATAACCCGAATAACAGATTAAAAGTAACAATAATTGTTGTTCAGTTCATGTGTCTATTTATTCAATAATTTAGCAGCAAAAAGGGTATTTGAATTAAAAATATTACTTACAATTTTCTTAAATTGTAAGTAATTTAAGAAAATTACTTCCAATTAATTGCACTAATTCTAACCTATAAATATCCTCTCCAGGCGCTGAGGGAGTACACCAGCGATGACATGAACGTTGCGCCTGGGGATCGGGTTTGGGTTCGCGGCTGGTTTCCCATCCTTTTCGAGCTGTCATGTATCATCAATCGCTGCAAACTGGATGTCCGCACCAGGTAGAAAAAACGGACGAGCCTCAGGTTTCTGTGTGTCACCGACACGCTGCTTCCATGGAGGAAGCCTGCTTGGCTCTTTGAAACACTTGAATCTATTTCGTTGAGGTGAAAACAGTTTTTTGAAAATAGGTTTTATGACTTCCAGGACAGGGAAAGAAAAGACAACATAATGAGTCATCGGGATACAGCAGCAAACTGCAATTGTGTAAATATAGCAGGACTGAATGGAAGTAGCTAAAATTTTCACTTTATACATCAAGTCAGTCTAGGTTTTACTCATTTTTGCTGCGGTTTCCACTGCAGTAAAAGGCAGACATCTTTTAAAAACATTTAAGTTGTGCAGTTAGGTTGTTTGGCTCATAAAAGGTCACTACAAGCAAATTTTTGACTTTTGGAACTAAGAAATTCTTGTTCTATCTACAACGACCCCAACATGTGGTGGTTTATGGTGGATAAGAAGAAAGTCATAACAGTCTGTGACCTAATGTCTGTGATCTAATGTAGATTTGTTTAAAATGTGTTCAAGTTTTGATTTTTACAGCCACAGTCTTTAGGTTTCTGCCCTAAAACATTAACTAACTGTATTTCTTTATCATGTCCGCTTGGTTTTGTCAACATAATCCAACAGAGCTGATGTTTGGTGTGTGTTTGCTCTGCAGAGGCCTCACGGTTATGTTTGAAATTATGAAAAGTTACGGCCACTCTTTTGAGAAGCACTGGTGGCACGACCTCTTCAGAATCGTCTTCCGTATCTTCGACAATATGAAACTCCCAGAGCAGCAGACGGAGGTTAGAGTTCAAATAACTAATGGGTTAATAAAAAGCACCAAATAGGTGGAGTAAGTTTTGAATGATGTTTTTTCTTTTTTCAGAAAATCGAGTGGATGACGACAACATGTAACCACGCTCTGTACGCTGTCTGTGACGTGTTCACCCAGTTTTATGAGCCGCTCAGTGAAATCCTGCTGCAGGACATCTTCACTCAGCTGCAGTGGTGTGTCCGCCAAGGTGATGACATCACTAGTGTCATTCTTATATCTGTGATAGTTAAAGGAATGATCCGCGTTACACAGCTGTAGACTTTAAGCTCTAAAACGAACAGATGTTCCTGACTAAACTTTATCAGATGGTGCTAAAACAAATGTGTTCTGCATATATTAATGTTCCTTCACAGCCTGGAAAAGGATGGAATTTAATTTCAGTTTTTTCCAGGTTTTGAGAAGAATGGGAATAGAAAACAGGAATATGGGAAAAAAAATTGACTGGATTATATTGTGTTCACCCATCCATCTATTTATTCATCCGTCCATAAATCCATCCGTCCGCACGCTTTCCGTCTTGCCTGTGGTTCGGCACTGAATCCCAGTCGCTGTCTGATTGGTTCCTCTGTGCTGCAGATAACGAGCAGCTGGCCCGGTCGGGGACCAACTGTCTGGAGAACCTGGTGATTCTGAACGGGGAGAAGTTCAGTCCTGAGGTCTGGGACGTCACCTGCTCCTGCATGCTGGAGATCTTCCAGAACACCAGCCCACACGCGTGAGCCGCCACACACACATACACTTCACTCTCACATCACTCACTCGCATCACACACTCATTCAGTGAGTTTTTTTCTTGGTGCTGAGGCCATACGTTGCCCTCTGTGTAAATCTGCCACTGTGTTTTGTCTTTTCCTCCAATCAGCTTGTTGACATGGCGACCGGCTGGACAGGATGAGGAAGCTGCTGAGGGAAAGCACTTTGTAAGGAACTCAACCTGCAGTATCGCTCACAACTAGTCCCCCGTTACGTTTTCACCGGTCAAAATGTTTCTGCTGCGTTCGCAGGAGGCCGACTTCGACAGTCAGTCCCAGAGCAGCTTCGACAGAGCTCTGTCCGAGAGGGGGCACAGCCAGATGTCGAGCGACGACACCTGGAAGGGCAAGTCCAGTGCCAGTGAGTAAACACGGCCGCCATCTTTACCCAAGGTCAACCAAAAGTCTTCTGAGCTTTTCTTTCCCCGTCCCTCCGTCCTCCAGGAGTCTCGGATCAGAGGTTGTTTGCGGGCCTGCTCATTAAATGCGTTGTGCAGCTGGAACTGATCCAGACCGTTGACAACATCGTCTTCTACCCAGCAACCAGCAAGAAGGAGGATGCCGACAACATGGCTGCCGCACAGGTATGCAGAGAGCGACCTGCTGCTTTATGTCAACATGCTGTTTATCTGGAAGCTTTTCAGTCGTTATCAGGACGGGAAAACGTTTCTCAGTAGAAATTGAAAGCAAATATTTTACATGATTGCAACAGAAGATATAGTTTCTGGAACTGAATTAGATTATATATATAATGGAAAAGGTTTGTACGATGAAACTTGCCTTCTTTTCTAAAACAGAAATTGCAAATGGCAGAAAATATTTTCAAGAACTGGCTTTAGTTTCAGTCGTCTCTACCAACAGATCATAACAGAGCGTTATGACCTGGCTGCAAGAATGCTTGTTTAGTTACGAGACGATAGTCATAATGTTGGCAAGTTTTTCTCATAATGTTTCAAAAGAAAACCCTCTAAAAATGACAGAAAAGTTATAATAATAATATTTCAATTAGAAAAAAGCTTCGGTAGAAGAGATCCTACATGACCAGTTCAGATTTGGGATTCTTTCTCTGAAATAGATAGTTGTTTGCACAATTATTTAGTCCTGCTACTGATAATAATAATTAAAATATAAGATATTTCTATTAAATATTAAATATTATATGTAAAAGATGCTCAACATTGTTTATTTTAATTTTGTATTTTTTTGTGTTGGAGTTCTCATAAAATTACAATTTTATTCCCCTAATATTGTGACTGTCTTCTTGTAAGATTGATGTTATATTCTTGTAATAATAAAAAAAAAGTCTTAGCCTAGCTCTTTTCGGAGTCTGAATTAGCAAAAGCTGTGAAACACGCTTGTCAAATGAGACAGCACCATTCTGGGACGAAAACTTGTCCCAGAAATTGCAATAAATAGCAATGTTGTTGTTTTGAGATCATTTTAAGTAACCTAAAGGTATTAGAATAATAATACAAATCTAATAAACATTGAACACGAGCACTGGAAGGTATTTTAACTATCCAAAATAAATAAATGAAACTACAGAAACAACAAATAAAATGAATTTTGAAACATCTGTAAGTTTAATTGTCCCTGAAAAAGAAGGGGCTAGTTGAGGCCATAGCACCAGACTGAACACTTTCATCATCCTGTTTTGGTAGAAAGAGAGGAAGAAAAGAGAAACGATACATCATGTAAGTGGAAATTATTGAGCTAGTTATTGATTACTCCGAACTATTGAAAGTTAATGAGATTTTAAAAATTCATATTTGTCTTCAAACACCAACAAAGTTCTACATTCTCATATCATTCTATAAATTCTGTGGCAAAGGGAAAGCCTTTACCCTCAGTGATGGAGCGAATGTGTTGTCCTTTCATCCCAGCGAGACGCTCTGGAGCAGTCGGAGGCGGCGGGAGAAGAGCCGGCTCCAGATCAGGGCATGTACCGTCACATGACGTCCGCTCACCTCTTCAAGCTGCTCGACTGTCTGCTGGAGTCGCACAACTTCGCCAAGGAGTTCAACTCCAACAACGAGCAGAGGACGGCGCTGTGGAGGGCAGGTAGATGGAGGCTCTTTCATTACTATCAACAAAACTTTCAATTCTCTCGCTACAAATGATTATTTTGGATCCTTTTCTGGAAGGAAGATTCCTTTTCAGAACATTTTTTTTTCTTTTTTCCTATCAAAATAAGAGCAGACCACAGTTAAACCACCTAACCTTTTCTATTTTTGCCTCTAGGATTTAAGGGGAAGTCCAAGCCCAACTTGTTGAAGCAGGAAACCAGCAGTCTGGCCTGCAGCCTGAGGATCCTGTTCAGGATGTACTCGGACCCCAAGCTGCAGGACTCGTGGCCGGACATTCAGACACGCCTGCTGCTGTGAGTACAACTGATGATTCTGATCATAATCGAATCAATAAGCAGAACTCCTCTCATCTCAGAAAACTCCTGTCAGAAAGAGCTGCATACATGGAAATAATCATTATTGTCTGAGTTACAAAGAAAATGCTGCTGAGTAATGCATTGCCCCATGGTTGTTGCATTAAACAACAAATTTGAGATGTTTGTTGGCAGAAATTTTTTATTTTTTTTCATAGAATCAGTATCCTCCATTCATCTGTAAAGCTGATAAAAGTTTTCGGATAGAGCAAATGATGGTTCACTTCTCACTATACTGTTTTGCTGAATGACATCTGTAACATTTGTTTGAATGTGGAAAATTTAAATTTAGGATGGAAAAACTTAGAGATTCTACAGTCAAGTTTTCTTTTTATTAGAAAAAAATCAGAAGTTCTGGAAACCAAACAAGCTTTCACACTCAACTCTATTCAGACAAAACAGCAAGCAGAGGCTATATTGTTTAGAGATGCACAAATTAGTATCTGTATCGGTCATGATACTGAAAAAATTTCTAGATGGGGTATCAGGAACAATGTGCCTGATCCACAAGGGCAGATCTATTCAGTCTGATTCTATGCCCTGTGCTCTGAGCGATTTATTTATTTTACACTAAGAATTTCTAATTGCACTTTCTGAACCGTTTGGAAGAAGCTTTGTTGCAGTCAAACAAAACACCTATTGTTTTTGTCAGTTTATCATTTATTTTACATTGACTGTTCTCTTAATTACACTAATAGGACAGATTAAAGTTGTTGTTTTTGTGTATTTGACCAAGTATGTGAAGCTGTTGATGCATTTAAGTGTTCTATTCTTGATTTAAGTACCAAATATATTTGTGAATCAGTTCATTTAGTATCGCAGGTAAAAAGAATGGATCGGTGCGCCCCCCTAATAATGTTCTGGTGAATTGATATAAAATTCCTGTTTTATGTAATCAAAAACAGGCTTCCAGTGGTTATTGAAGTCTTGATATAATATTTTATATGGGAACATTTCTTTGAAAATCACTACAAGTTACTCCGTCCTGTTTAGTTCTAGGTTTTAGTTTCAACACAAATGCTCAACTTTCAATGGACCTGAATGGGCTGATGCCAGATCAACTCGGTATAAATAGCAGCTGTTAGATGAAGTGGAGCTGTTTGTTTTTCTCACGCATGTCTCATACCTCATTAGAAATGGATGAGCTGGTGCAGGCAGTGGAATATATTGGCATTTAAACGCCTGATGCAAATCCCCTCGTCGCGTTCGTCCCTTCTCTGACTCACTGATGGAAAGGTGGAAGTTTTTGTCTCAGGAAGCGCCGCTGGTGTCTTAATCCTAAGATTTTAAGGAACGCTGCTGACTTTCCTGCCACACCTATGACGCTCAGCTGTTGTTAAAGTGTGTGTGTGTGTGTGTGTGTGTGTGTGTGTGTGTCCCGTCTCGCAGGGTGTGTACGGAAGCGCTGAGCTACTTCATCAGCTTGACCTCAGAGAGCCACAGAGAGGCATGGAACAGCCTGCTGATGCTTCTGCTCACCAGGACACTACGGCTGCCCGACGACAAGGCATGACCGCACACACACCGCACACACACATTTTACCTATGATCACACATTAGCTGTCAGTAAGCCTTAAAGAGAGGCTTGGAGAATGAGTGAAATGCCTACTGGTTTTAAATAAGTGGGATCAGAGGTGTTTTTGATTTAAAATGTTAATAATGACATGTTTTTCCGTGACTCATGTCCTGTTGGTGTGAGCCCATGAATCATCGATGCGTCACTGCCCCCCAATGTGACTCAGATATTTTCTGAGAATTTTAGGCCAAAAGAGCTACAGTTTCTGTTTCTACAAAATGTAACTGGGGACAGTAAAGTGTTTAAAAGGAGCAAAATGTGCACTTTCGTGAAATTCTTCAGTTCAAATTTAAAGGGGCAGTATTATATGAAATCTACTTTTGAGAGCTTTTCATTATGTTATGATGTCGTTCAATCACCAAAAACATATGTTGCTTTGATTCTTTCATGCATCTGTGAGAAATCATTAATCTTCCATAGCAACCATTCAGTTGTGCAAAACACCTTGTTGGACCTTGTTCCGCCTTTGAGGACAAAGCTCCTCCTCAGAGCAGCAGATTCCAAGCTTCAAGCTTCCGCCTCACAGAGCAGCTTTTCCCCCGCAACTCCCCGACTCGGCTCCTTCAGACTAGCCAGCAGCAATTAGCAAACACCTGGTGAAACTGCGCATCTGCTGAACTTATTTTATGGGCCACTTCTCAGTGCAACGCTGGTAAAAATGTTATTAAAGGGTTAATAGAGGAGACATGTTGTAATGACTTCCTGAAGGCAGAGTTTCAGAAAGAGGAGTTTTCAGAGATAGAAGCCCAATTTCAATTTAAAATACCAAGTCAAATTTTTTTATGGTATGTTTGATATTTATAGTATTTTAACAACTGAAGGCAACATAGTTTTATTGTGCTTTTCATTTAGCATTTCAGCTACTCAGCGTATCGCATGCAATTCCACTGATTGGAATGAGATTAAATGTTAAACATGTATAGTTTAAGCTCTGAATATTCTGACTATGAATATGATGCCCATCTGTTCCCCATTTGTCCTTATAAGCATATTTCTGTCTTGCAGTTCAAGCCCCATGCTTCCTGTTACTACCCCCACCTGTGTGAAATGATGCAGTTCGATCTGATCCCAGAGCTGCGGGCCGTCCTCAGGCGCTTCTTCCTGCGCATCGGCTCCGTCTTCCAAATCGCTGCTCCCGATGGGGCGCCCGCCTGGACCCCTGTCTCCTAGGAGACGGTGGGGGAGCAGGGTTCGGCGCATGTCTGGGAGTGGCAAAGGGGGAGAAAACTTAAAAAAACAAGAAACAAATTTAAATAAATAAAAACAAAGTTGACGTGAGGATCTAAGGTGGACTTGATGCATAAACTTTCCTCTCGTCTGTCAGACTGGATTGGACTAGAGGGGGAATGGAGGGAATGGAGTCGGAGTGCGTTTCCGATCTTGTTTCAGGATTCTACATCAAAGTGTTCAACTTTTCTGTCGTCTCTCAGCCTGTAGAGAAACCTCCATCCTCACTCTCTGGGATAAACAGCACTGTGACTGGCTCTCATCTCTCATTGTCCCACTGACAAAAACTGTAAAGATATAATTTATTGTTGCTAAATCCTCTTCATGTTCCTGGATCGCTTTCTGTTTTGTTGTTTTAATTTTTAAAGCTAATCTAAGAGATTGGGAGTGAAGCAGACGGGAATCTAAAGGTTTCCCTTTGTTGAAAAATGGCTTTCCGCCAACTGTGCCTGTTTGGACGAGGACGATCTTATCAGTTTCCGCTCCACCTCCATATCTGAGTTGTTTGGGTAGCAAGCGATTCCCATTAACAGAGACTTAAAACCATTTGCTGCACGCAAAACTATCAGAGCTCAAGCAGCTTTACATGGGACTTCGCTTTGTCGTCTTTGTTAGCGACATTTTATTTATTATCTTGATTGTTTTTGTTTGTCTTATTGGTTGCTTTTTCGTGAAAACTGCAAGCTTTACGCTGAAAAAAGGTAATTTTTTTTTTTTTTGACTTCTTGCTCATTCCCCATCCAGACTAACGGTTAGAGAATCCCTGTCAGCTCCCAAAACTGTCAGTCAGGTTTACAGTCCATTTCCACACTTTTTGCACATCTGTATGCCCCTTTCAATTATTAGTTTGGAATGTCCATCAGTGTTGGTTTACTTTAATCTCGCAGTTCAACAAAAGCGTTCAGGATAAGTCCGTCGACATGGTTCGGCCCCGGTTCATTTGGAGTGTGTTCCACGGCTTTTCTGAAGGATGTATGTAATTATTTCAAGTGCATTTAAATATATTTTTTTTGAAAAAGTATTCCTTCCCTTGCAACTATGGATGTCTACTTTTTCTTCCCTACTACCAGGGAGTATATAAATAAATAAATATATATGTATATTATACAGTAAATGACAAAAGTACAGACTGTAAAGTTTTCCATGTAAGATACATAGAAATGAAAGTGCTTATATGGTTCTATACATAATATTGTGATGTAATCTTCCAAACATTTGGTGAAGTAATCAATAAATCTGATTTCTGGTCTGTTCCAGGTACTTTGGTGTACTGCTTAACATTTTGTCTGTCTCAAAGGAGACGGACTGTTCCTTCAATGGATCCTCACAAATACTAAATTTATCAGTGTGCTCCTAGTCTCTAGAGACTCAGCTAAGTCATGTCCTTCATCAGGTTCTCATTCAGTACATCCATGATTCCTCTTTGTGGTCTTCCTTTGCAGTGACAAAGTTTTGAAATCATGTAACATTTCACCAGTTAGTGGTCAGAATGGGGTAAAGCTGAACGTCTCCTGATCCAGCGAACGCTCCCCTCAGCTTCTGGGTTCATATGTTTTCAATGTCTGCTCTCCAATAGCGTCCAGATTAAGATAATACTGATGGTGATTTTCCTTGTATTTATTGATTTAGTGATCTCTGTGTTGTTCTCTCCATGGTAGCCCCAAGTGGTCTGATCGGTGTGTGTAATCTGTCAGAATTCATGGGTAACCATCAGATTTTAACCATTTAAAAAACCTGTCAAAGACAGAAAGTATTCAGCTAACAACCCATGAATAAATGGTACTGATTAAGTAAAACCTTTGGCTCTAAATGTTAATATGTAGATGTTCCACTAATCATTGGGGTTTTATGGAGACCTATGAAGTAGTGCACTTAAAAAGTGTTAAATACGTTTTTGACTCAAAAGTTGAAGCCTGGTGAAAATGAGAAGGTCCAGTTTCCAAACAGGACTTCCTCTATTTGGTACCCCATGCTCTCCCCGGATCCACAAAGACTCAGTGCCACTTACTCTGAACTGTTTTAAACGTCTGAGTTGATGCTGATTTTTGTTTGTTTGTTTTGAATAACCGCAAAACAATATTTCTGCTTCAGGAGTCCATTTAAGAGTGGCGTAAAGGTTCTAAAATAATTTACAGAACTTTTACATTCAATAGAGACATTTTGTGAATTTAAAGACTCAAACTATGAACGTAACTTAAAAAATGCAAACATGATGAGGAAAACAATTCCACCACAAATCCATCAAATATATATTTATATTTATATATATATATATATATATATATATATATATATATATATATATATATATACTACTGATTGTTTTTGTTCATGAATGCAAATGTATTTCCGGCTCAATGTCTGCTTTTTTTTTTTTTAAGCATGTTTCCAAAATTTGTTTGGAAAAAGCGGCTTTAATCCGTTGGTCCAGTTGTGACAGATTTCTGACATTCTCACTTTTGTCCACACGATGGCAGTGTGGTCTAACGTCTGGTGTTCCGATGAGCCTTAGGATTTGGGGGTAACAAAGGTTACTATGGAGACCTCTCACATCTTTTGTTGTCAATTTAAGTGTAAAGGCGCCCGACAGCTGCTACATGGACCCCTGTAAAGCTAATATTACAAATCAAAAAGTAAGAACATATTAACTGTTAACGGTACGGTTTTGTATGTTTGGCTTAGAGTTGTAACTTCTCGTGGAAGCATTCAAACGCCACATTTGGACTCGCTGTTATTCCCCCTTTTTTAACGACAGTTCGCCTAGTGCAGCTCACAACAACCGCGACTTCCGACCAGGAGAGCCTCGCCGTGGGTTTAAATCAGCATACGGTAGTGAAATAAACTTATTCCACAGGCTGTGGTTTGGTCACGCACCACGTAGAACGGTGGGCGGATCTGTGCAACTGGGAACCAGTAACGAGCTCCGTCGGCGTTAGCCAGGCAGGCTAGCAATGACGGTTTGGATCGCTCCTAGTTCTACCGGGGTTCGGATAGTGTTCCGACAGACATGAATTTGTGGAGACCACCCTACAAGTAAGAATTCCAGTTAATCCCACGAGTCTCACTCCGAGCCGTGTGTTCTTTCATTGGGGAAATGACGTGTAAAGGGAGCGCTTTGCCGTGGCTTTGCTTGTGAATCTTCCCACGGCGGAGAGGTCGACCGATATGGATGAACGAGAGATCTGTATTTTGTTTCTGCCAAGATTGTTTAGGTTCCTTTGTTCCGCCTCAGCCCAAATGTGCTCGGGTGGTTCTGTAAACTATTTGTTGCTTTTTTAGGACACATTTGTTGGCTCGCAGCTTTCTATGAGACGCGGTGACAGCCATATTCTCTGGATTGCTGCCGCTGTTGGGATAGCAAAGGTGGAGCTGTGCTAGTCTTCATCGCCGGGTTTAAAATGTCATTGTTGTTGTTACGCTGCTGGTGTGGTGAATACTATTGAAATGTGGTTCAGGGTGGCGTCTCAAAGTGGCTCAATTTTCACGTGTCGTGATTAACGCTCCTTTCCCGGTGCGTTAAACCAGGAGAATGGCCTGGTGATGATGCCTTCAGGGACCCCCTCGTTCATCCACAGCACTCTGGGAAGCAGTTTTTTTTTCTTCTTTTTTTTCCATTATGAAATATTCGGGAAATAATGCGGCAAAAGAAAGTCTAAATAAGCTTTATTTATATAGTTTTAAAATAAACTTTGTAATTTCTCCAAAAATTGAATCATTAACAGACAGTACTGCTAAAACGGATAGTCAATTAAAAAATCAGTTCGTTAAATGTTTCGTTCATATTATCCCGTTTCCGTTAATAAATTACACTTCATCGACCTGAGGACAACAGATGTAAGATTTTCAGACAGCGCTGTTTTGATTATTATATTTTACGGATTCTGGAACATTTTTGTTCGCAGTAGAGACGTGCGGTCCTGCGCCGATAGGTCCAGCTCACGATTCAAACCACACCGGATGCGTTACCCAACTGTCCGCCGGTTGAATGACCCAGCGGAAGCGTTGACGAAGAGGAGGAGGAGAAGGAGGACTCTTCCTCGTGCCTGGAATAGTGTTTGTCATCCTTTAATTGAAAACTCTCCGTACAGGGGCTTATTGTGGCTCTCACGCGCGGCTAAAAATGAGCTTTTTGTTGACTCGCTCCTCCCCGCCTTTCCCATACCTGGCGGGCGGACTGCCTCGCCGGATGACAAATGAAGCTCAGCCACTGAAATGCAGCTAAATCGCGTCTCTTGTTACGCAACAGGGGAGGGTCCATAAAAGGGGCACATGTTGAAATGTATGTTCAAACCTACTCAACACAGCAAACAGAGTGCTAGTGTTTACATTCAAGCGTTTTGACAGCGTTTCTACACTTCGAACGAGTCGGAAAGAACCATTTACCCTGGAGCCAGGATTTCCCTTTTCTATTATTTTTCATCCAGCTCTGGTAAGACAATCGTGTTAAATCTGATTTATTATTGTTATTGTTCTCATCAGGGGAATGTTATGGACTGCTCTGAACATTTAATTTTGAGACTGTCGTCAAATCGACACATCCAGAAAAAAAAGTTGGGCGGATTTATTTATTTATTTACAAACAAAAAAAAAAACAGTGCATTCCCCCATAATCAATATGATCACAGACTTTACTTTGGTCAAATTATCCTTACTGTCGGATCTCGTGGAAACATTCAAACGCCACATTTGGACTCGCTGTTATTCCTATAGAGCCTCCGTGTTTACATCTCCACTGCGCCGTTCCAGGCCGAGCCACGTGTTGGCAGCTGGGGACCATGTGGCCTTTGTAAACACTGCAGTCTTGTTGCTTTCCACCCGCCACGCTGGGCTGGTCCTGATCTCTCTGGAACTGGGAGGTTCCGGACAGACAGTGAAGTTTTTTTTAACCCTACCTTACCTGAAACCTTACTTGTTAGTCAGTGTCTGATTCTCCATTGTGTTATGAGGTGATGCAAGGATGATTTGCATCTATCTGTCTGATACACTAATTATTAGGCTCATGTGCTTATCAGGCTTAAATGGCGTTATTGTTGCAGGAAATGTCAGGTTATCACGTGATAACTTGGAGGTAGTTTGGGATCATCAGCCAGATCCTTTTGTGAAACAAAAAGAGTCAAGTGCATGAGAGGGCTGAAGAAGAACAGAGTGAAGGTAACTTCTCCCACAGATGAGTTGTTACAGAATGTCTCAGTCAGATGTTATCTCGCACTTCAGCAACACACTGGATGAGAATGTAACTATAAATCTGCTTGTTTTCTTTCACAGCAGGGATTATGTTCTTGAAAGAGGAAAAAGAAATGACTCATTGCTGGGTCATATTATGAAATGAAAGTTATTAGCAGATGAGAATCAAACGCACTGAGTCATTTCTTTTTCCTCTTTCAAGACCTGCCTTATTTATTATTTTGTGTTCAACGATAAAGTAGAGTTTTCATTCTTGAAAGTCCAAAAGGTGCCTCATAAATCCAGAGCCCTTCAGAAAGATCTGATTTGGACTCCAGGGCGTTGTTGGTATTCAGATATACCTCCTGCCAAGAGGTTGAACATTTAAACCGCTTCCTTCAACCAGTGCAGCAAAACAAAGTGTAGAATTTCTCTGTGGGTGTGCAGAGGCTGGCAACATCTGTCATAGTAACCGATAGGGGATGTTTGTTCACTTTGTTCTACTTTCTACATGCATTTTAAGCATAATTGCTTTAAGAAGACATCTGTGTTGTAAAATACAGCAAAGCATTGATTTTTTTATTTTATTTTTTGTTTTAGATTTTCAGAGCTCTCTAAAAACCCAACAGGAGAAGGGACAGAGATATCTGTACACACAAAGCCCAATGAAAACAAGAGAAGGACATCTCCATTAATTCTTAATAAAACAGACAAATTAAATATAGAAGTCTTGCATCACAAAATGTTTAACTTATTTTATTAGGAATGCGTTTTGTTTGAGTCTTCCTCGCTCAGTAACAACTTTCTTTCTATAGGGTGTTGTCAGTCTGTCACTTTAGTGAAATACGCGTTCATTTCTGTAAAGGATTGTATTTTTAAGTAGTTGGGGAACCAGTCGAGCCAAGTATCAGCCAATTTAAGTCACCATCTGATTTTTCTGGGTTTCTTTATTTGTGTTGTATTCAAGATCTTATTAATCAATTTCAAATGGTCCCATCTGATGGACTGGCGATGTGTCCAAGGTGTAGTTCCACCCCCACGCTGTTAGGATAAGCCAATTTAGATAATGGAAGGATGAATTTACAGTAGACCCTTCACCTATTCTCGGCTCAGTATTTGTGGTCTTTCCAGTGGAACGCAATTTCACTTTATTCGGGAAAAATTAGCCTGTTTGCAGACTTTTTTGTAGATTGTACCTGAAATATAGAAAAGAAAAATGCAGCACAGGAAACTAAATGCTACCGGAGACACTATAGGATGGAGTTGGCAAAGCAGCCAATCTAGGAGCTATGTTTGTTTTAATGGCACTGATTGGCTGTACCTCCAGTATATTTATTGGTCAAACTATTTAAATAAGCATTTATAAAGGGTTTTTTGGGGCTTGGGATTAAGTGTTTGTGGATTTTTAGTATTTTCGGACAGATGTCGTCTGTACTTACCACCGTGAATACCAGGGGTTGCTCCATTATTATCATCATCGCTTGTGAAGATATTTTCAAAAGCTTCAACATTTAGTGTTTCAAGGCTGAGTTTACTAATTGGGGGGAAAATATCAGATTTTTGCTTCTGACCAACTGATTAAAGCTAAACAGCTCCCTTCCCCCCCAAAAATAGTCTGATTTAGTTCAGATGGAACTGGATCTCTGTGGTGTTTGCCAGACCTTTATTGACAACACACCTTTCAGGCCATGAAGATACCTTGTGTTGGCCCAGGCACACGGGTTTGCACTTGAAATAGTTTGGAAACATCCAGTTTTTGAAGTGGATGAGTAAGTGTGACACCACACGGATGAGTAAGTGTGACACCACACTGATGAGTGTGTGTGAGTTGTACAGAGACGACGTGGAGATGAGGCAGGTCAAACTGGAGGACAGAGGTCACTGATAAGGAGGCCTGTCTGGATCTCTCGCCACCTTCCTGACACTCTCGCCCTCATTCTCTCCTCTCTCCAGCTCTCTTTCACTCCACCGTTGTATCTTTATTGTCGCTGCCATCTGTTCCATATGCGGCAGCCCAATTAGAGAGTTGATCTTTGACCCCACCTGTCCAAATTCAATTTGGAAGTACAGGACTGTCCTCATGCTCCCCCTTCCTCCTGTTACTGTTGCAGTATCTTCTATGGATCGGCTACGAAGACTTTGACCTTTTCCTTGTTATTTTTTCTGCAGGGCCTGATTTGATCCGTCAGCCTTATGTGGGTTGGGTTTTCACCTCCAAGAGTCCTGTGGCTGTCAGCTGACCATGGTGGTCTAAACGAAGGAACCCCAGGAAGAAGCACAGTGTGTTTTCGCTCTTACTACAACTAGATAGGGACCAGAAGACGGGGAGAGACACGAACCAGAAGAAAGATCAAGAAACTTGATTAGACAAAAAAAATGTCACGAAACAAAGAACTGGTGCTTTTCTACATTAGGTTTAAACTGTCTCAGAGGAACTATCCGATCCAACACATATTGCCCAACGAGCCCCCGGACGGGCCCCTGGACAGCACGGCTGCCGGGGACGCAGGGATGGACGACGAGCAGACGTTAGAGAGGCACGCTAATGGGACTTTTAACGGGACGAGTCCAGGATCCCCTAGGCGGCACCAGGCAGCGTCGGCAGCAACAATGGACGCAGTAAAAGTGGCCCTGCGAGACACGGCCCGCGAGTTCGAGCTGCGCTACTCCCGCGCCTTCAACGACCTTCACAGCACGCTGCACATCACACCGGCCACCGCCTACCAGAGCTTCGAGAACGTGATGGACGAGGTGTTCCGGGACGGCGTCAACTGGGGCCGCATCGTGGGGCTCTTTGCGTTTGGTGGTGCGCTGTGCGTGGAGTGCGTGGAGAAGGAGATGAGCCACCTGGTAGCCAGGATTGTAGAGTGGATGACCGTCTACCTGGATGAGCAGATTGAACCTTGGGTGGAGAGCCAAGGAGGATGGGTGAGTCTTATAAAAAGACACACACACACACACACACACACACACACACACACACACACACACCCCCACACACACACACACACACACACACACACACACACACACACACACACACACACACACACACACACACACACAGAGAGAGAGCTAAGGCTCATGTTGTTTGCTTGTGCTGCCACACTCATAAAGAATACTTTGATATGCTGGTTTGATTACATGGGGAAGTTCAGTTCAGATTCCTGCAGGGACGATTTCCACGTCGACACCTTTGTTTGTGGAACCCTGCTGGCAGCAATCAGATTGAAAAACAGAAATAGATACCTTCCTGATTTTTGAACTAGATGTGGGGTTGACATGTGGGCTTTAGAAATTAAATACTTTTTGCTGAAGCGATGCACCAATAAGAAGGTGGAGCTGGCTCTGATCACTAGAAAGCCGATCAGAGCCTCTCATTCAATGCAACAAAGACGATTGATCTACAAAGGCATCAAGCAAGAGCATGTACTTTGAGTTGATTGAAAGGTAAGGTCATTTTATTTACATTGCATATTTTCAGCAACAAGGCAATTAAAGTGTTTTAAAAAGTTTATGAACATACTGTGTCTAACATGAACGCAGATAATTCTTTATTGTTTTTAAGTTTCTAAACTACAGCGTCCGTCAAAGAACTCGTAGAATTATTGTCTGTTCCTGTTATGTCCTTTAGAAAATGTTAATTTACTGATTAAATGTAGAAACTAAAAATACATCGTAAACAATAGAATGTTTCTTTTCTTTTCAATATAAATTTGATGCATATTAGCTGAAGATTGCTGTTATAGTTAACCAAGGAATGAGAGTAGAAACCAGAAATCGGCATGAACCAGACAAGCATGATGGGAGCATTCCTTGTGTATCTCTGTCAGGACTACACCTGCTTCTCTGTGTAGTGTTAATGTGTCGGATGCTTTGAGTCTTGGCCGCCTGCCGATGTTGACCTGCAGGGCTCGGGTTTCATTTCATCACACGCTGTGTCTCTGCTACCCAGCCTTGAACAAGCCTTTGACTCGACGACGCGCCAGGCGTCCGGTCGGCCGCCCTGACCGGCAGACGGGAACAGACGTCCGGATTAGCTGCATTGGTTGAGAGGGACGTTCTGCAGGAGTCAGCACACGGTGTCGGAGAACCGTCTGGGTTTAGAACCCAGTAAGAGCAGGATGTTTGCGTGGTCAGCAGCTGTTTCAGCTGTCCACTAATTGATCAGCATCTGGGAACTCGATGAGCTGGATCGAAGTGGGGGGGGCTTAACGGGCTTTGTAGCCGTCCTGCAGCCCGCCTGCCTCAGCGCGATGGAAGTTCTCCTCACAGGGAAAGATGAAGTCCAGGGCTTTTACAGATAGTCCTTTGTTTGTGCGGTCAGTTGATTGGCTCCGCGCTTTGTGCTTCCACTCCCTCTCCATCTGACCAGTTTATCAGGACAGTGTTTTTCTCTTGTGCTCTTTGCCAAAGCAGCTGCATTCACATGAAAGCTATGCATGCCTCTCTCTCTTTTTTTTTTTTTTTTTCTGGGTGTAGTTGTCTAGTGCAGTGCAGCACTGTTGTTTTCTTTGTGTTGTATCACCTCCAGGACAGTCGAGGTCAGCGGTTTTCCTTTGTCCCATCCATTTGATTTTATGATGTAGAGCACCAGAGGGAGGAGCTGTTTATAGTCACCCACTGCTGGATAACAACAGGTCAGAGGTCGGTTCTATAGAAACCGACATCTCAGCATTTGGAGGCATGTTTGTGAAACTACAGCTAGGTGGGTATAGCCCTGCTGTTTGTGCACAGCTACCTGGATTTTGCAGGAGTCTGATTTAGCAACCGGCTAACAGGGTATGTTTCGTAACCATAAAACTTTACAACATGCTGTCAGTTGTTACATAATTGAGTTCCCACCTTTACAAAAAAAAAAAGCACATGCTGATCTCATGATTACACTCCTCCTGCATTAGTTTTTTGGTGGTCTGCACTGACAGATTTTAACCACTGTTAGTGTCAGGACCTCAAGAGGAATTCCATACATATAGTGAATCGTGCATGCATTGTTAAAACCCCATTGTTAAACCATGTAACATGTAAGTGTTTTTGGGGTGGCAGTTAAGGGTTAAATTAGACTTAACATAAGTTAAGATATGCCGATCAGAATTTTGACCCATTTTTGACTCTTAGTTTATAGGAAGCTTTGTCACAGCTCCACATCCTGATTATTCCAATCATTTTAAAACAAATGAGGAAAACAAAGAGAGTTGTGATTTTTAAAATGCATCTTGCTGCTTTTCGCCAACTATCGGTATCAACCTTAATACTGAATAGTGTAAGCAAATGTCTACATCCTGTGCATGGTCAGAGTTCTTAGTATCGTGCCGAAAACCAGCCCATTCCAATCACATCTTGGTGCGACTCTAATCACCGCGTTTTATGAAGAAGACTTCAGCACCACATTGTTGGCATACCTAGCATTAACTTGGAATGCAGTTTCACATGATTGATGTGAGAGTGAGGGGTTTTTTGGTGGCAGCGAGTATGTTGTTTGGAAACATGAACCATGTGGCGATCAGTCTAAATTTCCCAACATAACCACATGTTGACATCAGTGTTGTTGTTAATAAACATATCTGACCATTACCAATGATCTCAAGCTTCCTCCATTTGGCTTAGCATAAGCTACATCAGTACTATTTTAGGCATAGATAAGTATGTGTGGCGTGCTAACTGATTAGCGTGTCAGTGTCACCCGGACTGGGAGACGTGAATGACTTCATGAAAAATTTTGAATGGATGAGGATGATGGATGTTTCCATTTACAGTTGTTTCACTTCTCTCCTGCAACTGCAGTTAGCACAAGATGTTGCTTCCTTCCTTTTTTTTTTTTTTTGTCTTCATCTTATTTTCTAGATCCATTCAGCTCATTAAACTTGTTAGGTTCTGATCTGTTTGTGACAAACTGGGCCACGTCCAGTGGTAGCCCAACTTGAGATCTACTGCTGTGACTTTTCCCCTTTCATTTTTACTTATTTCCCCATTTCTCCTCAGACTCTGCCTACACTTTCTCTGAACCATATCGGTCTCTTGGTAAAAACCCGTATAACACTTTGTTGTGGGATTTTTTCTTTTCTTCTGTCTTTCATTTCCTCTTCTGTTCCTCGCTCTCCTCCCCCGACGCCTCCTCAGAGGAGGGAAGTCAAAGCCGTTGGCAGATGTGGGTATCGCTGTGAGGCAGGTGTGCTCTTACTGTTAGCTGATGAAATATCAGTCTGCCCTGAGAAGCAGCAAGGTCACTCTCTCTGCTGCGCTGAAATATTTCTCAGTCCTTGTACTTGTTAATTCATTGTTACTGTTACAATAGCAATGAGTTAGAGGAATTGAAACTGAAGAGAAAAAACAAAAAAGTCGACATCATATGTTCGATGTGAATGAGTCACGTGAAGCAATCCTTTGTGTTGTAGAAATGCACTGATTGGAGATTTTAGTGAGTCTTTGACTGGCTGATAAAACAGCAAACTTGCTGTAATACATTTAGGTTTTGTGAAAACTCGCCATCTGCTCAAGTCTCCTTCTTTAAAATTGATCCCCTCGGATATATTCCTGCCCTTACTTCAATGTATGTACTGTCACCTAGCAACTGTGAAGAAACTAAATATAAGCTGATAAAAATGGAACTCAAAATTTTGCTGAAGATTTTTGTTTTAATCCATTTAAATTAATCCATTTAAATTAATTGAAAAATATATATTTCTTTTAGCAAAACTGCTATTTAAAAAAAAAAAAACTACTTTGTCTACTATTACAAGAACAAATCTGGAGAAAAGGACGCTTTTGTGAAGGAGCCATTGATTTTCGACAGCCTTCATTGTGACATAATCAACCTTCAAATGTTGCCTTCAAAGGTGCAACTCCTGAATTTGGACTCATCCTTTGGTTTTAAACATATTCTGATGTTTAAAACATATTCTAACAGCTTCCACACTGAAGTATTAGTGGACTTTAGAATTTATCTGGAAAAATTATTTTGGGGAAGCTAAGTGCGTTAGCTTTTTCAAAATTAGCCAAAATGTTAAAGTGTTAAGCTCAAAAAATAATTCAACTGGTAGCGCATCAGCAGATTGATCCCACCATCGCAAATATATGAATTAAAAGTTTCTAAACCACAATGCAATTGTTATTGTGTCTGAAATACACACACCTATTTATTACTCCCACACTTGAAGGTTCGTGGTTCTAAAAGCGTTCAATACTTATTTTTTATTTTACCTGATAGAACAGTTTCCTTATTCAAAGTTTTATTTCATCTTTTTAACTGAAAGTGTTTTTGATTCTTCACTGACTGAATGAAAACTCCTCCAGAAGTCAAATGAGGATTATTTCATCCCATTTACTCTGCGACTTTTCCTTCAGAATTAACTGGACTGGTGGTTTTTACAAGCAAGAGTAAGAGTAACACCTTCTATAAAATCTCCTTTTTCTTTTTTTTTTTTTTTTTTTTTAACAAGTCCTAAGTATGAAAGCTATTGATATTTATTTTTATTCAGATGTCGAGAACCGCAGTGGAATCACAGAAGATGGCACTAAGTTGAAATTCACTTGCAGCATTGTTTTACTTCAGGGTTCGTCGATTCTATAAATATTAAGACCGGGTTACTATTCGAGCACTCAGCCCTTTAACATTATTTTTACTCGAATGTCTAAAACGCTGCAACATCTCAGAAATCAGGAACAAGTGAAATTTTAATTTTGAAATGTACAGAAACCCCGTCTTACCTACAGTATACTGCTATAGGAGGTTACACTTTTTTGCTGCATATTTCATAAAATGTTCTTCAAAAGACAAAGAAAACAGAAAAGCAGATTCCCAAACTGGGGAAATAGTTGAGTTGGGGGCGGGAGGAGGAGATACATATTGAAAAGTGAAAGGTGTTTTGCACAACAGAGCATCCTCCGCCATGGGGAAAAGTGAAAGCCTGAGCTTAAACGATCCTGTCGGAGCCTATTTTGGAGTCTTCTCTGTCCGGGCTGCTGAGATATCTGATTGGAGCTGAGGATGGGAGATAAATGGGCTCAGCCAGAATTCTCCCTCTGCAGCTCGCGCTTTTAAAAGAAGCAGTCGAGTAAAGCCATATATTGTGGGATAATAAACCTCCTTGGCAGACAGCGGAGAGATAGAGACAGTGCCACCGACCTAATAATGCCGCTTCCACCAGAGGAGGCGATGGCAGTGATTACTTGGTGGAGATTGAGCTGCCTCAGGCTGGGGGTGAGAAAGGGGGGATGGGGTTATTACCAATTAGAGATGAATAATATCTCAAGCAGCTACTGGGGAAAACAGTGTTGTTTTTTTTTTGTTGTTTTTTTTTCTCCTTTGACAGCCTAATAAAGGCGAACCTCGCTGCCATGGTCTAGGGACGCTTGGCTGTAGCTTGATGGGAACAAGGGAGCATTTCAGTGGGAAAACGAGGGAAAAAGGGACACCATTACTGCAGGCGGCGGGCTGCTCTAATGGTTTCAGTAAGGTCACGGAAAGTTAACTACAAGAGGAACGAGCTCGTATTATATATATATTTTTTTAGTCACTTCAACTTCTGCAGCGACTGCTCTGACATGTTCCACATTTAGATGAGTTTGTTACATTTTTTAAAATGTGACAAACACATTTTATTGGCTTTTTTTGTGAATGGTAAGACAGGAAAGAGAGAGAGAGAGAGAGAGGGAGAGAGAGAGAGAGAGAGAGGACATGCGGCAAGGGTCATCGACCTGGGACAGCCATGTTGAGGACTATGGCCTCTGTATTCGTGCTGCACGATCTACCCAGGCGTCACTGGAGTGCCCCAAAGTGCGTCACATCTATCTGTTGGGCCGCATCTGAAAACGAGATAAAAATATTAAAGCTGTCGTTTTGAACCGAAGGGAAAACGACTTTGACTGACCCATTTGGTCAAAAGTTCCCCGTCAATAAAACAAATTTCTTTCTAAGAGCACACAGTGTTTCTCCATTGTCCATAACATACCGACCCACGCACACCGTAGCTGTCGAAAGTATTCTCAACTTGTATATGTGTATCACTTTACCAGAAATTTTGGGAAATTACCCTTTAAAAAAAGAAGTTCATCTGAGCAAATTATTATGTATTTAGTAGGAACTGACCTACTGTAGACTGAGATTTGGAAAGCAGTTTATAGAGCTGGTCTAATACAGTCATGAGCAGATCTGTTGATGTAGTTGATATGTAATCCTTAGAGTAAAATTATTTTTTACTCTAGTTGCATATACGTTGACTTTTAAGAATCCCACTGTTCATTTGGATAATAATTGGTACCTCAAGAATCCCTTTAAAATAAATGGAACAAAGACATTTAGACTTTGTGAATTTAATAGGTGTTTACAGGATCATATGAAGTCGCACCGACAAATCGGCACCAATACATGAGATACCTGTGAAACTGATCTTCATTACCTCCTCAAATGTTGAAAATCATCCCACAGCAAACCTTTTGACTTTGTAGCCATATTACTTGACTTATCACAGGGGAATAAAACAAACAAACAAAAAAAACCAGCTTTGGCCAAAAATGTGATGCAACATAGAGACCCATTTCTTTTGACACAAGGTTTATTGACGACCTATGACACGACTCGCAAAAAAACATCTCACTGTTAGTAAAGTGCTGCAAAGAGTGACATCTTGGAGTGAGCAAGTCTCCATAACAACCATTAGATGTCATCTACATAGCAACAGCTTGTTTAGGAGCGATTTCTGTTGCTAACACAAATGGGGATTTGCTCAGCATAAATATTGAAATACCAGAAAATCCCACTAGTAAACTCAACATCATCCACTATGTTATCATATGAATATGAATATGAATTTATATATAAGATTACCAGAAGAGGTGTCAATAATTACGCAACTCCTTATTTAGTGAAAACGATCATGGGATTCATTCCTGACTATTCTGTCTGATTTTCTTGTTACTACGACGATGGTATGTCGACACAAGTTTCACACATTTGAAGGATTTTTATTCTTTGAACTGAGGGCCCTGATAAATTGTGAGTGTAAGCAGGCTGGTTGTACATTAAAGTGGACAGTGAGAATGAGATTCAAGTCTCCAAGAGGGTCTGTTCATTGACTTGTTTTGACTCGGAGGGGCACCTGAGCTTCCAGTGCACCGTTCTCTCTGGCAGACATATTTACTGTCTCTCCTCGTCTGTAATTAACATGCACATCAGATGCGCGGTTAAATCGACGGAGGAAATCTCACTCTTGGGACTTATCCGGGTTTTCCCCCCCCACTCTCTCTCCCACCCTTTCTCTGCCTCCACCCCCAGCAGAGGCTTCGTTTTCTTTACATCTCCCCCTCTGTGTCCTTCCCTCTCTCCTTCCTCCTGCCACCGATTGATTTTTGGACCGTGTTTTTCTTTGTGCACCTCCATCTGCATTGCATCATCCTCACGTCGATAATCTTTTTCTGAAGTTCTTGATTCGGCTCCTCCTGTCCCGGCAGTCTCTCTTTATCGTCTCTCAACTCCAGCCACTAAATCCGCCATAGACCCATAACCGCTCACCCTCTAAATTCCACCGTTTTCCAGAGTTTTCTCCCATTGATCACTTTGTTAAATAGTAGATATTGTTGTAACGTTCAAAACCACTTCGACCCTCTCTGGCTCACCATCCTTCCCATCCTCGCCACCTTCGTCTTTCCCTTCATCACTTTTACCCCCTCCCCACCCCGATCAACTCCCAGAGTTTTGTGTTTGCTAATGAACTTTCCAGAACTGAGTGGGTGTACAGAGCCAGACCTGCAACGTTGTTGGTGTTGTCTATTTTTATAGAAGTGTTTTGTTTTTTTATTGTTGTTTTTTTATTGTATGGTGGCGCACTGCAGAGGGGAGGGGACGGCGCCAAGTCAGACTGGGTCACGTGACTTCTTCAAACAAAGAACATGCGGCCACACACACACACACACCTAGAAATTCGCCTCGCCATCTCTTTAGTTATGCCACACAGGTGTGTCACAGCTCTGCAGACAAAGGACCTGATGATGGAAAAGCCGGTTTCGCCTTTGTCTCTTCCTGACACGGCCGTCGGATCAATGGCGGACACTTTTTGTTCAAATCGTATCAATAAGCGGCTCTGTGTGTGTGCATGGGTGTGTGTGTGGTGGGCGGCTTTATGCAGATAACACGCCCAGCCATGCTCCCTTCTCTATTGTTTTTGCATGCATATATTAAAGCGGAGCATCGGTTTGGTGACATCAGAGGTGACCGCTTGTTCAAGCGAGTCAAAAGTCAGGGTCACAGCAGCAAACACTCTGATTCACTCGCCTATGACCTTATGAGCAATGGTTGTTTTTTTACTTGTGTTTTCAAGACTATCTCTGGGTTTTTTTGTTTTTGTGAGAATAAATTTATGGTACCTTCCAAAGGCGGTCTGGCCTACGCTTCCACGGATTATAAACAGAAGTGCATCAATTACAGTTTTCTGGCTGATCTTTTAAAAGTCAAGACTGCTGATTCCGATTACGTCTGATAGTCGAGACGCGCCGACAAATTGGCTCAGAATTCCTTAGTTTTGGAAGCTCAGTGGTGCCTATGCTTATATGTAAAACTGATTTTATCCAACAATCTTATTTAACTCTAGAGAGGTCTAAAAATCAGCCACTGCCATCTGTTGCTCTGCTGTGAGAGAGGTTTGACTGTTGCTTGGCAACATTTCAGACAAAACAATTGGTATCGGCCAAAATCGGAATCGCCAGAGAATGCAATCGGTGCACTGCTAAGCGATACCAATGTTTTCTTGTCAGAAATGTCCCTAAAATAACATGAAAGTTGCTGAGTAGGAGTGGTAGTTGACTGGATATTGGATGATTGTTTCATTCAATCTGTCACATGTTGACATGACGCTGGGCAAGACACTAAGACACAAGTCACCTACTGGTGTGTGATTCGGTGTGTGTGAATGTGTGTGTGTGCAGCTGGGCCCATCTGTTACCTTCTCCATCCTTTCTTCCTTACTTCATTCTTTCCCTCCCTTCCTCCCTCAAAGGCAGCTTCCTAATCAGAGAGGCCCTGCCTTCCCCAGCCAGTTGGACCAGTTCCAGCTGAGAAAGACGATCCCTCCAGTGTCCTGGGTCTTCCTCTGGGTGTCCTTCATATGCATTACATACATTATAAAGTCGTATTTTTTGCCCAAGTTTTTACTGCAGTAAATTTTGCTGGCTGTTTATGGTCCCACTTCTAAATTGACTTAAAAGCAGAAATGGAGGTGGGGGAGCGGGGGATATCGACTGACAATAAAAAAACTTTTCATTTTAGTACCGTATAAAATGATAAAATAACAATTCAAAAAAAATAACTGAAATAAAAGGCTTCTGTAAAAAAATGTTTCCGTTTGGGTTAAGCTCTTAAAGCATAATTTTAACCATTCTTGAGTAAGCCGATACAGACGCCATAATGAGGGCTTCAATGTACGCATACGTGCTGGTGCTTAGGTGATGTATCACATGGAAACACAAAGAAACAATACATCTATTCAAACCAATGTTTTCCCCCTTCTGTCCCATTCTATATATATTCAATAGCTGGAAAGCAACCAGCCTGTAGACAGCAGTGCTCCTATATGTGTTTACAACTCAGTTGATCATATGATAGATGAGACCTGAAGTCCTGCAGCACATTACACACACAGGAGCACACTGATACACCAGCACCGCCTCAGAATCTCCTCCTCTGAAAATGTTATCAGACATATCGTGATCACGTGATCGTGATAGATCTATCGTGGGCATAGATCTATCGTGATAGATCACGTGTCTATCGTAACATATATTGCAGATTTATTGTCCAGCACTGCGTCTAAATAGAGGAGTTGGCGTCTCACCCTGTTGAGAAAGGAAAGAAAGTAAGGTCCAGAAGTTCATTAGAATGAAACAGTCAAGCAGGGTTTTTTTTTGTTTTGTTTTGTGTTTTTTAAAGCCTGGAGAAGATGAGGATGCAGGGAGGCTGATGCAGGAGGCAAAGGGCTTCAGGAAGAAGATGCTAGTGACTCAGCTACGTGAGGAAACAGTATGTGGGTCAATAGGTGAAGCAGCATGAATGATGCGCTCCGCATGCAGCGCGCATGTTGTGTGACAGAGCGACTGAATGTCTGCAGCGAGCCTCAGATGCCTACGTGCTGCTCCACTTTTTTAGAGCTTAGTGGGAAAATCGGGTCACCAACGAGAACACACAACCCCCCGCCCCCATAACCGCTCATTTCTCTGTCTGTGTTCCCCTCTTTCTCTCTTTCTACTGCTGGTCGTCCCCTCGTTTTTCCCACCTTTTCTCTCCTTCCTTTGGGAAAGGATTTTTTTCTCTCCCGTTTGTCTTAATGCAGCCTGGGCATCCATACGCATCCGTTCCTTCCTAATTGCATTTTTCTCCCTCCACCATCCTCCTCTCTACCCTCTTCTGTGTTCGTATCCATGATCAGATTATGGAGCATATCATGGGATTAGTAAATCTCCTGGTCTGTATTAAATTTGGGGAACTGAGGGCTGGATAAAGACGGCTGATGAGTCTTTCATGATAATGCAGAGTCCTTCCCGGGGAATAAATGATACTAGAGAGCATCAGAGCCATCACTGTTATATTCACCAATGAATAGCCAGGGGGAGGCAGTGATGGAAGAAGCTGTAATCAGCAGGTTTCCAGAGAGAGAGGGAAAATAATCGAATTGGAGAACAAAAAGGAAACTTGTCACTTGCTGATAGATATTAATCAGATGTGGAAATGCATCTTTCAAGTTTTCCAACTTTCTTAGACATGAACGATGCTCTCTGCGGAGACTGTCTGGGTTTCCTCCTTCTGAGAGTGCATCACAGCAGCCACGTTTGGTCAGCTTTAATCAAACTCCAGTCGGTTTGCCTAGAAACCGAGGTCTGGTTCTTTTGGGGAGGTGTGGATGGGCAATCAAACTCTGATTTGATTGCCCATAAAATCAAAGTTTGATGGGCAAACTCTGATTTGCAACTCCAGTTGGCTTTCTAAAATCCCAGTCAAGTGAACTCTGGCGGGGTTCCAATACATGTATGAATGCCAGGCTGACCAGAGGCCTCTCCAAAAGCAGAAAGAGAACTACAGCACAGGGCATTCTGGGTAAATGCAACCAAATCAAAGTCTAGTACGAGTGGAAGAAATGGCTTTTGATCTTTTCTCAATAACAAAAGAGAAACCTTACAACTGCTAAAATCCACTCCATTTTTGTTAACGTTTCATGAAGAAGGAAGTTGCGCTCAGTGTCTTCTGTGGAGGTTTTCATCTCATCTACCTTCAGTGATTTCTGGTGCAGCGCCACCACAGGCGAGGGGCAGAGGGGACAGGTTTCTTAATGGTTTGGTTTGTTTGACACAGTGCAGAAAGAGAACCACACCTGCTGAAAATGTAGCAAATGTTGCAACATTGGTCCCAAATCAAACCAAGTACTGCACTATCAGGTACAACTAAACTCTTAGTTGCTAACTGTATTCCTCCTTTTTTCTGTTGTTTCTTTTTCTGGTTTCGTCTCATCGCTCTCTACTCTGCCTCCCTTTGTTCCTTCGTTCCGTCTCTCCCCAGTCCAGCTCGCCGTTCCCTGTTTTTCTCCTTCAGCTCCTCCAGACAGATGGCAGGTCTGTGGGTCATGGTGAGGTGTCAGGGTGGGGTGAAGGCCTACAGGGTGAAGGGTTTTGTTGCTGAACACATCCTTTCCTGGTAGCCTTTCTGTTTTCTTTGCTGTCATTCTCTCCACTGTCCCAAACATCTGCTGTCTCTGCCAGACTCTGTAACATGGTCCAGAGTCCTTAGTGTTCCTGCTGCGTCGTATCAGTGTGCACATTAGATATGTGTGTGTGTGCGTGTGTGTGTGTGTGCTGACAGAACTAGGTTCTGTAGAGAAACAGCCCCCAGAGTGCGGCGGGGAACAGATTGGAGTCTGAGCCTCCTTGTCCTGACTCATTAATCTCCTCTTTAATTCATGGTCTCACCACCGGCTCAGCTCAGGCACACACACACATAGACATGCGTGATGTCGCCTTCAAGGTCCAGAAAGTGGAAGAAAGACTACTTTCTGGCACTTCTTCGCTTGGCATGAACTATCACACGTGTTATCACCGAGGGGAGGTTTAATCATTTAATTTCCTTGTGTTGATGATGCTTTCTTCTGCCTGGAAATGATCCATCAAACTTTAAACCGCCCCTTCCTTTGCCCTGCACCATTCCATGAAGCCCAGGGTTGGTGCTTTGTTTTCTGATCGCCTTGCCAAACTCAGCACATGAAAGGAATTCAAAAAGCATGTTTCTAAACAACAAAAGTTGACCGTAGGACTGTATAATTCAGCGACATCATAGGACAAGAAAATCACATCACACAGAATGAATTATCAAGAAGAAACCACATGAGATCCACAAATGAAGAGGTGGTTTATTCAACTGTTTAGGGACATTTAGTAACAACTGCTCCATCTCCTCTGCTTTCATCTGAATATGGGGAACAAAAACAAGAGATTTGGGTTTAAACAAATAAATCAGTTCTGAAAAGTCCAGGCAGCTAGAGTTAAAAAGACATTTTTAACATTTTTAAATACGTTTATGTTCTGGCTGTCTAATAATTTCCACATTTGAGAATAAAGACCAAACAATGTGGAAATAAACTTGTAATAATACATGAGTAATATAATATGAGAACAAAGTACAAATAGAAAGTAAAGGCATGCAAACATCAGAATAAAATCAACAAGGTCAAAACAATATAACTAAGTCGGTAAGTCATAATAATTTGATAATAGTCGTAGTAAAACGAGATTAATGGCTTAGTAGAAAGACTTTATTCCCCTACTATCATGAGAATAAAATTGTCGTGCGAGAATGAGGTCGTAATGACATGAGAATAAAGCCAAACTATGAGAATAGTCACAAAGTCAAAACAATGCAAGAAAGTTTTTATAATACTATAAAAAAGTTGCAAAAATATTAAAATAAAGACTTAAAAATATGAGAATAAAGTTAACAGTCAAAATAATGAGACTAAAATTGTGAAAATAAAAGGTGTAAAAATGTGGGAATAAAGTTGAGTATAAATTTACATTATGCTTTTAGTTGCACATTTCTGTTTAACATGTTGCTATAAAATGAGATTCTTATTATTTTTCAAATTGAACCTAAAGATAGCATACAAGTAAAGTGAAATGAATAGGTCCATGAATTGATCCCTGATGGACACCACAAAAGACATTGTAAAAGTTTTGCTGTTCACATAAAGCACTGCGGTGCTGATCCTTTAATCCCAGCAGCAGCACATTGCTGAAAAGCAATGGGAATGCTGTGGTGAAAGTATTAAAAGTAGCTCTGAGGTCTTGAAGCACAAATAAGACAGAGGTCTCTAACTCAATGAAAGATTACAAGTAGATATAAAAGTTCACCGTTTCAAACGGCTGTTTGTGGTTACAAGTAATCTGTCTTGTGGGTTGTTTGAAGATTTTCTGGATGACCCTGAAGAGTTCCACTGGGTCTCTCCCCTCAAACATAATGAGATTCAAAGTTTTTATCCCACCATTTTATCTCTGGCGCCACTGTGGATTTGTTTAAATTTGGAGTTGTTAAAATTCTCAGTTGGATCCTCTTCTGAATGCCGCTGCTGCCTGTCAGCTTTAACGTGTCACATTCTCATATTGCGAGGAGCGCATCCAAGAAATAAGCAGAGGGGAACCACATCCAGGCATACTAAGCAATGGAAAAGAACATCCAACTTTAAGACATGCACATTTTTGCCATTACAAGTCGAATGGATGTACTCTGCTTCAGGGATCAATAAATCTAACATGCATTTTGTTATATTATTTCTTCACAGTGGTTGGGTTTTTGGGATTTTTTGACTAGTTGATAGCGCAGTATTAGTCTTTTGCCAGGATTTTTCTACACCAGTTATTGCGCTTACCCTTAAAAACCTCTTAAACCAAAATGCCTGAGTTGTGAGGTCAAAGTAGTTTTTCACTCGTCAGAGCTCCATTCCACTCAAAATTCCTTCCTCTGGCGGTCATGTGGGATCTTTGGCATTGGACCTGATGATCTTATCCTTTCAAATGCCTTGGCGATAAGATGCAAACGGGGACGGAAGCCCATAAGGAGGAGCAGGAAGAAATGGAACTCGTGGAGATGATGAGAACATTGATAAGGATGCAGGAACAGACCTTTCTATTGTTGGCTTCACATCTTAACTGGACACAGATATGAAGCTTTAAAGACTTAAACAGGCGTCCTGAAACCACAGCTTGATTGGGACGATTAAAGTACTTGCGGTAAAATGAACTAATCATATGATAGTGACGACCCAGTGTAAATACACATCGCATTTAGGAGGCTGTATGATATTCAAACTGTAACAGTTATTCATAATTTAAAGTCCAGGAAGACGAAGGAATGCACAAAGTAGAAACAATGTGCGTTCTTTGTTTTGTGTCTGTTTCTATTTGAGCAAGATGATACTGTGGCTAGGTGGGTAAAGCTAAGTGTAAGCCAGGGAAGACCCATGTTTAAACTATTCATCAAAATCTGAATTTCAACAACACAGAAGCATCTTCAGTTTCTCAGATTGGCTTTGAATGTTTTGTATGTCCTATTTCCAGCAGAATGTCCTTTTTATAGATGTTCCCTTTTTCAGTCATTGTGTATGAATGTTACCATTCCTTAGTCATTACCTTTCCCAAAAATGTAACATTTTTAGTTAAAATATTATTTGGTGCCTGACTCTGTTTTTATTTTTTATTAAGCATTTGTTGATTCTGAATATAACACTTAGTTTGCCACATATTTGCTATAAACTTCAATGATTTTAAAAATTCCTGTAACATTCATTTCATCTGTAACAACTCAAACATTTAGTTTCTGATGTGTTTTGTTTTCTGCAGTATCAGTTTTTCTGCACAATAAAATGTATGTTGTTTCCATAAACGGTCTTGAGTCACAGATAAATTGGCTCAGATTTTCCTAATTTTGAGAGATCAGTGATCCATCAATACTTGTATGAGAATCTGATGTCATCTACTGATGTTACCTCCAAAACTGTGTGTGGTTAACAATAGTCACAATAACAATTAACAAGCGTCATCCCAGGGTTGCTAACTTTCTGACTTTGTCACTAAATTTAGCAACTTTTGGACAAAAATATTGGTATTGGACAAAATTGGCAGATCAGGCTTTTTAATGAACAGTGATCGGCCAATCGTTGGACCACTAGTATTCAATAATCTCATCTCTTGCTCCTGCTGACAATGTTTTTATTTTGAGAAGTTGAATGAAGAGCCAGGCTAATGCTAACATGTTTTCTCACTCATTTTATATTTCAGATTGTAATGTATTTTAATGCAGTTTATAGACAAATCTCATAGAAAAAGCTATTTGAATGTATTACAATTGTACTGTTTCATCTGCTTTGCTATTTGTACAGCAGGTCACATGACAGACTGAATCCTGCAGCAGCCTATATATATTACAATAAATGTCTTAAATTAATGGAGAAAATCCCAATTGTTAATTGAAAAAGTAATTACAATACCTATAATAAAGTTTTGCAAACTTTATTGGTGTATTTTTTATTTAATTTTTTTAACTGCTCAAAGTGCAAATTCATGATTCATGAAGCCACATACAACAGGTGTAATTGTTTCATAAGGAACTACGTAGTAAATGTAAACGTACCTTAATCCGGGCATTTCTTCAAGGTGTTTTCCTGCCCGGTTGAGGACATTTACAATGAAAATCCTGTGTCTTAGTTCATGCTAGGAGGGAAAAGCTACCCTAAACTAGACTGTGACAGTCCTGGTTTTGGTTGAGCTGATGAATAAACAAATGTGCAGTAATATTTTGAGCCTTCGTGTTTTTTTTTTTCTCCAGTCATTCAATAAAGTCCAAGGTTTTCTGTCAGGAGTCAGAAGTGACCCCACACACAGTAACAGACAGACTTCTTATCACCAAGTCTCACTTCCTTGGCATAACCGTCCTAAAAGTGGGTGGTTGTTGTTGCCAGTGCTGTCCTTGGCCTGAGCTGTATTTTGACAGATGTTTGCCTCCTTGAAGAACTTCTCTCAATAACCAGTTGTGCCCTTTGTAAACATATAGTCTGGCACAGCTTAATTAGCAAGTGTATAGAATAATAAAGGGAGTCTTTTTAAAGATACTGAATTTAAGAGGGTGAACTGTAATTAAACTGTTGGACTATCCCAGAGAGATAATAACAGTAAATAGAGAGGGAATCTGGGGTTGGATTGAGAAAATCTTTCTCCGTTGTGTGTTTGTGGCTCAGTGTGTCTCCTGGTAATGTTTATCGTACAGCATGTTTATCATCTCAGATACAGTGAGCCATTCAGAGCATCATCTGACTTGCACTTTCAAATCACGTCAGCACTCCGTTAGGAGCTGTATGTGGATCAGAGCTGAGCAACTGATCCTTTAATCCCGTCATAGACCGTTTGTCACGGTGTAAATCAGAGGTCGCATCATCTCCCAACCTCACGTCACAATCGGTTTCACCGGGCAGAACAGGGAGTCGCCTCTGTGTCTGTGTGTGAGGTAATGTAAACAGCAGTTTCATCATGCAGTCGGATATGACTGAAACTTTTTTTTTTTTTGCTAAAAAAAACACATGAAGCAATAGTGTTGCACGCTGCACTCTGGCCCATGCGTTGTTTGCGTGGAAGCAAGCAAGTGTTGCAATTTTTTGGGAGGAAAGTGTTGCTCAGCTGCAGCCAGGACAGATGGTAGTTTAAAATGTTTTGCAAAGGTCCTTCTGACGAGCTCACTCTGGGTCGTCAGGCTTTGGTGAGCTGTGATCAGGCTTTCTTTTGTCCTTTGAGTGAACTGTTCCCTTTATGCTTGATCATTTCAGTTTTAATATCTTGGTAAATAAAGAAATGGGTTTTCTTGCATTATCCTAATTTCAAAAGAAAGCATTTTATCAATGTATGCAGAAAGAAAATATCAGACTTTGATTCTTGTGACTTGAGGGCTCCTAGCTCTCCACCCCAACTCGGGTCTCGAAGACGTGGTCATAATTGATTGATTGTTTGTTTTGGCTATTTATTAAGCTAACAACATTTCCAAGTGAGAGCCAACATTATTATAGTTAACTAACGAAATAACAAAAATTACCATTAAGAAAACATTTTTGTTAACTGAAATAAATAATCGTAGTTAATGGATAAAAACCTTAACTATCAGGAACTATATTGTGCATTTATAAAACTAAAACATATTTCAATTAGAGACATGACATCCTCCGTGTTTCTGTTTATGAATCTATTTATCAGCTTTTTGGACTTATGTAAAATATATTTTTTCCACACAATCGGTCAGAAAATCACAGCTCTCCATACTTCTCCTGTCGGAACTCGTGCTGTTCCACAAAATGACGCCGGAAAAAGTTGGGAGAGAACACCAGATTGTTTGACAATATTTGAATCAATTTTTTAAAAATTGTATCTTCATTACCCAAATTATGAAGATACTTGGATAGTAAAGTATTCCTTACTCAATCATTGTAGACATACAATGCGATACTTAGACCTTTTTGAGTTTTAAACTTAAAAATTATGAAAAAGTATGAAAAGAAACTAAAAATTGTACTATAATAACTAAACTGAAACAAAGCAATATTTAACTAAAAAAAATAGTAATGTAAACTAACTAGAAAAAGAAAAAGACACCTTGAAATGAAACTAAACTATAATAAAAAAATCTGAATATTATTATTATAACCCATGGTGAAGACACCTCCTGACAGTAAAATAGATTTCCGTTTTTAAGGGTGCACCGATTAGTTTTCTGGTTGATCACCGATCTTCAGAAAGCCTCAACTGCCGAATCCAATTTGACCGATACCAATTTTCTACATATAGGGGGATAGTGGCTTCCTTTCAGACCTTTGCAGATGAGATCTATGGATCTGATTGATTTCACCCTTGTATCGACTGATTAGAGACGATCTGAAGACTTTTAGGGACAATTTTTGCCTAGGAGGGCAGAAGTGATGAGGTCACACCCAGAATTAAGCGGTTCAACTCGTCAATGAAGTAAACTAGCATTTTAGAGCTATTTTAGCAAACCCTTCAGCCCTGCATGTACTTTCATCCACCAGTGCTAACTGTTTATGGTCACCAGTGGCATGCTATGGCTGATTTCAGCACAAATGGAAAAAGCTATGCTATAAACAGTTGCAGCTGAGAAGAAACACAATTTAGCATGTTTTTAAGGAGTATGTGAACCTTTTTTTTATTTTTTTGGTCCAGTTTAGTGAGAAGAAAGGAAAATAAAACTCTTCAAATGTTACAGGAGTAAAATAACTCTTTACCGGGCATTATCTTTACAAAACAAATTTATGCCTGAAGCTCAGTGGCCAGTTTATACTTTAAGCATCAAATATGGCAAAAAAAACCACAATGTAATAAACAATACTTTGATTTTTCTCTGCCCAGATAGCTTGTCACTTTAACTGTTCTTTTGAACAGGGTGTTTTTTTGTTGTTGTTTTTTTTTTGTTTATCTTCGTCTCCTTCATGGCTCGGACCCAACACTTTATAAAACCACTTGGATGGAATGCAAACCATCTTCATAGTTATGCAGGGGTGTGTGCATGTGCTCATTGATGGTTGAGCTTCTCTGATGACTTGCATGATGACTTCTTGTTGGACCGTTGATTCCTTTAGACTCCCTCCTCAAAAAAATGTCTGCAACTAGTTTAAATAAACTGAGATTGCCAAACTCTCCCCAATGATCTCTATAAAGGATCTTCCAACATCGCTTTTTATGTCATACGACCTGCAAGAAAACATGTACTGCATTTACATTCCATTTTGTTCTGAAGGCTCATTCCTCCACTTGTTCTGTGGATAGGACTGGTTGATCCGGATTGTATTTTATAAAGTGTTTTTTTTTTAAAATACAGATTGTCTATAAAAGCAGATGTCTGAGAACATACATGTCTCCAAGTGGAGGAGGAGTCTTTGTCAGCTTGTATTGCAACCAATAATCTAGCGGGTAAAGCTTGGTTGCTTGGGATTGTTCTCTGCGTGTGACTGACACCTAGAGCATCGCCTTGCCAACAGCTCCGTCAGAATCTCCGTCTTGCAGTCGGTTTGCAGTCAGTTTGTGGTGCATCACGTGCCTTGTGGGTTGCTGGAAAGTGTGTTCTGTCTGTCAAGAACTGCATCTCTAAATCTTATGTTGCAAACAGATGCAGCAACCTGTGAAGATAATAAAACTGAGTTCCAAGCACATATGAAGCCAAGAGAAAGTCACGCCAGAACAGGTCCTCCGACCTTCGATGACCTTCATAAATAGTATTTAGGATTTTTTTTTTCAAGGCTACTTATCATTTAGGTTTGTTTAATGTGAGGACAGTAATTTCACTGAACAATAGTAACTACAGCATTTTTAAATTAAAATCTATCTATTTAAGGTGCTAAGTGGCTCAGGTAGAGTGCATGCGCCATGTGCAGAGGGTGTAGTCCTCAATGCATCGTCTTCTCCATCTCTCTCCAACTACTCTACTGTCAACTTACTGTTTTAATAGAGGCCAGTAGTATCAAACAGTCTTTACCAAATGTGACTTGAGAGAAAAATCTTGACACATTTCCGCATCTTTTTTAAAAACCGACTGCAAGGAAACAAGTGGAAAAACTGTTAATTGTTCAGTGGAGTTTTCATACTTGAGAACTCTGACCTTAACGAGTTTGTTTGTAAGTGGCGAACGTGGAAGTAGTGCAGTACACTTTGATATCATTCAGCGTTCCCAAAAGATTTAGGAGCAAACTTTGCATATTTCACAGAGAAAGAGAGGCAGCATTTTCCATCAGGCTGAGGCTATGGTCAGCTTAGTGAGGACATTTATTAGCAATATCCTCATAATAGGCATTATGACACACACACACACACACACACACACACATATATATATATATTCTTGAACCTTTTCTTCAGAAAAAATATAAATGAGCAAGACCTACTTGTAGCTCTGAACATGGTTCAGAATATGTAAGTGATGAACATAAATCCCATTTATGCCTGCATAGACTGAACCTAGCACTATTCAGAATGAACCGGTGTCCTTCAGTTGAAGGACACCGGTTCATTTCTTCAGTTGAAGGACACCTTGACCAGAGGGCAGTGGGCTTTTTACCAAGATAGTTCAACACAGTCCTTGAGTGGAAGAACGCCTGGGGAAGGCCTTCCTTTCAAAAGAGTGGAACGTGGAAAGATGTAGTTACTGCAGAAGGATAAGAGCAATGTATTATACCTTGAAGATATGGAAAAAATATTAATGCTATTATAGTAGTAAAATGCTAAGATAGTCATTTGAGTTTAACCCTTCCTGCCCAGTGAATGTCCCACTCACAATGTAATACATCCTGAATATGACAGACCATAAAATGGGCAAACATAAGGGTCTGTGCTCTGCTACTCAGTAAAAATGAGGCATTCCGAAGACAACAATGACAGAGCTAAATATGTTGAGATTTTCATTTAGATTGACCAAAGCAGACAATATTGGAAACAGTTAAGAGGGTTCATCCTAAGATGGAAAATGAGTGTACAAAAAGGCAGAACTGGGAAGGTTTGGACATGTGCAGAAGGGTTTAACGGCTATACTGAACAAAAGATGGTAAAGATTGAGCTACTGTGGAGGCGAATAACAGGAAGAGCTCTCTCCTCACTGAGGCGTTAAAGATTACCTTGAATGTTGGTTTTCCTGAAGATTTTGATATGTTGTTCAAAAGAAAGAACCAACCAAAAAACTGATAAAACTAAGTAGTAGAAAAAAAATACAAAGTGAACTGCAGAAGTTAATTACTTAATAGTTCCAGAATTAAGGAAAAGTTAGTTATTAATGTAGCGACATTGAAGCTTTTTTTCCCCCAAAGACTTGAAGAATTGATTTAAATAAAGTAAAGTCGTCAATTGCAGACAGTGTTTTTCAAAGCGTCTCCAACTTATTGAACTCCGATCCATCTTCAGTCCTCTTTTGCTTAAGAGGAAGAGGACGTGAAGCGTTAATCGACGTTTGTGTACGCGTCACGGTCAGGAGGTTTCACCATCGGGGGATTTGAGCGTTGCAGCTTGTTTATGTTGCAACATAGAAGCAACAACAAGTCAGGGGTTGATGAATGGGAAGACGCCTCTAATGATCGTTAAAACGCTCCTTTCTCCACACGCAGAACCGGGCCATTTATCAGCTGCAGTTGGACCTGCAGATCCAGACAACACTCTTGCACGTCTCACTCGCTAATCAGCTGCTTCTCGGTAGCCGTGGCAACCAGCTAAGGAATCCCTCCCCTCACTTTTAACTTCTCTTCTGTCTTTTTTTTTTTTTTCTTAATGTTCGCCCTTTTGCTTTCATGAGCTAATCCTTTCTTTATCCTTTTATAGTCTTCCCCAGCTAACAAAGGAAGGGGAAGTTAGAGATGTAGAAAACACTGAGTTAAAAGAAAAAGCAGGTCTGGTCTTAAAGCACTTTGCAGGCTGCTGCCTAGCATCTGATTTCCTCTGGGAACTCAGCTGAGATAAAGGGAAAGAAAAAAGGCGTGACCGTGTGAAAGAGAAAGCAAAGGAGAAGATAAAGATGGGGTTTACCTGTCAGGTGAAGCTTGAGTGAGAGCCTACTACACCAATAGTCCCAACTCGATATGTGCATAGGTAATAGACAGGATAGAAATAAAGCTGGAATCTCAACGGGCCGGAGAGTAAGGCCTTCTGAAAGGAAAACACACGTTACTGGTATTTATTTCCGAGTTACGAGATGGACAATGAGAAAGTCATATTTTGAATTATGTCTGCAGAACTATGCAAAAAGGAATATAGCTGCAGGTAATTTGTATTTAAATGTACAGTGTGACCACGGCGACCTGGTAATAATGATGCTGCCACCGTAAAGGTTGAGCTAAAGCATTTGATTTATCTTACTGTCCACGTTTGCGGTGGTTACACTGAGACCTCATATTTCTGCAAGCGGTAGAGCTGCAGAAAATACGTAATTGTATTACCATTCTAATGATATGGTATATTAATTATACCCACCATTTTTACGACTCTTTCTTTTCCTTCATCACAATGTCCCAAACACAGATTGTAAGAGTTAGGATCTCTACCAATAAAAACGTACATCAAGTGTGGGCATTACAGGTAGAACAGACCAAAAATATTATCAATACAGAATGTGCAGGCATGACATTGAAATATGAAATTCCACTTGACATTACATCCAAGCAATCCTTTGAGATTTTGATAGTGCACACTTTGATGTGGCATTGATGGTTTTAATTTGATATATTGTTCAGGAATCATATATTATTCTGCCTAATAGAATGTGTGACAGAACCTCCAATGGAGAAATAGTTGTATAATTCACCTTGAATATGAAAGAAAATATGTATATTAACATTACATCCTCCTGATATATTATTGGCCGATAACCAATATTTATCAATATTATATAACCCTACCACTTTAATAATGATCACACAACCAACATTGCTTCTCTCAACCAGTTAAACATCCCACAATCCTGTCCTGCTTCACTGCCACTTTTCCTATATTGTTCATCCCTAATTATTATCATAAAGCCATAGTATTATCTTAAGGATGATTAAAACGTAAAAGGAGTCTAAGAAATTATTCCTGAGGAATGACATATATAGCAGAGGTTGCCATGTGTGCTTTGATTGTATAGTCGTTTAGATTTAGTTACTTAATGCCTAAAATATTTTGAACTTATTGTGTTTATTGTTTAAATATTCTTACTTTAGTTGAGGATCAAACTAAAGCAGGATCTTTTCACATTAAGGTTACAGTAACACCAGCCTTGTCTAGTCCACTTTAATCGAACTCTGGACTGTTTGCCTAGACAGTCCGCTTTGTTGGGGAGGTGTGAATGCAATCAAACTGTGATGCGGACCAAAAAAACCAACTTTGGTGCCCCTTCAAACCTAGATCTCAGTTTGGTTGAAGTGAACTTTGGTGCGGTTCAAATGTAAATGCCAAGCGAGCTGAAGACTTTAAAGGCAGGAAGTGAACTACAGCGTGGGGCATTCTGGGTAAATACAACCAAAATAATTGTGCAAGTGTAGTACTGGTGGAATTTTTGGTTTGTTTTTTATTTATTTTATTTTTTTTTACCAAAGATAAAGGAGAAATCCTATAACCGGTGAACTCAACCGCTTCTCCATTTTTGTGAAGAACAGAGTTGCACAACAAGATTTATGTGTTGCTTCCCTCAGTGGTCCTTAGTGTAGCACCACCACAGACAAAGTGGAGGGGTTGCTCAAAGGATTTGGTTTGTTTGACACAGTCAAGTGTGAAAGACAACAGTAGCTGAAAATGGAACAAATTTTCCCCAATCAAAATTGCATACAAATTTGGTCCCCAAACAAATCAAGTCTACCGGACTATTAGTAGTGAAAAACTAATTTTGAGTGACGATGTGTCACAAAACAGGCAGATACCTATTATGTTGAATTCTTAATACCACGTTACAGGTAACTCTTAAAAGGTTCACTAAAATTAGCTAACTTTGTTTCAGAAGTAATTCCTTATCACTGACTAGTAACGTGTCCAGGCTTGTCTGTTTCAGAAGCGTTAAGTCCTTATCAAGAGTTATACACCCACATTCCTCACATTGTTGTAGAAGGTTTCACAGGGAGAGACCAGGGTCAGACTGCCTCTCTCCTTGACTCAGTAGAGCCAATAGAAACCTTTCTAACTGCATAGTCATCCATTTGGGCATTCTTTGTTGAATCAAGGCAAAGTGTTCAAATAAACATTTTGAACTGCATGCTGTACATGACGTCATTTGCTTCCGTTCCTGGACACCGCCTGTTCACCCTGTCTTCATAAATCATAGGCTGAAGTGTCCGCCTGTCTGATGGTATTCCTCCGCTTCGTCCGGGCTGTGCTCTGCATTCTGGTGAGGTGGAAGTTAAATATTTACTTTACTCTGGAAGCTTCCGCCCAGGGCCAGAGTAAATAGACCTTTTGATTCCTCGCACTCATTACCAGGCCTTGTGGTAGAGTGGGTCATGAGTTTGCTTTACTGAGACAAATGGTTTCATTGAGTAAGAGATCAGAAATGTGAAATATGAAAGGACAAATTCCAGCCTCATGAGCGCAGGCTATCGATGAAGCCTAAAACCCTTCATTCTGTTCAGATCTGTTACACATTATCACATTCCACAGATCCAAGATATTTGACCAAGTTATACACTTGACATTGACGTGGGGGGAGAAAAAAAAAAAGCTCCTTAAGTGTTCACACACTGAAGAAGTGGTAATATTTTACAGCATAAGTGTTTCTGTGTGTGTGTTTACATAGAATTAAACCATGAATGAATAGAGCTACTGTTCAACAAGATTAGCTTATTTTAGTATCCCACAAACTGAACTCCAAGCGAATGTTTCTGCTGAAGCTTGAAACAAGGATTTGCTATGCATTCATCAGAAACTGTCCCAATGCAACACTTACCTGACTCAAAGTTTCATCTTTTTCTGTACTTCCAAAATAGGGATGGGAATCAACATTAGTGTAATTGTTTGTTAATCAATTCAGAATTGACATACACATCTTTCATCAGCTTCACAAACGACAATGTAATTGTAGTTCATTCCACTTTGTAAATGTGAACTACTTCATATTGGTTTGCTCCATAAAATCCCAATAAATCTTATTCAGTTTTGTTAAGTAGCAAAATATGGAAAAAAGTTAGTGGAACGAACACTTTTTGTGATGCTCTGCACTGCATAGAAGTATGTCTGTGTCGCTTTCTGACAATACGTTGGTGAATCATGCGCCAGCAGTCTGATGCCCGTGAAAGTTAACGTTGGTTTCCTGAGAACTTTGACATTACAACACCTACCCTCCAGAGTATGGTATACCATTGTCTGCCATTATTAGTGTTTCCACACCTTGAGCAATCAGTGTTTCCAGAGAACTTGAAGGCAGGTTCATTTCCTTTGTAAATGTCGGGCACTTTTCTGACTACGATGAATAGCATGAAAAGAACTACACCTCAGAGATCTGTTCTCGCACAGGCAAAACACCCATGGAGCGGCTTCCTCTTCAACTTGCTTTCTGCCTTTGGTTCTGGTATTACCTTCCTCTATGTTCTGGAAAAGAGAGATGTGTTCCTGAGAGGCCCCCTCCCTTCACAAGACTCACAGCTCCATCTCCTCATTGATCGTCTTTTCATTAAAGCTCTTTAATTTAAGATTTACATTAGAAAGTCAAGAGTGCCATTGGCTCGATATTACATCATTCTCCACAGTTATCTTTTTAAAATGTCAACATAAGCAGGATGTGTCACAGGTGATCTGTTCTCTCACTTTTAGCTACAGTGACTCTCCTGGTTTAAAATGAGTATTGCATCACATGTGTATCTGTGTGTAATGCGCTGACATCAGGACAGTCCACTATACTGCAATTTACTGTAATTTTCTGCCGATACATTATAATGAATTATTCAGAGAGAAGCTTTATATGCACAGCACACTCTTAATCAATGCAGGGTGATCTCATATTTGTCATGTTGTAATTGGTCGCAGTGATGGAGTATTCGTGTTATACTTACCATAATGGATTTTAATGGAATATTCTTCAATCTTTAACATGTCCCATGTGTATGATATTGCAGTTCCAAGAGCTCAAAGTTGCAGTGCATAACAGTAATGAAGATCTATTAAAAGTTGAAATGAATTTGTTTTTATTTTTTATTACCGTATTCCCTCTAGAGGAATACGGTATAACAGAGAACAATGGTGCGTAACTACACTCCTTATCAAAACCTGCATTGTGTCTTGTTTTGTAACGTTAGAAGAAACCAAAGCAAAAGACAAAACAGTTTTTAAGCTGTTCATCAGATTATCAGCAGTTTAAGGCCATAGCCCTGAAAAGTCTAAATCATAAATAGGACCTCTGTCATTTTATCTCAGAGACTCATAAATGTGTCTGAAATGAATCATAAATGAGGCTTCTCGGAAAGACCAATCGCTTCCAATGTTGGTTGCAATCATTTTTAGTTTCCTAAAGGATCTGGAGTAATTGGGGATGAACGAATCAAGTAGTAAACCCAAGTAAATTTCACATGTGCTGAGCTGGAGGATGAAAACAAAGATCCCTGACTCTTTGTTTTCATCCTCCAATAATCATAAGAAGGCATTTGTGAGCAAAAGTTTTAAAAAACAAAAACCCTGACACAACCGCCTCTTTCCACACCTCAAACTTACCCACTTAAAATTTGCAAAAGAGCATCAAAGATTGCGCTGTAAAGTTTTGTTTAGTCTCCTTTATCTTTGATTTGGGAATGGATTTGTTTTTATTTTTTAGAGTTTGACTTTATTGAACATATTGTAATAAAAGAATAAACCAAGTCATATACAAAGGAAATCAGTTTAAAAAAAAAACAAGCAAAGGATGAACAGTAGTAGAGTATATTTACATTTAAAGCAATGGGTAGAAATATAAACTTAGTTTTACATCATCCCCTCTAACATCAGTAGCATCATCCAATAAATTACTGTTCATGTTAACTTTGTTACAACATTCTTTACTAGTTAGCATTTTCGAAATCCATATGTATGACTGGTACAATGCATTCATATTTCCATGCCAATGAAATTCTTTCTAAGTCAGTATACCATAATTGACAACTTCATTAAATAGATAGACATTCATAATAGCCATTATAACAGTAATTGTTTCTCATATGAATATGCAGTGATGACATTGCATCTGCCATTCAGGTTTTTCTGGAAGTGCTTTTATGTTTTTCCAACACGTTTGGTAACATGATGTCTCATGGTTTCCGGACCAGTCATGAATCCCGGCGTTGTTGCTTGGAAAATACCCAGCCCGTCAGAAAAGAATGGTTTTGTTCCCAGGAAAGCTCCAGTGATTCAGCGGATCTCCGGCGATCAGCCGAATGCCTGGGTTTTTATTTGTTTTTCTTTTAAAGGTGCAAGGATCCTGCACCTTCTTGACCAGCATGGAAAACAATGAGTTGAGGATAAAAAATGATGTTCATAATCTGAAAGATAACAGCTGGACTTTCTGAATAATAAAGGAAGTTTTATATTTATTATATGGAGCTCCCTGCAGTCACGGCTTTTTACCAAAGTGGCCAAAATTTAAGTAATAGCAAACTTGAAAGCACGAGACCACAAAAATCTTAGAACCTTATATAATCTTACATTTTTAAAACTAACTTTTTGTGCCCTTTTTTATGTTATCTTTTCAATAATAAACTACATTTTCTGTAGAAATGGATCAGTAAATTATTGTAGAAGGCTTAGTTTCTCTCTTTTTTTCGCTTTTCAAGTGAAAAAAGTAGCTGAAGACGAGGAAGCACATGAAAACAAGCCCATTGATAACCACAGACATGGATTTCATTCTCATTCAGTTGTAAATTTAAATATGTGCATACTGAAAGAGATTTTGTTGCAAGACTCCAGTAATTATAAAATAATAATAGAAGTATCAATGCAAATACGATAAAAGTTTAAATTAATGGTAATTTAATAGTCCTGCGGCGTCTACGGAATCTGGTTGTTGCACAGCAGCTTCATCCCATCATCCAACCAAACCGTAAACACGAGGAAGATTCCACAACTACATCTGTCGTCCCCTAAAAACAACTCAAAATTACAAATAGGTTTTTTTACATTTTATTTTCCTCTTGCAGAAAGTTTGTCATGATCATGTTTCAGAGCAGGGATGGAAAGCCCCATGTTTGACCAGAGATCAAGATGGAAAACTTCAGATGAGATATTCACATACATGTGCAAAAATATTTTAACAGGAAGAATTTCCCCAGTCACTACTGAATTACAGTACTATTGTGATGGAACGTAGTAAGAAAAAAGAACCTTTGTGTCCCAGGGGACGCTGTCGTATTAATAATAAGAAAATTAGCTTTTATATTCTAGTTTTTGTCCATCTCGCTCATCATTTTTGGTTTTCCAGTTATTGTCAGAAAAACATACTCATTCAAAATCACCACTGCTCACCAACCCGGACTTGGGTACCTGGTGCCAATTTCCAGTTTTCTTTGAAGTTTGTGTTACATGTTTATGTGTGTGTTAATTTGTTTTATTTTTGTGTAACCAGCTTGTTGTATGCTGCAGATTTCAGCTCAGGTCCCTCTTGAAAATGAGATGTGGATCTCAGTGGTGTTTTCACCTGGTTAAATAAAGGAAATGTATATACTGTATACTGTCTGTGTTAATGCAGTAATCTGTCCGTCCAAGAATCTTTTGTCAACTCATAGTATGTTTGTTTCCTAAGACATTGTTATTATAGTAGGTTATTATTGTTAACCTATCATTGTTCCTATCCTATTGTACTATGATAGGAAAAACACCACATTTTAATCAGACATGATTAAAAGTTGCTATTCACGCCATCAATAGTATTCATTCTATCAATCAATACATCAGGTACTGATGTACCCCACCAGTAACATAAGGTATCAATCAATACATCAGGTACTGATGTACCCCACCAGTAACATAAGGTATCAATCAATACATCAGGTATTGATTGATACCTTATGTTACTGGTGGGGGAAGGAGGAACCTAATTTTGACATTTTTCTCCTTTTTCTTTTTCATCTTTTTTTCAGTGGCTATTATCTTCTTTTGGATTTGTCAGATTATTAGAAAGCACATTTTAAACTAAATGCTGTTAGTTTATAGATCAAATATGGTATTTAATTATATTTTTTTTTTATCTGACACGCTGTCCACTATATTTTATTGGTTCATCCGTCACTTTAGAACATCGTGACAACGTGAGATTTCACCTCCCGTGAATACCTTGCTGTCAGCTGAAACTTTGTTTACAGCAGTACTTTTCCATTTAGACGCTTTTCCCTTTTTCTGTTTGGTCAGGAGGTTTATTTCTTTTTTTCTCTATGCAAATAGAAATCATGCAGATGTTGGGAAAAATTACATAAATTACATATCTGAATGCTTAAAACTTAATAAAGCCCCCCTTGCCCACTCCTCTCAAAGCCCTTTTGCTGAGTTCACTCTGACTAGCGCTGATCCGCCTCAGTCAGTCACTGTCACTGTTGTTTTGGTGATCTGCTCCTGAAGCACAAGCCCCATAAATCACTTCACTTTGGAAGTTTGGACAACACGAGGACATTAGTATGACTTAACAGGGTTCTTGTCCGTGTCAGCTGATGAAAGTCTCCAGCCTGTTTATGTGTCAATTGGAGCCTCGCTGGTGCCTCTGTGTGGCAAGAACTTGAAACCGCAACTTCTGCTGATTCATTTCCAGGAAATGACAGTCAGTGGGCGGTGAGGCAGTGCGAGCTTGGCAGACGGAGGACGGCTGTCTACGACGGCGGTGGTTCTGGAGGGACCTGTGCAGGGCTGACAGGGTGCCAGAGAGGTGGCAGCGGGAAGGGGCGGAGCCTCTTCCTGTTAATTAGCAGGGCCATGTTGTTAGAGTCCAGACAGGAACCTCGCAGGGGATTTTTAGGGGGTTTTGATTCACCTGCCTGGTTCCACATGCGAGTCTGTGGGTTGTGACGGATCTTTCTGAGTGTTTGGAGACCTTTACAAAGGGAATCTACCTACTTGTCATTTGCAAAGTGTGTGTGTGCTTTTCAAAAAAGTGTGTGCTTCCCCCCAATCCCCACCAGCTTGTCACTAGGGACGCACCGGTCTACATTTTTCACTACTGATACAGATGTCTGAGGTTTAGTAGCAGCTGATACAGATTGAGTACAAAATATCGGAGCTGAATTTACTTAAAATGTTTCTGCTTTTGAGACAGTCACAAATGTGCTGATTTAAGTTGATTATTACATTAATATCAGATTAAGTCTTGCTTACTCTCTTTCGCTTTGTCTTCCAGGAACGTTTCGCCGAGATCTTCGGGGGCAACGCGGCAGCAGAGAGCAGAAGATCTCAGGAGAGCTTCAAAAACTGGCTGCTGCTGGGGATGAGTGTGGTGACGGCCTTCATAGCCGGGTCCATCTTCGCCCAGAAGCGCCTGTGAGCGGAGTGGACAGTCGCCCTCGCCTCGCCCCGCTGTCCAGTCACTACGCCCAATGTTAAACATGAAGGTCCTGTTCGTCTCATCAGAACTGCTGATGTGACGAGAATCCAAACTGAGAATCCAAAACGTTGCCAGAAGACTTAAAAAGAAAAAAAAATTCTTGTGTTCACTTTTTCTTCGATACGATTTTGTGGTTCTACAAAGACTGACATGTTGTTTTCATTCACTCGGCCCTTTGTTCCCTTTTTTTCTCCCCTCCGCCACTTTCCATTTGTTCCTTTAAACTTTTTTTTTTTTTTTTTTGCTGCCCAGATTTATTAAAGATCTTATTTTCATCGTTCTTTTCGAATGTTTGGAATTAGTTTTAACAAATTTTTTTCTCTGCCATTCTAGTTTTCTACAAAACTGAGTTGAGCTTCAACGGTGACGCTGAAAGCCTGTCGCATCGAGTCGGTGTGTTTTGTTGCCCCCCCTCTCCGCTCCCCTACAGAAAGCAGCTTTGTTTGTGCCATATGGAGAGTGAACTACCTTCTGTAGTTCCAAATTCCCGTCTGCCATCCCCATCATCATCCTCATCCATCAGTCCATACGCAGTTTAAAGGAAAGTCTAGCTGAGAAAAGCGTTGTTGGATCTTGGCATAGTGTCGGTGTTTCCGTTCGCCTCATGGTTACCGCGGCGATTTTGTTGGCAGCTTGTCAGGATCTCTTATGAGCGGTAAAGGATCCAGGAAATACCGTAGTGATGCATGATTTACTGGAACACAGGTGAACATGAAAACATCAAGCAGTTTACAACGCCTTGTAAAAGTATTCATTCCCCCTTATAATCATAAAATTCAATGTATTTTAATGTGGGCTTAATGCAATTGACCAACACAAAGTAGAACGTAATTAGTGAAGTGCAACGTTTTTAAAAATTTTATTACAATTTAACATTGAAATGCTGCTTTAACTCATATCAAAGCATCTTCAAACAGTCACTGTGCGCTAGATTCCAGTAGCAGTCAGTCTCGCAGTGAATCTGAAGAGGCCTCTGGCTGGAGTTGAGATATGATTCTTGCTCGTTGGAAGAGATGGTTTAAACTTCCTGTCTGCTTCCAGGAAGCATCCTGTTCAACTCCTCTGGGATTCGGCGTTGCAGTTCAGGTGTCACTTGAGCTTTGAGATGATGATCGCCTGCTTGCAGTTGGAAAAACAATGCCTTGTTGCCATGGTTAAGCATCCTAACAAGCGCTCAAAAGTAAAAATATAACACCGCATCCAAAACCAGAGGGAAAAATTGTCCAAACATGCAACACGTCAACCAAAAACACTGGTCACAGTTTGTAGAAAGAACAAGTCAAAACTGACGCAGCAGAGCAGCTTCAACAGGCTGCCGCCATCGTTAGTGCAACCTGGAAAATACGGCACGCGACACATGCTTGTGCAAATAACAGAAATACTAAACTTGCCCTTTAAGTTCAACAGAAGTGTTTAGCCGGCAAAGGTTGGGGGGATGCGGGGCAATTAGGAGCAGTACTTTGTTTAAACAAAAAAAAAAAACATGTTTATAACGGGATTAATAAGCTCGTTATAACTCAGAGCAGTCACAGTAAAACAGCAACACCTCTAGGGGTTTCAGATGTGGTCTAGACGAGACGACCCAGGATGAGAACAAGGGAGATGAGAACTGAGCCCCTTCATGCATTTTTAACAAGTGGTCTGTAAATGGAACATCATGACGAGATTTAAAACAAATGTTTTTGTTATGCTAAAGGGTTTTCTTTAGTTTGTTCGTTTGAACAAGGTTCTCATAATGAGATGAGTTTCGTCTCATTTTATCTCATTAAAATGAGAGGTTTACATGTCAAAATAAAATAATCTCATTTTAAGGAGTTTTATATATTTTTTCTCCTTATAAAGAGAAGCAAAACTCTTAAGAGATATAAAACTCATTAAAAGGAGACTTTTCAAAGTTTTTTTGCTATAACGAGGTATAAAACTTCTTTCAACTGGTTTATCAAGCTTTTACTCCTTACATGGAGAAACTCGTGAGTTTCTATTACAATACGTTTTACATCTTAAGATGTAAAACTAGTTAAAACAATATAAATTTATATTGTAAGGAGACAAGTTTATGAGTTATAAAATTTGTCTTAAAGAGGTTTTTCTCGTAACTAAAGTCTTTTCGTCTTAATAATGAACCTCCTGAATTTCTTTCCAACCTTCAGCAGTAAAACGCTTCCATAAAGTTCCACTGCAAGCATGAAATAAATGAACTAATCTGGGTGCAGTAGGTGTCAGACCCCTTAACTGCTGCTGTAAATACAAACAAATGCTTTTGTTGATTTATTAAGGGTAATTAAAAGGCCATAAATCATCATCTCTGCAGCCTGCAGAGCTGCTCTCACTAAAGGAACTTGAGCAAAGAGAATTAGCCTTATTTGTATCTGTTTACAGTACAAGTAGTTTGATTTCTGAGTTGCTGTTGATCTATATTTTTTTAGTGGGTTTAAAAGTGGGCAGACTGATCCATCCTGCTATCCGTAGCTCTTCAGAACAATGAATTCCTGCTGTCACTTCCAGTAATCGGGTCGCAATCGAGTCCTGAGCAAAACCCCGTTTTGTTGAGCCATAACTCAGACCTGACATTTATCAGCAGCTCGCTAACAGTTAATAGCAGCCGAAGTATTGCAGCCTTCAGATTGATGATGGAGCTCCGTCATCAAACCTCCTGTTAGGAAAACGTCTCGTGCCGCAGACGACTTGTCACGCGGCGCAGGACCATGAAACCGCATCACTCCAGGTTCTCCGTGATTCGCTTCCACAGTCCGCCGTCCTCCCCCTCGCCTTCCTCCGCTTTCCCCCTGACGCTTGGAAGCTGTCAAACCTCCAGCCGTCTCCTCTTCCTCCTCTTCCTCCGCGGGTCCCACGGCTGTCACGGCAGCTTACTCGTGTGTGTCACTCACGGCTGGGCCACCTGCCGCCTCGCGCGCTCAGACACCAGCGAGAAACCATCCACGGGAGACTTCTGAGGAGAGAACCGGGGGGAGGAGGACGGAGGGGGGGAGAGAAAGAGCTCTGCTTTGTTTCTGAACATTTACCCATCTGTAATTCAGAGTTGTTGTCCTCTCGCGCTGCTGGAGTTGGATCCGCTTCCTGGTGAGTTCAGCGTGCCGCCATGTTGCGTCGCGGGTCAAGAATTCCAATAAAACCGTTAACATGAGTGAAACATTCATTCTCACTTCGTCACAGTCATCAGAACCATTCCACCTCTCACATGTTCTCTTTCACCATTTCCCCCCCACATCTTCTCCAATTCTCCCATAACCAATATCTTTGAGAGAAATCTCTCACTAAATAAGCAGAAATAGAATCCATATTGATTTTAAAACACTTGTTCATCCTATAAACCAGGGTCTGCTGTCATACATTCCAGTACAGTATATTTATAAAGCTATTTTTCTAGTGTATGCTCCATTAAGAAGCTGCTCACAGTTTTCTCTGCTGTCTGGGCCCCAACTCAAACATCTGTGTGTGTGTGTGTGCATACGTGTGAGTGTGTGTTTGTGTGTGCATGCGTGTGAGTGTGTGTTTGTGTGTGCGTGTGTGTGTGTGTGTGTGTGTGTGTGTGTGTGTGAACGTGTGTTTCTGTCAGGCAACCCGTTTCTGAAGGCGGCACATATGAAGGAACCGTGACAGCACTGCCACGGCCCTCCAGTACATCTATGGATATGCTTATTTAAATTATTAGGTTAGTAAGTTAGCTTAGTGACATATTTAAGTAAAGAACTGATGGCTTTTTAAGACTAATTTATATTTGATGTAAAAAATAATGATAATAAAAAAGCATATTGTGCCCCTTCAAAATGGCCTTAAACTCCATCTTTGCATTGATGTGTGTCGTCACCTGTGGGTTCTTCTTTTCTTTTGTTTAAGGATTATTCCAATCCAATGTTGGAAGACAGGAATATTTGAGTCTTTTCAATGCTGGGTAAACAAGCCAATCAATAAAAAGCAAAAAAAAAAAGCAAAATAAAAAAAGGAAATCATATTTATGTCCAATTGTCTCTTAGTATGTCTTTAGAATGCCATTGTAAACTTTGAGATAACACTGAACCCAATAAAACAATGTTTAAAGATATTTTAAGTTTTTCTAGTCTGTCTTTCTTTTTTGAAGTCTTGATGACAGTGGCTCAACTGAACAGCAGCCAGACTGCAAGTGGCCCCCAGGCTGCACTTTGGTACAATAACCCCTGACATGATGTGTTTCACTCAGAGAGCTGCGTTTCTGAAATAAATGAATTTTTAGTCTTATTGTGATCTGAGTGGTTCTCAGATCACTGCTGTTACTGGGTAGCTCTGGATCCTGACAGTGAGACGATCATGGATTCGGCTCCTGATTGGAGAGTTTCTTCTTCAGCTTCTATATATATATATATATATATATATATTAAAAATAAAATCATACTTTAAATCTAAAGTGCCCTCAGCTGAGTGTCTGCATGTGAATTTCTGTTTCTTAATGGATTTGTGTCTCTATAACAGAAACCTGAAGAGTAAGGCCCCAAGTCTAAGTTGAGAGCCTGAGACTCAGCTGCATCAAAAGACACATTATTCCACAACATTCATCAATGACTGAATGCAAAAATGCAAACACTCAAAGCCAGTAAAAGCTTTAGGAACCATTCGTCTTCTAGAGTGTTTTGCTTCCTCATTATATGGACTGTCCTCTGAAGGGGGAAGAAGCAACAAGTACCTAAGGCTCTGAGGTACAACACAAACAAAAACAAAAAGGAACCAAACCGAGCTGGTAAACAGGCTGTTTGTCAGCAGATCCAGCCTGGAAAAGTCCAGATCTCTGCAGAAATATTTTATTTGCATTTCTTTTTACTTCTTATTTTACCAGAATTGAAAACCTTTTTCAAAGGCCGAGAGGCTGCAACAAATCCAACAAAGAAAGTAGAGAAAAGGAAATGTCAAGCTGTAAAAGAAAAAAAAAAAGAAAAAAAAACAAAAACTGTTACATGTCATTGAATCTCAACACTGTTATGTCTCCCTGATGGCAAAGACAAGAAGGATTTCTGTGTCTGAATGTGGAAACATTGTTGATTTGCACAAGCAAAGTCTGTAGCAACAACCAATCACTGCTAAGATTTAATGAACAAAATAATTAGTTCATAAACATCCTAAGGGCACTGGAACAAAAACAAGATCATTTCACCGGAGCTGAACCGGATGATCCATTAGACCGTCCAGAGAGAAGACGGTCATCATAGACAAATGTCTTTTTCTTCATGGGACACTTAAAGATGGAAGAAAGTTTTGTTTTCAGATAAGAAAAAAAAATAAACCTTGACATCTTCCAACATTACTGAAATAAATTAGAGATGTTTTGACCCGGTGGAAGTCCAACCATGACCTCCAGGCAGAGCTTCAGACTGCAGCTGATGATGACAAATAACTGGTGTTGTTACAAGTGTTTTCTTTGCTGATGTAATAAAATTTAGATTTAAAAAAAGAAACAAACCACAGTTGGACTTGTATCAACTAATAAAATGTGGAGATGAAATCTCAGCAAAATGTTGCTCATTACTGAGGTTATTGTTGAGACTTTGGTTATAGTTTAAATCAATTTTTTTAAACTATAACTTTTTCTTTCCATCTCTTTCCTTTTTTTCCCCATTACATTATTATATGTATCAAAACTGTAAGCAATCAAATAACACTGATAGTATATTTCATAACTATAAAACTGGACTTTTCCATCACATGGATTGTGCCTCCTTGAACAGGTTAGGATACGTCTATTGGTGATACAAAACATGTTAATCACATCTGTTGCACAAACCATTCTTAGATAATGAGCTTTGAGTCTGCTCAGTTCTGCCTATTTGGGGTTCCTTTCAAAATGCTTTCGGGCTTCTGTCACTTTAAATCTAAGCTGCTGCTGGTCTCTCCCTCACATTCTGGAGATGTGGAGCTTCCTGCACAACCAATAAAAACACAACAAGTGGTTTCTGGATGGTAAGTCAAGAACAAATCACTTTTTCTCTTTTTCAGCAGCCTTGCTTTCATTTACTGCATAAGCACTAAATCCAGCTGACCAAATGTGCTGCAGCGGCGCTTGGGATGCTGGGTAGCAGGCTGGACTTCGCTGGGGATGATGATTTGTGACGTCACATTTGGGAGGTTTCAATTTCCAGACACCAAAATAAACTTTGACTTATTACCTAAAAACATCTGTGTATTTTTGTGTTTGCTTGTTTTTCTTTTGTTTTGTTTTTTTATGCTTTGACTGTTTTTAGAAGCAGTAACCCAAGTGGAAGTATAAAAATGTGAAAATTGAATTTTCTATTTGATAAAACTATCACATACAAACAAAAAACTTGTTGATATTAAAGGTAAGTTTTAGTCTGACGCTGCAGGAAAGACAATTTCATAAAACTCTCTTCACATGTTTGGTTTTGCCCCTTAATTAAAACAAGTAAAACTGAGTTATCATAAAGTTTTATTAATCTGTGATTAAACGCTACAGCAGTAGTAGTGACAGAAGTCTTCAGTAGCGGTAAAGGAGCCTCTGTGGCCCCCCGACTCATTTCCACTGGCCCTTGTCGTAATCCCACTTGCTGGATAATCCCTCCACAGGGTTGATCCTCATGTCCAGCATTCTCTGGAGCTGCCTGGCCTTCCAGTCGTCCTCCAGCGTCCTGGGGCTCGGGGGGTAGACTGGAGAAAACAACAGGTCATGACCCCAGGACTCACCTTTCACTGCCAAATCTGTTAAGAGAGTGAAAACCTTTTTACCGTAAACCCTCTGCCACCAGACCACCAGACCCGTGAAGCCCAGGAAGAAGAGCATTCCGCCCAGCACAGTCTTCCACTCTGCTGTGGGAGCCCTCATCTCGGCGTAGCTCTGGCAGAACTTGAGGCGGTACACTGGAGGGAGGCAGAGAGGAGTCTGCTTTCAACTTCTACATTCAAGATTTAAAAAAAAACAAGCAAAAAAAAACAAAAAACAACAACATAAAACCCCAAAAGGGAGCAAGTTCAAAAGCTAAAAGTTGAATTCAGTCTTTATATAATGATTATTTCAGAAGCGTTTGCATTCGTTTAAACTTCCCACATTTTGTCTCGTTACAACTGAACATTTTAAGGTATTTAACTGAGATTTTACGTGACTGATCAGCACAAAGTGGTGCCTATTGAAACGAAACCTAAAAATGTGTTTTGTTAGACAGGTTTAGAGAACAAAGACGACCACCAGAACCGACCAGACGGGTCAGAATATGGGGAAGAAGTTTAAAGCAGAGTTCTGGCCTAAACTTCTGGTTTTACAACAATCAGAGAAGAAATCAGAGGGTTCATTTACAGGTCTGTGTAAATCGTGTGTGAGCCAGCCTGTGTGTTCTTCTCTGAAGGAAAGTTGGTTTGCATTTACAACACAGTGCTGCAGGTGAATGTTTTACCATCTGATGTAATGGTATCTATTTTCTTTTTTTTTTTTTTCTGACTAATTTCAGTTCCCCTGTCAAAATTTTCCCCTGAATGATTTCTTATTGTGACACATCCAAGGATAAACTGTCTGAGTCATAATCAGCATCATTTTGAGTTGATTTTCAAAGCACATTTAAAACCTGTGGCAAATGATGATTTATAAATATGAAGAAAGGAAATGAAACCTGAACAACCTTTATGTTGTTGAAACCAGTCAGAGGTTTCATCTGACTGGTGTTACTGATATTAATAACCGCTGGCTCATTTGGAGCAGATGATGAAAACGTTAACCTTCCAGATTAAGAAGGGGGCGGGACTTACAGGCGACCTTCTCCTCATTGGTCAGCTGACTCCAGGGTCCTTTCTCCTTCTGCTTCAGCTTCTCTTCATCTTCACTCAGCTCATCCTTATAGGGCTTCTCAGGCAGAGGCATGTCCACGCGGTCGTAGTACATCGGCCGAGACATGTCCACTGTCTCTGACACCTCTGGAAGGACAGCAATACAAGAAGACATGGTTGTTATTATTATTGTTGTTGTTGTTTTTGTTGTTGTTTTCACAGCCATCTAAAGGACGCGATGTTTTCAAGATGGTGCAACAGTGCCCTCTGCTGGATCGATACACACACGTTCTGATGTTTGGATTTTTATTTATTTTTTTTTTTCTATTGAAGTACAAATAAAAACATTTGTAATAATAACTCCAGATTAATGCTGGACATACAGGCACCAGCCTCCCTGTTCAGCTTGGAAGGATAAACGTGTTGGGTGATCAAAAGAAGCACAAAATGGAATAAGAACAAAGTCTTAATAAGACACATTTCTCAAATCGATATGGATATTTTTATGTTAACAGAGAGCTATTTAATAAAGAAGCTGCAAAACCTTTTTGTACTGTAACAGAAATGTAACATGTTGATTAAACATATGGAACAGTGAGGGAATCAGTATGTGTTTTATTAGATCTCAGTGTAGTTTCCACTGATCAGTATTGAGTTTTTTATGGTTACCCCCCAGTAGTTTGTTTCAATTTATGACAACAGGTTTAGGTCAATTTGTTCAGGACTCATGTGGGACCTGAACCTGGAATGAATGAGCAAACAGGTAAACAACAAACAAGCAAACAAACATAGTTGATTAGTTACCATGAACTAATCTCATTAAAACACACTGACTTGATCATTAATGCACAGTGACAATCAGGACCTTTCTTCATATGCAATGCGTTATTTAGAGATTATATGAATTCTAGTATTATATTCAGTTCTTACACTCAGAATCAACAAAGAAAAGAAACAGGAATCATTTACAACTTCTTCACATTTTGCTCCAAAAGTGAGAAACCTTGCCAGTTTATGACAGAAAAAATGCAAAAACAAATGAAAGTTTTTTGAGATTATTAATATGAATAATATTTGTACCATGGCTCTGCTGGCTCGCCGGCCTGCCCTTGCTGCTGGAGGTCAGGGCTGCTGTGGGACGCCCGGCCAGAAGACTTCCCAGGCGAGACGAGGTCAAGCGCAGCATCTGCAAACACACGAGTCAATGTTTTTATCCCGTCTGCTGCTCAGACAGAGCAGAGATTTACTTGAAATCTGGAGACAGAATTTGTTCAAATGACCAACAGCAGAAATACAAGCTGCTGAAGCTCCAAATTGGTCGTCACACTCTGAAAAATCTATTTTGCATGGTGTGCAGTATAACTTACTTTAGTAGTGTTCAAGGCTAATCGACCCGAAACACTATAGAAAGAAAATAGGAGAGTATACAGAAACATAGAACCCAAAACTCACTTATTTCTGGAATTGTTTAATTGAGGGCTACATTTATTATTATGTAGCCCTCACTACATGAGGCTACATAACAATATGTAGCCCCATGTTATTGTGGGACTACATATTAGCCCCACACATATTAAAAATAATTACTATAATTTATTATAATTATTTTAGTAATTACTATATTACTAATTATCATATTAATTACATACTATATAACTAATTGTATATTGATAAACATACTAATATGTTTATATTAGTATGTTCAGGTCAAACTGACCATTAGTTCAGTTTGAACATTATAATATTATTACTAATAATAATACTACTTAATATAAACAAGTTTAAAACATGTTTCCATCATCCATCTATTATCTAATGTGGATAATAGAAAATCAATGGCTTTTTCTATTTGGATAAAGTCAATGGCTGGAATCTCAGCCATTGACTATTAGGTGGTAACTGTGTTTGAATTTTGCCTTAACTGCATTTGATTGCTGCTGGGAAACATGTGGGACAATAATGAGCTGAACTGAACAACCATCAACTATCACTGCTGGGAAAAGTAGTTCAGCAATGTCTTGAATTAAAGGGCTGATGCCACTTTTCAGATTTTTGCTTGCAACAAACTTGGACACAGTATGAATCTGTTTGTCTCTCTTCATACATACATGTTGATTGTTGAAATAACTAACATTTAACAGAAGTATGACTTCATTTTATTTGAAATATTTTAACCACGGGTGTTGATAAATTGCACAGCATCTGTACAATAGCATTTCTCAGTTTAGAAAACTGATCATTTCAAACATAGGAACTAAAGCAACGTGATGAGAAGAAAGTTGGATTTTCTCCTGGATCCGGCTCTTGGTGTTAATCACACACGACGCCTCAATCTACAATCCACCTCGTCACGTTTACTTTCATATTTGGTGTTTCAGGTTTGATCAGTGAGGGTTCTTTAAACAAGGGCCGGCTTTGAAGCGGCAGTGACGATCGGCAGGTGCTGCTGCTAACAGATCTGTGTTTGTCTGCCTTATCTCAGGCGACACTCCAGATGCTGCTGCTGCTGCCGCCACCGCTGGCTCTGCTCTCGCTCTAAACGTCACCCCAATGTCTTCTGAGATTTTAAAGACATTGTGTTAAAACGACTGGATCTTCTGTTTCTTTGAAGTCAAGTCATTATGGCACGTTTCAGCAAAAAGGCTGTTAAACCATAATACAGAAAGAAACGAAGAAACAAGCAATAAACATTGTATTTTGTCATCAAGCAAAAAAAAACATAATACAGAAAGAAACGACGAAACAAGCAATAAACATTGTATTTTGTCATCAAGCAAAAAAAAAAAGAAGTATCAAACATGTTAGTCAGTGTTCCAGTCAATATTAAGAAAAGTCAGCTCTAAACAGGACGGTTTTTTGGCTCGGTTTAAAGGAACTCAGTGTTTCGGGTGTTTTGCAGTTTTCTGGAAGTTTGTTCTCAATTTGTGGTGCATAGAAGATGAATGCTGCTTCTCCATGCTTGGTTCTGTTCTTCTAGATTTGAATCAGAACCTCTGGAAGGTGGATACAGCAGCAGATCTTTGATGTATTTTGGTACTAAGTAAGTAGTTCAGTATTTTAAAGTCTGTCCTCTGAGCTACAGGGGCTTTACACCTGGAGTGGACATCTTCTAATTTATGTTTTTATTTTCCATTACTGAGAACTTGAGAATCTACGAGTTGAAAATGCTCAAGGATCAAACAAATGACATAGATACATTAGAAATGCAAAAGTACATTGATTGTGAATTTCTTTTAGTTTTACCCACAATAAACAAACATGCAAAATGCTACTGCAAATAACAGAGTAGCACTCAAAGAAAGGTTAGGTTTGGATGTCTGGATGTAGGTCACTCACACTTTGAAACACATTCGAGGTCTAAATGTTTGGATTACCAACGAGCCTTTTATGTTTACATTTCTACTCTGCTGTTTAATCTCTGCAAGGACAGAAAAAAAAATTCCGAGGACTTGCAGAGAGACATAAGTTATTTTTTATGTTGCAACTTTTTTCTACATACTCAGTTCGCCTTTAGTCTTCTCACACTGAATCTGTCGGGTCAATCTGTGTCCCTGACTTCCCTGCATGTCCGCCTCTCTCCCCAAGGACTCTCTCTGTGTTGAATCCTTTTTGGATTCGACACAGACTGGTTCTGTGTTGAAGGGTGGTGGTGGTAGTGGGTGGGAGTCTATTCCTGGTTTTATCCCGTTATGCTCCTCTCCATTTGTTGGTGTGAGCGACCAAAGCCGGATACTCACGGTGATGGTGAGACTGGAAGATGCAGCAGGAAAAGCAGTAACGGTTCGTGAGAAAAAAAAGTCTGCTTCAGCCTTCTCTCCCGTCGCCTCCTGACACTGAGCTGGAGTCAACTGGTGGGCGGGCGACAAAAGAAGAGAGAGAGAGAGAGAGAGAGAGAGAGAGAGAGAGAGAGAGAGAGAGAGAGAGAGAGAGAGAGAGAGAGAGAGAGAGAGAGAGAGAGAGAGAGAGAGAGGGGAGGGAGGCTGGGAGAGAGATCAGATTGGGACAAATAAACAATTGAGAAGAGTGTGTGAGAGGACTAGCAAAAACAGAGAGAGGGTTCAGTTTCAAGTAAGATGAGGGCAACTTCCAGGCTCCTTTCAGGTTTTAATTAGGCCATTGGGTCGGCCGGAGTCCTTCAGGTGCAGCTTTGTGTGGGTACGAAGGGGGACTCCAGGTTCTGATTGGCACTGAGCCTTTATCTCATTATGGCAGCCAAGAGTCAGCAGCCACAGTTGGCCTGAAAGGTTAAATAAGGAGCACAAAGCACAAAAACAGCACAGGTTAACCTTCAGACACTCCTTCGTTGGTCCAACTGACAAGACCAGTAACTTTAGCAATAAACTAAAGGCTTAAATATAGAGCAAAATGCTAATTTCTGTCATTTTTGTGAGTTGAATGGAGGAGGTCACTGGTCAGCACTCCAAATGTATTATGTGACTAGCCAAGTTTGCCAGGTTTACATGATTCCTGCATCTGCAGCCAACTCAGGTTAAAATACAACCAGAGCGAGTTTGGGGAACAATTCAGCAGTTAGATATCCAGTAGGTAACTTCTACAAAAATATGTTTTCCTGAAAACATTTGTAAAAACTGTCATCCTGTCATGACAGCATAATATGAGACAGACAATCTGCAAGAAATTAAACTCCCTCCCTGTGATCCTACTACCATCTGCAGAAGTGCAACACTCCTGGTCGAAACCAACCAATCAGAGCCAGAGGCTTAGTGCTCTCAATTAAGATCATGTACTGTATGTGCTGCTAAATGTGCTAATTACAACTTATTGGAAAACCAGTGATGTGCTGTCATTGGTGTCTATGATAACTTGCACTAGCATTTGTGGTAGGCTATGTTGTGGTGAACCAGCTGTAGCATAGCAGAGAATGAAGGCATGTACATGAGCTTGATTGACAGCGCTCAGCCCTCCTTCTGGCTCTGATTGATTATTTGACTGAGTGGTTTATTTCTGTGGTTAGCACAGGGAGAAGGCAGAACAGCTCGATGCCAAAACATCTTTTGGTGCTTCGACATCGCATCTCAATTTCACAAATATGTAAAAAAAACCCACACAAATAAAAACATTTTATAAAAGCTCCACATCGCAGCTTTAATTGTGTTGAAAAGGAGAGAAGTGCTGAAGATATGCTCTGTTTCTGTTAATACTGTCATAGTCAATGAATTAGAATGTACCAATAAGTCCTGTCAGATTTATACTGCATTGGTAACACTGTTGCCATGGAGCAAGAAGGTCTTGGGTTTGAATCCCAGTCTGCAGTCTTTGTATGTTTTGTGTTTTTAACAGGTACTCCAGCTTCCTTCCTAACACGACTGACGGTTAATTAGTCTCTCTGAGTTCTTAGGTATAAATGTGTGGGTGGACGGGTGATTGTCCTGTGTGTCTTTGTGCTGCCTTGATGGACTGGTGACCAGTCCAGCTCGTACCTCTCATCCAGTGACCACTGAGGACAGACAACACCTCACACTCCTCACCCTGCAAGGCAAAGCAGATACAGAAGATGAATGAACGCACGTACAAAAGTTTTCTGGGTGACTCTTGAGTCGACAATGAAAACTTAAACCTTGGTCCACAGTAGGGTTTTGTTAAAGAACTGATCTCCGTGGTAACCGATGTGCTACTGCTGACCACCAGGCTACTTCTAGAGAGGTGGATCACCTCACATCTTAATAGTTCATTTAATGGAGGTAAACACAGCTGTTGGGTATCTTTGTAAGCCAAACATGTAAACATGCTCCTCCCTGGGGGTCCACATGTCCAAACAGGATGTGGAGAGGCCTCTGCTTCCTGCTGTCTGCATGAGAAACTGGGCCCTCTGGGGCTGCAGAGACAGTCAACTAAAGCAGTTCTCTTTTTTCCTTATGGTTTGTTTTGGCCAGATTTTACATTTCAGTATACAAAAAATAAATACCACTAGGTTCCAAATTACACACTGATTAAAGGTTACTCCTCACTGTATGTATTTACAAGACCCAAGGTGTAGGTTGTGCAAGGAGGCCCCTGAGACAGTCCAGTACATAACAGCAGGGTGCAAGATACTGGCAGGAAAAGCGTACATGGAACGACATAACCAAGTGGCAGGCATAGTGTACAGAAACATCTGTGCAGAATATGGACTGGAAACCCCGAGATCAAAGTGGGAAACACCCCCAAAGGTGGTGGAGAATGCCAGAGCTAAGATCCTGTGGGACTTCCAGATCCAGACAGACAGAATGGTAATGGCGAACCAACCAGACATTGTCGTAGTGGACAAACAACAGAGGAAAGCCGTTGTGATAGATGTAGCAATACCAAGTGATTGCAACATCAGGAAAAAGGAGCACGAGAAACTGGAGAAATACCAGGGCCTTAGGGAGGAACTGGAGAGGGCCTGGAAGGTGAAGACCACAGTGGTGCCTGTGGTCATCGGGGCCCTCGGGGCAGTCACCCCCAAACTGGAGCAGTGGCTACAACAGATCCCAGGAACAACATCAGACATCTCAGTCCAGAAATGTGCAGTCCTTGGCACAACCAAGATACTGCGCAGGATCCTCAAGCTCCCAGGCCTCTGGTAGAGGACCCGAGCTCAGAGGATAAGAACCACCCGCGGTGGGTGAGAAGGGAATTTTTATATATATATATATATATATATATGTATCATGAATATATTATATTTAATATTAATATGAATATTGATATATTCATATGAATATTGCTATTATTATTACTAATAATACTACTACTTAATATAAACAAGTTTAAAAAATGTTTCCATCATCCATCTATTATCTAATGTGCTTAAAGTCTTTTTGTACTGTGGGAGGAAGCCGGAGCACCCGGAGAGAATCCACTCATGCACATGGAGAACATGAATAAAGAACCCAGGCTGGGATTCAAACCCATGACTTCATTGCTGCAAGGCAACAGAGCTACCAACTGTGCAGGCCTGATCTTTTATTTTTGCTGTTTTATTCATGAAATTAGTTTTTTAAGAAGAATTTAGAGACCAGGTTAAAGAAAGGTTTGCTATGTTAGGTTCATAATTAATGAAGCCTTAAGCTTGACGCTCTCCGTCTTTCCCCTTAATCTCACTTTAAAACAAAAACAAAAACAACAACAACAAAAAAACAGACTGCATCCTCTTGATTCTTTGAACTGTTTACTTCAAAAATAAAAACAGTACAAAATGTTACATTCAACACTAATAAAGAGTAAATAAGAAAGAGAAAGAAAAAACGAGGTCAAAAAACTGTGTGGCTTCAGTCCAACTACCCAAATCCCCGTCTTTAGCCACACCCCAAATCTTTGACTATAATTGGATATGCAAATCCTCAAGATGTCCCCAGAAACTGAATTTAGGCTTCTACACTACGTCTCACACTTTAATAAATAATCTTTAAAACTACCTACGAAAAAATGATAAGAACTTGTCAAAACTCTCATCGTCTGGGACATATCCCTCCGGACATGTCCAATCTTCTAAGTCAGCTTTTGTCCTAGGAGTTGAGTTTTCACACTTAATCCTCCCATATTTAGAACGAGTGAAGCGACTGTACCTTCTGAGGGCAGCATCTAGCTCAGCATTCACTTCAAATTCCTGCTTCTTCAAATCATCTGATTCTTCTTCCCCAGCCGGGGAAGTTTCCTTCACTGCCCAAGAAGGTTTGAAAATGGAAGCATCGATTTCGTCGTATTCTTTCATTGACTCGTCCTCATAACCGGTAATATCAAACTGGATGTTAGGAAGGAGTATGTTAAATATTTTTCTCACTCCTGTGGTCACCAAATATCCAGTTCCGAATGACAAGGGATAAAACATCGTAATCAAAACCTCCTCCATTTGAAAATCTCTTGAAAAACACAGGGCTAATCGTCAAAGGGCTGCTTGTCAACTACTTGATGTTTTGACATGGAAGCATTTATAACCTCAGATGTTCTTTGATCTATTACATAGACCTGTGTCATAGACAGTGAAGTCATAGCTACAATGAGCTCACTGTAGTTCTGGGGTAATGTCCTGCTCCTGATCGTTGCTATGGAAACGGTCAAATCAGTTCTGCATGACTTTAACTATTAATCCTATGCAACTGCATCACTTAATCATTTGAGGCAAACAGTTAAACATGACGGACATTTGAAGTATATATTTCAGGGGGCTCGGGATTAAAACATGGATTTTAATTGTTAAATATTAAGTTTAGATTGACAATGGTATATTAAAACCATTAATTTATGTAGCCTTTATTTTTAAAATAATTTTATCAGGTTTAAAATTTTAACAGCTTTAAAATCACATTTTACTTTACATTTCACTGTAAATTTGCCAAAAATTGCTCTTAAAAAAGTCTCTCTTTTTTAAAGAGGAACTTTGCTACGTTTTTATTATCTTCAGTATCTTCAGATCATATTTCAATAAAACAGTAGCCTTGCACCATCTGTTTTGTCTTTGTCTTTTTTCAAAATAACGTACGGACGTTTTTTTTTTTTTTTTAAAGAATATAAAACAAGTAGAGACACACACAACCAATTATCAAACTAACAAGATAGGCAACCTAAAGAACATTGCTAAACAAACAACCCCCCGCCCCCAAAAAAAAACAAAACAAAAAAAAAGAAATAGATCATTTTATCAACTATAGGGGATTTCTAAGTCAGAACAAATCAAATATGTACCAGATGATAAGAATGCATAAGAAAATATAGAATGGACGGATTTCTTTAGTAAGTAATAACACAGATGTCCACTTGATGGCAGCACTACATAAATAGTAAAGAATGTATAAAGCTGGTGGATTTAACTCTGAAGGAAAATGAAAGTGAAAAACCTTTTCAGATGGAGTTGAAATAATGCCCATTGGGACATTAGCATTTTTTAACTCTTCAACCTCCTTATTGCAGCCATTCAGAGGATTTGCAACAAGCCAAGGTTTTATTATAAAGAATCTGAACATATCTTCAGAGTAGGTTCTCATACTTGGATTTATGATTACCAATTGTCGAGTTGCACAAATATTCAATGAGCACACAACCATTTTCCTGAAGAGTTGACTTTTCATTTCAGGATTTGATAATCTGCCTATATTGGAGGTCAATGCCAGACTTGTTGTTTTGCACAGATGTTATTCCTGACATCAGAAAGAGCTCCAATTTTAGAAAGCAGTCAGCAGTCAGAGTCATAAAAAAGCTGCCAAACAGGTCAGACTTCAGTTTTCCATCCTGGAAAATCATTTGATACAACGCAACTGAAACAACTTGCAGCGTAAGAAATGAAGCTCCAGAGTAAATCAAAGCACAGAGTTTCTATTTGTCTCTCCAGACAGAGAGCCGCTCCCTACACGACATCTAACAAAAGCATCTGTCAAACAAGACAGCAGCTGCCAGCTCAACGCATGACCCAGTAGGGCACGCGTCCCTCATTTATTTATGGAAATTAGCTGAGCACCGTGACAGTGCAGATACCTCCCAAACACCTCCTCCACCGCGCACTTTGTGCTGCGGGACCTGGGGGGTCTTTACCCCTCTTTGACCTCCAGCACCCCACCCAGCTCCACCCCCTTTAACATGGAGGTGTTCCTCCATCTCTCTTGAGGAAACGTTTTTCATCCGTCAATTCTCTTCCTTATTGTGTTCATCCCACACCCATCATCTGTTTTTCAACGGTAAAACAGAAACTGAAGATCGAAAAGCGGTAAAGCGCTTGGTGTTGATCTGGGTCCAAATGTCACACACCCACGAAGTAACCCGTCTCCTCAAACCGCCCAATGACAGAACACATTCAGCCTACTCTCATATATTTCCCATCAGACATCTAGACCGACAGGTTTAGGATGTTTTCACACCTGATAGTCCAGTAGACTCAGTTTGATTGAGAACCAAACTTGCAAAATTTGTTACATTTTCAGTTGTTGCAGTTTGCTTTCACACTGCACTGTGTGAAAGCACAGTGCAGGTTGCTCAAATCCAAAACCTTTGAGCAACCTGCACCCCTCTCACCTCACTCACCTGTGAGGCCGCTGCACCAAGAACTGCTGAAGGAAATGGAACAAAAACCTCTGAAGAAGACACAAAATAAAATAAAATAAAATAAAAACTGGAGTAGTGTTGTATTTTGTTATAGGGCTTCTTTTTTATTTTGGTAAAAGACCACAAGTCATTTTTCCTGTCTGTTTGTGTTTTTTTTTGGGTTGTTTTCACCCAGCATTCTCTACGCTGTAGTCTACTCCCCCTCTTGAAGTGGTCTCCAGTCAGCTTGGCTTTCACATATTTATTTGAACAGCACCAGAGTTTATTCCAAATGAGCTGAGTCTGAGATTTGTAGGTGGACCAGTTCAAGTTCACATCAGAGTTTGATTACACATCCTCAAGTGACCCAGACCTTCAAGGCAAATCAACTAGTTTGATTAAAGCGGTCTAATCGGAGCTGGTGTGAATGCAGTCTTCGCCTAATTCTTGCTAACTAACCTGGTGTGTTCTGGATGTATCAAGTGTAACTAGATGCCTTTGTGTTGCTTTATCATTGCTGTGGTGAACACACACTGTTTTGATTAATTCAGTTCATTTTTTCTGTAGGAAGGAAGTTCCTGATGGTATTCCTCTCAAACTGTCTCTTCTCCAACTCTTGTGTCTCACTTATGTCCATCATTGTAACTGCAGCTCTCCCTCCGCTAAAGGACATCCAGAGAGACTGCAGGAACACAGACTGTCATGAGAATGCGTCTGCAGCAAACCATTAATTCCTCTTCTGTTGCAAATGTAGGTCACACTGAGCCAAACCCCCATCTGTGACGGTGTGTGGCCTCAGATCTCTGGGACTGCTGTGTGAAACCTCAGATCTGTTGCTCCTTAACCTCTACAACTCTTGACCTTCCTTCACCAGCGGAACATTTGTGGCTTTTATAAGTACTGTGCAGTATGCTGTTGTCAGCACATGAGTGCTCAAGACCCTTCCCTCTAGGCTTTGTACGTAACTGGGTCATACTCTTGTCTCCCCCATATCAACGAGGTTTTATTTCTTCCTCTCTCTCTCTCCTCATTCCTATTGCCAAAGACTGCTGTCATATTCTACCCTGCTGCTTTGTGTTGCTTTGGTGGGCCCTGTGTTCTCGCCCCCCTTCCTGGCGTCTCCTCAAACAGAACATCCAAAGCATGACTAAGGATGAAAGGGACCGGCAAGCAGCTTGCAGTGCACGCATGATCCAAAATAGCAACAAAATATGGTTCTAAATCAGTTTTTTTCTCATCATCGAAATCAAGGAAAGCAAAATATGCCTCAGTCTTGAATCATGCAGCTATATAAAATCCATGGAAAAGTGGGTTGATGTTGTTTTGAGCCAGATATTTTCTGGAAATTTAGACAAGTTGCATAGAGGCCATATTGCCAAAAGTAAAGACTCTCTTAGTTTTACACATATGAACTTGTACAACATCTCATTCTTTTGTTTATCTCACTGTGTACTTATTAGTTACATGTTAATAATGTGAATCTGCTGCTTTTATTAATGTTCATTAGCCATGCTTGCTCACCTTTGAACTAGTAACAGTTTCAGTTTTCCTGAAAATACTTTCTACAAAGTTTAGGAGGGTGCTTATGGAAATTTCTGGGCTTTTTTCCAAAAACACATTATAGTGAAGTTAGACAGAAAAGTCTCCACTGCTCTGAATTCCAGTGGCTGCATACTTCACACCACTGCATTGCACGTGGTGACGAGAGGCTTGGATCTGCTCCAGGTATTTTAAAGGCCTCATAAAATTTGGCGGTTATTGACTCTGTAGGAGGTTGGTGACGTTTTTCAACTCCTCCTATCACGACCCTGCACTGGAATTCACTGAGCACTTGAAGACCACCCTTTCTTTTGCACAAGTTTGCAGAAGCAGTCTGTATGACCTCAATTCATAACTTGTTATTATGTGGAGCATACTTGTATATCATAAATAGACAATGAAGGGAAATGTTTTTTCTCTTGTTCAGGGCATATTGATGAATTTGGAAGAATATCAATTGAAGCAGCACCTGTCACATCTTGATGGCCAAGGAAAGGAAGCTTTCTCAGAAGTCAGTGTAACTCCGTTGTGAGGAGTGACGTTTATCCACTAGTCTGTGTTCCATCTCCATGTTAACCAGCAGTAGGGATCAATGTGTCTTGTTGGTCCCGGCTGCTTCCATTACTACGTCTAGTTTCAAATCAGACATTCACCACAGCATCTGGATGTACAGTATGTTTCACAGCAGACCAACTGCTTTGTCATCTGGATGGAAGCGTTCTAACAACCAGCTCGCTGGTGCCGCCTGGAATCAGATGCATTGCACAGGTGATGATCACGTTCATTAACATTAACAGGATGGAGTTGCTTCCAGAAGGTCATTGTTAATGACTCTGCTGCCTATTCTATGTCCCCCAGGACCAGGACACAGCATTCCATGCATTCTCTTTAGCTGTGTTTCCCTTGACCAAAAAAATCACTTAAATTGAATTGCGAAAATAAATGCGCCCAATGTAAACATGGCGATTTCGAAAACATGTGTTTTGAATAAAGTTTTCACAAAACTGCAACGGAAACACTTTTTTGGCATCACACAAATCATGTCACCACCAGCCGGATGTTACTACTGGCAAAAACTACTAAGAAGATGACAGGAAGTGGTAGGATGATGATGGCTTGTTCATGTTTTTTTTTTTTCAGACAATGTGCTGCTGGCTCTAGCAGGGATCTCACAGCATCATACAGTTCTTAAAAAACTGTGTCATTCGAATGTGTTGAATCCATAACTTTTCTGTAAAATCACAGAGTGCATTTTCCCCAAAAGGCAGAACACTTATCCACTGTCAGGCATAAGGAGCTTGTCACCAGCAGCATGGGCCCTCTCAACTTATAAACACATCCACAGGTAGACCAGGGGTAAAATTGAACTACTCCTTTTGGCAACCAGATGCCCAAGTAGAAGACCAGATACATATGTTTTCCTTTGATATTGGTTTGTACTTTAGCACATGCATTTCTGTGGGTGTGCTAACATGTTTTCCACAGACAATCTACTTTACTTCCTCAGTAATGCATGGTATTGTCTGTGTTCAGTCTGGTGTGGTGGTATGTTTGACTTCTCCGTGGTGCTACTGCTTCTTACATACTGTAAGATGGGATAAATTTCATCAAAAAAAGCAAACAATTCTGTGGCAGCAGCACTAGACGCTCTCTCAGCCTCCAGGGTTTGGTGATAATCTATCCCACAAACCCCAGCATTTATGTGGAAAAAAATTCACTTCAGGGACGGACGCACAGTTGTTTGAGAGCTGATTTATCACTGTCTATGAGCTGTACAGACAACAGGATCACGAGTCCTCACAAAGAACATAAAGTCCACCGAAATTGGATGTTTTCCTAAAGCCCTGAAATGAAAATCAAAGCCTGACTGAGTCAATTTTCTTCTCTTCAGCAGACTCACTGCAACCTCAAAACTCTCTGGTTTCTTTGTTCAAGCAATAAACGTTTCTTGCAGTTTCTGAAGTTATTCAGATTCGTCGCTCCACATTCTTACGCCGCCAGCCGACATTAGGCTCATGCCGAGCCACACATTATGATCCACAAATCAGCTGCTAAATGTCCATTCACCCGATGAAAGACTTCCACTGTTTGTTTTTTTCTGACGCTGACCTGGATAAAGTGCCTCGTCAGCAGCGAGGCTTCTCCTCTTTGTTTCCTCAGTCATGCTCTTATTGTGTCTCCCTCCAGCGTTCCTCCTCTCAGTTCTTCTTCTTTCTAAAGTTAAGTCTGCCACAGTGAGATAACATTGTGTGTGAAGGCTCGGCATTAGCATGTTCTTTTCACTAACTTTATCACAATCACTATATGTGTTCTTGATATACAGAATTCTAATGAGGAAAACAGGATTACTTGTTGCATCCTGGCAGCGACCATGAGGAGTCTCTTCTTGGGGACCTGAAAGTATTTATAAAACTGAAACCCAAAGTTCTGCTCAACATTGTGAAATTCTCCTTAAGGGAACAGCATTATGTGTTTCCCAGGCCACTTTATGTGCCACTTTATAGCATCATCAGGTAACTATTACCTTCCGTTGTTATGAAGAATGTTGTACATATGCAATTTGACTTTGGATGAAGGAGTAACATTATGACACAACGTAAAGGTAAAAAAGTTGATTTTCACATATTACCGCTCTTTTAATTTTGTTATTTCCTAAATATTGTACTCACACACCTTGAAATGTTCCTAGCGCTTTCCTAACAGCACTGAAATTCACCATATTTGTGGAGTAGAAGGAAAATGGTGCATAGCTGTGCTTCGTGTGTTTGCTTTCAGCGTGTCTGAGTCAAAACGTTAAGTAAATTTTGACAGCACTAAAGACTGAAACCTGAGTCCATTGTTTCACGCAAAATAGTTCAAACTCTGTCAGATTGGACTGAAGAAGACCAAGTTCAGAGTGTTACGACAAATGAAAATATGAAACATAAAATAATCTCATACAGGCACAGTGAACAAACAGGGCTGATGTTCTCATGTTATTGTATGTAAGACAAACAGAAAAAAGGTTATTAAATTAGTTCTAGCAGTTTATTATCAGGGTTACTTTTCCTCACTTGGTATTCCTGTGACATTGTTTCTGGCTCTGCTGCGTTGGTTGGTTTCCATGGCGGTAAAGGGTCAGTTTTTGTCTCCGTCCTGAAAGCTGTGGGCCTTCCCCTGCATGTCAGGAAACATTCAGTTCCCATGGTGGATCACCTGCGGAAACGAGCCCGGGGTCCCGACCCGACGAGGTTCATGACTGTGGACACCGATTTTGTTATTTTACTAATTCTTTAAATCATTGTGAAACGCATAACATGAGCGAAATGCAACATATTGAACAAAAACAATATGTATTATTTGCCCAGCCCTTGAAAACAACACTCTGTTTTGTGTTGGTCTGTCAGATAAAATCCCTGAAGTTATTATCTTCTGACCTGAAGAGGAACGATCAAGAGTCAATGCACAGCTTCACTCATTACAACTAAAACCAGCAATCAGGCCCGAAACCTTCGGAACCACATTAAGTCAGTTACAAAGTCGGCCTTCTATCACCTGAAGAACATCTCCAGGATTAGAGGACAAATGTCTCATAAAGACCTAGAAAAACTCATCCACATATTTATGTACTTTTCATCAATTACTGCAACAGCGTCTTCACAGGTCTGACTAGCAAATCAACCCTCCAGCTGGTTCTGGTCTCCTCTGCATCCCCAGAACCAGAACCAAATAAGAAGTAGCACTTGTGAAGGCTTGTGTGCTCCACAAATCTGGAACAAAACTTCCAGAAAACTGCAAAACTGTTGAATCACTGAGTGCCTTTAAATCTAGACTAAAAACTAACCTGTGTTTAGAATTGCCTTTGATGCACAATCGATTAAGAATTTAACGATGGCACTTGATTAAATGTAATGTCACGACTGTTGATTCTAAGTATCATGTGTGAACTGGAGTGAATGAAATGATAAGTGCCAACAACAAGCTGCGGCTTGAATAAAACAGTTCACTTCACCATGAGAACCTGCTGTGCGTGTGTGCGTGTGTGTGTGTGTGTGTGTGTGTATGTGTGTGTGTGTTTTATCAGATGGAGGTAAATGTTGCGTGGTGCCCCTTATACTTGGTAGCAGCCATGCATGGGACGTTTCAGGAAAATCGTACTTGATGTGACTGAAAAACCACCTCATCTTAACTCCAAAAACTTTCAGCTAAGAACATTTATTTATTTATTTTTGCAATTTCAAATTGCGCAAATTGATGGTTGATGGTCAATGGAGACTCAGCTACATATGAAGGTGATCCACACTTCCTGTAGGATATTAGTCCTGTCTGTTTGTCCTCAGTTCCTAACAGAGAGAAAAAGATTAACTGGGCTTCTGGTGCCATCAGACCTCCTCCAACATTTCTTCATATCTGACTTGAACGTCATGCTGATCTATGCCAATTTGACAGCCTGCAAACACACAACTGCCTTTATATAGTTTCAAAATTACGCCCATGATGCTGATCTTTGCAAAGCAGCCAATCCAGGAGCGCCATTTATTTTCCTTAACGCTGATCAACTAGATCGCTTCTAAGATGGTTTCCACAGTTCATGTTGATGCATACTAAGGTGTATTTATTGTTTGAACTATTAAAATAGGCAGTTATAAATGTAAGCTTATTTTAGCTGTTTGTGGGCCATTGTGGTGTATAAGGCCTGCAAATACCAGACTTCACTATAATCCATTTTCTAACTCTGTTCTCTGTGGATTCTGATCGCAGAGCAGACAGAATGTTCTCAAACCCAAAACGACGCGTTTGCTACGAAACACTTATTTGGCGGATTAAACCACACCTCCGTATCTCTGCACAGTTTCCTTCAGCGATGGTCATTATGCTTGATTCATTATTCATTTTCATAAGATCCATAATTCATGGTTTCGGTTGAAGTGCATCTCTCTACATGTGAACAGCAGTGGGTCCTTAGGGTTTCCATGTTGCTGCAGTCATGCACGCGCCACACTCCATGCCCCAGATTAGGAATATAGAGAGGCGAGGAGGTGGAGGGGGCCAGGCGGTGAAACGCAGAATAAACTGTGGGAATGAGAGGCTCACTGGTGACAGGTTCATCTGCTGATACTGTGATTTATATGCAGTGATTCTGCAGAGCTAATATAGAGAAAGGGGGTGTCAGTGTGTCAGCTGGAAGATATCTTGCTATAACATGTTTCAGAATAGGGATAAATGATGAAGGCAAACTGTCTTGCTAGTTGGCATATATTTACATCATCGCCTGTACCTTACTAAAATAATGGCCTAACTCATTTTTACCAAAAGTCATTTTAAATCATCTTATGGTAACAGCCCCCCCCCAAAAAAAAAACAAAAAAAAAACAGAGATCGAATTTTTTTAACAAAAATAACTTGGGCCAAAAATACTTCAGCAGATAAATAGTGAAAAGGCCAATAAACATTTTTACCCATTTAATTACCTTAAGCTGTAATAAATAGTTCTTTTGGTCACTTGTATCACTATCACCACAGTTCCACAAAACAGTGATAAAACCTTTCAGTCCATGTTGTCCATCCCTACCGGATATAAAATCAGGTGAAAAGAAAAGGTTTTGTGAGTGAAAACAGAACAAAATCAAATGTCACAGTGCAAAGTCCAGTGGTTTTGTACACATGAATTCGGATGCCATACCAAAGCCTTAAAGGGATTGTTAAGGAGTTTTGAACAGAGCATCTGTTAAAATAAAACAAACTGCAACGTTGGAGAACAAATAGCATCATAAATCCAAAAAAAGCATACCAGGATTTAAAAACATGGTTATCATCCAGTGGAAATCAACCCAACGTGCTGATTTTCTAGTCATTCGTCATCCTGTCAAACCTCCCCAGATAAGACATGAAACACCTGTCCTGCCCTTTTTTTCAACTCACTATTTATCTACAAAAAAAATTGCTCTCACAAGACTGCACTAAGCCGTCCTTAGTGCAGCCTTGTGAGAGCTTTGCAGTCCTGCTGTATGAGGCGTTTTCTCTCAGAGGTATAAGATTAGCACAGTGTTGTAGAAATTTCTGGCACATGTGCAAAGCGTTTTACATTTTTTTTAAGAGTTTGCTAATGGCTGCTTCCTGTCTGCTGCGCAGAAACAAAGAGCAGTTCTGTGACCTGCTTTTCTCTAACTACGCAAAATTGATTGAGGCAGCACTTTTTAAAGACAAACATGAAACTTTAGAGGAGGTTTGTGCAAAAGAGTAGAGGATGTGGTAAGGTCCTGATGACATAATCGGTGGATTATGAATTATCTCTCTCGTGGATCTGTGGGGTCAGAAAATGCTCCTTCCCTTGGGTTCTGACCCCAACTTTGCAGCTGAAATCAACCACACTCTGTGTGAGTGAGTGTGTGCATGACAGAAATCTCCAGAGACTATTTCATGTGTGCACTTTAAAACTCACTGCAAAAGGTGGAGCATGAGGCAAAAATAATACAAAAGATCCCAGGCCTGACCTATGACCTGCATCATCTAGCTGCACCCACCCGCTCCTGCCCTTCATCATCCTCCTCCACCTCCCTGCATCCTCTTGGCACTTGTTTGTCTAGATGGAGAGGAGGCGCAGCAGCTGCCTGTCAGTAGAACAGGAATAGAGGAGGTATACTGAGTGATTATGCAGGAAAATTTATTTTCCTTAAGTTTTTTTTTATTATTTTTGGCACAGATTAATGTTATTATCACAACATACATTTGCAGTTCTTACATTTATTCTCCCTTTCTTGAACTTGTACCAATAGTTTGAATGTGACTGAACAGAAAAAATGCAGATGGGGCTATTAAAGCTGCACATTGTAAAAATGTGTTTTCTCTTTGTTGTTGTTTTTTATTTTACACATTTGTTAAAACAAATCTCATGACAGTGAATAATGACTGAAAAGTTTGATCTCCTCCACCTCCATCAAGAGCTACTGTGACTATCCAATTAGAGCCGGGGGGGCGGGTCTGAGCGGGACCAATCACACCCACCATTAGCCTTAGCGATGGCGGGTCTAAATGATGCAGAGAGCGAGGGTGAGATGAGGGTTTTGTGAGAGGTGCACTCATGACCATGACTGACAGTGCTAAGAGCCTCTCCCTGGCTGTGATTGGTTGTTTCTAGTAAGCACTTGCAGAAGGCAGAGGAGCTTGTTTTTTTCACAGAATATTTGTCTCATACCACACTTTCATGACATAGTGACAGATTAAACACATGTGTAAAGAAATTTTTTTTTTATATATATACATATATAAAAGTTACATAGTGCAGCTTCACAATCTGGCTCAGTGGCCAGAGTAATCATCCATGTCAAGTGGCCTACTGATTGGTGTACAAATGTGTTTTTTCTTCCACTCAACTTTACATTAATATCCTTTGACAAAGCACTCTGTAAAGTGCTCACAAAGTGAAATACTACAAGCTGGATTTTTTTTTTCTTCTAATTTTGACTGGTTATCTGTCTGTGTGTGTGTGTCATGACTGCATGAGATTCACTTTTAAATAAATGAACCATTCAGGGATATTTGGGTGTGTTTGTGTGAATGGGTGAATGTGGTTCTTGTATACAGTGCTCTGACTGGTCAGTATAAATGTAATAGCTTTTTATGAGTTCAATCTGTTTACCTGTGTAGGTAAGAATTGTTCTGAGATGTTCAATTCAATTCAATTCAATTCAATTCAATTCAATTCAATTCAATTCAATTCAATTCAATTCAATTCAATTCAATTCAATTCCAAGTTATTTCATCAAGTCAGCACATTAAACAATGGTAAAAACAGAGAGCACATATTGTTTCGTAAGGCTGGTTTTCTAACACAGGCTGGTTTGAAAGATCAAAATTAAAATTAAAGATCTGTGTTGCACACACACAGAATTTCTGCAATTATAAACAAGAAAAACATGAAAATGCTTATTAGAGAAAACTTAATTCTCCACAACAAAGTAGGTTGGTGTAGATCAGTAGTTGTTTTTCTTTTAGATATTGGAAATGAAAAATTCTAAGATCTAAGATCTGCTGTTGTTTTCAAATAAATGTGAGCGGCTCCGGTAGCCGGCTTGTGAAAGGCTCAGGACGTCTTCTGGAGAACCTTCATGTTGACTTTGTCTCTTTGTCTTCAGCACTTTTACCAAGCAAAAGCAGAGCAGTAAATTCTAAGTTTGAAGACATAAACGTTTGCTGAGTTTGCTGTGGTTGCCATAATGTGCCCTTACAGAACTACTACGTTTTCTTCTGCCAAAGCTCCTGCCAGGATAAGTAAAGCTAATGCAGCATGCAGCTTCATAAAACGCAGACAGACATGAGGGGAAGTTTTCCCAGCATCCTCCATGAACAAATTTAAACTAGTAAAAGTTTATATCTTTAGTGAAGCCCATAATGCACAGTAATGCTTTGACCTGCAAATAACAAGAAAGCATGATTCAGTTAAAAACCTCTTCACCTTCTATTTACTTTATTTTCCGTTTAAATGTCAGATTTTGAGCACTTTCACTCCGTTTGTCTGTTTTTCCAGTCGACTTGTGTGGAAAGCCCCAGGGGTGTCTGGGATGTCCCAGAGGGAACCTGCTGCCAAACTCTGGTAAATCACCATCTGTCCAAATCCTGAGATCACCTGACCCGAAACCGTCGACTTGACCTTTACCCCTCTGCCCCCGCACGTGCCTGCTGGCCCATCACCCTGCACACGCGTGCGAATGCTAAACAGGACGATGCTGACTAACATTAGTTAAACCTAACACCCTGCTGTCCAGTCGACAGCATTCAGTCTGGTTTTTGTCAATCTGCACGAGCTTCTTACAGTTCAGCACCAGCTCTGAAGCAGAACCGATTCATATCTCTGCATGTGAATAGGATGTATTTGTATGAAGTGGGGTGATGTTTGTCGTAAATCGGCACAACATGATTGCATTTAACTGAAGCGAATTGAAGTTTTGCCTTTAAAGAAAACATCTAGTAGAGGAAGCTACATGAATTCATCACTTTTCTCTCCATTTATGCAACATCTACCCAGGGCTGGATGTACAAGGATGTGGATCCCTGGACTGGAGCCGGTTGTGAGGTCCTATTCAGTTCAAAAACATTCTGCTAAAACAATGCACATCATTAATCAATCAATCGTTATTAATCTGTCCCTTTGTGCAGGGGAGTAGTTTTATGTAAAATACATTGAAAAACATGCATTTAAATATAGAAAAAGCCTTTGGCGCCCCTCAAATGTTGATGCCCTGGGCTCCTTTTTAAAGTCTGGCCCAGTTTCTACTGAAGCCTTTCACCATTAAAACAGAAGTGAATCTGGCTTCTGAATGGTGTGGCATAACTGGAAATCTACTGACACATGATTGTCCAGGTAAAAGGTTGAATTTGGCATGGAGAAAAGTTATCAAAAAAGCAAACAAGAAAGTCATGGTAACTCTGGAGGAGCTGCAAAGATCCACTACTCAGCAGATTGAAAAAAATACACCTCACAGTTTTAGATAAATATTCTCTATGTGGCATTTGTTGTTATTTTTAAAGAACCCCCATTGTTTTCTGTTTTTAAGATTTGAAATAAAGAGAAACATACAATTTAGCAAAAAGATGACAGATTTTTTTTCTGTGGGATGGAAAATGGTGTAACAAAATAAAAACAAAACACATATGCGTTCCAAACTAATGACAAGAAAAACATTTAAAAGCATATCACTAATATTTTTAGTGCCATTCTTTGTTGAAGTTCATTGCAAATATGGTAGGAATAAAGTTAAGAGCTGTTAAAATTCCAATTAATTCTCATGTATTAAAATGGCCTAGTGGAAGCACATTTCTGATTTCATATAGGTGATAACCTACAGCTAGACTGCAGCAAAAGTCACCCTACAATGCAGTGAATAATCAGTGACTGGTAAATAAACCCTGAGTCCTGTGTGGGTCGGGCCAAAGCAGGAAAACACATTGTTGCGTTAAGAGTCATCAGAGGTAAAGTCCAGGATAAGACTCTCCAGCTCTGCGTTGCTTCTAGTAAACCTGCAGTCATTTAGATATCATATCGTCCCATTTAATCTGCTGTCATGGAGTCCAGTGGGCAGATGGACAGATGGCTGTAGTTTTCCCGGATTCCCAGCCGGAAGTTTCGGAAAGCAGAAAGTGCTTTTCTCAAACATTGGGCAGAATGAAGCAGCCCTATAAAAGATTCTTACAGACTAAATGCGCCAATGAAAGTGAAAAGGCTGCCTGCAAAGTATGGAGTATAGAGTTATAATGGCATATTTATTCCACACAACAAACAAATTTACATTAAGTGTAAACTTGTAGTTTGGCGGCTCATGTCTTCGTGGTTGCAGAAATTTGTTGAGTTTTTTTTTTTTTACAAGCTGATAGCACAGAACGCAGTCGTTAAACAACTGTTTTTATATGTGTGTGTGTCAGTTTTTCCGTTTTTCTCACATTCCAGCGAGTGGAGGTAACACAGCTGTACACTGCTATTAGAAAAGCCAGAGGAACGCTGCGGTCCGCTCCCCTGGAAGCCTCGTCTGCTGCCTGGGCCACGGCTCCGTCCTCTGCACACGTTTTCCAGCGGAGTGCCAAGGCACGGAGGACCTCAGTCTGCTTCTCTGGCTTGTTTTTTCCCACATTTTATTGTTGTTTGGAGACATATCCGATGCCCATTGTGTACTCAAAGTAATGTTCCCTCCAATTTGTCTGAAATCAAGCACAGTTTCAAAGTATAATTAATCTCAGCTGGTTCTCAGGGAACAGGTTTCTGAAAAAAAATCATTCTGACTTTGAGAGAAAAAAGGAAATGGCCTCTGAGAAATGTCAGAATTCTGAGAAAAAAGTCAAAATTTTGAGAAGAAATTCAGAATTTTTTGATTGAAGTCGGAATTCCAAGATAAATGTCAGAACTCTGGGATTGAAGGCAGAATTCTGAGAATAAAGTCTGAATCCTTTTATGCTTTCATTCCAAATCCTCTCCTAATTCATAATGTGAAAGAAACAAAACCGAGTAGAGTTTCCGAGGGAAAAACCAAATTATAAATAGTCATACATGATTCCAAAAAGCCAACAAAGGCATGTTATTTTTGCACATCTACTTCCTGAGAAGCTCCAGAAATATCCTGCTGGAAGGAGACGAGGAGTGTTGGTGAGTGCTTGAATGAATCCAACGAAAAGCGTTAAAGAGGAAATCTGTCGGCAGTGATGGACGACTTTTTTCCAAGCCAAGCCTTTTCACCAGCAGCGGACTCTGAATAGCAGGAAACTGACAGTATAAACAGTTCTTTGGTGTTACGCCTGATGGACAGAGCTGATCAAAACAACATTAATCAACATTTATGGTCAAATAGGAAATAGGAAATGATTTGCCAGAAAAAGAGAAGATAGAACTTTGCTTTCCTTCAGGAGAAATAAAAGAAAAGAGTTTAGTAATGAACTTGATTCATTTTTTTCCATTCAGTTTTCATGTTCAGGGTTTAATTTGTTATACTACAAAATGGCTGCAGTGATGACCTTTAAAAAAAAACAATGTGTACTTCGTCAGAAAAACAACTATCTGGGTTGAGTTCGACAGAAAGAAGAGATCAAATCTCAGCCATTTTGTGGTTCTGTTGGTTGTGCTTGTTTGGGTCACGGCTGTAGGAAAATTCCAGGATCCAGACAACGCTTCCAAGGAATTTTTAGTGCAGGTATGTTGCAATGATACCCTCCCATCTCATTTTTCTGAGAAAAATGCAATCAAGATTTTATCAAGACAACAGATTTAAGGTGCAGAAACATTCGAATGAAAATGTCCTTGTAAGTGATATACATCATATTTATAACGGCTGAAGTTAATATAGTTCCTTGCTTGTGCTATAAAATGGCTCTGTGTGCCTAGAAAACACATGATACTGCCCTTGAAATGTTTTTCCATTGTGTTAGTGTGTATAATAACCTGTGTGACCGAACCTGATTTTATAATGACTTCCTGGTCCTCCATGCGAGATTTCGTCCTCCCTGTGATTAGACACAGGTATAATCATTTCAGGGAGAATCCTGGATCAAAATCCTTTCCTGACTGAAGTGAGGCAATCCTCGCCTGACTGGAAATGACACACGTACTTGTCGACATGGCCAAGTTACACAACAGCCAGACAGGCTAATCAACAGGTTCCAAAACACATTATTGTTCATCTTTATGGGGCAACAGAAGGGTCGTTGCATAACGTAAGGAGACCAAATTGTTTATGACTGAGGTGACGAATGTGATTTTACGAGCATGTTGCTTCGAGCTGTTTTCCCCTATAAATACTTTCACTTTGAGCATTTGGCTTTGGAAGGTGTGCGCTTGTGAGTTGGTGTGTGTTGACGCCAGGAGCCCAGGTACCAAACATGAAACGATAAGACGGTTATATAAGCTGGAAAACGAGGAGCTGCCAAGCCTCATAGCACTGAAGTTAGGAGGAAGTCTGTTTGAGAAGCGCTAAATAAAGGCACCAGCACACAGCCAGACGCCACGGCTTGTGTTGATGAGCTGAAGAAGTTTGTCTCACATTTGAAACCGTAACTCTGTTTATTTTTTGGAAATGTAAAGATTGAACATGTCTGGCATTCACTTTCAAAACCATACGCTTTTTTAGATACAAAAAACAAACCAAAGAGTGCTTCCAACTTCATCTTTCACATCTTCTTGTGTTTTTAGACGTATAATAAAACTCATGAACTTCACTGCTGAGCTGAGGAACAACAATAATTTATTTTAGCAATGTTTTGCTCCATTCTCATATGTCTGAGATTAAACACATGAAATTAATAGATTGGCGGAGTTAGATTATTACGCACAACAGTGAAAGCTCTCTTACTGCCATAATAAAAAGTTTTTATGACTAATAAAAACTAAGTACACTCCTGCTACTTCCTTAGGGTGAAGGTGAAGATATAACGTAGCAACCAGACACTACCCTTTAAATACTGTTGATTTATATTAACTGTTGATCAATTAGAAATAAGTTTCTGTTTTTCCGCATGCATTAGAGAGCAGTGTGGGAGACGGAGATGTCAGGTTCCCTCCCACACTCTAACAAGTTCATATTATGGACTCATTGACATTAACCTCACTTAATTCTTTTGGTTTAGTCATGACAACTTGAGTTGAATTAACTTTTTTGTTTTAAGGAACTTTTTCACTTTGCCTTTACTTTAAACAATAAAGTTCAATGCCGCCTTCATGTCCTACGTCTGACGACACGACGCGAGCTTCAGTGAATTGAGCAAGCCTGACATAAATTTGTCAAGTTAAACCAACTTAATAAATTAAGTTGAATACACTTAACTGAATTACTTGTTAACAGTTGAAGCAATTCAGTTAAGTTGGTTCAACTATTTTCTTTTTTCAGTGTAGCACTTTTGAAACACTGAAGCTCCACCTTAGCAACCATTTCTTTCTTGGTCGCCTTTCTGAACAAGGTCTTTCTTTTCTGGCTACTCAGTCGGATTGGAGGGTCTCTGAAGGGTTCGTTTAGTTTCGAACTTCTTTCACTTGGAATTTGAATGAAATCTTTGTTTAATAGCACAAGTTTCTACTTTTTTACACTCCAGGTCTACAGAGAACGCCTCTGGTTCTAGTGCCTGGTTTCTGGTATTGTTGACAACTTTGTTTATACTGCTTTTCTTGGTATTTTATCTGTTTTATTACATTTTTTAAAATCCCCCTTAATTGTTCAGAAATTTGTTTGAAAGTGCATACTAAATAATGTTATTATAATTTGAATTATATGAAGTCTTATTCAGTCAGCTGACCTTGATGGCCTGAGATGACGTCGAAGAATCATCCCAAGATGATCAATAGATCCGCAGGAGATCAATTATGGGTTTCATGGCAAAGTTTGGCTTCGTAGAATATTTTGTGTAGGTTTTTTTAAAAAAAAATATGTTTTAATAAGTTTGTAAAGCACCACATAGATGTTTTATGCAAGAATTGAACAGCAAATGCTTGAAGGCCTGATCAATGTTAACATTGAGGGATCTGAAAAACAAAAATTCCCTTAGTGTTTACTGCTCAAGCAATTCAGGTCAGAACTCAGAATGTTAACATGTAATAATTATTTCACTGGAGTGCCAAAATATTGCACACAGCTTTCAAACACCCAATCTCTTCTGAACAATTTCACGCGCTCCTTTTTTGCATCTTGCAGTCTTCTTACTCATGCATAAAACCCAAACCAAACAATCCACCGTGCACACCTGCTTTTAACCAAAACTAAACAGATTTAAGGTTTCACCTGAACAATATGGAAGTGTTTGTCAGCCGGAGATACGCACAGCGGAAGCTGCAGCTCAAATGTTATGCAAAAGCAGTAATGGCAAAAATGATGCGGCATTTGGAATTTCCACAGAGTTCAGTGTGAGGGAGTAATTTGTCCTCATGTGAATACCTGCCTTATCAGTCAGAGAAGGTTGATTTTTTTTATTTTTTATGACTCAACATTTAAAATGAGCACAGTCAGAAACTGCAGAAAGAACTAAAGATAACCCAAACAAATAGGGACAGAATCAGAAGTGGATATTTGGAACTGGGAGCCGAATCCTTTAAAGTCAACACAGAAATATAACAGCTCTTTAAATTTAGAGCTCACCATCGTTGCATTTTCGTTTCCACTGCAGCTTTGCGAAATACACCAATTTTGATATGACCAAAGAAAAAACACCTCATCATGGCGACAAAACCATTTTATCAAAAAGCAAACTCTTTTTTAATTGCCATGTTTCATTAAGCAAATTTAATTTCAAAATGCCATATTGTGCAATTATACGGTCAGTGGAAATGCTGCAAGATGAGCTAACATGCATGTTTTTCCACTGTGGGAGTGAATTCCCACATGCCACAGTTAGAACATCCAAACTCTGCACATAAAGACCAGGACTACGACTTGAACCTGGATCTCAGGCGACGGTGCGAATAGAACAACATTTACATTCCCTTCATAAAAAAAAGAAAAATGAGAACCACAGGTTTTCTCATCATTGAATTCAGAAAAGATATAAGGCAAGCATCTGCAGCTATAATTTGTGTTATATCGCATCCCATGCTGCTCTTGGCAGTTTTTCTGATGTGTGGAAATTTTTGCATCATTCTCATTCTTATCAACACCCATCCAGACGTTTAGCCTCCTCTCCTTGAGTCAAAGGAGAGCGCTCCAAGGAGTACCGGTTGGGTTTCAGAGGAGAACAAAATAACATTATTCCTCATGGGAACCAGTCTTCTCTGCAAGCACACACGTGAATCAAGGGGAGAAAAACGCGCCTCTCCTCAGAGCTCAAGCTGTCCTGAATTAGTTAATTAAAGCAGTTTACTGCCAAAAGCATTAGCTCATCCCCGCAGCTTGTTTTGTCATTAGTTGAACTTGAGCCCCCATTGGCCCCCATCTCCACGAGAATCGAAAGGAGATCTATGATGATGCTGAAGTGAAAGAATCTTTCCTGGTTGTCTCACCATGGGACTTGATAGCTGTAAAATATTCCCTTGCTGCCTGGATTTATTTCCAAATATGTATAAAAATAAATAGTTTATTTCATCTCAAATTGATCTGAAATTAAATTGAGATGATTATTTCAAATATGGCAAACAGAACCGGTTTAAATTGAAGTATTTAGTATGTAAGTCAGCTAAGAAAATATTGTCTCTGACGATGAGTTTGTGGCAAAGTGCTTTCAATACAATCTCTGGTATGTGCATATCATTCTGTAGTGATATAAAAGAGCATACATGCGTATGCATAAGCATGGGCATGTATTGGAATTTGCAGCAAGAGTTTGCAAAGAGATATGTCAACAAAGCATAATATTTTCAGGGGTTTTTTTTGCACCCATATAGTTCTCTAAAGGAGTGATTCCACTGGAGGAAGCTATCAACTAAGGATGTTTTCTGGGGTCGTTACCACCTTACAGTCATTGTACTCTTTATTAGAGGACAATTTTGATACGACCAAAGAAAAACCACCTGTTTTAACGAATTTGGGCAAGCTGCAGGTCAGCATCTGCATGACTCTGAGTGTTCATACCTGGACTGATTTTTCTGATATGACAGTGGATATTTTTAACACCACAACATGCGAAATATTTTCTCTACTTGTGAAACCACACACACAAAAGAATTGTGTCATTTTACTGCAGTTCACAACAACCCGACTTTACATCAACCAGATGTAATTAATTTGTCGTAATTAAAAGAGTCGTAGATGTTGATGGCTGTGGGCAGGAAGAATTTCCTCTAGCAGTTTGTGTTGCAGCAAACCTTTTTAAACCTCCGACTGAAGACTGTTGTACAATTCAATTTTTGTTGAATAATATTATTTTTAATCTGAATTCACCAGGAGAACAATAACCCGCGGTTTAACTGTACATTCACAGTGAAGCCAGTGATGTGTCTGCTTCCTGAAGGTGATTCCTCGTGGAATATTTTGCCTGAAATGACTGTACAGTGATAAGAGCGGAGAGGAATGTTTGTGGTAGGGTGAACTGTGGGAAATCGGATTGAGTTGAACTTTGCTCGTGAATCTGCTGAAAGTTGATTCACAAGCCCGAAGTTTTGAAATTGCAAAACATCATCTTTATGCAATCTGTAGTGCAGTGTAGGTTTTATCCACATTTTATCCACCTAAACGTCTTTCTGGGCTGGTCTGACCGCCCCTGTGAAAATGTTTTGTCGGAATCATTTTTATGCAATTGTGGAAATTCACACAAAATCAGCAGGTCCCTCATTTATTGGCTCTAAAGCATAACTGTGAGCAAAACAAAGATCAAATACATTGGTTTTAAGTGATTACGTTTTTCTTACTTCTCTTACACTGCTGCCTCAACTTTACCTGTTGCCAAGTTATACACTGTGATCAATGTTGTGAGTCACAAAATGTCACATTTCCTGTCATATGTCAGCGCACAAATTGCAAATACTTCTGAGGTAGTACCAAAATATCAGTGTTTTGGATTATATGAAATCATAAAGACAATCACAAAATCCTGTAGCCATTAAATGAGACTTTTACTAGAATCCTTCAAATTGGATGCTGACATCGGCTTCGAATTAGTCGATTGATGAAAAAATGTTCCAATGTCAAAAGTGGAATTTAATCGGAGTTGTGTTTGCATGGCGCCTGATGCGTTAGAAGAGGAAGTCCACCTGTGCATTGGAGGATATGACTGTGGTGTAAAGGTCACGATGGGCTTCCCTCTGTAAAGCTGTTGATGTTTTTCCACCAGGGGGAGGGAAATGGTTCCCTTTTCTCAGTCACAGGAGGAAGTTAGAACATGAAATGTGCTTCTATTACTCAGATGACCCTTCCTGTATTGGCTCAAGCTGTCCTTCCTCAGTAGACTGAGAGTCAGCTGAAAGGTGATGACTATCTGAGAGATTTCCTCACAGCAGGAGTGACGAAGCCGGGCAAATCGCTCTGGAACTGCTCCGTCTCTTCCTCATGCTGTCAGAAACTCTGCTGTAGCTGTCTGTCACCCTCTTCAACTCTTATTAACCAGAAAGTGTGAATGATTCTGATATTATCTTCCCCGGGGCCACAGCAACACAAACACACACACACAAACACACGCACACACACACCCACACACACACACCATCTAGTAATTTCCAATCTTAATCATTCCCAGGCCGGGAATGCGCATCCTGCATCCTGGAGAAGTCCGTCTACGTGTCAGCGTGGAGCGTGTTTTACGAGCTTTCGGTGTTGGGAGCGTTCCTCACGGCGGGTTTGCTGATGCTGCTGGAATTCTATTCTGGCTTCTCTGTCCCTCCTCAGTCAGTATTAGTTCATGACAGAGTTCAGACACTGCTGGGAGAAACCAACAGATTCTTATTCGCTTTTGTTTTCAGAGAAATGCAAGCAGATTTGTATCCCCCCCCCCATTTATACGCAATGACATGAAAAGCTTTAAGGAATCAGGGTTGGTGGTGTCTGGAAAGAAGCTTATGAGGTTTTCAGCTCGAGGCAGAGGCCCACCACAACCCACTGGCGTCCCGTTCTCGTTCGCTGGGACTGAAGCAGGAAATGGGAACGTGGTCCCAGCATGCTCTTGGAACATCTTGTCATATTGAAGGATTATAGTTTACCGGCAGGGTAGCTGTTTTCTTAACTACTACCCATGTTGGAAATAGACATGTTTCTTTATTTTTAGACAAGTAAATATTCCCTCTTAGCAGGGCACTTTGGGAAAGCATGTCTGCATGGATTTCTTCTTGGAATTAACACTTGACTTCTTTCCTGTTGCTTTCCAGTTACTCCCACCCTCTCAGAAAGGTTCACCATGTCGACAGATACCTCTTCATGCTTGTGGCGCTTGCTAATGTAGTCATATGGCAAAACTTTGTACAAATAGAAAAAACTAAAATGTGTGGTTATATTTTGCCTCTCTTAATGTAGGAAAATGTGTTACTTTACTTTATTAGTAATCTCAGAATAAATCCAGTAACTCAAGGTTGTTGGATTTCATCAATTTTTATTTATTTATTTCCCCCCCCAAAAAACTTAGGAAAAGACAGAAATGTTTCTTTTTTTTTTTTAAGGTAGGTAGTTTTCTTTTTTTTTAATCATGTGTATATTTGCCGTGAATAAATTCCTTTGAGAATAGAATAAATTAATTTAAAGCAATAAAAATAAGACAGTTTTTATTAGAGATCTACCGATCCAATGTTAAAATCTGTATTGGTCCCGATATTGAAATTTGCTTCAGATCTGGTATCGGTGACAGTTTTCCAGGGCAGATCTGTTCAGTCTGATTCTGTGCTTTGTGCTCTGAGTGACATCATGCTTTATTATTTATTTTAGATCATATTTAGAATTTTTAGTTACACTTTCTGGATCATTTGAAAGAAGGTTTGTTGCAGTTGTTGCATGTTTGGCCAAAAATTAAAGTTGCTTCTATATGTTGATATATGTGTATTTAAATGTGCTGTGCTGGTTATCAAATAATGTAATTCAATACATTTATTTAGAGACAGAAATGTTTTCAGTCCATTCAGGAATGGTTTTGTGTAACAGATCAGTATTGGCTGATACTAAACCTCAGACATTGGTATTAGATAGAAGTAAAACACAGGATTGGTGCATACCTAGTTTTTATTTTGTTTTGGGCTTCTTTAAGTTGTTTTTTCTTTGGCTGCTTCAATTCTAAATCTTCGCAGCTAAGAAAGAATGTAAGATTTACATCGTTTTGTCCGTCACCATGTCTGAGGTTTGGGGAGTGAGGTTTTCTGTCTTTTTCTCCCTCTTGCTGTTCATGTTTACTCTACAGTATTTTGGTCCTCCCTTGTGGTGATGCCCTGTTTTTGAATTTAGCTCATCTGGAAAAAAAAAAAGAAGAAGAAGAGGGAATCCTTTCTAATTTAGGTTTATGGTAGATGTCCTCTTTGGCACAGTAGAGTTACTGCACAGACAGAAAAGCTACAACATTAAATCCCAGCTCTATCATCACCCCACCTAGATTCATGTTATAGAGTATAAGTGTGACTGCATGAGCCTGTAACCTCTGTTGCTCATTTAGACAGTTGTGTAACAGAAAATGTGTGATTAACTGGAAAACACCACAGACAAATCTTTCACATCTTTTTTGACACGTTTGGATTAGTGATGTGTTTTTGAAAAACGCAGCACAAGGCAACATGGCGTCATTGTGTTTTTATGTGCAGCACTGTAGTGCAGAAATACAGCAAATTGCAAAAGTATTTATGACCCCTGCAACTTTATGCACATTTTATCAACTCAGTCTCCCTCCACATGGAGACAAACATGCCAATTATTTTGTAAACAATAAAGAAGAGAATTAGGAAAAAAACGGTGAAGACTGCAGTAAGCGTGCCGGGCCTATCTGTGGAGCTTCAGCACAGAATGATGCAAAAAAACTCAGAACAACAGCTTACTGTCATGTTTGTTGCTTGTGAGAGTAATGTACACACGGGTTACAAGGTGTAACGTCATTGTTTCAAAAATGACGCGGCTTACATGCAAACATTGAAACATTAATCCAATAAATTTCAACACAAAAATGATTGCTTCTAGTCTCCCATCGTGTGGGTGCACAGTCTAAACCACAAAACAGCTTGTGAATGTGCTAATAGAGGAGCAAATGTTTCATTTCGTACTTTTGCTGACTTTGAAAGTATTCATCATCACTTAAATTCATTTTTCTGGTGATAATTTACTAGGTTGTTTTGTAAACTTTCAGTTAAGCAAAGTTCAACATCTGGGTTGAAGTTCTGGATGTTCTTCAATAGTCGTTTCGATTCATGCTCTTATTTTGAAGCGGGTGAAGACTGTGCAGCAGTTCCATTTCCTGTCCTCGTGTTCTCTTGCTTTTATTTCCAAATAATTTTTTTTTTCAAACAAGAAACATGGAAGAACAGAGTAAAAAATTAATAGAGAACAAGATATAAACATAAATGTAGACAATATGTATTTGTAATTTATAAAGCGAAAGTTAAATTGCTGCTTGAGGGTGGAAGTTTCTCAAGACCTTATATTATTTAAATTGAAGTTAGCATTTTATCTTCCACTTTTGCTGATGTATAGCTTGAGCTTTAGTGGAAATAAGGAATGATTAGCACTTTATGGTTAAGGCAACAAACCTTTTAGTTAGCCTTTGGCCTTGTTTTCTCTGTATTTTATGTGACAGACCAAAACAAAGAAGAACATTAGTGAAAAGGGATTTGAAAATGATTTTAGGTTTTCTAATAAAATTCTCTGTGTGATGTGTTATATTGACTCTCCATCCTGATTTGATGTTTTGTAGAAGTACTGTACATTTTACAAACAACTGCTGTTTATGTTTTGTTTTTGGGTTTTTTTGAGGGAATGTCTCAACTAGCTTTGCACATCTGACATTTCATTTTCTATTCTTCTTTGCAAAATAGTTCTTAGTGAGATTGGATGGAGAATACGTGATCATCAGTTTTAAGCCTATAAGCTATATTTGTCCTGGATTCTCTAGTCTCCTGACTGCAGGAGTTCCCTCCAGCCTTTCAGGCCTCTGGATGCTTGCAGAGACCTGTCCTCAGCAAGAGGACAGTGCCAGGACAGTGTGACTTGTCCTGGCAGGTTCTAGACTCTGTTTCTACAGTGGCTCAGGCCTCACATGCCGACTCACAGGTGTGGATGGCCAGTCTTGTTGCCGAGGATCCTTAGATGAATTCAATATTGACTCAGTCAGGTGGCCCTCACTTTTGTCCATCCAAAACACTGTGATCCTTCAGGTTTTGGTCCAGCTATAACTTGAATAAGAGTTTTTTAATGTGTTATGTAATACAGTTTTATATGTCTGAATAGATCTCCCTAATGCTTTCTCTTTGTCCCCCTAGCGTGGGAGTAGATTTGGGTCTACTAGTATTTGTGTTGCATGCAGCCCAAATTGAGTCATTATTTCAAATTGGGTCATATGCTGGTTAACCAGACATTTAGGACCTAAATATAGATGACTGCCCAGGTTAAGTGAGCAACATTTGGTACATATGGACTAATTGGTTTCAAATTCTCTGCAGCAGTTGTCTGTAGGCATGCTTGCCCATTTATTTTCACTTGCTGCACCCTTCTGAGGCAGATGACAGTTTGAATCCCGGCCTTCCCCTCCTCATTCCTTCCTTTTTTTTATTCCCATAAGGCCATGCGCCAGCTGTGCACGTGAGACAGACTCTGCCCTGTTGTCATCAGTGCCTCCGGCTGTTTAGAGGTCGTTATCTAGAGGCATACTTTGGGTTAACCATTATTTACCCTGCCCCCTCCTCACTGGACCCACTGACCTACTAATCAGACGGTTCAAACAAGTAGGATGTAGCATGTCTATGTTATAGATCCATGTTGCTCTATTGTGCTGGACTGATTTTACTGGGTATAGGTGCACAGTGCCTGGAAACTTTCCTGTAAGCCCAGAAAAGCCTTGAACTTGTGGTATGATGTAGCCTGGTCATCACCTTCCTACGCAATTCTGCTCTATTATGATCTCTGTTGAATTGGGGTGTGCTGAGTTCGCGCAGGGGTTAAGTAAAACCCACACATGGAGGCCTTGATGTGGCTGACCTGCGCAGACCACTGTTGCAGGTTTGAATCCCGGCCTGGTGACCTTTGCCACATGTCTTTCCCTTCTCTTATTGCCCACATTCCTGTCAATTAACTATCAAATAAAAGCCAATAGAGCCAAAAAAAATCTTAAAAAACAAAAAAATATCCAAAAAAGACGTTTTCTTGTACTGCAATTTCATTGAATTACAAACTCTTCAATTCAATGACGACTTCTAACAGCTACATTACCTGCTAATATAAATTCATGGCCTGTTAAATATTTTTTTGTAAAGAACATTTCTGCTAGAACCAGCCTATAATGTTTGTTTTGACTGTGAAATTCAGCACACTGCATATCAACACAGTCTTTCTTGAAATCTGAATCCAGCTCCCATCTATTATCATTCCTGAAATAATTCCAGGTTTATGGCCAAATACGTAGCATAATTTCAGAGTTAGTCTTCAAACCACATGCTCCTAAACTACTCTCGCTCATCTTGCGTGTCCTAGCGCAAGTTATTTTTCCACCGACTTTAATATCGGAAGAGATGTTAACGTTGTCTCTTCTTTTAACAATTATTTCCCAGGACATTTCCTCCAGTTTGATGCGGGTTGATTTCTCAACCCAACAAGGATGTGGGGTGTCGCAGGCCGGGCCTGTGGAGGCATGCTGTAATGTGAGTGGCAATGTTGGCGCGCCTTGCATTTCTGGAGTGAGTGTGTGTGCACAACGTGACAGAGATTATGATTTGGGTATGAGAGAAAGGAGCCAGAGGAACCTAATACCATCACTCTCTTATGGTGGTCTCTATGAAAAGATCAAGGAAGGGAAATAAGAAAAGAGCAGCAATGTGTGTGTGTCTGTGTTTTGTAAACTTCCATCGCTGTGTCAATATTGACTCATCACTTTATGGGTAGGTAGGCACGTGAGTGTGCTAAATGTTGGGAATCACAAAGTGTTCGGCCAAATGAGAAGGCAGTGCACACTCACACTAATACTTTTAATCCACCTGCCTCCGCTGCGTCTCCGCCAGAAGGTTCACGTTCCCATGGAGTTACGTTACTGCTGCTAGGAGACTTACAAAAGTATTGTGACTAAAAAAAAATATCCACCGGCTTAAAAGTATTGTGGCATTCGTAAGAGATGAGGAAGAAAGCTGATAGGACGCTGGAATTTTGAAGGAGTGAAGCGATCCAATGTTGTTCTTTCAATATTTGTAGGGAAGGGAGGGGAGGAAGGAAGGGACAGAGGTCTGATTGGCACCATAGGTGGTGTTTCGGAATTTGTTGACCCAGCTGAAATGTTTATTGTACACACTATCTACTCCCGCTGAGTTTTTTAGACTTTACCACTGTTTTTATTTTCATGCTTAGCAAAGAGTCCAGGGGAAATCCGCCTGCTGTTTCTGGCGCTGTAGAGGGACTGACCAGTCATGTGGGTTTGATGTGGGGTGCAGTGCCTGAATCTCTGTGTTAGAATGCACACCATACATGTGTGCTTACCACAGGGAGGTGAGTGTGGTGCACCCCTCCCTGCTGACTCCTTTAAACAAGCAGCGCTGAATGCTTGGACTGTAAGGAGGGAGGGATGCTCGGCAACTGTGTGCAGGAAAAAAAATCTGCTGAAGCTATTATATTGTGTTGGGATTGCAAACACAAAGTAGTGTGTACTATTGGACATGCATTTGTTTCTGGCCTTTCTGAGTTCTAGGATCTCATTTTGTTGCAGCTGCAACTTCGTTGACGTACGTCTCTGCTGGGTTTGGCCATCTAAACATTTTTGTCTATTCAGAACCACTGCAAGAAATGACACAAAAACCTCTGAAGAAGACAGTGAGCATTATGAAATGTAAACAGAAATGGAGGGGCGTGAGTTTTGATCGGCTGTAGGATCTCTTGTTTTTGGCAAAAAACAATCTTCTCTTGCTAGCGCTAGAGTCGAGCGTTAGTTTTGGTTGCATTTCCCCAGAATATCATGCTCTACAATACATTTTTTCCTACTGGTTTATAAGGCTGTTATATATGGTTATAAAAAGTACTTTTATCAAAATGTTTAAGAAATGACCAATACAAAGTTTTCCTCACCTTGCCTCTTTTTCAGGTTTTAATAAGGATCCAGAAACGTTCAGTTCACAATGAAGTATCAATATTGTTGGTTTGTCACATGGCATCTCAGTAAAACATGCTGAAGTTTGTATATCTGAACAAGGAACCATATAAGGAATTGCTTACTTGCTTTAATGTGTTGCATTAGTAAAGCTCCTCCTGGATCTCTACTTCCAGGTTTTGAAAGTAGGATACAGACACACCATGCTTACAGTAATACCCCTTCCTTCATCAGCTGCTCACATTGCATTTCTTTTCCGAGAATTTTTTTCCGACTCAAAGAAATTTGTTGGAAAGGAAACGGCGAAATGTTTACCGGTATTATAAACATGCCACCAAACTGAAGTCATTGCTTCCCTTGTTTATATTTGGTTGGACTCCAACTTTTTATCCTGAGTTCATTATGTAATCATATGAAAGTGCTTGTTCTCTGGCTTCTGACATGCAGTGTTGTACTCTGACTGTTGGGTTATTGAACGACTAATTGTGTTGATATTTATTAGCAGCTTAATCATTTTGATCAGATAAATTTACAGCCCTCAGTGCTAGAGGTGAGTTAATTGGATTCCTTCCAGGCAAATGTGTGGGAGATGATTAATGACAAAATACAGCCTTGAATTCTATTAATGCAAAGGTTATGTTCAAACACTGATATTTTTATCTGCTAAGAAGTGAAGTAATTTGGTCACAAATGATCCACCATAAATGTTCATGTACTGTACACATTTTTACAACTTTTAATAAGAAATAATAACAAATCAAACTTTTGCTGCCCTCAATATACTTTTCAACTCAACAGTGTTGCCCCAGGAGGTAAAATGAGGTAAACCAAACCATATAAAGAAGGTAAAATAATTTCTATTTACACACATACAAAAATAAACAATAACAAAGAGCCAGATCATAAAGTGCAGGGAGGACCGTGTGGCTTCTCGTTAAAGCTCTCACTTCCTGCTCTGCTTCCTCCCTTCCTGCTTCTAGGCAGAGCAGGGTGGAGTCTTCCTCACCCAGCGGAGGAAGAGGAGGAGTGGACTGGAGCCTGAGGAGCAGGGAGGCTTTTCAACTTGCTCCTCATTTGGCCTGAACTCTTTCTCACAGGAAGGCGCGACGCCGCTTATAAAGCTGCTCTGTTACCTGCTTCCTGCAGTGCAGCCCGGGACTCCTGAGCGCTTCCTGATTGGTTACAGTAAGTTCACTTTCTCCATCACGCATGTTTGAGCAGATCGTAGGTCTGAGTTTAGATGCTTAACAGAAGGGGCCGTCCTGTTGCTATTTTCTCCACTTTAAATTAGTTTAATGTGTCATTTATTGATTCTTTTTGCATTATACTTCTGTCCGTCGAGAAAAAAAAATCTGCATTTAAATTTACTGTGAACCCTCTGAAAACGTCTGTGACGGTCTGTGGAGCTGCTGTGACTGACTGGACTCCTTTGTCCTTCAATGAGAATACAGATCTAGAAATACAGATCTAAGAATACAGATCTAGAAACACAGATCTAAGAATACAGATCTAGAAATACAGATCTAATAATACAGATCTAGAAATACAGATCTAAGAATACAGATCTAGAAATACAGATCTGGTGCCGCTACAGGTTTTCATTCTGCAGCGAGGCACTGAGAGGATGTTATAGAAAGGAAACGTTTTCTCTTATACCGAATGATGTGATTGTTTTAGACCGAAGAGATGGACTTAATCACACTGTTGGCTAAAAAAAAAGAAACTGTTTCTGCTGCCAACACCTGTCTGTGATAAAAAAACCAGGATTTACTAAGGGTTAACTATAGGAGAATGAGAGCTTTGTGTGCGTGTGTGTGCGCGCGTGGGTGTGTGTGTGTGAGCAACATACTTTCATCATAAATCCAACACTGACATCCTGGTGACCACTCTCTCTTCCGGTGTGTGTGACTGTGTGTCTGACTGTGTGTGTGGTGGTTCTGGATCTGAGTCAGGGCAGCAGTCTGTCATTACTCCTCTCTGGAATGTTTCTCACTACGTTAAGAGAAAAGTCTTTGTTTTTCTCCTTTCTATTTTTTTTTTTTAAATTTGCCCTCACGTGCTCTAGCTGCTGCATAAAACCAAGCGTTTACTGTGCGCTTTATGCCCCCAGGTGTTACAGTCAAAATGTGTGTGTGTGTGTGTGTGTGTGTGTGTGTGTGTGTGTGGGTGTGTGTGTGTGTGTGTGTGTGTGTTGAGTGAGGTGAAAGTAGTGGCCTTCAGCCTCTCATTCCCGCTCTAATGTATGGCGAACTGTTCTCAGATCAGCTGGGGATTTATCATCTTGGTGTTTAGAATCATCCCTGGGAAAATGTAAAAACAGAATCCTGAGCAAAACTGTTTCTGTTTTCATCTAAAATCATTGACATTGATGCTAACAGTGATTTGAATGAACTTCAGGCTTCAAACACAAAACAGCTGGAAAGCAGCATCATTTGATCTGGAGCCAATTTCTTATAATCTGATTTTGCAAAGCTTTAAAACTGACTTTAGCCAACTGATCATTCGAAACATGTTTCCTGCAGCAAAGGTGTGTAAATATTTGGAGGACAGGCAAAGTGACACTGTGTGGATAAGACTGAGAAACGTTGGTGTTGACCAGGATTTTATTGCTATTTTCTAAATAAAAGGAAAGAAGTGGCAGGAATCGGATATTGAACTTTCAACTTTTCTTCACGTCTAATGTAAACGATTCTCTTGAAATTGGTTTCTGTAACATTTCTAAAGCCAGCATGATCCATGAAAGAAACTCAAAGTATTAAAACACAGTAGGCTGCAAATTCAACATTATTACATTGCGTTGCAATCAGTTTTAGCTGATATGTGCCATGCATTCAGGTTCTCTATGTCGTCCATGTTGTTTAATGCAGCAGAAAAAGTTTAACAATGTAAAGAGATGGTAAGTTATTAAAATAGAAAGCTATCTGTATTTAGTCTGTAACAACTGATACACTGAAGAGTGTTGTTGCAGAGGTCTCTCCAAGCTTAGCAATGGTGCATGCACTGATCAGAAAAAAAAAAACAGATTTTTGAGTTTCTACTCACGATCAATTGTGAAATAACCTAACACAATTATTGTCGTGGCTTCTTCTTTCTCCAAGTTCCACTTCTTCTTCTTCTGCAAAATCTTGCTGAATATCAGGCTGCAATGAACCTTTTGTCACGAGAAGTAAGAAAGAAACATTTCCCAAAAGGCACACTTGTTTCAGATTTCTTCTCTGTTTTCATTATTAGTTTTTTAAGCTAAAATTCTCCTTATTCCTTTCACTTCTAACCAACTCAGTAAAATACTTATAAATGGGTGCATGCATCAAACATTGTTTGTATCCTTTCCCACCGTTTGGGAGGTGAAGGCCCTGATGGACAGAGAGTGGATGCTGCCAAAGAGAGATTTAAGTGCTAAAACAACCGACTCATGGTTCAGTGGTTGTTTTTGCAGTTAATATAATTGCATAACTCTGGAGTCCGGTCATGTTAGTTATGCATGTTGCTCATTCCAGGAAATGAGTTCACAGCTCAGTGTGTCCAGCCCAAGACAATGAGACGTGTTGCTGTCTGTCTTCATCAGACGTCTCAGGTGCCCCCAACACCCCCACCTAAATTAGCCTTTAAAAGCCTTTAAAGGCAGATAGCCTTTTGAACTCTGTTTCAGTTTGCCATTGGTTGAAGTCAGGATATTTCTGTGGGAGAATGAGTGGCAAGATAAAACTGAGCCTGGTTTGAAAAATTCAAATTGGGCTTAGTTAGAGCTTTGAATATGGCAGGCATGATAAGAATTAGAAAGGTGATGTCAGCACCACCTGTCTAAATGATTCTATTCTGTTCATTCTCAAGTTTCCAATAATGGGTCGGTGATGTTCGGGACGCCGTTACGTTTGTTTCCGTTCCAAAGCCGAGCAACACCGCTGCTTCACTGCTAGTTGTAAGTCTGCATCAGAGTTTGTTTTGTTGTATTTAAAAAGCTGCAGATAAATTCTTCTGAAATCTTTAAGATGTTTCCAGTGTATTGTTTGAAATCTTACCTGGAAAGAGGCAAGGAGCCAAAAATAGGCAACCCATAAAAACAGGACCGTCCTGCAGGACGCAAACACACCTACATAGCTGAGCACCTTTTTTTTTTTGTTTTGTTTTTTTTTTCTCTTTCTTATTGTTATGCTGTTGTAAAATGTGCCACTGTTTCCTGCTTGCCTCGTCCATCATGGGGAAAACCCTCACAACTCACTGGTACAGGAATCAGTGTCTGCAGGACCCAAGGCCGCTGTGATATGACCGACAATCTGGCGACAGAACACACACATGTGAACTCATCTTGGCCTCGGCCTTCACTGTTCGGACCTTCAGAAGGCGACATTATCTTTTTCTGTTTTTTCAGAGTAGACTGTTTCTAAAAATATTCAACCCTGCTGAATTTTTTAAGATTTTGTAGTGTTAAAACCTCAAACTTCAAGGAATTTTGTTGGGTAGGTAGCATATAATTACTTGGATGAAAAATTATTTAAACTTTTCAAACTTTCAAATTATTTAAACTGTTTTTTTCCTAAACAGCCTTTTAGGGGCTGCATCAGTTGCAGTTTTCAGGCCAAAAACTCAATGATATCAGCAGAAGAAACTCTGTGAATATGATCCAATAAACTGTTTTGGACAATATTAACACATTTACTCTTTATATAAAGTTGTTTACATGTGACATATGTAAACAACATATTTTCTGCACAAGAAAAAAATGTTGAGACTAATTTTCTTTGTACCATTTTCTGTTTGAAGAGCGGAGATTTGGCTAACACCAATTGCAGTTTTCTAGCCGTTCCCCAATCTCTGAAAAGCCTGCCTTTGGCTTAAACCATTTTTTATTTATTTATTTTTTTTAAATATAATGCTAAAGTGGGTTGACGATTGTTAATGGCAGACATGCAGATGTGACCTGGTGGGTGGTTCATCAGTCCTCTCACAGCAGAGCAAAACAGGACATTATTTTAGACCTTTGCAGTGGCAGATAAGATCGATTTCACATGCAAGTATCGGCCGATCAGCTGGCCGATCAATTGGTGCACACTTACAACCTCATATTGTGATATTTCTCCTGCAAGGCCTTATGGAGTTACCTCTACTAACTTTGCACATGTAGAGAAAAATCGGCTCCAACTCCTGAAGAAAAGCTTGATGCAGCCACCACCATTTGTCACCATGGTGATGGTGTGTTCAGGGTCTCCATTAAACATAGAGTTGAGTAGAGCTCCATCTGCATGTTTTGACTGTCCCCGACTGGGTGTGAACACTTTTTGTGCAGGATTACATGATTTTTGACGAGAAATCCATTTCCCTTACATGTTGCTACTTTCTTTTTATTCTCTCACTAACTTTGACCTTAAAACCAGCTGGCATGTCATCTTATTATTGCTCCATTTAAGCCCTTTTGCAACATTCCCGCTCACCCTCTGACACATCGTCTACCCTCCACATTGTTACATCCACTGTTAGACACAAACCATAAGCCACCAACCACAGTTAGTGGTTGGAAACACTAAATGTAAAAAGCAGTCTTATTCATACCACTGTGGATCTCACTTTTTTTTATAATAAGGAAACCAATCGAAGTTTCCACTGTGGAAAAGAGATGTCATTTCTTGGACTGGGACTGAGGTCTGATGCTTTTGGAGACATCGGCCGTTTTGTGTGTGTGTGGCTGCACAAAATGCTTCTACACTTTGTTTGCTTTCTGCTTCACGCCGATTGGTGCTAATGTGGTTTATTGCTCAGTGGGGTACCGGTGTTGTTTGCACACACATTAGCAGAGATAACGTTTGGCCGTCTGGCCCTTTTTCATGAGAAAACGAATGACAATAGCTGCTGTTTTCAGCTGGAATGACTTTCCAGCCTGGAGATCTTTTGCATGCTCATAGCTCTGCAGCTTTCACATTTAAATACTTTGACCAAATCTGATCTCCACATGGGGTGAACTTATTTAGCAGCTTAATGAGAAGTGGTGCTCTGTCTCTCGATTCATGACTACCTTGTAAGTAAACAGTTTCTGAATAATGCATGAGTCATTGGGTTAAAGTCATCTGCAGATGGGTTTAAGCTAATGTGACTGTTCTGAGAAGCAACATTTTAAATTCAAAACCATTTTTTGCTGGTAAATTAGTGATTAAATAGACATATGAGCTCAATAACAAATAGTTTTTAACTTGTTATTGAGGTTATTCAACCATCAGATTCAAACAAAGTTCTGTTCCACCCTCTCTGCTTTCAAGTGTCTCAAGACTGTTTTAAATCAACCAATAATGTGTCACGTAGATTTGCACTTCGGTACTTCAGCTTCATTTGCTGCACTTTCGCTGAAATGCTTGGTGAAGAAATCCCTGAATAATTTTCCTTCACCTGCAGGACTCTTGTGCCATATATGAAAGCTGTATAGATTGTAGAGTTTTGATGGTTGCTGTATTCAGCTCACTGGATTCTGCTTTAAAGAGAAATTCCATAGATATTTACATCTAATGGCAAGAGGTTTTTAGAGGTCGTTGTTCTTGTGTTATTAGAACTAGACAAGAGCTCTAGATTAGAGCTCTTGACAAGGCAGTTTGGTAATCAGAAAAACTACATTCCTGATGAGCAGAATCATTTTCCAAATAAACGGAAATAATGCCATCGATTTTCCTCCTTCAGCTGAAAATTCCCAACAGCTACAGTAAACTCTGAAGCCTCTCCTTTCCTTCTAAGTTCCCTTAAGTCTTTTCCTGCTCATCAGACTCATTCAAACCTCGTTCAGTAATTGCCGTCATTACTGAGAGAGAAGTTCTCCTCTTGCTTCATCCAAACTACCAACCACGCTACAGAAAGAGATCTCTTGAGCATTAAGATATTTCAAACCAGCTTTCTTCATAATCTAACTTATGAATGAGCAAGATTGGTATTTTCAAGGTCATATTTGAGCTTTGCTTTTAATCACGTTCATCACTTTGGATCGATGAGGAATTTAGTGCCAACACTTGCGATGCTCATTGAAACTGTGTCAAATATGGACTTTTATTGAATTGAAATTCTCTGAAAAGAGAAATCAGACTTAATTTCTAACCGTGTAGATTGCTAGTTTCAGCCCATAAGTATTAAAGAAACCTTAATCTGCCATCTACACTACTTAGTTACGGTGACAAAGTATCTTTTAAGTGTTGTGAAAGATCTTTTTTGCTCTATTTATTTAGTGTTGCTAAATGTAGATGCTTCACAGTGTAAAGTAAAAATACTTTTTCTCATGATGTTTTCATATATTACTGCATAATGCAAGTTTAGTCATGTTGCAGCATTTGAAATTCACTTTGAATCAAAATGTGTTGATTAGAAACCACTTCTAAGTTCAAACAACTTCCTGCTAGCAAGAGATTCAGCCGTGGAGACGTTGGCAAATTAAAAACATAGAAACTGGTGAAACTGGTGAAAACCGATGTGAAAATTTGGGCCGATGCAGATAACCAAAATATCAATATCACCTTCACAGGCAATAATGAATATTTACTGAATATTTAAAATTGGTTTATAAATGGTGCTGTTTTACAGTGTGTTTGTCTTGATATTGCACACATTGCAAAGATAACTTCAACTGGACAAATTTTGCGTAGCTTTGGTAAACATGTTTTTCTGTCTCTTGAGGCTCAAATTAAAGCAAACCCACTTCCTGTTTCTTAATGCAGTGGTGATGTGTTTTGCACTCTGTCTTCTTTCTAATTTGCTGTTGTTCAGGGGGAAAACAATGAGTTCACATTCTAGGGAGGTTGGCAGTAAAAAAAAGCCCCATTAACTTGTGTGGATAGATGGGTTGCAGGTGGAGGAGAGGTGGGGGTAGGGAGGAGGAAGCCCCTTCACTGAGTGTGATGTAACTGTAGAGGTAATGTGGTAAATGATAAGAACGGCTGTCCTGGGGGAGGGGAAGTTGTTTTTCTGTAGAAGTAGAGCCAGAAACACGTAGGTGGAGTAAATGGATTGTTCCAATCAGCAACACTTTGAAGTTTTGACATCTGAGGTAAATAATCCGAAATAAATCGCTGTTATTTCTGGAAATAAATGGATAGAAACTTTCTCTGTTTGCCTTTGTTGAACTTTAAACCGTCAATTCTTGACTTCAAGAAATGCTTTACCCAACATAAACTATTAAAACTGTGTGGAAACCAGTTTATGTCTTTTAAAAATAACACTATCCTTTGTTTAATTTTTTTAAAGAATCAGTTGGTCACACACAAACAGACTCTTCACTTTGTTTTCTCTCCTCTCGACAGAGATGAACAAAGAAGTGCGATTGTGTCTTTTTTTTCTACACAGCGTCGTCATAGAACCCCACTGAGCTTGATGCAAGTCAATGTAAAAAATTGCATCTGTCTCGTCCGTTGTCTCCCCCCCTCACTGCACCCGTCCACCCTTTTCTCCCTTTCAATGAATTTTCATTTGAATGAAAGCCTTGCCTCAGTGTTTTGTTGTGCTCTGAGGAGGAGGGGTGGTGGGGAGAGGTCTGATTGGTTGGAGTGCCTTTTGAGCCGGGCCAATACAAGAGCGGCTCCCGCCTCCGCGGCTCCCGGCCTGCAGTGTGATTGGGCGCCTGGGAGGAGCCAGACGTAGTATTAAAGCCTCTCTTCCCCCCAGTCTGCTCCACTCCAGAGTTAAAGAGAGTCTGTCAGACAGAGAGCTGTGTGTGTCTGTGTGAGGAGAGAAAGAGAGAGAGCGTGTATCCGAGTGTGTGGATGTTTCAGTTATTTTTATTTATTTTTTCTTATTGAGCAACAACCAGAAACTCCATCTGAGTCTGACCCGGACTACTCCTTGTTCTACCTTTCAGGACCAAAGCAACTTGGCTGAGTGGTTGCCTCTGATCACAGCTGGACGGATAAGCTTCAGCAGACGAGCAGGACGTCATAAAGAGGATCAGAGAGGGCTGCCGTGTTACCGCTATCACTACTGGCTCATCTTCGGACATTTGAGTTCTTCATTAAGGCTCTGATCCCGATCTCCTGCCTAACCCCCCGAGTGGGTCGCTACCGAGGTGACAGAGGAAGTCCAGACGGTCCTGATGTGGAATTTAACCTCGGCTGACCCAGTCCCACAAGTAGTCTTTGCCTAAGGAAAGAGAACAAGAAAAGGAGGAGGAGAGGAGAGACTAAAGAAAAGCAAGACGCTCAGATCAGCGACTGGTAAGGAAGTTAATGTGGGCTGTGGGCACAAGAGAGGGGGGAGGTGGGATGTTTGACGTAAAAGTCGTAAGAATTCTCCAGTAACCTTTGTTTCTGCTTCAGGTCCTGCAGTGATGCCAGTGGAGACGCTGAGGCCCTCAGATGGCCGTCTGGCCGGGGTCGCCTTCACTTCAGGCAGACCCTTCAGAATACTCAACAAGGGTCCCAACTACTTTCGCCCCCCTGCTGAGCCAGGAACCCGCAAGCTGAGTGCCGTGGAGCGCCTGGAGGCCGACAAGGCCAAGTACGTGAAGAGCCAGCAGGTGGCCTTGACTCGGCAGGCACCCATCCAGGCCCCACTCATCCGGAAGCCCCTTGTCCCCCCAGTGATGATGCCCCAGGGCAACATGGGCCCCCCGACCGCCCGGAAGATTCCCCGCTGCCCAGCTGATGTAGAGAACCGGGGAGGTGGCGAGGTGCTGGGGGAGAGGAGACCCTTTAATCTGGATATCCTGAGTAATCTAATCAATGATGTATGTGATGGAGCACAGTCGTCTTCCTCCACCTCCCCCTCCTCATCTTCTCCATCGTCAGGGGTAAAGAGCATCTGCAGCAGCTTGTCTGCAGAGCAGGACAAGAGCAACAGACTCGTCAACAACCTCAACTCCTCGTCCACCTCCTCCTGCACGTCTTCCCTGCTCAGCAATAACCGTTGCGCCCCTGCAGCAGAACTGTCCCGTCGTCCACCCCCCGTCCCAGCACGGGTTTTACGGGGAGTTCAGGCCTCCTACAATGCCCCTAATTCAGTGACTGTCCGCAGGGTGGACGTTCGGCCTCACGCTGAGGTGAAGAAGCCACCGAGAGTTGCACTGCATCCTCACCTGAGGCCCCGACAGATCCCCCAGGGTCAGGTCGCACACTCCCAACTCCTGCCTCCACCGCTGCCTCCTCAATCACAGAATCAGCCACCAGCCAAGGTCAACACCTCATCCCAAACTTTGCCATCGCCTCCTGCCTACCCGCCCCCCAGCCCGATGCTGGTCCGAGCCGGCGTCATCCCGCCGGCCTCCCCAGCCTTCACACGCATCTCCAACGCCAGCTCCAAAGGCTCCTCCCGCAAGCACCCATCTCTGCACCGCTCCAAGTCGGACCTGAGCGACCGCTACTCACGCGCCACTGCTGACCTGGAGCGCTTCTTCAACTACTGTGGGCTGGACCCAGAGGAGGTGGACGGACTGGGCGGCGTGGAGCGCTTCACCCGGGCCAACTCAGACATTGTGTCCGTCTCCAAGCTCCGCAGCGTCAGCACGCCCAGCTCGGAGTGTGGGGACGACGTGGAGCGGATGAGGGGGTACAGAGGCGGTGACGAGGAGGAGGAGGATGAGGACGGGCCCCTGAGGACGAACGACAGAGTCCCCTATGGGATCTCGGTCATTGAGAGGAACGCACGAGTCATCAAGTGGCTGTATGGCATCCGGCAGGCAAGAGAGGCGAACAGTGGCATCTCGAACGTCTAGACTGATGTTCGTTTTTGTTTCGCTGCCTTATTTCCATGTTTGGGATCAATGTTCCGGATCAATGTTCCGGATCATCTGGTAGTTTGTCTTCAGTTTCCTGTGAGGACTTTTACTGGACAAAAAGACAGACATGACTGAGTTTACGTCGGGGGTTGCATCGATTGCAAATTTCTGGTCGATTCGCAATTTTGGCAAAATACCAAATGTTTTGCTCAAAGAGTTTGTAAATTTAGTGTCAAAGTCACTAAGTTAGCAATAGCGGAGTGACTTTTGTTAATATGAAGACGTGACCTGGTTGGCGGGTGTGTCTGTGTACCGTCCCTCATGGTACACAGACAGAACATCAGCAGCTGATATCCAGATCACAAAAGATTGGTTTCACATGCAAGTATTGGCTGATTGGCCGGCTGATCAGTCGGTGCACCCCTAAGTTTCTGTTCTAAAGGCTGCAAGTCAGGACTGCAACTGGACAATGCATTGCTATGTTCTTTTAGTTGATCTCATTGGTATTTCCAAGCAATAACAGATTATTGTCAATGCTGGTGAGAATGAAGGCAGAGGGTGCTATAAGGTTCCTATAGGTACTGTAAGTGTGCGTGTACATGTGTGTGTTTTATATCAGAGTTTGGCAACAGACTGCCAAAGTGTTGCACAGCACAGAGACAATTGAAAGCAGAGCAGCAAGAGAACCACGTTCATACTGTGAAACCTACAAGTAAAGCTTCCACAAATATGTGCGTATTTTTAAAAAGTTACGGAGAAAATGGTTGGCTGTAAGACTGTTATCATAAATGTTTCTTCAGCATGCAAGTGAACTGTTTGTACACACTTTACCGTAGCACGTCATATCAAAAATGAAAAAAAAAAAAAAAAAAAAAGCAGGAAGCGATCCTCAGGCTTCCAGATTCACAGCACATCCAGTTCAGTCACAGGGGAGTTTTTATCTGATCTTTACTTGTTGCCTCCGATGCAGTCTTGGATTACTCTGCGTTGGTGCAGCCTGGGAAATCGGTTTACCATGTGCGTCTTGGCACGGGGGGGAAGAGCGAGTCATATGATGAAGGATGATCTCACAAGCAAACGGAGGGCGCTCGGTGATCTGTGGTGCACGAATATGTCCGTGACTCAGGAAGATGGCATAGTAATACATAGACCAATATTTATTTGGAAAACATAACTTAATGTTTTTTTGTTTGTTTGATTTTTTTTTTTTTTTTACTAAAGTGGATTTTGATACAGAGATCAGGCTGAGTCGCATTTAAATGCACATGCAGAGACACGTTCAGTGAGTGAACAGAACAGATGCGACGTGTAGCGAGAGAATTGCATTAAACTTCTTGTTTGTTGCTTCTACTTCTGTTGAACTGTTCAGTCTGGTCGGGTCTTCCTCTTCTTCACACGAGAATCAGCAGCAGCGTGCAGTGGCAATCAGATCAGAGAGCGTCTGAAAACAAAATATACTTTTTTTTTCTTTTTTTTTTTTTCAGGCACTGGATGCCCAAAGAATCTTTGATAAAGAGGTCCAAAATGCTTTACAGTGTTGTATCCTGAATCCATTAATAAAATATGTTTGAATATTAACTTGTTGTCTTTATATCTGCTTTTTTTTTTTTTTTTTAAAGACGTCTTTGTGTCATTTCCTCAGGTTATCATGCAAAATCTGTTTTGGGTTCAGCTAAAGTATTCAAACCGTTTGAGGTTTTTTGCTGTGTCATGTGTAATTTTTCTGTCAACTCAAGCAACATATTTGATAATATATCAGATTTAAATGGAAAGTATCAGTATTGGTATTGATGATGCAGGTCCTATATTTACTTATCAGATCGATTCCAAAATATGAAGTATTTTCATAATCTAGTTCTACCGAGAAGAACTCGCACATAATTTAGTGATTTCTGAAGGTATTTTGTTTAACTTAATTTTATTTAGGTGTGTTGGAATGCAGGAGCGTGAGTAAAAATTCATCCTACTTTTACTTTGTAAAGACAAAAAAGAGAATCCTGCATCCTTTTCCTTTTTTCCCTTCCAAATACGGATGATTTTGTTTCTTTATCACATGAAATAAACTGAAGTTTTAACTAAGTGCAATAAAAAAAAAAAAAAGATGAATGAGCATGAAAACATTTGCAGGGCACTTTTACGTGAAGGAAAGTGTTGCTCTTGGTAATTCGGATCTCTCTGCTGCATCAATAATTGACACCCAGCGCTCAGACTGAGTTTCCCAGGGGAGATTTTCTTCACTTTCCTGCTTTTTGTGGCTGTCTTAAGAGTCCATTATTGTAAAATTCAGAACATCTCTCACTTCACTGGGGGAGCAGATGAAGGTTTCTCATTTTCACACTAAACCACACCAGTTTTCAGAGCTTTTAAATCTCTTTTTGTGGGGCGGGGGGTTCAACTGCTTCATAAAACACCATTAAAGAGGTGCAGTGTAAAATGAATGGATGTGAACGGGTTATGTTGGCAGTCAATTCTATTCTTATTTCAAACGTGATGTCAGAAAATATTAAAAATAACAAATATAGACTTGTTTGGATGAAATGGTTTAAGTTCATATCTCAAACGTATGCTTCAGTTTGAAACAGTAAAGCAATTTTTATTAAAGATTTCTTTTTTTAAAGAAGCGCCAACTTATAAGAAACGTTGCCTGAAGGCACTCCACAAAAACGTCGACTTAATCCAAACATGCAAATTCTTTTACATTTACAATGAATCCTATTTACTAAACAACGCAGTTTATTTTTCAAATTGGTTGAAAAGTTTTGCATGTAAGGAAACCCAGCAAATTACACTGAGTCATGGACTTGTAGCATTCACTCCTGGTGAACAAAAATGTAATAGATAACTTGCATTGAGCTATTTTCCACACTCTGATTCCACTTTTGTTAGAATTTATATAATATGTTTTAGCCAAACAATATTTTAAAATTGTGAGAAAACTAGATAAATAGAGGGGCATGGAGTTTTTTTTTTTTTTAATTTTTTATTCAGTCTCTCCACGATCCTAGATTTCTATAACGATGATTCAGCTCGGTTTAATAGAAAATGAGTTCTCCCTTACAATGATTTTCCAGAGAACTAAAAACCGAGCCGGATCGCCAATGAAGACTTTCCTTTTTTTTTTCGTTTTCCAGCACGGACTGGATCCAACGCCACATCGGATGAGGCCTTCTCCTGTCTGAGGTGGAGTTTTCAGACATCTGCACTGTGGGGACCACTGACAGAAAACCGATTATATTTGTTATTTTTAAAACATGACAAGTTTCAAAGCATTTTCCAAAACGCTGTCTTTCCAGGGCTGTTCAGACATAATTGGTTTTGCCCCTAAATCATGCAGCCGAAACAGATGGAGACGGGCAAAGAATGATCTAAGAAGTACACAGAATTTCTTTCGGAACCTCGATTCCTTTTGCTTGCTACTTCCTGTGGCGGAGGATATGGGTGGCCAAAGGACAAATGTGAACCGATGAAGCTGGGCATCATGACAGCAGCTGTTTACTGTCCTGAGCAGCCCTCATTAGCAGGCAGAAACACTCAGGGGAAGAATCACAGATCCAACAAGACGACATGCCACAGCGGTTCAGGGGCTTGAGGTTCAAACACTAAGCTGGAGGAACTGTAACAGGGCCTCCATAAATGTTTCTCCTCATGGATGAAAGATGGATCAGTTCAGTAATGTCCCTGGATCTCGCTGCACTGCTTCACCCACTTCCACAGGACCAAGAGCCTCGATGGATTAAAAAGGAATGTAGGCTTATGTAAGGGTACTATCACTATTATGTAATCATGCATTGTCACAATTCATGGCTGGTTTGAATAGTTGACTTGCAAAACCCTCTCTTTAAGAAGAGACTTGTATTTGCTGCAGAAAGCAGGGATGGATTTGAGACTGATTCTTCTGAAACCAAGACCAAGATCAGACCTTCCCAGACCAGATCTTCCAAAACCGAAACCAGGCCTTCCAAGATCAAGACCAGACGCTCCAAGATCAAGACCTTACAAGACCTGACTTTCCAAGACCAAAGCAAATGAGGTGGATTAGCAGTGTTTGCCAACATCTACAGTATCATCCTGTAGATGTTACTGTGGAATATTGTCTCTGCTGTCATAAACGACCGTTGTTTATGACAGCAGAGCAGTTTATGACAGACAATCACACAGCAACAGTCTTCAGGCAAACTTTTCCAGATTTGTTGCAAGACTGACTGCCACCAGAGATCCATCCTGCCAACAGCGTTATCATCCATACGCCTCTTTGAAGATACTTGAATGACACTAGTTACACATTTAATTTCCCTTTGGGTTATGTAAAGTATCTTTGAATTTCTGTCTGACCGTGTGCATTCTGAATGATGGTACTAAAGGCCATTTCAAGCTGTTACATCCATAATTCAGTATTTAAGAAAAAACACCAACGCAGCTTCTACAGACATGAATCCATGACTAAAACGTCTCGGAAAATAGAAGAACTTCACACGACCTAAACAATATATCTTGCATGTATTGACACTGTATATATTTTTCCACTCAAAAATCGTTAAACAGAGAGAGCACCTTTACTCCTGCTCTGAGGAAGCAGAAGTAAAAAGGGGGAGTTGATGTGTCCTCCACTCCAACCCTTTCGGACACTTACGTAAGAAACACATCTGACTGAGAAGACAGGATGACGATTTCATTTCCAGCACATACATTCGGTTCATTATGTAACCCAGAGTAAGGACCTCTGACCCACTGAACAGAATGATGGGAAGGTTTGGAAAAAGTCCCACAACACTTAACCCCAGAAGCTTTTGGAAGAGGAACACATGCAGTGGGAGAATGCGATGTCTCCCGCTGATGGCTCCCTGAGGACAGATGACGAGGACGGCCCCCAGCCCAATGAAATCATCTGTGTCATCCTAATGCTCCTTCTCCCAACACAGACCGACCATATGTCAATATTTACCGAGGGATCAGCTGGGTTTTGGCATGCTGCTGGAATACAAACATGCTCATATGTCTGTGAGCCTCAGCTCACTTGCCTGGATGCCATGTCTGTCATTTTCTGAGCAAAAAGTCCGTCACAGGACAGAGAGTGCAGTTCTTCTTCATTGTTGTATATTGAAAGAAAATTGAAAATTTCTGAGTTGGAAAAATCACAAATTTGCTTGAAACAAAAAATGAAATTTGGATCTCAATTCGAAGCTTTCAGGGGAAAAAAAACTTTCTGAGTTTAAAAGTCAGGAGAAACAACTGAGACATTTTGAGATTGAGCTCATCATTTTTTGGAAAACAAAAAAACAAAAAAAAAACTTCAAAAGCCTCAGAAATTTTATTTTTGAACTTTCTGACTTTTTTCTTGCAAATTGTTTGACTTTTCAAATGTTTGAGTTTTTTCTACAAAACTTCTGAAATTAATCTATAGATTTCTGAGATTTTTGGCTGAAATTCACTCCCGTTTTCTCTGCCTCCCTTTACTCAGGGTTAGCTAGCGACAGCTGATGCAGGCTGCAGCAGTGGGACAAGAATACTTGACTCCTGTGTACAGCAGAACTATGTCAGGGCCTGAATGGCCACGGAGCAGGGAGTGATAAGCTGATTAAAGCGTCAGGGCAGATGGGATCTCTGGGTTTTTGACGTGTGTGTGTGTAGCTGTGTGTGTGTCTCTCTCTGTGAGACTGAGTGTGTATCCCATGGGAAAACAAAACTGGGTTGTCTGTGTTAGCTTAGCGTGTTGTTGCAGAGCGATGCATTTACATCCGTTATCGTTTCGGACCCATCTGCCTTTCTTCCTCTCTCTCTTGCAGTCGGATCGCCTGAGTGCATCCACGCTCAGTGTGGTTTTAGGATGATCCCCATTCGCAAGATTCTTAGTGTAAATGTGATCATGTGGATGAGTGGGTGAAACAAACTAGAAACCCCTTCAAGACGCAGCACCTCTATCAGTTTTCACTCATCCCTTAGATCTAAGTACAGAGCTATGATCAGTTTTGTGCCACTCCAAATTTTTATGGCGTTTATATATTTATGTATATATAGTTTCATTTATTGTTGGGGAAAGCATCTCTTCAGACCCCAACCTGAGCCAGCCTTGACCCCTGTAGCTGTTTTGATTTTGAAGAGATTTTCTGGTGTTTCACCCAGATTAATGATTGACAGCATTAAAGCCCGCCTTCTGGCTGTGATTGGTTGTTTCCAGTTAGCGCTGGGCGGACTGGGAGAAGGCAGAGGAGCTCGAAGTTTTCAGAGATTATGTGTGTCATGGCATACTGTCACAACACAGGGACAGTTTTGGGAAAATATGCAAAAAAAAAAAAGAAACTGTTTTTTTTTTTTTAATAAAAGTTATACACTGCAGGTTTAAAGTGATTAGTGGTGTAGTTAAATCAATTTAAACTAGATTGCATGGCCTCAGTTTGTAGCAAGAGAAATTGAGTGTTGGTTCTCAAATTACAAAAGATGAAAAATAGCCTTTTTTGCTAATTCTGGGACATTTACAGAAACTGTATTTGATGTGCATTGTCCGAACCAAATAAATCAAATGAAATGAAAGGAACTGACCAGAGGAAGCCTGGACTCAGTAACTGAAGGCCCCCGACACTCAGATTTCTCATTTATTCCTTTAGGTCCACTGATCAACTTTTTTATGTGAACAATTGAAAACATTCCTACACAATAAAGAAAATTGATCAAAAACTATTATGTGGCATCATCAGTGTAAGTAAGCCTTTGTTTGTGTTGATGGTAAAGGACAGGAGCGTTGTGTAATACAGATTTCTTCATGTTTTGTTGACAGACTGTCTGTCAGCAGACAGATGATTAGTCCTGAGTTTCCCCACAGGACCATGAGAGCGTGGGAGGCTGCACCGAAATCATCTAGTGACAAACTATGTGACATCACACCTATGGCCGCATTTGGAAAACACACATGAACAAACGAACCACAAGCGACTTTTTTTTTAAAGCAAGACATGCAGAGACAAGATGGAGGGCAGCTCTTAAGATGCTCTGCATGAAACACAAACACAGATGAATGTCACAACGGGGAATTAACTTTCTGTCATTATGGACTAATGTCCAACTAACACCTGATTACATTTTCAACCAACCACAGATATAAAGAAAGCAAGAACTATTACAGATGTTATTTTCCACCTATCCATCCATCTTAAGCGTTTAGATCATTTCATTGTTTGTGTCAGACTCCTCATCATGCTGCATCAACACCCACCTCATAGTTTGGTACATAGGAATTAGCTTTGAAGAAATTCTGCCAGAAATAGATGCTACGCTACATCAAGAGGCTAATTTATATTTCTAATTTTCTGGCCAGCTCAAAACTAAACGCTCAGGCTTATTTGTGTGCAGTGAAATGCACACAGGACGTCTTTGAAGGCAGATTTTTTTTTCAGTCGTCACATTCAGACTCTTCACAGTGCATATAGAAAGTTATTATGTTGACTCTCATCTTTGCAAAATGTTTTTTCCCCCCCAACTCTGCTGCTGTTAATCTTTCCCCCCTGTGGTATTTTTCATGATTCATGCTTCTTGGAGTCACAGTGAGTCTTGCCAGAAGCTGGATGGACCTGAAGGCCCTCCGACTTTGCCAAGTACGATGTAAACAGATCTGCTGGACTTTAGCGTGACAACAGACTCCTTTGAACACACCAAGCAGACATGGCCTCCAGGCTGCTGTTGGACCCGTCGGTCCCAGCTCCCATACAGATTCTCTTTCACTCTGTAGCCTCTGACATGAGGCGAAGAAGATAAACTCTCTCTGAATAAGGCAGTTCCCGATTAAAATTATAAATAAAAACACAATTGATTAACTTTAGTTTCACTCTAAACTTTAGTTTACCTTTTTTTGTAAATCATTACAAAAAAAAGGTCGAATTTTTTAAAAAAGATGTGCTCGAAGTGGAATTTCCGCTTCATTTTTGCAGCCAAAGCAGAAATTTTGGCCAGCAGCTCCACAGCAGCAATCAGTGGAAACATGGAGTTTACCCACCGGTGAAAGCTGCCAAGGAACACTGGCTGCTCTCAGCCAGACAGAAAGTGAAAGACAGTTGGCAGCTGAAAGTGTAATGTTTACCTAACCTCGTGTCTGATGGGAAAACTGACCAAAAACACCAGCTACCCTGCTGCTTTGCTAGCATTCATGGCTCTGCTGGCCATGATACAAAGACGAATAAAAAAAAAAAAAAAATCAAACAAACTCGCTGGTTAAAGATTTTAAACCTGCACGTAATATTGAGTTCACTTCTCTAGAAAATGTCAAAAATATTGAGTTAGCTGTTTTAGGGACTGGATTACATCAGTGAGGTGCCACTCCAAGAACGTTTTTGATGAGGGAATGACACAACGAGATGTAAAGCTAAAAAAAGTGGACGTTACATAATGCTGCCCCTTTAATGTATTGTGGAGATTTCAAAGCATCAAACTAAATTAGAGCATCAAACTGGAATGATCCTATGAGCCTGGAGATACTTCTGAGACTAGTGTGATTTATTCTTACTTTCAAATGGATTTTGAATATGAACTGAAGAAGCACACTGATCATTCTAAAACATGATCAAATGTTTTAGAACAACATAATCTAAATCAGTAAATTAAAGTGTTTTAGCGAAAGAGCAACAAGTATCCATATGTTTGTAAAGTTGGACTGAGACACAGAGTGGAACAGAACACAGAGAAATACGGATAAAGATGGAAACACCAGTGGAGAACGACGTAGAAACAACGGTGGAGAGAACCAGAGGAGCTAATCACAGGGGAGTAGATGCAGCAGGGGAAAAAAGCAGGCGGAGGCAAAGGTGGAGTTGAGAGGCAGCTGGGAAGGGGAGCGAGCTGGCGGAAAGGTATAAGATAAACAAAGCAGAGAGAAGTTAAGGAGGAAAAAAACTGACAATCAAAAAACAGAAAGAAGAGCTAAATTAAGTAAACATATGCAAAGAACAAAGGAGGAGAACATATGGAAGAGCATTAGGGCCACTGAAAAAAATTCTGAATGTAATCTCTGAATTCTTTATCTGGAAATGGGGAAAAAAAAATTCTGTTGGATCATTGTCATGTAAATAGGGCCTCAGAATTTAATCTCACAATTTTCAGTTGTCACTGAATTTTGACCCTTTTTTCCTCTTTTCTTTTTCTCTTTTTTTTTTTTTGCAGAATTTTGACTTTCACAATTCTGAGAAAAAAAGTGGCCATAATAATAGGAACTATATATAAAAGAACAAAAGGACTAAACTGTAATGGAAGATCTCAGTGAATGATAAGGAAACTTAAGACGTCTAAACACCTACAGGTCATGAAATGGCCCAGCATAAAATCTTCATGAAAAATTAGCGAGGAAGTTTAGGTGACCATATGCATAGAACAGTTAAAGTACTACAGGAAGGTCGTTCATGAAGGTCAGAGGTCTCAGACACTCCATCCATGTTTTCTTGTGCATTTCTTTCAACAAATAAAAAAATGTTTGGAATTGCAACATGGCTCATAGAAGAATTAAACTCCAACCATCCCATACAGGATTAATGGTTAATTCCTCCCTCACTAATCACCTAAAGTGGTGTAAATATCATAAAAGGCTATTTCTTAATTTATTTTTTTCTAATATCGAGGTGGCTGCAGATGGAATAATCTGGATGTTTTGGATCTGATGGAGACATTTGCAAGGCAAAGAACTTCCTCAAAGTCTTCATGTGTCCCTAGAGTCATTACAGCGATTAGTCATGGAGGCTGCTTGTGCAATAGAATGTGTGTGTGTGTGTATGCATGTGTGTGTGTGTGTGTGTGTGTGCGCCACTTGTCTTTCAGTAGACCGTTGGGCCACAGCTGGTATTTAGGGATTCAGTAAAAACCGTCATCAGCAGCTGTCATCTGAACTGAACTGAACTATGGGAAAATAACTCAGAGACAACAACCTGCCAACTGCAGCGTGATTACACCAGGGAGGATTTAGTGCATCAGGAAAGTTATGCTCAAGAAGATCTAATAGAAAGACAGAAATATAAAAATAAAGTTGCTCACCTTTGTCACCGTGAGGGATTCCTCTAAATTAAGGAAACTTCTTTTTGTTTTGTTCAAGTAAAATCAAGCTGGTTTTAGCTGCTGTTCCCTGTTTAGACCATCGGCCTCAGTGTGACCAACGTTGCTTAAAGAAATATATTCAGTTTTTAAAGTGGGAAAGTTCCACACCTGCAATGAACACAACATCAACGAGAACCAGAACTCAGACCGCAGAAGGGTGGATATGGATTTATTTATGGTTCCGATAACAATACGCAACAATAAGAATTATTTAATGCTTACATTTTAGCTGACTGTGTGGCAAGACATTTTTCATGTTCTTAAGTGAAAAAAATCGAGCAGCGGAACAAATTTTTACCAATATTGAGGAAAAACTGACCTAAAACAACCTTCTATGTCTTCCTGAAAATGTGCTTGCAAGTTAGTTTGATCCTGATTTCAGAGTACTGAGATGTTGGTGCTAGAAAGAAGGAACGAATAAGCAATAAAAACCATGAGAGGCGTTTATCCTCAGATATGCTCTGTGCTCCCAGAGAGTTTTCTAAGTCATCATTGGCTGAAGAGTTTATGCTAAGCTCCGCTTCCTTAATGCTTTTTTACTTTTGGTTCATTTTAAGATAAAATGTACAAGTTCTCCTGGATTGCACTGAAGCCTGTTAGATATGATCCATCCTTGCAGAGTTCCAGAAGCACACACTGAGGAATGTTGCTGTTTGAGCTGCAGCTTCCTGTCACATACAGGCTGTGTGTAAATATTGTGTCACATCTAATCTACGCGCGTTGAGACAACGCTGACAGTTGCGCCTCCAGTTTTTCTCAGGAATCTATTTTATGAAATGGCAATTTCTTCCGGGTTATAAAGAGATTAAGAGCAAGCTGTCATGGCAACTCGTCATGGTTCCGTTTTTTTTCTATTTCAACACACACAGCCTCATTTTCACCCAGCTGTCTCACATGGCTCCCTCCTGCAGGAAGACTTTTGCTAAATTATAACAAGAGTGGGAAATATGAGAAATAACATCAAAGTACTGATATTGAGGTTCCTGTTGTTATTTTTGGTCTCTTTCCTCACCCCACCAAGGAAAGACTCCGAATGCAAGCCTTGATTAATATTTCACTGGCATTGTTGAACAGATTTTGTGTTTGCAGTGGTGTGCATGCGTGTGCATGTTTGTGACGTGATTAGTGCGGCACAGATGCACTGATTGCTTCAGTGGACGGCCTCGTCGCATGTTGTTGGGGTTTCTGTGTCCAAATGTGTGTGCATGCGGACCTAAGATCCTTCTTCATTATTCATTCAGGTCAAGAGTCAGTGAAATGCTCTTTTTGCAGCTAATGAAGCGCAAATGTACAGCAATGTGGTTCTGCAATGTTGAAATCTTCTGCTTTAACAAAGTCTTGATTAATTTAAAGGGACAGTTCAGTTTTTTTTGTTTTTTTTTAAAGACAGTATGCAGCAGTATTCAAAGTTTGGGACCGATTCTCGTTGGTGGGTCACGATAACCACTGCTCAAAGTGATTTAATGGCTTACAAAATATTAAATGGAAAGGCGTCATGATTCCAAAGTTTGAGTGTAATATTTTTGTGGGAATATTTCTTTTTAAATAAGATGAACAAAATTCTCAAATGAGAATTCTTTCTGGTTTTTCCAAAGAGAAATAATGCTGTCAGCAGATACTGACAACTAATTCTTTACTTTTAACCATACCTTGAGCAACAAACATCTTTTCAACAAAAATGCATGCAATATTCACTCTGCTTGAATTATGTTGCTTTTGTGCATGCTTTTGACCTCAGAAGTCAAAGATAGATTTGGGAATTAAGTTACAGTTGAGAGGGTTCAAGTTGCAAGGCAGTGCCGGCTGCTACTAGCCAATCAAGACCTTAGAGGTACAACGCTCTAATTTGAGCAATCAAACACTAAAGTAAAAAAAGCTCGCAGATATATTTTGTATAGTTTTATTTTCATGGCAGACATACTGGATAATGAACTAGGCTGGCAAAAGACATGCTACCTTCCCATTAGAAATTCTGAATTCAGGAACTGCTCGTGTTGTATTTCTAATTAGGAAAAATAAATAAATAAAAAATCAAACCTCCTAATACCAGCATAAACAAAACGCAGCATTAATGTTGAAAAGAATGTCCATAATTCACTCTGAATCCCAAATTCCAACCAGGTCTAATACACCATCTGCTCAAAGATTTTTGGCTACATTCACAAAGTAGGTTTTGATGCCTAATTCCAATTTTTTATTTATTTATTTTTTTGTTTATGACACTAATTAAATTTGGCTCCAATAAGGGATCAAATCTGCATGAACAATTTGTGACCCCAAAGCGACCCGCATGCAGAGAAGAGGAACTTTGTCTCACCTGTGGATCGGTTTTAAAGTTACTGAGCAGCAGGAGCTGATTGCTCCGTCTCTGCTGTGAAAAAAAGTCAGTCACTGGCTGCATTTGCCTGCTGTCTGATTGTAACCTTCAACTTTCCAGCAAGAATGCTTTAGAGACGCATAACTCGAAGCAGATTTCCTGCTGCAGTAGCAAATCATCGGTTTGTCTATTAATGAGTGAACAATCCACTGTTATGCAGTGACAGCAGACATTTAAAGAACCAAACGCAGCGTTGCTTTCAATGTTTGGTTGCCACAAGGTTATCATTGCAGCAACTTGTCCTGCTTCCTGTGCAAAACCTCCAAAAGCTAAAGATTACCCTGCTGATGATCAAACTGAAACTTACAACCAACTGAGTTTTTTTGCTCCATGATAGATATTTTTTTATTTAGTCCAAAACTATTTCTTAGTTTAGCAACAAGATTTGGACATGGGTCCTTGTGTGAGGAGGAGACGCCCAAGTCTGCTTTGGAGTAAGAGCTGCTGAATATTTTTGTATCTATTAACTTTTTGTTGTACATAACAGTTTTTTTTTTTTTGTTAAAGATTTTGTTTGTCACTGGAAAAATAAAGTGTTAACCTGACGCTGAAATCTGTGCTGACGGGCCAGGTCCTTCATTCTGGAACTGAGGTCGAAGGTTGCAAACTTTGGACCGGTTAAATGTCAAAGGAATAATCAATTAGCTTTTGTTTAGTATCAGCCAAGCTAGGAGTTTCTTGGTAGAATTTCAGTTTTCCATTTCAATTTCACTCAGCTTTTGTGAAACTGTTTCCAATCTGGTGAAGGGTTGGCAAGAGGAGCCTGGGGCCCCTCTTGAAAAATGCTGGCCCCTCCATCGGCTTCTCTATGTTATAGTAAGGTATAGTCATCTTCTTCATAAATCTAAAACCCAATAAATAAATATATACTAAATAAATAAATCAATAAATAATTTTTTGTTTGTTGTTTTTTAGCTTTTCCCCCTTAAAAGTTATACTGGCCTGGTTTGGCCTCACCTGTACACATTTTCTGGGGCTGCCACTTGAAAATGAATGTAACATTTGCTCCACAAAATGATTTTCGTTCTCTGAAAAGAAGAACTGATTAGAAATTTGAGATGAGGGAAATGGGTTAAACTGTAAATCTCTGCAGCTTCCATCCGGTGTGGGTTTGCCTGTAAAATGGTCGCTCATGTGTGCTAAATCATATTAATTTTGGCACACATGAGATTCCAACAGGAACTGAGAGAGAGAGAGAGAGTACATAACCATGTATCAAAACATGAATATATTTTTATTATTAAGGCATAAAAACCATGTTTAAGTGAATGGAGTGCACTGCTTTCCTCTCACCGTTTGGTAATTGAGTGGTTTCTCCTCCCGCGGCTCTTTAATGGGCTTGTCATGCTGAGCTGCTCAGCGCATCTTCAAAAGGCACCAACTCTCCGTGTCTCTGAGGCGGGAGCTGTAAACTAGGTCGCCGGAATGAGCCGAGGATTTTTGCAAGACTGGATTGAAATTTAGCATGCACGAGGGGCAAAAATAGTGCATTATTAAAGTGTGTTTGGTTCAGACCTGAATAAACGCTTCTGCTTTTATTTATTTGCAAAATGCAAAGGGAAAGATGTACAAAAGCAATAGGAAAGTGACTTATATTATATAACTAGAAAGTGAGAGGCATTTCTACTTTTTTTGGAGAAATATTTCAAACTAGTTAAAAATCCTGGACTCCATTTTTTCTTTTTCTTTTTTTTTCTACCAAATTGCACTAAAAGGTGCTACACCAGTATAAGCCCTTTCTCGGTCCTAACGGGGGGTAAGTGTGTGAGTGTGTCCGGTCTGGGATGGGAGGCATCTTGCGCTTGAGGATAATAGCCTAGCTGAGTGCCAAACCTGGGAAGCTTTTAAATTTGACGAGGTGAAACCCCACAAGGCTCTTAATATCCTCCTGTCACTCAGAGAACTTGCGATACATCCATAAGCCACTCGCTATGCTGGTATGTCGATGCAAGTCAGTCCCCACGGTTGCCAATAAAACGTGGCAGCCTGTGAGACAGTCGCATGGTTGCCATAATTCAGCCATTATGACTTCAGTCGTGAAATATGTAAACACTGACTCCATAGGCAGTTTTGAGATATGGATGTGTTCCCGTGTGCGGCCTGTCCATTCGTTTATGGACGTGTAGAAAGCCTCTGGATGAATTGTGGAGACAGCGGCTTTGAGAGGAGGAGCAGCTGATGAACTCTGTTGGCACATGCAAGGCGTCTGTCTGCTCAGTCACAACACAAATAATAAAACCCGAGTACAACAGTGCCTGTGTGTATGCGTGTTCATGCACACATAAAAAGCCAAAGAACGCAGGCAAACGAGGAAATAAGTCCAGATGAAAGGCCTCTGCTGCTTTTAGACTCCACACATCTTCAGTAACTCATCTACATACCTGCTTTGAACTGCAAACGCAGTTCTGACTGGAGACAGGCTTATTGTTTCTAAAGATAAAGCAGCTTTCATCTACAAGCTGTCACTTCTTGGAATGTAGATTTCACTTTACTTAATGAAATTAAGAGTTTCTCAGACAAACAATTTATTGGAAGACCTACTTTTCTTCCAATAAATATTCAATAGCTAAGGTTTAGTCCACTTTACTATTAACCCCTTAACATAACCAGTTCAGGGTTGTGCTAACCAGTTCAGGGATATCCAATCCTTGCACTGGATTGAATGCTAATGGAAGGATTGTGTATCCATTACAAGCCACCCAGACAAACTATACTGTGGGGATCCAGTAGATTTAGGGAGTTGGGGATCAATGCAAATGTATAGCAAGTCCTGAAAAGGGGCCTTCAGTTGGATCTTCTCAAGTGATAATTTTCGGTCTTCCTCCTTGCAGTAGGAGAATGTAGACATAGGCATAGAGATAGAGATAAAAGTTATGCAGAGACTCTGACTTTGGGTCATGGACTTTGAGCCTTCTGTATCCAACATTAATCATTATAAACTGAAATCTTTGTCAGAAAGATTTAGTTTGAACAACCAACAAAAATTGGGGTTTTTATCCCTTTATTGTTTGCAGGTATATTTGTACAAATTATTGAAATTATGAAAATTAATTTTGCTCAGTGGAAAGTAATCTGTATATAATCAGTGATGCATGATTGATGAATTATTATTTTCAAAAATAAAATGAGTTCTATGGACAATTTCAAGACCATACATCAAAAACCTTCTTTACTGCATTACTTATCTAACGTCTTCTCTTTTTGACAAGTATTCACCATCATGTGGTTGATGAAAGCACAATAGATCCTCGCTACATTTATACATTCTTCTTGATGAATAAAACAACAAAAAATCTGAACTTTCAATTATGTTTTTGGTTACTAATGTATGCAGATGATAGCTTTTCACAATTCTAAACATTCAGTGTTTTTTTTTTTTTTTTTTTGCCACAGATTTAATTTAGAGACGCCTGTTTCTTCTAGTTCAGCTTGCAAAGACTTAAAGATGATGACCTACAATTTTCTGTATCATGCTGGACAGAAAAGGGGGGTATTTATTGGTCAGGGGGTGATTATAGAAATGATTACAGTAAACCTCTTTTGTACTGTCTGCTAGCCAGCAAGAGGGGGTTGAGAGGATACAGAGGTTGGCTGATGTATGAAAGGAGGGGGTTGCAACAAAACAGGAAGTAAAGGCATTTCATCAGAGAAATTTTACTAGAGAAAAAATTTCTCAGCTTAAACTGATGAGATTTGACGAAGGACAGCTACTTCGGTTTGTGGTGGAGGTTACCAGAAACACAATGGGCGATAAGGATAGGTTACTGACTGTGGAGAAGGAGATGAAGGCAGATTATAATAACCGTTGTTGAGTTCAGGCTTACAGCTGGCTGATTGTTCATCTGTTTGTTTCCCCACATAGTATTGGACACATGACCAATCCTCTTACATGATCCGACCTGCTTCCATATAATCCATTGTCTTTTATCCCCATCCAGCTCCAGCACACTTCTGGAGAAGACCAAAATTCTTTGTGACATTTCCCAAAAATGTGGAAAAATGACAAACTTATCTCAAGTTTAGGCTTGCAGTCCTGATTATTCAACAAATTTGGCATTTGATGTTGGTGATTTCATCTCTGGTACACATTGATGCACATGAGGCCTCAAAGGAATTTGGATTACTCCTGGATCATTTCAGTGTACATTAATTGAATAATTTCAAATTTAGTGTACACAAATCAAAGAACATATTTTGAAACAACATGAAAAATGTTGTACAAATTTACAATGACACATAAATTTGCTGCACTTCGATTTCAGAGGCAATGGGGACTACAACAAACTTTTAGTGTCACTTAGAAATGAAGTACAAGGGAAGGTAAGTTATGGGTCAGTGATACCAGCAAAGCTAACTAGCTAACGTTAGTGATCTGCCCCTGTACCAAAATCCTCCCCCTTCGCACAAAGACATTTGTATGTCGGGGGGACACACAAATAATTAGATATGGGTATAAATTAGCCATATGGGGGAATTTCCACAAAAGTGAATATGTATGTCCATTTGGTTATCTGTAAGACAAAGTTGCACCTGAAAATGTATATCTTTGGGACTGAAACAAAGATGTTTGCTGTTTTAAACTTTATTGCTTGTTATTTCTTGCCAAGTTGTTATTTTTTCAAAAACAGAAAAATCTGAAATGATGATCAGCAGACAGAAACCTTCTTGATGGGGCCAGTTGTTTCTCAAGTGACTTTATTCGGTGTTGCAAGAACTATTCATGCACCACAGTGTAATCTGAGGAAGAACCCACGGCTGGTGTGGAATTTCACCAGAGAGCGTGTGGATGCCGGCATGTGTGTGACGCAGTGTCGGCCAAAGTCATTTCTGTTTGGATGTGTCTCTGAATCGAGGACATTGTTCTTCACATCTAAAACAGTTTAGCTCTGTTTGTCTGAGAGCTAAATATACCTGCTATTTTATTTCTTCCCTTTGTTCAAAAATGATAAAATTATATGTCTGCAACAGCAGATGGATTTTTCCAAAAGGAAAATTGCTCAATTATGGATTCCCATAATCGCAGGCTGATGGCAGTTGTTGCTGCAAGGTCTGAAAGAACTGCTGTTGCAGCTTATTTCATACATTTTCAAGCGCTGTGTCATTTTCAAGGCTCATATAGACACAAACATTTATTGTTGTGCCTCAAATTAGCAAATTAACAAATTTCTAATAGCTTGAGGGACACTATTTCTAAAACATGTAGAGTTTCTGTTTGTTTGGGGGTTTTTTTTCAGCATCCTGTGGATACTGAATGACTTCATCCACATTTGTGTCACATATATTTTCTAACCTGTATTGCCAAACGGCAACAAATGTTGGACATGCCCAACAAAGCATGTGATATGTGGTAAAGCCAGGTGGCGTCAGAGATAATTGACAAAGAAGACTGAGTACAAGTAGAACAAGAGATAAAAATAGAGAAGTTTACTTAAAACAGTGGTGAATGAGGAAATCTGGGTTCAGGGTGAGTTCAACCCTTTGCCACTCAGAGCTCTAGTTTTTATGTAAGTGTTGCCATTTTGTTGTCAGAGAAACAAAGCTGAATGGTTGGGGCACCAACCATTCAGCTTTGGCACCATATAGGAACTCATTCTGTTGATGTTCACTGGAAGTTCAAGAGTTTGTCATTTTTACACTTAACTTTAAAATCTATTTTTCTTTTTTTTTAATGATCAAACAAGACCAATTTTGGTTACTTTTTTTCACAGACAGTATTTTCATGAAAAAATAGTGGTGGAAACTTTGGAATCTTGCTGATACTACACCTTTGATAGAACGTCAACAATTTAGATGCCAAAACATAACTTATAAATATGTAACTTAATGGATTTCAAATACAGGCCTCCAAAGCAAGAGCTCTTGGTTTGGAGTCTCAGAGACTATGAGGCTGGTCCACACCATAGTCTCTGAGACTATGACCCAAAAATTAGGGCAGGACACAACTGTGTAAATTATTATTTCTCCCATTGAACTAGATTTCCCTTTTAGAATTTCATTTGGGCCAATCGGTGAACAATCTCTATAGCTGAGCGTCCAGACGCTATGGATGAAGCAAAACGAAGAACAAGAGGCTGGTTTTTACCAGGATTATTAAATTGTAGCACATCCAGAAAAACACACACACCCTTCCGCTGTCTCAGAGGCTGAATCACCTGTGGCCGTCACTATGACGGTGAGGTGAAGTAAGTCACGTGTAAAAGGCACGTCACAGGTAACTTGGAGTCTTCCATACGTTCTTATCTTTCAGCATCGGTAACCCAAACAAAAAACACTCAGTGGGTCCAGCACTTGTGAAACCTCTTCAAACCTCCTGTTTTTAGTTTCCCTTTACACTTCCAATCTCTTTTCCTTCTGAGTCAACTCTTCTTGTGTTCCAATGCAGCACAATCTTATTAACACATGCCACACACGTTGTTCTCTTTGGCTATTGGCACGGAGTCCTCCTCTGTGGAGTAGGTGTTCTGACAAACAGGCTTGTTTGAGCTTGTGTTATCATCAGTCAGAACGTGACAACAGGTCCAAATCTGTTTTTGTGTGAGTGGAGAGTGATGGATAATATTTTAATCAGCCCAGTTTTTATTCTGACTCACACTAGAGGTTCTGAGCTGTGATTTGTGCTTACAGAGCACTCCACATATTCCGTATAGAGACTAGACTCTAGTCCAATGCTCAGAGCTCGAAGTCGTATGTGGCTTGAAGTGAGATATAAAAGAACACACAGTTGCAGAAAAAAAAAGATATTTGGCCTATTCATAACCCTTTCCATGCTCAGTTGAATTGTTCATACCTCAAAGTTTTCTTTGTACTTATATAAGCAAAGTATTTCAATGGAATATTGTGTAATAAAACACAAATGGGTCTTTGAGCTTTATTTGTCACTTTGGTTTTGTATTTGGATTATTTTTGGGTTGCGATTGTATTTTGGTTTCTGTCACTGACAGGGTTCCATACGATTTTTACAAATGTCATAATATTTGCACCTTCTGTTGGGGATGGATTGTCAAGGCTTCAAAGCTCAGCAGGCCTGGTGGAATATTGAATATTAAAATTATATTGATATCTACAGCATCGGAAATTACATTTTATTTTTATTCCGTGCAAATGACTCTTGGTTAATGTAATGCAAAGACTCCGAACATGTAATGCCACACAAGGACACCTCCTGAGGCTTTTAATAAAACATCGACTGAATGCTGTTTCTACTGAATATTTCATAAATAGCCTCACTTTTTCCTTTTGAATTGGAACAAATATATGAAGTTGCAGTGGACAAAACATATGGAACTTTTTCGTAATGTTTTAATTGTGTGAGATGTTCGTCTATGCTCCTTAAGACCCATATAGATATTCTGCCCCACTGTGTCCTGCAGGATGGCAAAAAACTGCTCACTGACCATGACCAACACTGGTTTTAGCTGAGAAATTTGTCAATGAAACATGCTAAAACTTAAATGTGATTTATAAAAGAAAAATGGACCCAGTGGTTTTCTACAAATTGTCAACGACTAGAAAACAAGAACTGAAAAAAGTAAAAAATAAATAAAAAATAGTGAGGGAGAGGGAAGCAGGTCAGTTACGCCAGCTTGACTTTGACAATCTAACATGGACTTGATGCATGTGCTGTAAAATTTGGTATGTTTCAGTTCACTTAAAAAAAACATAAAGACGATCGACACATAAAACTGTAATGGACTGAATGTTCTGTTGTTTTTGTGGGACATGTTTGCATTGTTTCTTTGGTGTTAGATTCTGATACACCAGTGGAGCTGTTGTCAGTCGGTTGCCATGGCAACGAGTCTACAGTCCACAGAGAGAGAGAGAGAAAACACTGAAGAATACTAGTGGTTTTGAGTTGTTCTATAACATTTTTTTCTGGATTATTTCCCCTTTGCTGCAGCACATTGCACTAAATTAATAATACATCTGCAGGTTTCATTTTCTTAAGAGGATTGTTCCACCGTGGCAGGGCGGCTAAGGATGGGAAGTTTTTGCCCTCCAGCGTTGTGCATATGTGCTATGATTTCCAGACCCAAACAGTGACATTTAAGGCGTCCATAAGATGTCAAAGAGGGACTCCCAGACTTCACGGGACAGGAAGCTGCTTGGCATCACTTCCTCCTCTGCTAACTCTGGAAGCCAGGACCAGAGGGGGGCGGGGCGTCTGGTTGCTGATCAAACCCAAACGGTGGAGTTTGACAAGCAGGTGAACCAGATGTTGGAGGCGTTTATAAAAGAATATATTTACTGACGCTTTCCAATGTTTTTTTTGTTTTCTTCATTGATGACGGCGAGACAAAATGGGAGCTGTCACGCAACCGTGTAGTCAAATCCAAGCAGATAGAAAAGGCAGAGAGGAAGCGCGTGGGGGAGGATGACAGAAAGTTTGAAGGCGCTGTGAACATCCAGCAGCACAAAGTGTGAGCATACCCAAGGTCTTGTTTTGTCTCAGAGAATCAGAGACTAGGCGGTGGGAAGAGGGGGAGAGTGTGTGATGAAGACAGAAAAGTGTGTGTGTGACGCCTGGTGTGTCTGCGGCGGAGGAGTGGGAACAAAAAAAAAAAAACCGACTCAGCCTCTAAAAACCTCTTTCATGTGCGATTGGGGCCGAGCGTCTGACTCCTCCTTATCTCGCCCAACAGACCCGCTATCGCTTTCTCCGCGCCGGCTGGCGCGGAACGGCTGAAACTTTGGCCCGCTTTCCGCGTCCCAGTTCTCCCGTCTGGAATGATCCCAGCAAGACTCCGTAGCGCTGGGCTCCACTGTTATTTTTGACACGTCATGCTATTCAAATGTCGTTAAACATGTTAGGAGGGGAGAGAGAGGGGAACACCATTTTAAAGAGGTAAAAGATCTGACTCATGGGGGGGATGATTCACATCCTTAAACTTTTTTAATTTTTTTTTTTACTTTACCACAAGTGTATTTGAGGGATGCAAATGCAAATTAGCTTGTCTTCAACCTTCCTAAAATAACCCTAACCACAGGTTTGGATCAAAGCATTGTGATTGTTAAAATGGTCCAGTCAAAGCCCAGAACCCAGATCCGATTAATCTGGGCTCTGAATAATTGGATCTCTGATTATATCCTCTCATCTGGTCTGACTTAGCTTAACATATTCTTCAAGAAGAAAGGGCAAAAATCTAACCTTTCTCAGCTCACATTTTTAAAGTGACAGTAAATGAAAAAATGACTTTTTGAGCTGTACATCATGTTGTAATGTTATTCCCTCATCAGAAACACGCCTAAAATGCTGCTTTGATTCTTTGGATCTATGTTCACACATCTTGCACAGGAAGCTGAGCTACTTCTCATCTCTTCCAGCAAAAATGTTGTTAAAAGGTCAATAGAGAAGCCATGTTGTGATGACCTCCCGACCCCGTTAGGGAGAAGGGTGACCGGAAAATGGATGGATGGATTGTGATGACTTCCTGAAGGTGGAGTTTCAGAAGGAGCAGGAGTTTCTTAAAGAGACAAGGGGCCCAGTTTCAAGGCATTAAATTCTAAATTATAAATTTGATACATCCTTATTTTTTATAATGATGAAGTTAACATAATTACTTTATTGTGGTATAAAATATCACAAAGTGGCTGGAAAACCCATAGTACTGCCCCTTTAAAGATCTAAAATTACAAAATTTTTCAAAACTGTTCCATTGTGATAAAAAAAAAAAAAAAAAAAAAGGGGGCAAAATCTGTTACTGGATGATGATCTTGCAGCCTCGGCAAGGTAGAAATTGATTTAGTTATGTAGCAGACCTGTTCATCTGAGAGGAGAGTGATTTGTAAGGGTTTAGCACCAGTCAAGCATCTGCATAATCCTGTTAATCACTCCTGGCTTGTTTCTCTCTCTCTGTCTCTCTCTCTCAATCTCTCTCTTTTTTTCTTTCTTTCTCTCTTCTTTTTTCATCTCACTCTGGTTTTCTGAGGCTCAGCCTTGTCTGCATCTTATGTAAGCTCTCACGCAAAAAGAACGAAAAGGGAATCGTGGATAGGGAAGAACACATAACCCATCCCAGCCTCGTTTTTATCAAAAACCTACTTAGGGGATTCATATTTCATCCTGACTTCTCATTCCAGCTGCTAGTTAGTGCACTCAGCTTCAGATATTTAGCAACATCTTTGGAAAAAAAAAAACATGTTTTACAAAATCAAAGATTGTGATCATCTCTGATGTGCCCAGAGGGTCCCGGTCATCTCAAGTAGTAAAAAAAATAAAAATAAAAGGCAACCAGCCTGGATTCACCCCCCACCCCCCCTCACAATTGTTCACCAACACACACTCAGCAGACCCTGAAGGCTGCCAAATGTCAACTCCGATCTGGGGCAGGCTCCTTGCAGGCACGGCATGGACGGACACACAACCAGATGAGCTCCCGCATCCAGAGGAGCGTGTGGTTACTACGGTAACCCTTGCTCTCCATCGTTGAAACACTGGAAAGCTGTAGTGTTGGGTGGTGAGGGAGGGGCGGGGCAGGGAAGGCTGTGGGGGGTTGTATTGTCTGGAAGGCAGTTAGTGGTTTGTCATGCAGTATTACGCCAAGCAGAGAGAGATGTGTGTATGTGGAGCAAATGTTGGACATTTAAAGTGTGTGTATGTGTATGTGTGTGTGTGTGTGTTTGGTGGGTTTGGTGGGTAGGATAATAAAACACAAACAAAGAGCCCCGTTGGTTCAATATTCATTTATAGTGGTTTTTATTATCTTCTTTTACAACGTCTGATTTAGATTTAGTGGCCATTAACAGCAGCACACAGAGCCAGGGGGCTTGGTGTGCTAATGATTTCTCAGACCTCTTCTCTGTACCTGTGGGCTCCACTGTGAGGCAGACGTAAACATGTTTACTGCTAGGAACTGCAAATGTAAGATTAGTTGTAGACTTTACAGGTAAATGAGAATAATTTCTGTTGCTGCTAGCGTCGGTAAACTTTTTTATCATTTTGTTATGTTGCACATACTTTTGTTAGCATGATGTCACATAATGATGGATGAAATGTACTGCATAGCTGGTTTTAAGTAGTATTTTTTTTTTTGACAAATTAAGATCTGACAAGTGTGGAATACACATACATTTAGCAGACTGACCTTTTGTAATAAATTAGCTTAATGTGATTGAATAAAATCTAGTTTTTATAGTTTTGATTTTTTTGTGTGCAGTTTTATTAATGTTTTCACTATTTTTTTTAATTTTTAATTTTTATTTTTTTACCAGCTGTTGGCCAAAAAGATAGCATTTGTAACAGTTCACTTATCTGAGTACATAAATATTTTAATACCAAATATAACACAGTTCAACAAAGAAAATCCAATTTTACCTCCAATATGGGAATTTCTAAGGGATCTTATTTCTTATGTTTTACTACAAGCGCATTCAAATTCATGTGTTGGAAGACATATTTAATTATTTAATTGTAATTATTTCTTTAATCCTCCACTTGGTTGAATTCACTCCTCCAAATTCCCTTGAAGACTTAGACCCTAAACACACCCAATCTGCTTTGGTATCCAATCTGACAGATTGGAGCACAATGATGTCTGCAGCAGTTAGAAAACGTTAGCAGACCGCCAGCGATTTTCTAAGATTCTTTCTCCCACTGTCCCACCACGGTAAACCTGAGGTCTGTCGTATTCTGAGCAACATTTGACGGGAGTATCATGAGTCAGACAGAAAGTGAGACACGGTGGCAAAGTAAACCCATCTGCTACCAAAAAAAGTACTTTGCTTCCCCATGGTTGGAGCTCAGATTTGGGTTTATATAGGTTTACATTGGCAGATGATAGATTCTGTTACAAAGACTGAAAGTGGCAATCAAGTGGACTGGGAGATTTGAACTAGCCCTTAACCCCATTCTGCTCAGTCACCATCAGGTAAATTGACCCCCCAAAAAAGAACACAAAGTCTAAAGAAAGTCTCTGAAAAATCGTCACCTTATGTTAAAGATCGCTTCAAAGGTAAGTATGAAGAACTGCATTGAATTTAGACTCAAAGTGCACAAAGTAGCAGACTGGATGTTATTTCCTACCAAATAAACTTGATTGATTTATCCTTTTGAGCTTACATCTATATTTGCTGCCAATCAATTGAACGTAACTCTTTGGAGAGTTTCATTAATATCTGTTCAATTAGTTAAAATGAGGGAGTGGTGAGTGCTTGACCTTTAGTGATTCTGGGCTAAGGAGAAAACTTGACATCTTACAGGAAGACCCAGAACGAAAAGACTGGAACCAGCCATCAATCTGGCGCTGGCAGCAGGAAATAAGGAAAATCCTTTCATTTTGCTTTACAAAACATGTTGGCTGTAGAAGCTAATACCGCAGCACCTCATTATATATTTTATGATCTCCAACACTATGCTGAAGAGTTCTTGTAATTTAATTCACACTTGATCCATGGACTCTCTTTGCATGTGGGTCAGTAGCTTAAACCCAGTCTCTGCAGACCCGCTTTGGCTGACCGTATCAGATGATTATCTGCTGCCATGTTTTTTGAAGAGACAAAAAACAGAGACTGTTTAGAATAAATGAGCACGTGCTGAGAAGCATCTGTTAACATGGACGCTAAAACTAACAGTATAATGGCTGTGGAGATAATAACCTCCTTCCTGGCACCTCCTTCCTGTTGATAGAAGATGTTCTTTTTTTTCTGTAAACATCAGAGGCTGAATTAAATGTAGAGAAAGCTACAGATAAGATGGTCTGTACATCTGCCCTGCCCACAGAACCCAAGGGAAGCCTTGGTGATTGAGAGGGACGATTCCTTTTACCTACAGAAGCTGTTAGTTCTTTGAAAGAGGCAGAGGGTAATTAGGCACCGTCTGGGCTGGGTAATATCTGGCTTCACCTTTTAAGTGGATCTATATTCAATTACACATCTTGCACACGAACCTGACGAGTTGCATCAATGTCTTCCTGGAGAGACTTTTTTTAAAAAAAAACACTTCGTCCGTAGTGAGTTTGTTGAGGGCCATTATTCATTAGTGGTCAAATGTAAACCTGGAGCAAAATAGCAGAAAGTCAGTGGGTCCATAAGGACACCGGTGTCCTCATGACAATTGATAAGGCATATTATGTGTCCAAGTCACATATTAACTGGAGACGTAACTAGTAACTTTTGAAGCTTTGCATCATGTTATGTTATTTCCTCATCAAAAACATACACGAGCTGCTGCCTTGGTTCTCTTCATGCATGTTTGAGAAATCCTTTAATCTCCCATAGCAACCATTCAGGTGTACAAACCGCCTGGGTGGACCAACGATGAAGATCCTCCTCTGAGCTGCAGCACTATGTGCTTTTTCCAGGCATGTCGCAATATTTACAGGACAATCAAGTAACTTTCCTTCGCTTGTTATAAAAATGGTTTATGTGACTTAAAAGAAGTTTGACTTTGTAATTTAACACCTTAGAAATTGAGTCCTTGTCTCTTTAAAAACTGTCTCTTTCATGAAGAAGGTCCTCTATTAACCCTTTCACAACATTTTTACCAGCATTGCACTGAGAAGTAGCTCCTATAATGAGCTCAGCAGATGTGCAGTTCCACAAGGTGTTTGCTGCTTGCTGCTGGCTAGTCTGAAGGAGTTGAGCAGGGGAGCTCTGGGAGACGGCTGCTCCGAAACCGCAGCTTTGAGGAGGAGCTTTGTCTTCAAAGGCGGGACTAGGTCCAACCAGGCGTTCTGCCTAGCTGAATGGTTGCCACAGGAGATTAGAGGATTTCTCCAACATGCATGACAGATTCAAGACATCACTCCAGGTATGTTTTGATAAGAGAACAACAGTGTTACAGGATTTATAGCTAAAAAAAAAAATATTTTACATAATACTGCCCCTTTAAAAAAACTCTTTGAGATGACTATGAAAACCTTTCATATTACTGGTCCTTTTTTATTTTGATAACAAATCTATGTATCATTTCTGTACTCTGTTCGGTTTGCTCATCAGGATTTGATTTAAACTGTTGTGCAGTGCCGGAGGTCCTTCACTCTAATAGAACAGGAAACCACCATAGGTCACCTTTATCGAGTTGCAGCAGTATCAAATCCACTAGCTCCTGAGAAGAGTATGACTGGCAGTTTAGCGCTTGTGGTCAGGCTGATGACGGCTAGGAAGAGCACCCACACTGACAGGGCCCCTCCGGTGTCGCCTTTGTTGGAGCATTTTTACCTGGATTTGCATGATGTTGTCTGTCAAACCGTCTAAAAATGTCTCCCAAGGGAAATACTGATGTCATACTGTCAGTACACTTCTGCATTCTTTAAAGTAAGCCACTGTCAGCGATGACATTGACACAACCAGAGTAAGTATTATAGTAGCGGGGCTTAGTCCGGGTCTTGTTGCAAAACATAAGAAGATGATTGAAACACCCCTACTGAATGCAGCTTATAAGATTTAAAGACAAAAAGTGTGATTGTATGTTTCATCACTTATCTTCTGGAATGTGGTTATGGATGCATGTCGTGAGCCCAGATACAATGTCTGGATAAAGTATTCACGCCGAGTAAACTTGGGATTTTGTACCAAAGGAACACAGATGCAGTGCAAAACAGCAAAAACTGTTTTGCGCTGTTATACATTGTTAAAGATTTTGGTTTGACAAATAAAAATCTGACAAAGCCAGTGTTTTGATGGCATAGTCAAAGTCCAGAGCTAAATTCGACTGAGTAATTACAGCAAGACTTGAAACCTAATCCTCGTAGGTCTTACGCAGTTCTCCCGTCACTTCAGGGCTCAATCTGGTTTATCTCGCTGAAGTGGATTTTTGCGCTTTCTTACATTTCTTTTTGTTACGGTCTCCTCTTTCTCAAGCATTTTTATACCAGTTCTGTTGTTTTCCCCTTGACTCTGGTTATCTTTTATGTTTTTTATACAGGGTACAGAAATACCATAACTTGTTCTTGTGGAATAGCTTGGGGAATATTTTGTCATTAAGGCTACAATGCTTAGCCTTAAATGCTGAAAATAATTTTCCCAGAGATTTTCAGCAGTTCTTATAGTTAAAATACCACCCATGCTGAGATTTCCACTGTTCTGCCCATCTCAAATGACATTTCTGCTGGTATTTCACATGTCTGTTTCCACTCTTGTATTTCCATACATTGTAAATAGTCTGTATTTTTAATGCACAAATATACATGTCCCTGTTTTTTAAAAATGATCCAACTCAGCTGGGCATTCCTTTGGATGAAAATGTGCTATTTTTAGTAACTTTACGCTATTTTTATGCTGTTATGATTCCTTTACTGTACATTATATTGCTCTTCATTTTGATGGATTGTGTGTGTTTATTATATTTTAATGATTTTTAATATTTTGCTAAATCTACATGCTTCATTTTTTTATATAAAAAGAATAGCTTTTTGTTGTTATGACTACAGCCATAAAAACATCAATGGACCTCTTAGACATGTGAATGACAACTTTTCATCTCATCTTCATAAGCTAGTTTAAATGTTGTTTTGATAGAAAGTCAGTTTTTTGGTGGCTTTGTCATTTCTTGTCATTTGCCTTGTCATGAGTCTCTCTTCAAAATGACTCCAGCTCTCCACCTCTGAGCCTCTGGAACAGGACACTTGTCGTAATGTTACACTCCAGCTTCAGGTTTCATGGGAAGGCAAACATTAGCATCCAGCCCCACATGCCTGCAGGGCTTACCTGAGGAACGTCTCCCTGATTTCAACCTGTCATGTGGGTTTTCTTTGACTCATAACTATGTATGCTGTGTTACTTAAACCTTAATGAGTCTTTTTCAGGCCAGAAGGCATGATATTGTTTGTGGTACATCATCTTCTCCTCTATCTGAATTCTTCTTGCTTTGTTTTTCTCATCTCTTTCTTGTTTTTGTCTACTCATTCAAATCTTAAAGAAAGAGGGAAAAAAAAACCAAAACACCCAGAAGAGAATTGGCACACATGTCAGAGAGGTGGAAGGAGCAGGGAGTGAATGTGGAACGTCTGGGTCTCTTATCCTAAAAAGGTCAAAAAGGTCAATTAAAAGGTCAGTTAAAAGTAACTGGGTCTGGGAATATAAAACGTAACCCCTGCTGTTTAAGCCTTACCCATCTTCACTGTTCATTTTTGTTCTTGCTTTGTATTTGCATGTGCTAAGAGGCAGAGCGTGGTGCTACCAAAGGTGAAATGCCAACAAAGTTTTCTCAGATTAATTAGTGTTGAAGATCAAACAACCAACAGCAGGTTGCTCTAAATTCCCACCAAGTCTTTTCCCCTCCTGAAACAATTAAGATGCTCTCAATCTGTCTCAGTTACTGCTCCATGACATGTGACCACCCCACCTGCAGTCACCTTATCAAGAGGTCCAAAGGTGTAACTCTTGTGGGAATACTCTCACCATCTGCTTATCTTAGTAAAATCAGAGCCTTGTGTTTGCTGGGACTGTTTTTGGAACAGATGAGGGGCCTCACTCTCAGTCAGCATCTGTTAATCAGAGACAGTCTCTGAATAACGTGATGAGAGACAGATAACTATGTTTGAGTTTACATAGAAATGCCATACCAAAGCTTGAATAAATAAATGAATTGGGTGATACAAGCAAAACTACTAGACTAAAACAGAACACATCATGAAGTTATCCACTATCTAACCACAAAGACCCAGACTTTCCTCTCCTCAGCCGCTTGGGTCAGCTCCTCTGAGGAATACCAAGACACTCCCTGGCCAGCTGAGAAATACAGTCCCTCCAGTGTATCCTGGGTAATCCTCTGGGTCTCTTCCTGGTGGATCATACCCAGAATACCTCACCAAGGAGGTGTCCATCCTAACCAGATAACTGATCCATCTCAACGGCCTCCTCTCAACTTAGAGAAGTAGCTGCTCTTCTCTGAATCCCTCCTGGATAACCAAGCACCCCATATTGCCTCTAATGTACTCTCAATGGAAACAAATCTTGCTGTTAGCAATGTGAATTAAGCTCAGATCCTGGATGTAGGGACCCAGCAGCCGGTATCAAGGTGTACAGGCTGCTAGGTACACCTTGATACTTAGCAGGTGTACCTAGGCTTACTTTGGCATACTCCCAAATATGCCCAGGACTACCTGAATCACACAATGAAATGCATTGCAGGTGATGGGCACAAAACACATGCAGACTGATTGGACAAACTTCTATGCACCCTCCAGGATTCTCTTGAGGGTGTAGAAATGATTCAGTGTTCCACAGCCAGGATGAAACCCACACTGTCCTTCCTGAATTTGAGGTTTGACTAACCTATATGACTTCTTCTCCAGAAACCTTAAATTTACCAAACCAAGAAGAATGTCATTGTTTTTGGAGTTGTTCTAGAAGTATATATATTTTTTTAATACAAATAAGTTTCAAATAAATTACAAATAAGTATTTTCAACATGGATATTTAGTTTTGAGTTTCTGAACTGATGTCAAAAGTTCGGTTAGTCTTTCTAATGTGTGCTTAGACTGCCCCCTTGTGGTTTTATCAATGCTTGCTTCACTAAGTCCTGGATATGATATGCATGAACTTTAGGAAATAAGTAATTTGAACGTGTTTTAATGTGGAAAAAAAAAACTTTTTAAAATTCTGTATATTTTCAGGTTTATTAATTTAATTATGGTTCAGTCATATTTTTTGGTTATTGTTTCTACTTTGAAATCAAACAGGAACGAACAACTGTTGCTTGTTTCCTCAGGTGGAAGCGGACGGCTCGTTGAAGGAGCAAATCAAAATGGCGAGTCAAGAGGAGTCAGTGAGGGAGTTCGTCGCTGTTACCGGCGTGGAAGAGGAGAGGGCCCGCTTTTTCTTGGAGTCCGCCGGTTGGAACCTGCAGGTAGGGATTTTCAGCGGGTTTTCCTACGACTGTGTCGGGCAGAACCGCGCTCTGTCAGAAGCAAACTGCGGTTAAACGGCGTTTGATGTGTAGCTTACCGGCTAACGTTAGCCTGTGTCGCCAGTCATTTGTGCAAGTCACCCCTGGACAATACCGACCCGAGTGATTTCAGACACTAACAGAGATGTTGTCTGACTGCCAAACAGCGGTTACATCCACGGCTATATGAACAGCTGTACTCGTCTATATACGGGGGTCTTTCTATCAAGTTTTAGCCGGTCTGCCGTGGTTCCAATGAGCCGTGCTAGCCAGCGTTAGCCCCCTGTTAGGTTAGGTTGGATTAAATTTAGTTGACGCAGTAAGGGTCAAGCTGCTAGCCTGTAATCTGAAAAGAAAGCAGAGTCATCAATCGAATTCAAAAATGACATTGTGTTTATGGTTACAGACACATTAATAAGATACCCAAACGAAGGTTATTTAGAGAAACTAAATAATCTCGAGTTTCTGTTTAAAAGCGACTCCATAGATGCAAAAGGAAACATGTCAAGAGTCATGTGAGCACAAAAGCAGACTTTGGGTAACAGATATTGACGTTTTCTTAGGGGCATTGTCAAACTGTGTTGGCTTAGTTCACTCACAATTTCTTTGACAGTAATGTAATAACTGTCAAAAACTATTTAGTGAAAAATAAGAGACATGGCAGCATTTTTGTGAAAGCAGTTGAGTTATAAAAACCAAGACCAACCACAGCTACTGATTTGATGTTTGAAACTTTAGATAAATCAACATGTTTTTGTTTTTGCTTCTCATTTTTAATTGTCAAACGCAAAGTGGCGCTCAGTCTTATCCCAGCAGTTTCAGTTTCATTCAGCAACTAAAGGTACCTTTGTTCTCACTTGGTTTTGATTTCTGGCCTGAATGATCAGATCTGAGTTAATTACTGTACAGACAAAATAAACTCGTTCCTCCCACAGTGGTCAACAGCAGTGTTATCATGCACAGCAGGCAAATATCAAAAAAAAAAATTTGTGTGTTAGTGTTAGCTAACAGTTTGTTAAATCCAGGGGTCAGCAACATTTTCAAAAACCACCTTTCCCCTGTTGATACAAAATTAAAAACTTGTCTAGAGCCACATGAAATGTCGTTTTGAATATGTACTAAATTAAGTCTACAGAAGCCCAGAACAGATGTTTTCCACATATATTTTTTCCTGATAGTTTTCTTTTAATGTGTTTAATGTGTTTTCTAAAATGCAGGCACAACCACGTGCATTTCAGGAATGGAAGTTAATGCACACACCAAGCGTCTCATGTTAGTTTTGAGTAAACAAGGTTTGATTTCACGAGATTAACTCATCTTCAGAAAACCACTGAGAAATCAACTTATTTCAAGAAAACCATTGGGAAAAGTAAATGTCCACACTCAGCTTCAGTGGAAAGCAAAGTAAATTCAACAAAAATCTTTATACTTTTGGTCAAAGTGACTCTTAAAAATGACAAAAAAAACCCCTCTATTTTGTCATATTAGAACAAGTGAATATGCCCTGCCCATCAACATTTCAAATAAAGAAAGATGGGTAGCAAATTGTACCGCTAGTCATTTTTTAAAAGCCTGGGACGATTGGTGCCCTTCTGTTTTGATATGGAGATACTGCATAAAAGCTACAAAACAACTCATAAACCACCTTTTCTTTTTGCCTTCTAATGAAAAACATGTCATATTTGAAGAGCAGTGGGTGAAGGGAGCAAAGAGCCACAGGGTGCAGACCCCTGCAACCTGCAGACCCCTGCAACCTGCAGACCCCTGCAACCTGCAGACCCCTGCAACCTGCAGACCCCTGCAACCTGCAGCTTAATATGGTTTAATATGAGAACAGGTGGTTTAATAGTAGCCTTCAGAAATCCATTGATCAATATATGTCTCAGCTTTCTAATGTTGGGTATCATAATATTGGCTAGACTTCAACCCCCATTCCTCAAAGAGAGCCTTGTGTTGCTCACTGTGCATAAAGAACCAGTAGACCATGGAATGAAAGTTTGAAGTGAAGTTTTTCTTCATCCGCCCTGACCCAGGACAGATGTTAGTTTCAGGTCTCACTGAGGACGGTGATACTAGTTCACCAGTCAGGTGCTGAGTGAAAGCCGCCTGGCAGCATTCCTGCATCTCATTTCCATCTCCACTTTTCCTCCCCAGCTTGCACTGGGCAGTTTCTTTGAAGATGGAAACGATGATGACATTATCACACTTCCTCAGCCTGAGGGCGGCTCCTCCGTGTCTCGGTCTACTGGGCCCAGGTGGGACCTTTTTTACTTTCTTCAACATTTGTTCTATTCAGATGTGTATAAATATTATTGTTACTGTTTAGTAATTTTGCAATATAAAAACTACCATTTATGTACAGTAGTCAGCCCAGGGTGACCTCCTTCAGAGATTTGATGCATGAGGCAGAGGATGAAAGTGATGAAGAGGAGGGTCAGAGGTAAGTGAATTAATAATTGCTTTTTTATTTTTCTTGGGTAGAATTATTTCTACATTGAAATGTACAATCAATGAATTGTATATTTTAATAGCTTCTTCGTGTTGGAGCTTTTAGACATTAGTCATGCAGGGTTGCCCTCAGAAAACCTGATGCATAACATCAATATTGACAAAATCCCTCCTTGTATAGCCTGGTTGATGCGCTCCAAACCAATTAATGGAAACACACTTAATTCGCCTGTTTTCTTTTGATTCTTTTTTGCAACATTTTAAAAATGTATTGAATATTCAAATAACAATCGGATACATAGCTACTGTTAAATATAAAAATAAACATGTGGATATTTCAGAAGCTTTGGTAAGTTCTAGATGGAAGAAGGGAAAAGCAATTTGCACTTTCCCTTAAAAATGGCTGTTGCATTCATAGCAGCACTCTCTGGCATTCCCATCCTGACTGAGGCCGACACAGGAAGAGGCACACCTTAGGAAGCTGGTTCCAGAAAGCACCAAACCATTTTGGACCCCCACCTCATTCACTGGGAGCCGCTGGAGTTTCTGCTGCATAAACAGATTCCTCTGCCAGGGCGATCCACTGGGCTGCTTTATAACAGATGAGGAAGGATTTAATGGCGATTTGATTAAATCAGCACACGAACCAAACCAAACATTTTGTCCAGAAATAGTTACCAAATATTTTACTAACCTACACTCTTGAAGTGGTTTTATGGTCTTATACCAGGCTTAAATCATACTTTTTGTTGGAAACAAAGGTAGTCATCCTTTGGGTGTGTTTGTTTACTGGTGTTTTCTGTACTGTTTGTATTGTGTATCTCAGACTTGAAGTGGTATGACTAGCTGCTTATTCACTTTTTTTAAACAATGAACATAATAGTTGCTCACCTGAATTGTTTTTTTTCTTCCTTTTGAAATACGTAAAGTATGTCAGTCCAAACCAGTTGGCTTCGCCTTGACAGATTTCTGGTTCTGTGTGCTGCAGAGAACTTCAACCTTTGTGGAAGAACCCAAAGACTCTCTGTGTTTTATTTTCTATTACTTTTAATACGCTCTGAGCCCAGATCAAGATATCTAATGTGGTCTAAATACTTTTAGTCAACATTGACTAAATATCTTGTCAAGATTGAACTGAAATTTCTGATAATCTAAATTTAAACTGACCCTTTAATATACAACAATTGCCAAAAAAGCATCAAAGTGCTCTTTCATTGAAATGCTGTTTATGTGCAACAAAATAACTCAAAATTAACACCATTCCATTTTCTACATCAGCGTTGTGTCCCACTCAACACTCTCTGCACTAGCTGCGTTTTCTTTCCAAATGTGTGCAAAATGTTGATATTCTGCTAATGTCTTAACAAAGACAATTTTGCGATAGCAGTGTTTTCAATAAACACATGCAATTAAAATCACTCATGAAGTTGTAAGTTTGTTTACACAATAGTCTTTGAAAAACATGGCACTCCATCATCCTGCAAGTACTTCCTGTTGTCGTCCTCATCTTTTCCACCAGTTGTTAATCATGTGACTCGGGTGATGCACAATAAGTGTTTCCATGGCAGTTTTGAACAAATTTTGTTACGGCTAGAACAAACATTTCAGTCTAGCGGCAAAAAGTGTAAGACAATTTTTAATTTTTTTTTTTTCAAAATTGCTGTGTTTGCATTAAGTTAATTTATTTTCATAATGTTAAAAGAGCATCGCATTGTGATCAGTGGAAACGGAACCACTGACCTCTCATTCATAAGTCGGAAAGAAACTGTACTGCGACAGTGAAACTCATGTTTTGCTCCTGAAAAAGATGTTTTCCCATGGAGCAGTTTTCTCTGGCCAGGCTAACGACTGAATCATTCCCTTCTGATTCATTTGACTCTCTGATGATTTGACAAAACAAAGTTTTGTGTGAAACTCAAATTTACAGAGGAAGCTCCCTCGCTTTGCAGCGGTGGGCATTTATCGCATCTTTTATATCTCGTGAAATACAAGAATTTAGATTTATCATTGTCTCAATCATAACAGGTTTTTCGCGGGGGGATCAGAGCGTAGCGGGCAACAGATCGTTGGTCCGCCAAAGAAGAAGAGCTCCAACGAGGTCGTGGAGGATCTGTTCAAAGGGGCCAGAGAACATGGAGCCGTGCCGCTGGACCGGACTGGGAAAGGACTAGGAGAATCGAGCAAAGCAAAGGTCCAGTTTCCTCACATTTTCACTGTCTGTTTTCTGTTTGTCTTTCATTCTGTTTTCATAACCTTGTGTTGTTTCTTAGGCTTTTGTTGGCGGAGGTTACAGACTGGGCGCCGCTCCAGAAGAGGAGTCAACCTACGTAGCTGGAGAGAGGCAAGCGTCTAACAGCCAGCAAGACGTGAGCACAGATCCTCCTTCCCTTCACTTCCTGCTGTGTTTACCTTGGTGTTACCATGCCAATCAGATCACAATCAGATCCTGTGATCCAAACAAACATGGAGCCACTTTACAAACCAAGGCTGTTTTCTGAGCAATGAAGAGAACACTAATAATCCAAAGCAGAAAATGTACCACTTGCAGTTTTGCAAAATCCACTAATTTCAATATGGCCAAAAACACCTCCTCATCCTAGCACCAAAACATTTGATCAAAAAACATTTTTGAAATTGCCTTTAATCCTATTTAAACGCAACTAATGTCTATGATGTGATCATTTTTGTTGGTGTTCAAAGGTCAGCCAGAAAATTGCAATTATTGCATCCCTACAATAATTAGGCTCTCCCCCTTAAAATGCATCACAATTAAACCTAGGTGATCTTGTCTGATGTGGGTATGGTGTGTTTCTTTTTGTGTTAGGTACATGTGGTTCTGAAGTTGTGGAAGACGGGCTTCAGCCTGGATAACGGCGAACTTAGAACTTACAATGACCCAGGGAATGCTAACTTCCTGGAGGCAATCAGAAGAGGGTGAGAACAACTTTTACAGGCTGTATGTCCTCAACCAGGGGTTTCAAACTGGAGGACTTTTAGATGTTCCTGTGCTGCCTCTGAATAGAATCATTAACAGGGCTCTGGAGATCTTATTTACACAAGAAGGAGGTAATTAAGCTATTTCATTCCAGTGTTTTGTACCTGTGGCACATGAAAAAACTGCAGCACACCGGCCCTTGAGGACTGGAGTTTGATATCTGTGTCCTAAGTGGATAAATCAGATCCAGCATCAGTCACATTGATGTGTTCGTGTAGGGAGATTCCTCTGGAGCTGAGGCAGCGTGCTCGAGGCGGCCAGGTCAACCTGGACATGGAGGACCACAGAGACGAGGACTTTGCTAAGCCCAAGGTCGCCTTTAAAGCCTTTGAAGGTGAAGGACAGAAGCTAGGAAGGTGAGATTTCTATCGAGGTGTCTATCTGGCTGAATATCAACAGTTTTTATAAATTTAGCCTGATTATTGTACTGCTTTGGTTTTTCTTCTTTCTTTTTTCTCCAGTGCCACTCCAGAGTTGATTTCAGCTCCACCCACCTCCCAGCAGGACCAGGCCACCAACGAGGCCCAAGCCAGTTCCTCCGTCAGCCTTGACCCCTCTCAACCTACTACTAACATTCAGATCCGGCTGGCTGACGGCGGCAAGCTGGTCCAGAGGTTCAACCACACCCACAGGTGAACACTTATAGGGTTGGAGGCAGTGGCTTCTGGAACAAGCCAGGTTAATCATTGTTAACTGCAGATTAATCAAGCAGGGCAATTACAGTTTCACAGAGGGGCAAGTTTTTTTTCTTTTTTTACTTAAAGTCAAAGGTTGTTAGAACAAATATCTCTTGTGTTCCATTAGATGTCTTTATTGGGTAAAAATGTCAGCAGAAGTATCCTTTATTGTCCCACGACAGGAAAATTCAGTTGTCATAGCAACAAGTTGGAACATGCATAATGAAACAAAGGTTAAAAAAACCTTTAAAACAATGAGACTGTACAGGAAGTATGTTGCAGAGGAAAATGCATAGGCGTTAGCCTGTGATGGGAAAAGTGACTTTAACTGATGAAAACCTAAAATAATAAAGCATTCTGTATCATTTTCTCTCTAAGCTAATGTTAGCTTTCCTCGTTTCTGCCGGTGTTCCTCAGGGTTTCGGACCTGCGGCAGTTCGTGGTGTTGGCCCGACCTGCCATGGCTGCCAGAGAGTTCATTCTCATGACAACCTTCCCCAACAAGGAGCTGGTAGACGAGAGCCAGACTCTGCAGGAGGCCAACCTGCTGAACGCTGTCATCGTCCAGCGGTTAAACTGAGGCTGGGACAACGAGACAGCCATCCCCCTGATTCCCCCGTGAGCCTCTGCTTCCCTCGCCCCAAAGTGGCTGAAGAGGGAGCAGAACACACAGACTTAAATGGACTTCTAGTTTCTGATTTTTGTTTTTCTAAAATGGAATGTTAAGATGTTGCTCCCCCCTCTCCATCCTGTTTTCCATTCTCCTCCCACCCAGACTCCAGAGGGCTGAAACGCTGGTGAACCAGTCAGAAACCACCAGATGCTGGTCACTTCCTCTTGTCTTGTTGAGTCTAGCTGAAGGAAGGTTATGCTGGTCCACTTTGGAGTCCAATCTACACTTTAGCTTGTTCTATAATCTGGCCGCTGAACAAAGTTTGTATTCTGGTACAGGAGCAGATTTCCACCTGTAAACTGCACAAACGGTAACAAAGATTAGATTCATCATGTTTTCTTTTCCCACTCAAGGATTTAACCAACTGATACCAGTAGCCTTACTCTCCTTTCTTCTAATGTAACGCCACAACTGGTCCGTTGTTGAAAAGCAAATGACTTTATTTTTTTAAAACGCCTCTGTTTCTTAATTTCCTTTTCTCAGTTAAAGATGCTTTGCCCCATTCCCACAGCAGCATATTAGCGAAAGTCTGGTCTAATAAACCGGTTGAGCAAATGAACATAGAGATTGTAAACACTGGTTTTCTTTAGTAGAATCTGAATTTCTGTGACAATGACGTCTTCTATGCATCCTGGGGCAACACAGAAACACGTTTGGACCTCCAGTGAAATAAACTCATTTTATGGTTCATGTAAGGAGAACCCGCTGTCTTGTTTTGATTATTAATATTTATTTAAAAGGTGCAGGTGGAAGATTTATTTATTCTCAAAATATTGACTTTATTTCTCAATATAGCTTTATTCTCGTATTTTACTCCCATAATACAACTTTATTACAGTATTCATAGAGGTAGGAACCGGGGGAGCGTTTCCCTGCTAATATTGGAGACAGGCACCTTTGCTAAAAATATTTGACTTTGAAATCTTCAACTTGCTTGCTTTTATTTTGAAAAAACAACATAGCCCCACCCAAGCCAACCTCAGAAACTCCTTGTCAATGAGGTAAAACTCAGGAATGTTGCCTTGAATATTTCTTATCTATAACATCTTGTCAGTTTAATATAAAACCAAATCTTTTGAGCCAAGTCGTTTTAATTCTGGAATAGTCACGGGTCCAATATTTTGGACTTTATTCTGTCTAAAAGTGTCCGTGTCATTAACAAGATGCATTACTCCCTCGAGAAGTGTTACATTTGATGTTCACAGTTGTGAAAATTTACAAAACTTTCCTAAAAAGTAAATTTCTTTATCAAAAAAGCCACATTTTGTTCATGACTAATTTGTAAAAACAAAAGGCAAAAAAAAAAAAAAAGACATCCAAAATGTGAGAGTACTTCATGTACTTAATATTTGGGACAAATCAAGACACAAAGGCAGATGCAGTTGTTTCATTGGGTTTTACTTGCAGTAAGGAGAAAATACAATGAATTACATAAAGTTCGTAGATCAGAACATTCTTTAACACCCATTAGAAAAGATTGTGCTTATAAACAGTACATTGCCGATAACTGCACAAAGATCGAGAGCGGATGCTTTTTCAATCTTGCAAACCCCCCCCAGCCTATCAGAAGTCAATCATAGACAGGAAATGATCTAATTACTTTAAGAGATGTCACAATGAGCAAAGTTAGTTATATTTGTCCACAGTTATACTCTGGAAACGAAGAATATATAAGAACATAAACAATTAGCAAACAGTGTAATAACTAAGTGGGAAATGAGTAATATATTGAGAAAAATATATGTGCAAAATATCAGTAGATAAAGATAAAAATCATGAGAAAACATTTTTCTAACAAAAACATAATTTGGCATATTTTTTGATGAAATTTTTTTTATATACATCAGGTCACCTGAACTGACCTGTTGTTTTTTTTTTGGTTTTTTTTACAAGTCAGTTTCCCAGATCATGATGCAACTTTATACATCAGAATAAAAGATATAGACCAGACAGTTCTGTTCTGTCACTTTATTCGTTACCAACCAACCAGTACTCTCCCTTTACACTATTATTAGTCTATCTAGAGTACAGTATAGAATTAATCTGACTTGATCAAATAAAAACAAACTAAACTCCACTTACAATGAAGTAAAACAGTAAAAAAATATATCAAAACACATATATTTGTGTAAAGATAATACAAAAAAATTAGTCTCCATATATTTTATTGATATTCAATGATCCAGTTCAGCCCAGAGAAAGAGAAGAGAACATGAAAGTGATGCAGGAGGAACATGTGATTGGTTCTGGTGCTGGTTCAGAACTCAGAACCCAAACCTACCTCTAAAAGGCCCAGAAATATAAACAGCTGGGTCTCTTTACTGTATCAATGCATATCTGTTATCGTTATCTAAGATTATTTGTGTGTTTTGCAGTCATACTTGACTGCTAGTGTTAAATGAGTTTACTTATGTTTCTAGTTTTTGGAGAATGTTTTACAGAAGGGCCACGAAAAGGAGGCCTGATGTGCAAAACTGGGGCAGCAGAATGAGCTGGGCTTCTGGATATCCTGACTGAATTGAGTTTTGATTCGGTTTTTCCAAAAGCAGTAGTGCATATGTTGCCATGGGATCTTATCTTGTCCAGCTAGCATAGAAAAGATAGCTCTCCTGGTCTGTTGGAAAGAAATATGTAGAGGCGCATACACCTGAATTACTTCAGCCTGGCTCAACATAGTGGCGCCTCCTGGGGGTGTTTTGGGCTTTGTGAAACGGAACTGATCCCATTATGATTATGTCAAGTCTGACTTTATCTCATATCCTGGATTTCTGAATCCTGCTTTTGTGAAGCAACCCCCTGATCATAAATACTCTAAATGTTTATGATCAGCTCTAAATAACAAATTTATAAAAGAAGTTCTGGATGGCACTTCATCAGATCAAGCCTGATTTACAGGACAGATGATCATGGGAGCAGAGTTTCTACCTCCATCTTTGTTACAGGGATCAAGGAACAGGTAGAGTTTCTCAGCGAAGCTACAGCCTGTAAAAGAGTAGATCAGATCTGCAGCAACTGCATCATAGAAAGAGACCAGACCCCCCTCATAATCCACAAACACCCCCACCTTCTCAGGACCAGGCTGGAGAGGGAGACGGACTGGGGAGTCAGCACAAGCTGTGTACTCATCTACATTCCTCAACATAATGGTCCAGAACCCGTTCTGAGGACTCAGTGGAGTTATTCTCTTTCTGTTGATGGACTCACTGGCCATTCCTAAACTCCATTTAGTTTTCCCTTTAACAGAAACCTCAGCGTAAAATCTGCCTGAAGAGAAACTCTGCTGGCCTAAAACAGAAACACACTTGGAAAATCTCTCTGGGTTGTCTGGAAGGCTCTTCCAAACATCAGCCGCTTCCACTCGCTTTCTGTCATCGGACAGGGTGAGCTTAGGATGAGCGGTGTCAGGATCCAGAGTCACGTCCTCCGCAAACTGCCGGACCCTCTTCATCTCCGCCTCCTTTATTATCTTCTTCATCTCCTCCTCCAGCTGAGCCACAGCTCTCGCCACAGTCTTGTCAATCGGTGGTGGATGAACTGTGACCTCCGTCCAGGTCTTGATGGATGGAGCTTTCAGGGAGGAGAAGCTTTGGACGACCTGGAGGTGGTCTTCAACCTGGGAGAGCTGCTTCACCTCAGAGCTCCTTTTAATCAACACAAAGATCTCCTGCTCTAGATCTCTGATGACGTCTTCGGCCTGTTTCTCTGTAGCTTTCTGTTGGTCTTCGATCTCCTTGATGAGCTTCTTCAGGCCTCGCTCAGCAGACTCCTTCAGCGCCGTGAAGACCCGAACGCCTCCCGCTTTCTGCCTGTCCGCAGCATCTTTGCTGGTCTTCACTGAGTTTTTTATCTCCTGGACCTTCTGTTGCCTGCTCTGGATCATCTGCTGAACGTTGGCCTCCGTCTCTCTCAGCTCTGCCTTCTTTCCTTCAGATTCTTCCTTCAGAGGAACCAGCTTGTGGTTTTTGTGACCTACGATGGCACAAAGTGAGCAGACGCACACCTTGTCGGTCCTACAGAACAGCTCCAAAGGTTTGTCGTGTTTCGTGCACATCCTGTCCGCCAGGTTCTTCACAGGCTCCATCAGTTGGTGTTTCTTCAGCGGTGGAGCAGACAGGTGAGGCTCCAGGTGTGTCTGACAGAAGGAGAGCAGACACACTTGGCAGGACTTCAGGGCCTGCAGTTTGGTTCCCGTGCAGATGTCACAGAGAACTTCTTCTGGTTTGACAGCTTGCTGTTGAGCTTCACGTCTGAACTGATCAACTGTCTCAGATAACAAAGTGTTGGTCCTCAGCTGAGGCTTGGAGGTGAAATGCTCATTGCACAGAGGACACTTGTAGAGACTGCTTCCATCCCATTTTTTAGTGATGCAGGTTCTGCAGAAGTTGTGGCTGCATGGTGTGGTGACCGGATTGACGAACACATCCAGACAGATGGAGCACAGGAACCGATCTTCAGGCGACAGGTAGGTGCCAGAAGACATGTCTGAACTCTGAGGACAGGAGAGACACATCAATAATTTATCAAGATACTGTGAAGGTCTGCAATGACGTTCTGATCAGGCTCCATGTAGGGAGTTCAGTCGGTGGGATCAAAGGAGGAGAACGTCTGATCGCCCTGAGACCAGAAGCTGTTACTTCAGGACCTGTTGTCTCAGCTTTCCAAAACATTTCAGTATGAAACGAGATGCATCCTAAATGTTGATTCTTGTTCTCAGATTCTCTGGCTCACGAGGCAAACTCTCCTGAAAGGTTTCAACACCTCCAACCAAATCAGACAAAGACGCAAATGATCTGATAATCTCTGACACACCAGTTCAGTTTCAGTTCAGTTCAAGAAACATCTTCACTATGCAAAAATGTATTTCAGGTGGATCAGTTGGAATACATACATTCCAACTGATCCTATACATAAATCACTATTTAAGGTGTTTGTATAATACTACAAATAGTGTTATATAAATAGTGTTGTTACTTTAATTCATCTTGATTGAGAGAAGGTTTCTTAATTACAGCTACCTTCAAAGCTTGTGGTACATGCTAACCTGTCCATGTACTATGGATTAGGTTAGTCATAGGTAACATGGCAGTGATCAACTAACCAAAAATAATTTGGTTAGTCGGGACGAGGTCCAACAATCATGTCAAAGGTTTGGAAGAAGCTCATAGTTTTGAGCTATGAGCTCAACTGACTCCAAACAGACCAAACACATATCAGGTTCTCCCGTTACATTATGTGCTGCTTCACAGAGGATGCAGTAATCACACTCAGGAGTATGCAAACAATTTCATTTTTAGTTGAACCAATTTTATTTCAGTAGAATCTCATAAAGGCATCACCACTGAGAGCATCAGAGCTATGATTCTTTAAGTTTGGCAAGTGGACTAAAAGGCTCCCAAGGCATTGAAGGCTGCTTTTAGACGATCGCCCTCAGTGTCAACATGAATGTTAAAGTCCTCCATGGGGACGAGATGGGGAATCAGATAAAAAGAAAAAGATATGATCTAAAAATTGAGAGTAAGGTCCAGGTGGATGATGCCAAGCAACAAACAAAAGTGGTTTTATTGCTTCGCAACATGGATGAGGAAATCTAAAGGTCAGATGTTCAGAAGAACTGCGGTTATTATACTCGCAGGATAAATTAGTAAATCCGAATGAAAAATAGTTGCTACTCCCCCACTCCCCCTCATGTTGTACTTTGAGGAATATGAAAATCTGAATAATTGGAAGGGATTGACTCATTCATACTAATATAATCTTCTTGCTGTAGCCAGGTTTCTGTCAGACAGAACAAATCAAGTCATAAATTAGGTAAGTCCTCAAAGAGAGAGATCTGATGTTAGTTGTGTTTATCTTTATGACATTTTGATCATTTGCTTGGTTCAGGTTAATCTTTAATCCCATTGGCACCCATTGGCACTGTCCTAATGGGGTGATGGGTGAGTAACAGTGCAGAAAGAGATGCTAAACTGCAATTAAGCTTCCTAGTCTGGACTGTGTCGTCACCCTTTTTGGAGAAATAATATTCACCAAGCGGAAACATCTCAGTTCAAAGTGGTCCAGAGAAATAACTGAGACTGAGATGATTTTCTGGATGATTTCTCATCCAGAGAAATGTTTTCTGATGTGTTTTCTCATACAGAGAAAACACATCATCCAGAGAAAACACATCAGAGTTTACAGCTTTAATCCAAATGCTGGACAGGCTTCGACTTCTTCTGGACAAACTTTAACTATACCGTCACGACAGAAGCCCCAAAATTGGACGAAACACAGACACCAGTCCCTAAGACGTTGGAGAACCTCCCTGTGGACTTTGACACATTGTAAGGACAACATTTAATCTCCTCAGGGACATAAACTGAGGAAGTTTAAACACTGAGAACTTTAAACTACTTATTATTGAAACTACTTATTATTGAAATAAAACCAACTTTGTAACAATACATGTTTTTTTTTCTTACTGGAAGTAAACAAGAAATTCCACTTTGCAACATTTCCATATTTCAAGACAAATGACAAAACATGATTTTCCCCAGTTTGCTGCTTATTGGAATCTTTTAGTTTAATGTTGATGGCAAGAAACACAATCGGTATTATCAGCTGTACTCACCGCTGGTTGACTCAGGTGTGGAAGGAAAAAAAGCAAAGTTTGTCTGGACTGCAGCTCTGCTGGTTTTCATTAACATTGACCTTCATGTCCAGAAGGTGACGCTTAAATGTTCCGCTGTTGCTCCGCCTCTGTCCAGAATCATCATCGGTTTGTCCAAGAAGATGATTGGCACAGAGCAAAGGATGCTGGGAGATTTATACAAAAAGGAAAGAAAAAACAAACGACCCAACAAATTGTTGAGTGATTTATTCCATGGCCCATTTGGGGAATTTAAGCTTCCCTCTTGAAGGCGCTTTTAACAAGAAATAACGCCGATTTTATTATTATTATTATTTATTAAAATCAGCATTCATCCATGCACACCCTCAGTCCACATGTCTGACACTTTCTCCATGGTAACAAGAAACAGCCCTGATTTTTCTCATGTAAAAGTTAGAGAATTAAAACCCAGGTATATGTTAGCATTTAAAACTCCTGTTATTAATTAATTAATTTATGTATTTATTTATTTTGTATAATTCTTCTTTCTTTACTCTGTATTAACTGGACACCCATGTGTCTGATGAAAGGATCGCAGTAACCAGAAGAATGTTTGTTTATGTCTGGATTTCCTTTGTGAATAATTATGACTTACATGAAGCCCAGAAGAACAGAATCTAACAGAGACTCCCCTCCTGGCTCACCTCGCTGCGCTGCCCACCAGGTCTCGGGTTCATCAGAACCTGGGCGCACGGGAAAATGGTGCACACAGCGGACCTTCAAAATAAAAGCATGGAAACTCTCCAATTCTGTATAATGAGATTTACTTTTAGACTTTATCTGTAATCTTTACTCTGCCACTTATCTTGTTTTGTCAGATTCAAAATAAATGTGAATATTTTGATTTATTTGGTGATTTAAGTTACTGAAATAAATTATTTTTTTGTCAGTATTGTTCTGTTTTATTTCATGGGTCTGTAGTTGCACCAGTAATTATATGCAGAACCAAGGCTCCCAACCTGCTTTAGGTTTTCAGACTGAGATGAACTGACTAGCTAGTGATGCTAAAAGGCAATACAAAATCAATAAGATCAGAACAAATCACGTTCACTGGAGTTCAGTCTGAATTCATTTCCTCTCGTTAAAGACAAAAGAGGTTCTCTTTCTACAACAGGGAGCTGGTTCATCAAAATGCAATTTTGATGAATATATATATATATATACCACCAGCAAATAACCCAAGTGGCTGATATCAGTAAATCCTACCAATGGCTGGAAAAAGCTGGACTCAAGGACAGCACAGAGGCCCTCATCATGGCCGCCCAGGAACAGGCCCTAAACACCAGAGCAATAGAGGCCCAGATCTACCACACCAGACAAGACCCAAGGTGTAGGTTGTGCAAGGAGGCCCCTGAGACAGTCCAGCACATAACAGCAGGGTGCAAGATACTGGCAGGAAAAGCGTACATGGAACGACATAACCAAGTGGCAGGCATAGTGTACAGAAACATCTGTGCAGAATATGGACTGGAAACCCCGAGATCAAAGTGGGAAACACCCCCAAAGGTGGTGGAGAATGCCAGAGCTAAGATCCTGTGGGACTTCCAGATCCAGACAGACAGAATGGTAATGGCGAACCAACCAGACATTGTCGTAGTGGACAAACAACAGAGGAAAGCGTTGTGGTAGATGTAGCAATACCAAGCGATTGCAACATCAGGAAAAAGGAGCACGAGAAACTGGAGAAATACCAGGGCCTTAGGGAGGAACTGGAGAGGGCCTGGAAGGTGAAGACCACAGTGGTGCCTGTGGTCATCGGGGCCCTCGGGGCAGTCACCCCCCAAACTGGAGCAGTGGCTACAACAGATCCCAGGAACAACATCAGACATCTCAGTCCAGAAATGTGCAGTCCTTGGCACAGCCAAGATACTGCGCAGGACCCTCAAGCTCCCAGGCCTCTGGTAGAGGACCCGAGCTCAGAGGATAAGAACCACCCGCGGTGGGTGAGAAGGGAATATATATATATATATATATATATATATATATATATATATATATATTTGTGTGTATATAAAACCATTTATTACCATGTCCTGTCTGGTGGTGTGTACAGAATTGCTGTCTGAGTGCCAAAGTCCATGAGATTCACTTTCCAAATCATCACTTGGAGATTTTTAAACGTACAAGTGACGTTTAAAAATCTATATTTTATATATATAATAGAGAATTCAAACGGCAAACTTTTCCAGACTTCAATCATTTTGAAGTCCGAAGCGGAAGTGATTGAGTGCATTGTCGCTCTCCTTACGCTGATTGCAGAGAGAGAGAGAGAGAGAGAGAGAGAGAGAGAGAGAGAGAGAGAGAGAGAGAGAGAGAGAGATCCAGATCCAGCAGTGAAGCAGCGACCAAACATTCAGAAGGACTGCACTTAGAGCGCACCGAGTCCGTGGGCAGCAGGGAGACGCACAGCGCTGACATGGGAGTCGAGATCGAGACAGTCACGCCGGGAGACGGTAAGAGCCGCCGCACTGGACGGCTGGAGAGGGACTGTCTGTCTGTCTGTCTGTCTGTCTGCTCTCCCCCTGTCTAATTCCGCTGCAGGACGCAGAAATCACCGCCTTTTCTGCACGCTTCCAGCTGAGCGCCTCTCTGCTTCCTCCACAGGAAGGACCTTCCCCAAAAAAGGCCAGACGTGTGTGGTGCATTATGTAGGTGAGTTTGGGGAAGGAGGTGAAACTTGTTCCTTTTCCGCTCCCGTCTCTGGAGATTGCTCTGAGACGAGCTGGGTGACTGCTGCGGGCAACTGTCTCTGCACCCCAAATAAAACCCCGGCTCAGAATAGTTCTGTCCTGGAAATGATCGGGACCCAAGAGAAACGCTGCGAGGCACAACTGATATGTTCCTGCCTCACACCTGCAGCAGCTGCGGCTTGACGTCCAGCCGCGCATGTCCCTGGACTGGTTTTCCTAAGAGATTTGGCAGGAAAAGTCCCCCAAAGCGCGTCATGGTCGGTGCTCTGGATTCCACACTGCGCTTCAGTAAAAAAAAAAAAAAAAGCTTTCAGATCATCTGTCTGCTCTGGATACAACAATAATACTCATAAAGCGAGGATGATGAATCCCGCCTCAGGATTTCCCCAGGAAGCTAGACAGACAGAGAGAAAGACAAATAGACAGACAGACAGAGAGACAGACAGAGAGAGAGAGACAGACAGACAGACAGGGGGCAGACAGCCAGACTTTAAATCCTGTCTGATTTCCAGCCTGGTTCTGTCTTTTGTTGGGGTATCTTAGGGGTCGAGGGGCGGGGGGTCAGTGGCAGTTGAGCTGAGCGGATTAGAATCGTCTGGTCTGGGAGGCTGGAATAATGGCAGCCTCGCTTGTATTGTTGTTCATTTAATATTTTTCAGCAGACACACATGAAAGCAGATTCCCTCCCATCCTCATCAGCATCGCCTCAGCCAGTCCTTCCCTCTGGAGCTGGTTATCCTCCTCATGGATATGAAGCTCTGCACACGTCATTTGCAGCATAAAAGGAAAGACTAGAAGATTATTATTATGTTGTTGTTGTTGCTATTTAAAATGTAAATAGTTTTGTGCTTCTTGTCATTTGCTTGAGTTCTATAATTTTAGAAATATTGTGACCATGGTGTTTTTACACTGGGGAACTCGGTTTGATTGGGTCCAAAATTACAGCGTTTGCTCCATTTTCACACTGCACTGTTTAAAAGATCCTTTTCTTCCCCCGCCTGTGGTGGGGGAAGAAAAGGATCCAGGATCCACTAAAATCCAGGATCCACTAAAAAAAGGACAAGAAAACATAGGAAGAAGTGATGTCTGATTTCAGCAGTTGTAGGATTTTCTGTTTCGTCTTTGATAAAAGACCACCAGCCATTTCTCCCACAGACTCAAGACATGCACATTTGTTTTTGTTGTATTTACCCAGGATGCCTTGCGCTGAATTTCACTTCCTATGTTTCTGGTCCGCTTGCATTCATATGTGAATTCCAACCGTACCAGAGTTCACTTCAACAGTACAGAAACTTGTTGATCCACATCAGAGTTCATTTGCACATCAAATTTTTGAGGTGTTTGGAGTGGCCGGGCTGTGTGCAGGCGTTCACATCGTGTGCTCGTGCTCTCGTTGACTTTTTGGGGTGGAGTTCTCTTACACTCACTCTGAGAGTGGGAAGTTTGTCATATCTTTATTGGAATGTTGTATATACACTGGTTGGGGGGGTCTAGTGGGACAATACATGTTAGAGGACTGTGGAGGGTGAGGGCACATGGAGTTGGACCTCTTCTGGGGCTGCTTTGGTTGACTGGCACGTTTGGACTGTGAATCTTTCTTGCCACTGTGTCTGGATGGGGTCGTTGTCTGAACCAGGGTCATTTGGATGGCACCTAACTCTAGTCTGGACTGACTACTGCAGGAACTCAGGCAGTCTGCTTGTCTCCATCCCAGACTGAAGGTAAGCACCACCTGAGTTTTGTGCTAGTTGCCCCTCAGGGGCATCATTACCTGGACATGGGAGTATAGAGTGTGTATAGGGAGTGCGAGCGAGTGTATGGCGTCCATTTTTGTGTGTGTTTACATTGGGTGAATGAGTGTGAATGTCTCTCCTGAATCATCTATGTGCCTTCTCTCTCCTCCCCCCGTCACACGTCCTTCTGGTGGCTGGTGCCTCTGCCTGCCAGTGCTTTGGTGATTTTCGGTGTCTGGGGTTGGGTGTTTGGGTAGATTCCACTTCTAGTGACTGTTTGGTCCAACCTGGGCACCCTAGCTCTTGGGGTCTTGTGTTTTTGTGACCATGACTGGATATGGTGCACATCCAGCCAACAGCATATCCATGTTGTTGCTGGAAACTGTGGGCAGGCCACTTAGGCGTCTGCATTGTGGCTACTGGAGGGTCCTCTGGCACTCAGTGCTGCTTTCTGAACGGGAGGTGCAGTCGTCCCCGTGGTGGAGCTCTCTGGGCTCTGTGCTTTGGGTGTCTGGGCTCCAATTTCCCTCATGTCTGCCTCGGCTGGGTGTGTTGTTCCCCGCACACGCTATTGAGCATTCTTATGGAGAAACCTTATATCCACAAACATGTTCACACACACACAGTTGTTTTCATTCAGGTGTTTTCAGATGCATGTATTTTTGGGCTGCGGTTGCCACTAACTACATCTTGTATTAATTAGAACCGTGTGCTTTTCGGTGATGTATTTTTTTTAAAATATATATAATAAGCATATATCATTGGTTGCTATGGTTTTTTGGCTCAGTTGGTTTTTTTGTCCTCTCAGCTGCAGGTGTAGAGACAGACCTCTGGGGTGTTGTCTCGCGTTCTCTCTTTCTTTCTCTCTCCAAGCAGTTATTGCAGAAGAAGCTGCCATGAACATGCGTGGCTTCAGGCTAGAAGTCGGCCAAGGAAGGGTGTGGCACACAGAAGAATGCAATTGTCCTGTTTGGCAATAACTCAGGAAGAGGCTCAAGTGGAGCATCACAGCTGAAGATGTAATTTTCTGCTTGTGAAAGTAAATCTGTTGGGAATTTCTGTCTGAGTGCCAAGCTTTGGAACAGGACGCGTTGGAAAAAAAAAAAGAGAGAGACTGCAATTCTACTCCACGGTTCCTTGCAAAACTCTTCAAGCCCTTTCCAGATTCAGCTACAGTTTCTCTGATGGATTGATGTCTGGGCTTTGACTGGGCCATTCCAGAACATCCATCTTCTTGTCTTCAAACCATTTCTGTGTAGCTTTAGCTTGATGCTCCAGGTCATTGTCTTGCAAGAAAACAACTGTTCACTGAAGCCGTGATCCTCTAGCAGATGGAAACAAATGTGTTTAGCCACAGCAAAACCGTGAACGAATCCCCTTTCCACTCAGTCACAGATTATGAAGGTGTGGATTCAAACACATAGACTGTCAACAGGTATCATTTGGAAAGATGTTCCAGGAATGCCTGGAACTCAGACATCATTTTTAAATACTTAATCAGAGGTTAGAATGAAATATTAATCAGTTACTCTGTACTTCAGTACCTTTTTATAGAATGTATTTTACTCTGAATTGAGCAATTACTAGGACGGTTCATTTTGACGTTTTGCTTGGGTAAAAATATACTGAATTAATGCCACTCTTGCCCTAGTACAATTTTTAGGTGCTCTCTCCAGCTCTGCAGTTACGGAGCATTAATGTTTAGTAGCAGCCCGACGAGGTAATACATGCAAGCTTCATTGGTAAATTATTAAATACAGCCATATTTGATTCCCTGCACTACTTTAAATAGTTCTAACCAGTAAGAAGTGGCAGTGCAGATGCATGTTTGTTTTCTTCTGTGCTTAAATTTTGTTGGAAAAAAAAAACAGATGAAATGTTCAGCGTCCAACAAAGTAATAATAATTACAAAGCATATTTATGTTTTCGGTAGCTTCAAAAAAGTCTGATCTGTGTCCACTTGTTGTTGGTTCTTAGTTTTTATCCTTGATTTGAATTTGGGGTGTTTGAACAAGTTAATTCTGATATATCAATTGTCACCCTTCAGAGTAACACTGGAGGGTGGTACACTGGACAGCAGGGGGTGCTGAACACCCCCTGCTGGTGTCTTTTTTCTTACTTCTGATTTTAAGGGGAATTTTAATAAAAACCAAACAAAAAAAAACAACCTAATATTTCAGAACATTCCAAAAGTGAAAGGTAAATGTCTTTGTTGTAAACATAGTCACATCGTTTCTTTCTGTATTTTATTGGATTTTCTTCCTCTTAAATTCCCAGTTTGTTGCATTGCCTCTGTTGATTGTGGCAGCTTGTACTCTTTCAGACATGGACTTCACAGATGGAAAAACAATGTTCTCCATCAAGCAGGTTACAGCATTCTCTACCACAGCTGAGGGATCAACTCTGCAAGATACAGCTAACCTTTTTTATTCTTTCAACACGGATTTTGCAGCAGTAGCCTGGCCATTGCCTTGCTACTCAATCCTCCTTGATTCTCATTTCCCTCCAGTGCTCCGTCTGGGATTTCTCAAATTGAGTTTGATTTATCAGAATGAATTGAGCTACTAAAGTTGGAGTATGATGAATATTTAAGAGGTTGTATCGTTAGCAAAAATGTTGCGGCCCCTCTTATTGATAGATACTTCGCTCCGCCTGGCACTTCTCTCATCGCATTTTATAGGCGATTAAGAGTAATAATATAATGTAGCTTCTTCACGATAAAGTTGACAGATTTCATACATCACTGCCAAACATTAGCGGTTGGCTAAAATTGGATCCAGTTGTTTGAAGCGTCAACAGAGTCCAGGCCTCAAGTAAAAGCAATCGTTTCTCAATAATCGAGGGTCCAAACTCTCTGTACGAACTAAAGAGTAGAACATGGAGGCTTTTACCAGGCTGGTGCTACAGAGCTTCGTTTTCAAAAACTACAGTCTGACAGCAGTCAAAATGCCCAGATCAGAATTAGGCATATTTGCCGTAATCCAGCCTGGTCTGAACTGAATTCAGGTTCCTTGTTTGTGGGCACAGTCTTGGCCAATAAAGCTGATTATGATCTACTTATCTTAGATTAGGTCCAGTGGGAAACCCAGACACTCCTTTACGCTGCAACACTCTGCAGCCAATCTAGGAGCTTTTTGGTGCAGTGCCACCACAAGCAGGGGAGTAGTGGTGGGTGGATTGTGGGGAGAGGGGGGGGGGGTGGTTGAAGGGTTTGGGTCATTTCACTTAGTGCAGAGCGTGAAAGGGAAAGCAGCAGCTGAAAATATAACAAATGTTGCAATTTTGGTTCTCAATTGAACCGGATCAACTGGACTATCAGGTGTGAAAACACCCTAAAAGTCACTGACCAAGTGCCCTAACTGGTTGTTAGAATGTTTTTGCTTTCCAGTATGACTGTACATATATCAGGACGTTGTCGAGCAGATTGGAAGGGAATCACATACGGTAACATTAGCCTGCTTGCTTCAACATTATGTAACTTGCAGTAAGGCCTAATTTTAGTCTTTCACCACAAGGCATTTCTGTTTAGAAGATGACTTATGTTCTCCTTATTTCTTTTTTTCCAAGGAGTATCACCCAGTGTGCAGCAAATGACAAAGCAGCCCTGACAGTGGACATGAAACAGGAGTTTCTATTAACCCTATTAGCCCTTTTTTTCCCATGCAGTGTGAGGATCTCTGAATCAATGCTTTTGCAGGAAAACAGTTTTTCAGTGTGTTGTGCTGTTGGCTGATGAAATGGGGGGGAAAAAGAGCCTCATGATGCTTGGATCGAACCTTTTGGCTCTTCTGGATAATTCCATTAGGCTGCTATCAGGCTGTCCAGCAGCGGAGAGGAGTCCCACTCAGCTGGCGGGATTAAAGGTTGCATCCCTCCCAATAAGATGAGCAAAGCTGCACCCACACAGACACATCACGCCTTGCACACCCACATCTTGTTGGTGCTAATAGCTCTAAAAGCCTTGCTGTGAATTATTTTTGGAAGGCGGCTGCCTTGGAGGTTGATGCATGGGTTTTCCTGATGCTTCCCACAGACGGCTGTGGTTGCTGCACAGAAGGCGAAAAGTCCATTTATTTTTCTGCCAAAAAGCAAAAGATAACGGCATCAACCCGTCCAGGAAAATGTTTCATCTTTAATAGTAGTTTTGATAACCACAGTGTGGTCACGAAGTAGAAGTAGTTCAAAGATTGAAGCAATGTTTGCAGTGGTTGACAACGCTTACTAAAAGGTTTCTAGGGACGCACCAAAAAATCTGACCCAGTTTCCTTCATTTTGGGTGATATGCGATCTGCCACAGCTTAAATGTGAAGCGAATCTGTACCGATCTTCTCTACAACTCCATAGTTTTTCCAGTTAAACTTATTGAAACAAGGATTACAGTAATTTAAATTGTATGTAACAAAGCGCATACAATTTATTTACCAGACAACAGAATTGCAATTGTGAATAGATTTGTAAAAAGAGAAAGCAGCTGCAACTTAAAGAACACTGAGATTTTCAAAAAACTTTGAGACAGAATGGCGACAATGGAAAGATGTACTTCAATTAAAGGGTCATAATTTTAATGGATCACTGTTTACAGTGAGATTAAACAATAGAAAGCGTCTTCTCTTCTAAAAGAAGGTTAAAATTATTATGATGCAGCAATATGGTAATGAATCAGCTGTTCCTCTCTGCTCTTCCCAAAGGCTCCCTCATGGATGGACGGAAGTTCGACTCGTCCCGTGACAGGGACAAACCTTTCCGGTTCAAGCTCGGCAAACAGGAAGTGATCCGAGGGTGGGAGGAAGGCGTGGGGCAGGTAGGCTGAAGGGTGTTAATGGGAGTATTATTAAACAGCATGTGACAAGAACAAAACTACTTTTGGGAGTCATTGGAAAAAAACGACTTGGACTGAAACAGAAAACCTTTGGAAAAAACTCAATCTTTAAAGCTGCCGGATGTATTTTTTTCTTTCTCAAAATCACAACAGCAGCATCTTTCTAAAGATGAATTTTCCAAAACATATCTCCAAGGAATTTCAGATAAGTCTGGAAACAAACTCATCATAGAAAACATATCCAAACCTTATTTTATCTGTTTAGCAAATACATTTTATATTAACAAAAATGCTGACAGAGTGAAAACAATTCTACATGTCTAACTGAAGAACAATTGTTCTTAATGTTCACCCTGACCTTTTTATTTCTTAATGAAATCTTTCTCCCTTATTCATCATTTCAAATGTCTTCTAGAAGGAGCTGATTATAGGCTTTGTACAGAATCAATGCTGTTGTGAGCTCTACTAGATCATAAAATTTGAAAGCAATGTAAGAAGCACTTCATTAGCTGAATTAGAATAGGCGCAGACAATTCAAATGGCTTTCTTCTGAGGAGTCTAGAATCACCTATTCAATACTAAATATTGAATCTAATTGTCATTATTTTTGTAGAAATCTCTTTCCACTTTGACATCAAATGGATTTTCTTCTCAAAAAACTCCAAATTCAGTTGAATATGGTTTATTTGTAAAATCAACAAACCAAAAAAAGAATAAGATATGCAAGTGGGTGAATGTTTTATTTTTATTTTTTTTATACACACTGCATTAGGAACCACAGGAAAGGTTGTGTTTGGTTCCTGTTGATAACATGCAGCTCTTGAAATAGGTGAAGTTATTACTGTTTGTTCAGAAACGTTTCATAATCTACACTCTCTGTTAACTAAAAAAGGCTTGATTTTTTTTTTTTTATCTTTATTTTTTGTCCCTCTGAGATGTTGATGGCTGCTGCGTGAACTGCTCAGAGTAATAACAGGGGAACTGATGTAGTAAAAGTGAAACATCATTAACAAATTTAGATGCTCCCCCCTCCGCCATGCCTCCTGCAAGATATTATCTCCCTTCAGCTGCATTATGAGCAGCTCTGTAAACCCATTATCTCTCCTCTCTGTTTGCCTCCTCCTGCTCTCTCCAGATGAGTGTGGGTCAGAGGGCCAAGCTGATCTGCTCGCCGGACTACGCTTACGGACACAAGGGCCACCCGGGCATCATCCCGCCCAACGCCACGCTCATCTTTGACGTGGAGCTGCTCAGTTTGGAGTGAAGGCGAGCCGCCGCCTGTTTGTTGCGTAAGTTGTTTTACAGGAAATGACCATCCAATAGCGACGCATGATGCCGCTCTGATCTCGTTGCGATAAGCCAGAGTGTTTCAACATTTTCGTTCAATGAAATAAATAAAAACAGTAATTAATGAGGAAAAACTGCATACCGTGCGTTCATAAAAACATAGTAAAATTATGCATATTCATGTGTTTATGAATCTATTTACTAGGGTTTTGATCTGATGTAAAATTGATGTTTTTCCCGTCCCGTCAAATTAAATTTCCATGTTACGGCACTCCATGCTCCTCCTGGTGGCACCCAGGCTGGTCTGCAAAATGTCAGGAACAAAAGTTCTGAGAAAACACCAGTCAGTTTGTGGTTCCATAATAACTGAATACATTTCTTGAAAATTATATCTTCTCTTGTGTATTTCTCACGCAATGGACATATTAGCAATCACAATATGATACTTTGACCTCCACCTTAAACTTAAAAAAAGCGTGAAAAAACTAAAAATGCTAAACTGAAAATAAATAATATTTAACTAATGAAAACTGATGAAACCTAGAAACAACTAATTAATACTAATTTACTTACATGTTTTTATTTAATTCTCTTTATTTTGTATAAATCAGTTCTCAATAATTTTTTGTATTTTTTTGTAAAAATAATTCTCCTTTTTGTCATCCTCACAGTTGACGTTGCACCTGGGCGACCCGAAGAGAAGCTTGGAAAGTCTGCGCATGATTCTTTCAATTCAATGTTTTCATCAAACCGTCTGTTTTTGTTAGTTTTTGTTTCTCGTCCTCCATTTTGAAACATCTCTTTTCGAACCTACATTGTTTTTAAGTCTTGAATTGTTACATTTTATTTCTTTTTAAGAAAATGTCTTTTTTATTTTTTTATTTCTGAGCGTTCTGTTTGTGTGTAAACACAGTGAATTGGGTATATGATATGCCATTGAATCACTAAGCAGCAAGGTTCGGCTTTTATGAGTCAGTGTGTTCTGGTATTATAAAATTCTGCAGCTTTTTGTATTATATTAGACAGAAAAGTGAGCACACATTTATGATTTTAAAGGGTTGGATCGTATTAGTTTTGCCTGAGTTCTAATAAAAGGTCTTAAAACTGAGATTTCTGCAGAAACAAAAACCTTATGTTATTATTTCTGTTAAAGAAGAGTGAGAAGGATAAACCAGGCTTAGTTCTAGATACTTCTCGTGTGCCTAAATATGGTTACTACCTTGCCCTGTGTGCATGCTAAAAATTTGATGGCATTCACTTTGCATCCTTCCTTCCTCTTTTAACCCCATTTAAAGCCATACCTAAACACTGCACAAGGAGGACTGTGCCGATGCACAGGAATAATCGGAACTGAAATTCGTCTGAGATGCTTGAAACTTCCAAAAGGTGGGCAGGGATTTTAACTCTTGACACTTTGTGTAATAACTTGAATTATGCATTTTCTTTGATGCCAAGTGTCTCTCTGAGAAAATACAGAAACTGTCCTTTTTGGAGTTACTCTTAGTAACACGCCACTCCGTCCCGGCAGATGTTGGAGTGGAGGTGTGCCGTGAAGAAAAAGAAAAAAAAAAAGCCAACATCATCCGGGTGATTTTTTTTTTATTACCTGAACTAGTTTTAAATGGAGTCTAAATGAATGACTTGCACTGGCCTGGCTCTCTCAACCACGACTGTCCGTGTTACCTGCTTGCTGTGCTGCAAGCGGCAGACCGTCTGTACTGTGTAGTTTTACTTGCTGAGATGTTACTGTGTGCAGGCTAAACCAATGATGTATTTAAAATAAAATAAAATGCCCTCCAGCTGCATGCTGTGTTCATTTCATTGCTACTTGATTTCTCATTTTTCCACAAAGAAAGAAAACGAAAACGACTGACTCAACATAAACCAGCTTAACCGAATTGGCTACTCTTGTTTTTTTTTTACTTGTTATCCAATGCTTTTGGGACAAATAAAGTTTTTTTTTGAGCCAAATTAGAAAGAAATTAGATTTTTTTTTTTTGTTAGCTTTTAAATTTAATGTAATGTAGTATTGAAGACAAGTTGTTCTTGTGAGAAACCTGGATAATTTAAAGAGTAAATTTCCTATTTTATAAAGACATTTCTATAAGAACTACAGTCCCCTGACAAGATTAAAAATATGTTGATCTGGCTTGTGTTTCAGTTCATTTTCACCTGTATTTCTGCAGAATATGTACAACAAAATATTGCAACAGCAAGGCAGGCATGAGAATACAAAAATACAAGAAGAACATATTAAAAATAAAAAATAATATCTTTGAGGTTACACTTTAAATTCATTACAAAGTGTTTTTTGGTCTTCAGCATATAGGACCTCCAAATATGTTACTTATGTATTTTTTTTTAGTAATTGCATGTTTTTGAAAATATTGTTGTTTTTTTTTTACATAAAAACTCGTAGGCCTGTAAAGGTGAATTGCAATAATATTGGTCTTTTTTACAGACCAAGTAAAAAAGTACTTGCTCGTAATCTAAAGTGGACATGAAGACATACTGTATGTATTGTGTTTTTCCAAAATAACATCAAAAGATCAGTTTAAGGACAGTTCCAGAAATGAACTGTCCTTAAACTGATTTCCTTAGAGCGGAGTACACATTGGGTCAATGCAGAACATTTAGGCATCCTGCAGGAAACTTTTATTATTATTATTATTATTATTACTAAATATTAAATATTTACTAAAAAGCAAACATTTTTCCAACCAATATAACAATTTCCAAGAAATGATCCCATAAAAATGCAGAAGTGTGCTTGCTGACAGAGCTGTTATCAATTTTCCAGTACAAATCTTATTGATTAGCTGATCTGATTTTATTTCTCCCGAATCTTTATTGGGGAAAAAAAAGTGATCCATGTAAGACAGTAATCAATATGAACAGAATCCAGACTGATTAGTTCCGTAAATACATTTAAAAAAGATGCAAAAATTGAATGTTCTCCCTCAGCTTCCTTGTCATTGGAGTCAAAGCTATTTTATAATGTACTTTATGTCGATAAAAAGCGAAAAAAAATAAAATAAAATAAAATAAGGTAAGGATGAGTCATGACTCATGTGACCGATACGGGGGCGTGGCTTTCGGCGTCAACGCTGATTGACGTGGATCGGAGCAGGAAGCCAGCAGTGACATCACTTTCCAGAAGTCCCCTTCAGGTTTCAGACCAGCGACGAAGACGCAGCCAAATAAAGGGAGATCGCTAGTCTCCGGGAGTCCTGTTGGTTCGAGTTAATATCCGCACAGACACTGAACAGGTGAGGCTGCTGTTTGGTGAGCCCTTTCTGGCCGGTGAAGGGTTTCGTTTCCCCCTCCAAGCTAACACCGTCTCGGCTAGCTCCCCTCCGCCTCCTCCGCTGTTTATGTCGGAACAAAGACGGTCTGCTTCGCGGCTCCGCGACTTCTGTCTGCCGTCAGATTCCCCACACTCGGTGCTTTTACTTTTGTCGGGTCTTTTTTTCCCCTGCCTGGTCTTGAAGTGGTAAACAGAAGTCTTTTAAAACCAGCCAGGCTTGTTAATTTTTAATGATTATGCAGTAAGGCTAGCTCACGTTGATTGGCGAGGTTTTGTGTCTCAAATACAACCTTAGTTCCCTAATAAAGTTGTTTAGGTTGGAAAACAACCTAAACTAATATTGTTACAATTATTAGTTGTTACATCTAGACGAGATCACCTCACACAGCATGTATCGTTTCTAACCCCCCCTCCCTTTTTTTTACGTCACCTATAGGAATAAATCCTCGTTACATGTCTGTGAGTTTGGTTTATTTGCCTGCACTTGATGTAATGGAAGACATATTCAGCAGCTACAGTGTTCAGGGTGTGGGTCAGTTCATATTTTCCCATCAGTCCCTCTCTCCCTTCCTCTTTTTGCTTTCCCAGCCATGTCAGTGGAATAAGCTGCCAAAAACACCACATTCCTGGATCCAACCGATTCGTTCAGGCCTCCTGAAGTTGGCTGTGCAGCTTCCGCCTGCTTTTAATAGCTGTTGTCACAAACTGCAAGTGGAAAGAAAGTGATTGAGTTTGCTTATTTTCCCTGAGTATTTCTGTTTGAGTTACTGTTTGCATTCATTTCTCCTCGTTACATAGAGGAAGATGAAATAGAACAAACAAACATAAAACCACCAGGGCAACTCTGCTCTGTGTACATTTAGGCTGATGACATCACAGGAGGCAGAAGAATAAAAATAAATCAACTAGCATTAGTAAACGCAACAACTGAGTGTTGAGAAAGAACTTACTAATATCTAGATTTTTAATCTGCCAAGTTTTCATACTTGTTCGTTACTCATGAGTAAATTCAGTATTCTGTGTATGTTTTACATTCAGTTTGAGCTCTGCCAGCTTTCCTGAACAACTTCTGTCTTTCCAGCAATGGGAATCTTTTTTCTTCCTTCCACCGTCTCCTGGTGACTGGTGTCATCATGGGGATGGTGTGGAGGCTTGGTATGGCTGTAGGTGGTAGGGAAATTAAATGTTGTCGTAACTCCTACCATTCACATATCTTTAGAGTTGTTGTGGATGGTGGTCCTTGTAGCAGTTAGTCTCGCAACAAATCTGAAGAAACTTCTGACTGAAGACACAGTTGCTGTTTGACAGCGTCATGACCGTTATACCTGAGGCTCAACGTCCAGGCTGCAGAAACAATACAGTAAAATGTCCTGTTTGACACCATCAGTTGTTAGCAGCTCCTCTAACTCTCCTCCTTTGCTTTTGCTTCTAGCTCTCTCTCCATGCTCTTTGGTCCTTTTAAACTCTTCTGGGTTTTGGGAGTTGTAATCCAGGTATCGTTTGGGCTTTTGAGATGAGAACAATTCCCAGCCATTAAACGTAGTTTTGGAGTCGAGTTTTATTTGAAGTGACTTCTAGAAAAGAAAAATTTTGCTTGAAACTTTAAAATAATTGCCAGTTGTGACTTGATGTGCTTCTGTTTCATCTTACAAATCTTTCAATAAATTATGTTGACGACTGGCTTCCACTGCCATTGCTAGGTCAAGGTTGTCGTCAGGAGTTGCTCAAACTCCCATTTTTTCTCCAGTCCCATTCATGTCGAGTCTGCAGGTCGGTCCAAAAGAAGAACACAAAGCAAGCATACGCATCGCTGAAAAGTAAACAGCAGAAGATATTTAAAATGGCCTTCTTTGTGCACCAACACAATGATGGGCTTGTGTGTGTGAGGAGTGCGGAGAAGAGAATAGAGTAGTGGCCGGAGTAAAGCTGGAGGACTGAGGTGTCTCAGTGATGTGATTGTGGCTGGCTTATTTGCTTGTTTTGGGGGCTTTTTGCAGATTTGACATGTCTGTCAGAGCAGGTCTCTGTGCACATTGACTGTGGTTATGTAAACATGAGTCAGCAGTGTGGGAATATTGAACATTTGGTATTTGGGAAGGTGCATTTATGTGGGAAGGGTCTGTTTAGACTCAGTGTGGTGTTTTAGCTTTCTCTGGTAATTCAGAGGAAAGCAAAGCCGTTTCATGGTCGACTTTAATTCTTTTATTAGTATTAGTAATTTTGATATCATTCAGTCACACCTATTGGTGCAATTTTGCAATGAGGAAGTGATCTGTCCACGGGTCTTGTGACTGATACACATTGTTGTGTAATGGACTGAACTCCATGTCTGCATTTTGATTTATGTCCTGAAGAATATTTTTAGTATATTTAATAACAAGAACTTCTCCTTTTAATCGTTAATAGAAATGTCCCGATAAAGCTCTTTCACTTCCAATATGATACAAATATTGTAGTTTTGATTATTATTGGCTGATACCAATATTGAGCCAATTCAATATTAACATGGTTCATATACTTTTATTACTCACTTCGTAGTGTGGGTTGATAGGACAGGCTTGATAAATTAATATAACTCTGAGAACAGCAATCCACAACAATAGATTGTGGATAACAATAGGTGTTTTCAAATAGGTCAGTTGAAAACAACCGACCTATTTATTATTAATCAGTGGATTTGTGTGAGGGATACAGGTACTGCTGGATAGGCCTTTCACAATAAATCAATTAAATGCATAATAAATTAAAACAAGCTCACTAATTTCCATTTGCATAATTTAGTATTTATTCTGCCTCTCTTTTTATTTTATTTTTTTATTTTTTTCAAAAAATTGGATGATGAAAGTTTTCAGTGATGCTTTGGCCTCAACTAGACCAGTTTCGTTTACAGAGATTTCATAATTAATTTTGTTTGTTGTTTTGTTAACTTATTTTTGATATTTAAAATGTTTTGCAGTGTTTAATGTTCATTAGAATTCAAAATTTATAGATGTTGGCGATTGTGTTCCTGCGTTATTATGCCATTACCATTATGCTACTTGAAAAGGACTTCAAAACAACATTATCTATAATAATTACATTATCCTTTATCTAACCAACTTCTGGGACAGTTCATTGCTTAGCAAAATTTATTATTGTGACAAGCATAGTCTGGATCGGACTAAGTGCTGGATCGGACTGCTTCTATCAAAGATTTTAGACATCTGTGCCAATACAATCTGACACTGATTCTCTGGCTGATATCAAACCAAATTCCGAAATCAATATCAAATTTGGACACTGACTAGGAAGACTTGTAAAGTTGTCCTTAATGTAAATAGTGGATGAAATATTGTGCTTTTTATTTCTTCCTCAAATTTTTATTTTATGAAAGAGGCAGCAGCCAGCTACGTTTTATTTCGGTTGCACCAGAAAAAACCAGATTTGAATAAGTAGCTCAATAAAGGATTCATGTTACTGCACAGAATAGCAGTTTGCAAATTTCCTAGCTGATGATCTACAGAGAGGTTTAGCTGATGACAAAACAGTTGAGAACGGGTATTAGATTTGGGTTATGATCTTTATGGATCCTTGTCTAACAATAACATCCAGGAAGTTCTACTTCTCCTTATTTCTCCATGTTTTGCTCCTCTGCTGCATTTTGTTTCCATGTTTGTGCAGCCTCTGACAGCCTTTACGTTTAGGATTTTAGAGAAAGATGGGGGGACAAATTCAAGGCTCATTTTCTAATTGGGTAGTTTTGTAGCCGGCTATGTCGAGTGTGATGCACGGTGAACTGATACTAACTGTGTATCAGTTCATACCTGCCTTAAGGATGTTTTCAAAAAACATCCTTAAATGTTCAAATCCTTTGAATGTTTTCAAATGTTTTTTGAAAACATTCCCAAAGGATGTTTTCAAAAAGCCTTTTGAAAACATCCTTTGGGAATGCAGTGTGTTTGTGTCTCAGATAAATAATATCTAACACCAGATTTGATCATAATTTGAGATCAGATCCTCAGTTGATGGAAACAGTGTAATATATGTTCTTTGGCAAAAGATTCGGCCGATCACCGATCTTCCACAATGAAGTAAATTGACACCAATAAATTGGTGCATTCTAGTTATTTGTATCAATGAACTTTACACAGTAACTGTATTTAATCAGTGGTTCAAAAAGTGGGTGTGCACTACTATGAGGGGCCAAATTATGGTGGAAAAATTATTTCTCGTTGACATTTTCTGTATTTAATTTGATATTCTCATTGAACAAATGAGAAAATAGTAAAACTAAGAATTCCGACAATTCGGAAAAGAGAAGCCATGATCCGTGGACGATTGGATGGATGAATGTCAGTGATAAATCACATCCCTTTGTTGGACAAAGGTGCTGGTTCTGTAACCTTTTGTTTGGTGCAGGTCAAATAAAACCCAACATAAATGTTTGCTTTTGGAAAAGTTCCTTCCAGAACCTTGATAAGAGGTGGACATTCAGATAAAAGAGCATCAGCTACTACCGCTGCAATAAATCCAAAGTTGGACTTTGACCTTTCCAGCTCTTTTCATTTGCTGAAGTAGGCTTGTGGGTAATGAAGTCATTTGAGAGGTTTCGTGCCACTTCTGTTCAGTATCTGGCGTTATCTTCCTGAGAGCCTCGCCCAACTGGGCTGAGACGTTGCTCAACCTCAGTCAGCTGATTTCCTTTCATTTCCTCAAACTGCTTCAGGCTCCTGTCATGTTTATATCCAAGCTAATGACGCTGGAGCTAAACCGTGCTTTCAGGAGACCTTAAGGGAATGTAAAGTGAACTTTAGTGTCCACTTTTTTCCTGCTTCCTTCACGCTATTTCAAGTAAGGCTTCAGTTAGTAGATTATTTTGGATAAAATGTTTATTTGTTGTTTCTTAAAGTGGCAAAGTCTTCTTTAAAACTGCCTGTGTTTAGCTTTCACAGCTGAAGTCCTAATATTTTATTGACCTAATCTCTTCCAGTAATGCATCTCAGCTTTGCAGAGTAGTTTGGTCCTGTTGATTCAGTAATGTAGCTTAAGTTCAATGCTAATGGATAACATGGAGTCAAGGTAAAACTTTGTTGCTCACAGCTGTTTTTTTTCTCTCTCTCAGAATGTCTCTGTATCCATCCCTGGAAGACCTCAAGGTCGACAAGGTCATCAAGGTAAGAGAAATTGCTTCTATGTCTCTGTTTATAGCAAGTTGATTCACTGAGACGTTATTATTTGTTGTTTATAGTAACCAATTCTACGTGAGCGTATGTGAAGGACACCAGCCTTTTTGAAATGAGCTAACTAGATCCCAGCTCTTCCGACTGAAAAATGTTGTAAAGATAAGATTCTTGGGAAAATCAGGTTTTAGCCAGTTCCAGTGTCTCTGCAAAAGCTGGGATCCGAGAAGATAAAAGAACAACATTTATGTTTTTGAGCTGCCATCATTTGTCTACATCCATGAATTGTTTAATGTTGTTTGCAACATTAATACAGCAGTAAATCATAACCAGAATTTTGCATGGTCTAATGATAGCTTCTCTAAAACAGCTGGATCCTGGTGTATTTCCTTCAAATCTCACAAGGATACAACAGAGCAACTTTATAAATCAATCATCTATTTATGTAACCCTTTATATTTTCACAACACCAGTGACCAAAAGAAACTCAATTTGTAAAATAAACCAGGCCCTGGAACTTCACATGTTTATTTTAATGAATTAATGACATAAATATTACCCTGTTAAAAAATTTAGAACAGTTCATCACTTCTTCTATACAGTAACTCTGACACACACCTCACTGTTTCTGAAACAAAGTAGTCCCTTTGAATGTTCTTGACTTGTTGCAACGCACAACAAAGTGTGTTGTGCGTCGCACTTGCTAGCGTTTCATATGCGAGTTTCTAAAAAATAATCATTGGCAAAGGCTGATTAAGCTAAAATCATCGTACTCTAGTCAACAGACACTTTTTGAGTGTCTCTCTAGTCTTCACTCGACCCTCATTTGTTTAGATTCCATGTTACTTATTCTGAATACTTACTCAGATTTATGTTTAGCATAGTTGAAACCAAACGAGTGCATAATAACGCCTGCCCTCTGCAGTGTGTTGTCTTGCACCTTATCTTTCCCCAGACCTTCATCATGTCTCTGTTTTGTCTTTTTCTGTTGTTCTGAATGGAATCTGCTTCACTAAGCTTTCATTTGACTGCTGTGTCTGATTGCTTTCTAGGCTCAGGCCCAGTTTGCACAGAGCACCGCCCCCATGCCGGCCATCACTGAGGGAACCTACCAGCCTCAGCCTGTTACTGCTGGGATGCCAGGATCCAGTGAGTCCCATGCCGTGTTGCGAGTACTGGAGCGTTTGAAACAGAGCCACCCCGAGTTACCTGGTTTCCTATAATGTTTTTATTTCTTGCTCTTTTCTGTGCTTGTGTCTAGTGGTAAACCACCTTATTTTGTGTGAAATTCTGTCAGTGGCTCACATGATTGCTCCCGAATCATCTGAAATGGGCTGAAGATAGGCAGAGATTAGCGACAGTGGATCTTTGCTAATCTTCTCCCTTTTTCCTGCGTCCCATTCTCCCACCCCTTCAGAGACTCCTCTCTGTATTTGGATGCAAAGTCCTGTGGGTTTTTCCTCTTTTGTTTTCACCTCAGCAGAGCTCGCCTGTCACCATGGCGACAGGCTCTGGCAGTTGTGCCAGGACAGGGCGAAGGGAGGTGAAGGAGAAACCCACGGGTATTTAGCGAGCTCAAGAGGAAAAATGGAGTATAGTTAAAGGAAACAAGAGGAAAATGGAGTATAGTTAAAGGAAAAGGAGATGAAACAGGGTTGAATTACTGACAAAAATATTCCTTGCATTAAATATTATTGTAAGATTCATATGCTAATTTTAAATTACTTTAATATAAAATTAATAGGTTTAAAGATTTGTCCCATTAAACCTGAAAATGTCAGTGGATCTGCTGTTGTCCAAGCAAGATTTTCATCAAGTATTAGTTTCTGATCTGACATGCCAGCATGCTTCAATGCCTCTATCCTTTGTGTATTGGAGATACATTATATTTCCTTCTACAAAATTCATTTCCACACTGCAGCCTTACGAAGTATTTCTGGCCTCGTTTCTTGTACAAATATCTTACTGCGCTTGAACTAAGACAAATCTAGCTCACAAGTAACTTGTCAGCAACATCCAGGAGCTTGTTTTAAGTAATTCATTCTCTAATGTTAATGAAGAAGTACTGGTTCCTCTGGCAGATTTCTTTTCACTCATAGCAGGAGAAAAAATGTCTTGTTACAAGTGAAGTAATCTGCCAGTCAAACTAGCACTTTTGAAAACCTTCTATAACAGCTGATTAGAGAGTAATCAGATTCTCTATCCACCATGTTTGTTTGACATTTTTAGGGCAGACAAAGGTCTGGAACCACATTACGCTTCTTTAAGGCAAAGAGACAGACTTACCGCTGCAGTCTCTTGGTACGCGCAACATTCTGGAGGAAAACTACTGTAATTATTATGATTTTGAAGGAGATAAAAAGACGAAGTTTTATTTTTTTTTTAGGGCTGTTGTAATCTATCAATTATTCTTACAATTAATCGAGTAATAGGATAAAAAAAAAAGATAAAATAAAACATTAGTGAATCTAACATAACAGCAGTGTTACTATTGCATATCAACATCAGTCCAATTTTTCACATTAACGTGTAACAATAATAGCTCACTTTCTAAGTTCACTGGATGTCTTATTTTGTACCATTAGTAGTCACGCTGTAACTCCTCAGCTACTTTCTGTTATTAAATCTCCATCCTTCTGGTCAGGGTGATTCTGTGACCTTCCTTATACTTGGCAGGTCAGCATAACTCGCATCATCTAATTGCTTTGTTTCTATTTATACATTTGTTTAAAGACCAAAGAAAAAGAGTAACTATAGAACACACAGTTATGTGTCCATGTTTTCACAAGCAGAAAAAACCTGCTAAGTGCTATAATCTGTAACTGAACACTGCTGTTGTAAAACATGGCTGCCATCATCTGATATTCTATCAGGTGTTTTTTACACCTGTGAGTGAAGGGCTGATTGTATCTGTTCAAAGTTGAACAAAAACCTCACTGAATTTCTGGAAGCTATTATCCAACAGAGGGTGGACCAACTTTTCTGTCTTCTCCCACTCATTATTTTTCATCTTGCATCTTCTTCTCTTTTTTTCAGGTTTGTACCCTAATCTGGATGAGCTGGGAGATTACATGGGTCTGGCCCTCAACAGCGATGAAGTCCAGAGGAACCTGGCTCTTGTTCCTGTGGCTGACAATGTAAGAATTTTAGTGGTTGTTTGCTTCATCGTTATCATCAGACTTGTTAGTTTGTTTTTAATGAGGAAGTGCTATGTAAAATGGACTTTTAAAAACACACTTGAAATGCTGTCTTGATTCTTTCATGCATGTTTGCAAAAATCTGTCAATCGCCAGGGGAACCATTTAGCTGTGCAAAGTGCTTGGATGGATGTGGAGCTGCTTTCGAGGGCGAAGCTCCTCAGAGCTGCAGATTTGGGGCTTCCATGACTTCCCCTCTCAGCTCCTTCAGACTAGCTAGCAGCAATTAGCAAACACCTGGTGTAACTCTGCATATGCTGAGCTCATTATAGAAAATACTTTTCAGTGAAATGCTGGTAAAAAGATTGTTAAAGGGTTAACAGAAAAGCAATGTTGCGTTGACTTTATGAGGGTGGAGTTTCAGAAAGAGCTAGAGTTTCTTAAAGAAACAGATTCCTAATTTCAAGGCATTAAATCACAAAGTCACATTTCTTTTAAGTTTTATTTGTCATTGCTTTTCTATAACTGATGGCAACGTAGTTACTCGATTGAGCTATAAAACAGCGTTCTGTGCCTATGCAGTATTATGGAAGAATAATACTGCCCCTTTAAAAGACAACCAGAAGAGGTCAGGTTGGATTGGAGACATAGAAAACTGCTGCTCTGGTTTCAGCCCAGCAGGAGCAGGAGATCCAGTCTGCAGAGTGACTCACTGCAGGCCTGAAGCTGAGTGGGAGACTGTGATCCCTTCACGCTCCTCCAGCAGCGTGCTCCCACCCCCAGCCTGTCAGCTTTTCAGCTGTTTGATTCAAACTCTCATCTTGACGCTTCACATTTTTCATCTTCTATTTGAAAGCTGAAAAAGTGAGCTTTCTAAAGAACTTCATGAGACACTTTTAATTGTTCTGTCTGCTGAAGGAGGAGATGAAACACAATCCTCCCACATACAAATGAAATATTTATCAGTGTCAAAATGTGCAGTGGATCGAATGATCTCGAATTATGTGCTGTTTTGATGAGCTTTAAAATTAAGAAAGCTCATACTGGTATTCAGATGTACATGTGTTGTGTACCCATGTACAGTTGAAGCCAAACATTTACATACATTGAACAGTCAGACACACTTTTTCTCACCGTTTGAAGTTAAATCTGACCAAATTTTTCTTGTTTTTGCTTAGTTAGAATCAACAAACTTAATTCTATTTGCCAGAAAACTTATCAAGCATTTTTTAGAAGTTATTTTGTAAATTTCCTCGAATTCAAGACTTTATATGCATTTGGTCAGTATGAGGGACAACTCTTTTAAAATGTTTGTCTTTTTATTCAGTGTATGTTATTATCTAATTTTAACTGTATGTATAGTAAGTGTGTATATTTAAATATAAATGTGTGCGTATTTAAATGGTACATATCTTTCAATATTGTAGACTGCTGAGTCTATGAAACAGGTCAGCCTATATCTTTGTTGGTAAATTACAGGTTGGAAAACAGTATTTTATTTAGTTTTCTTTTTTTAGTAATGTAAATTTACTCAAATTAGCTGATCCGAATAGCTCATTTTAAATCACAATCTTTCATCTTCCCTCTCCTTCTTTCTGAACCTTCTTGTTCTTCCTTCCTTCTCCAACACAGCAGGTGGCGCTGCCCTCCAGCTCCGGTGTGGGGGCGATGGTCCGCCCCGTGACGGGAACAGACATGGGCATCAGGAGGGCAGAGATCCGTCCCGGCCTTCGAGAGATCATCCTCTGCAAGGACCAGGATGGGAAGGTTGGGCTCCGGCTGAGGGCCATCGACAACGTGAGTCAGCAATCGTCTCGCCCGCGCCGTTGCCGCATGTAAATGATTTAGCACAGACTGATTTTTAACAAGGTGACGTTTTTGGAAATGGCCCTGATAGTGGGCAGAAAATACATTGCTATACATGGAAATCTATTTCTTCCCTATCAGTATTGAAATGGTATATGGAGAGAGGTCAGCAACTTTATTAAAGTTTGGCAGCCTCATTTAAGTTATTTAGATGAAACATGATGCTGAAACTTTTTTTGACTTCAATACGCTGTAAAACTGTCTTAAATTAACAGAGCACCCTCTAAAGGGTGTGAAGGTTGATTGTTTGTGTATAAACTGTAAAATGAGCCGTTCTCTTCCTCTGCTCCTCTCTCTAACTGAATGTTTGGGGTCACAGGGGCTGTTCGTCCAGCTGGTCCAGGCCAACTCCCCCGCCGCCCTGGCTGGGCTGCGCTTCGGGGATCAGGTTCTTCAGATCAACGGACAGAACTGCGCTGGCTGGAGCACAGATAAGGCCCACAAGGCTCTTAAAGCTGCGGCGGAGACCCGCATCGAGATGGTGGTCAGGGACAGGTGAGGACCGATTGACCCGAAGAGCTGGGGAATAAAACATGACATAAAACTATAATTCCAGTCATTTCTATTTTATACTGGATGGAAATTCTGTCAAATTAGCTCATCAGTATTAGGAAACACCCACTTAGTCACTATAAAGGACTGAGGTCATTACTTTATTTTTTGATGTTACATGATCTAGTAGTCATACATTTTCATTTACATCCAGGACATCAAAACTGAAGCTTTACCCTTGTAAATGTCTGATTGTAAATCTCTGATTGTCCGCTGTGAATTTTTTTGTTTCTCAAGACCTTTTCAGCGCACCATCACCATGCACAAAGACAGCTCAGGACATGTGGGCTTCATCTACAAGTCTGGAAAAATCACCTCCCTGGTCAAAGACGGCTCTGCTGCTCGCAACGGCCTGCTGACCGAACATTACATCTGTGAAATCAACGGACAGAATGTCATTGGACTCAAGGTCTGACTGCTTTTCTGCCCATTGGTCACGGTTTCATAAAATTCCCTTAGATTCTGTAAAAATTCAATACAGGGTGGGATTGTTACGGTTGTGACAAAGAAAAAGTTAAGATAAGGTGAAATTATTGTCTTGTTGCATTTGGATTCAGTTGCATTTCCTTCGCCTTTTACACATGATGCAATAAACACGGCTCCACTATATCCACTATTTAAAATAATATACCAAAAGTTGAATCCAGATTGCTTATTACATTTTTGCAAGCGGATGCAAACTCGCCAAATGTAATGTTACAAACAGTAACTTTAAATGGAAAAAGGATCAGCATCTTTTTGCTTAAACTAATGTTACCGGTTTTGGGTCATGACCCGGTTAGCTAACAGGCAGAACTTTAGGATTCAGAATCTAACACTTGCATAAGGCCCACATGTTTGAAAGAAAATAAATGCAGATATTTTTAGAATTAAGTTTCAGTGACTATATAACTAAGGTCAAAAGATTAAAAATAACACAACTTTACATGTTTTATTAAAATAACAATTTAAGATGACCAGAGTTAAACTAATGCACTCATACTGAATGTAATCAGAACCTAATGTTTTTCAACAGTATATTTTGACATTGGTATTGCACACATCCACATGTTATTATGTTCTAGAATATTAGTATGTGTAAGTACAAATTTTACCTCCTGCATGTTTTTCCAATAGGAGTTAATTGCTGACATGTCTCTGTATTTTCTAGGACTCTCAGATTAAGGACATTCTGAACACTTCCCCCACCACCATGACCATCACCGTCATGCCCAAGTTAATCTATGAACACATGATAAAGAGGTACGCCCAACTCCATCCTTCATTTTAATCAGATGTTAATTGTTTTCTATTATCTCACTGGCAAAAGTGTGCTGTCAATGTTTCTGGTTAGACTAAGACTCTCTGCAGTAATAATTGAATAACTCTTATGCTAATGTTCTTTTGGACAAAATGACATAAAACCCGAATTTTAATTTACTGAGTGGTCATTTAAGCAGTGGGTTTATAAAAAAGATCGAGATTCATAATCGGTTCATAAATTGAACGAGATTGAATCACTTTATACTATATGTATTTTTTAATTGTGTGATGTTTTACTCTGAAATGGTAACACGCAACAATGTTGAAAATTTAGTTTGGCAGTTCATCAGAAGCTGCCATTTATTTCTGATAAATGGTCCCAATAACACATTTTTCTGGATGATGAATTGTCCCATAATGTTGTTCAGACATAAAGAACTCTTAACACTGGAATTGTAAGATATTTTGAGAATCCTCAGTGAAATAAAACAACCAAACTCAATGAATAAAACCTAAATAAAAACAACACACAACTAAAACCATAAATAAAATGGATCACAATGTCTTTGTAAGCAGAATTGCCCTTCAAATAATATAATGGAGCTCATTTTGAATTATCATGCTATCAATTAATAATTGCAGCGAGCTTGGATAAATGAAATGAATGTGATTGCATCCCGTTTATTTCCAAGCTGATGGAAACTTTGTTTTCCGTCCAGGATGTCCACCGGCCTGCTGCGGTCTGCCATGGACCACTCCGTCCCTGAAGTGTGAGGGCCGTCAGGCACGCTGAAAACCGTCATCATCTCTACAGAATAGTTCCTCTTGTCATTTTTAACAGTTTTTTCTTCTGTCTTCATACCAAGAAGCCTTCAACTTCACATCACAATTGTTTTCCTTCATTACCTGTAACATATTCTTAAAAAAAACCTTTTTTACTCTTCACTTTTCTACATTTTATCATTAGTACTGTCTATATGTTAACTTAGTAGTCTGATATGTAGTTCGCATCTGTTTTTCTTTTTTCTTTTTTTTTTTTTTTTTTATTATTCAGGATTAGGACTATAGAGTAAGTGTTTTTTTTCCCTTGTCTTTAAAAAGAAACATGCACAAACTATCATGAGTCCAGATCTTCCTCCTCAATATGGAGCCAAATCGGTGACACTTCATCCTTTCCTAAATGCTGTAAAAGTTGATGGGCAGCCAGGCGGATAGTAGATGTAGTCTGCACACCTTTTTTTTTCTGTAAATAATCCAATCTGAACTAACACCTGGGCTCTAAAAACCCAAAATAAACTAATCTAATCTCAGTGTACAGCCATATATCGGGGGCCAGTAGGAGTGGTTTGTTTTTACTTCCTCTCATTTAACGGTGAGGATCAGGTTTCAGTCAAACATTGTGAGTGTTAGCATTTTTTTTATTATTATTATTACTATTAATTTGCTGTTCTGAGATTCAGTCTGAATGCAGCAGTTTTCCATTTTATCCAGAAGGTGGCGACCTAGAACAACACAGTTCCAGCCTCTGATGCGCTGCAGCTGCAACAAACACTGTGCATATTCCAGGGGGAACTGTTGGGAAAAGAAACAATGTTTGGAGGACTGACTATATCGGATGAGGGAAATAGAATAATTATCTTGATATTATTATGGTTGCCTGTCAAGAGGTGGTAAAGCGTTGTATGGTCTTGCGTTTCATGAGGAAATGGCTGATATTATTTCATTGGGGGCCCCGAGCCGGGCCCGCCCACTAAGTGCACTTTTCATTACCTTTATAAGAGTTTTTTTTCTCCTGTATTATCCATTTCGCCTTTTTTAATCTTTGTGGTGCCTCGTGTTAACCAGACAACTCATACAAAAAAATAATCCGATTCGGTCAATCAGACAGGACTTCCTGCTGTCTTCTGCTGCGTCTTGTCTCACGACCGATGAACACACCGACCTTACACTTGTAAATTCCCACATGTTCCTCCTTTTATTGCTGTTCATTTTCGGGATGCATGACTCTTTTTAATTTTCTCCGTATGCAATCTGATAAAAAAACAAAAAATGCTGTCATTCTGTAAAAAATATTACAAAAATCTAAAAGTTTATATACATATGTAACCAAGATAATATTGTAAAACTGAATAAAGTCTTTTCTGTTCACACCCTGATTCTGCCTCACTGATTCACAGTTCTACGACAAAGATGACAAGAACGCGTCCAAAATGCTCTTTTAATATAAGTTTATTTTTGACTTCATACAGTGTGGAGGGACGCAGATCCCATTTGTTTTTATATCTTTTTTCACTGCACGCCCTCCTATTGCATTAAAATAGTTATTTCAGATAAGCTTCAGATATATGTTCATTCTGTACAGGTAATGGTTGCCTGAACAGGCTTGATGTTAAGGAACTAGACCTCAGGATACATCAGGGTTACTTAGGGAGGTGAACACCCCCCAAAATATCAAAATGACCTAAAGGCTTATTTAAACAATGAGCATGAACAAGACATTTAATAAGATATGATTCTGCTCACAAATCAATGAAGGACAAAATATCAGTAGATTTTCATAGCTCAGAAAATATGCTGGAAACTGAGGAAAGTGATTTAATATTGTATGACTTTGAGGAGAATTAATATTCCTGATGTTTTTATATGTGTGTTTTTCAGTCTTCATCGGTCCTGCACACCAACTTACAGCTTGTTCCAACGCTTTATTTAAAAGGGATAGGTCTTTTTTTTTTTTTGATAGTTCTGATTTTTTTGATACTTCAGATTTTTTTAAATGATTTTTTTTTAAACAGACATTCAAGATGTGTTTCTTGCTGGAAAAGTAATTTTTAGCATTTTTTTTCATACACAAATGGACATCAAAACAGTTCTATTTATTTAAATATCATAAATGTTATAACGAATCACAAATTCATTCTGCAGATGCCCAGTTTTTTCAGGGGCACTAAAAGTTGCTTTGCATAGTTTCTTACACAGTACAGTATAATTTCTGCAGCAGATAAATATGCATGAATAAATATAATTATATAGTTGAAAAATGATGGTACTTTAAAAACTTTTAATGAGACCTGCCTTACATCAGCAACATTTTGAGACTATTTTAAAATGGCAGAAGACATTTGTTTTATCTTGGTCCAACTGTGATGAACCAGAGTTCATCAAAGTGAGGAGCCACCCACAGGAAGCGAGCAGTGGCGCCCCCAGGACGAGATCTGAGTTGTTTTTTTTTTTTTTTATCTGGGTACCCTTCACATTACTCACGATTGGATGGTCAAAAATCACCACCCAATCATGGTCATTTTTGATTGGATGTCGCTTAATGACCAGCCCAACCCCAAACATTTGGACATATTTGCTTCTAAGAAATAATTTCCCCTGCTCACGTTTGATTAATTGAAATAATCGCCTTCAACTGGATGGTAACTCTCAAGAAAGCAATTCACATTTTCCTCAAGAGATATGTGTGACTATCTTGTCAATTTTTATTGCTCTCAGGTGAAACTACTTTATAATGCAAAACCCAAATGTATTTTCTATGTGTTAGAAAAAGAAGTTGCACCTGTTAACAATGAGAACTGGGAACATCAATAAGAGATCTTCGCAAATCATAATCAATTAACAAAACTCTATAAAATGTACTTTAAGATACAGACTTTAGAGGCCAGTATTGCAAAATCATTTCTGTTTAGAAAGCAGGGAGATCCTGTACAACAAGCCTGACTGAACAGAAACATGTGACCTTAACTCCATGTGCAGGTCAATAAATGAGAATATCATTCAAATAATAATTTCATTCAATAATTTACTTCAAATAACTTCAAAAATGGAAACTCTGATATCAAACAGATTCACTAAGTAAGGAAGCGATGTATTTCAAGCATTTATTTATGTTAATGTTGATGGCTATGGCTTACAGCTGATGAAAACCCAACTGTCAGTTTCTCCAGAAATTGCATAAGACCATCTTACTAAGGTCTTTAAAACAGAAATGTTATGATACAGTTGTAATCATTGGGCGAGACTGCCTGCTGCCTTGTCGACCGCTAACAGCGTTGTAGCAATGTTTGCATGTGAATGGAAAGTTGGTTAGAAGAAAAAAAAGGTTTGGTTGAAAAAACACAAACAAAAAAAACCCCCAGGAAAAACAGCAGCCTTAGCAGGATTGTGAAGCCAAACCTGTTAAAGAGTTTGAGGAAGAATTACGAATTACAAAGTGGAGTTGGTGTTTCAAGAAACAAAACTTGATGACATATTAGTGTTGATATTTATGCAGTGGCCCCCAAAAGCTGCCCTGAAGTAGCTCAAATCTGCTGAAACAAAAGGTTTAGACCTCCTGTAAAATAACTTAAAACTGCTTACTTTAATAATAAATGCATTAATATGCACAGTGGAAGCCCTCTTAGTGCTTCTCCTGAAGCTTACATCAATGCATTAATGTTCCAAGTAATGGAAAATGAATGGTGTTCCTGGATTGGATGCTTTGCAAACGCCTGACAATAGGGTGTCAAGTTGCATTAACAAAGGTACTTTTGTTTATTTGTAATGCACTCCAGGAAAATGCCCAAGCATAGGCAAATTTTTCACAACACATTGAAAAAAAATGCAAAAACTCAACTTTGGCGGGTGTCCAACGAATTTCTGTATTAGATTTTCTGACAAAAAGGGAAAAAAAAGACAAACTAAACTGCAAATTTTAATTAGCTGCAAGACATCATCGTCAGAATAAATAGAAGTAAATATTTCAGTCTGTGTGCTGGGTATGGAAATATGTAAGTCTGAACTTTTCAAATAGTGTTATTGCGATAAATTGACTGCATCAATTTTTTCCATTTATCAGGATGGTACTAGTAAACTGCATCGAGGCTCTACAGATGACACCTTCAAACTTTCTTCGCTTTATTACCCTGTTAATCACAGCAGCCTGTGGTTAGTAACAATGAGAAAACTGACTGCCAAAAACAAACTGCAAGATACAGGAGGATTCCTTCACATAGCACTGGTATTGTGTGTGTGTTTTTTTTACATTACTTTGCAGCAAAGAGGCAGAGGCTGACTCTCATTTCCACACTTGACAACTCGACAGCATATGGCTTTTTTTTAAACATGGTTTCTGCCTCTTAATTTCCCTTCATACAGTCAGACAAGGGATCAAATCTACAGTTCAACAGATAGAGAAACAACAGAGGACACGTTCTTTCTCGAGAAACGTCTATGAAACAATAGACAGGAGTTCCCATGGTTACCCCGAACATAAACTCATGATTTTTGTAATTTCTTCACCAGTCAGATTATAGCAATAATCTGACTGGTGGTTGGAGGTTTCACTTTAGTTAAGAGTAGCTCATTTTAGGGATTAAAGGATCATAAATTACAATTTTATCATACAAAATGATCAACATAAAATATCTGAGTTTTAATCCATTAAGAAATTTACCACGATGAACCCTTATGGACTTCATCAAAAATAATCAGTGAGAAAACAACAGTTGGTACAGATACATGTACAGTCTACTTCAAGTAAATCCTTAAAACATATAAAGTGAACAATAGTGCAATATATGGCAGTAAAAACGTAAAAAAAAGAAGGACGTTGCGTATTCACGTGTTGGTGGTTCCAGAGGATTCTTGCGTCTGTGTCTGACTGACATTTAATAGAAACATTTAGATTCACTTTCAATGGAGATACATTTTTACCAGAATAAAGCAGAACCTTCATCTGAGGAAGACAAGCAGCACAGACTGAGTTCAGCCACAGTCGTTCTGTAAAGCGCGCTCTGTGATTTCTGTCTTTGAACAAGTTTGTCATTTTCTTACTTTCCATTTTATGTTTTTATCATAAGTGTATTTGCCTATATCGTTTTATGAAGTCTCTGTTCTGTCTCTGAATATTACTGCACAGTGTGTTGTGTTGGTTCCTTCTGCTGTCATTTTGCTCTTTTCAGTCTCTTTAGCCCTTAGAGTTATATGGCATATTTTTGTTGGAACTTTTCATCTCCAAAAAAATGATTTTGGATCTGATTTTGTCAGTTTTTTAATGTGGTTATTTTGTAATGAATAGCGTACTGTTAGTTAAATATATATATATTTAACTCAGGGTTAAATATATATATATTTAACTTTCAATTTGATTATTGAAGGTACATGAGGTCTGGACACTTTCTACTCCTTATCATTGAACATGAGCTATTTCTCAAGAATAGGCGAAGATTCCAGATGTACAAAACTCCAAAACAGATTGTTAAAAAGAAATTGAAACCCGCAAAGCTATGCTTTTTTCCCCTATTCCAACATTATGCTTCATTTTATCTTGGTCTATCACATACAATGAAATAATAACAAAAAATACATTGAAATTTGTGGATGTAATAAAATATGGTCTTAAAAGTAGTTATTTCTTTTAAATGTGTTTGCAGAATGTATTTTGTCAGTATCTTGAATGCTAAGTAAAAAATATGCTTTACCTTACTGGTACTTAACCATCAATCTGCTACATGCTTCTTGAGTTTTGACATCAGCAAACACCAACGACAGCCTGATAACAGACACACAGGAAATAAAACTCAGCTGAATGCGACTGGAACCAAACAACACATTTTAAAAAAGCAAACAAGTTTACCCTAACAGATTTCTAGAATGTCTTTGCAAGACCATTGTGGACACGCAGTTTGTTTTTGTGATGGACTAATCTGTGTACGATGGACTTGAGAATACATATTGACGGTTAAATACTAGCTATAGCACAAGAGCATCAGGGTTAGCAGAAATATACAGCACATATCACAGACTGAGCACAACTCACTTCACTCAGATCTACTGATGGTGTCAAGCTGAGATAGTGAGTATCTACAGACATTTGATCATGATTTCACTGTATGACTAAAGAGTTTTGACTGTTGGTTCAGTACACTAAACAGCTATATAGGTAACTGTGTATAGAAATATTCCAGGCCCACGTCACTCCCCAGACACTGCTGTGAAATTGGAAAATAAAAAGGCACAAATTAGGGAGGAATAGTCTAAGAGCAATATATTTCTCAATGTACAGAATTTACACACTGCATTTTCCATAACATTTCATAAATTCTCACCAAAAAAACTTTGATTTATTTAGAGTTCTTTCAAAGTTAAGGTAGCTGGGCTAACCTTTATCTAAAGGACCATTCAGAGCAGGTGTGAGGATATGTAGAGCGTTGAATGTGTTGTCTGTGAACTCATTATATAATGGCGGAAAATTGGTGTTGCAGGATGGACATTTGGAGGGGGATGGGGGGAACCACATCATTAAAATCGCTGTAAGAACACTTCGCACACAAGTGAAAATAAACAGATGAGTCTAATGAAAACAATCTCAGGGTAGAAACACAACCAACAACCTGCGAGAAAGCAGATCAGTGTCGACTCGAGAAGCAGACTGCACAAGGAGGGTTGGATTGAAGAGAATGCAACGCATAAACGAGAAAACCAAGCAGGGAACAGGATGCAGCTTACAACATGTAGAGAAAACTGCACAGCTGTAAAAATGACAGAATGTTAGCCAAAGTAATGACTAACATTGTTCATAGGTTGTGATTACTTCTGTTTAAACTTCCACCCTGACGGCGGAAGCTATTGTAAAGTGGTCTGTTTCTATGTAATGAGGTGTTTATTTGAAGTTTTTACAGCTTGGCTAAATTTCTTCTTTTATGTTTGTTTAAATAATTTCACAGCTAGGTATGTGTCCCTGTGAAACTAAGACATGTCTGGACTACTTGTTGCTCTGCTGCACCTAATCAGAGCCAGTCTAACATGTGACTGGCTTACAGCTAAATTCACTTGATTATCTTCCATCAGTCCAGACAAATGTGGCTGAAGTGCCGACATATAAAGTGACCATTGAAAGAGAATATCATGTATGGATCACAAATAATCTATGTTCCTTTTTGTTCTGTAATTTTTAATCAGCGCACGACCTCAATGTCATGTGGTCTTAATGATTTCAATTTCTATTGCCGGACCAATTCTACACTAAATGTGTTTACCCCCATTCATCGTTCTGTATCGTTTGTTGCTGGAGCTACAGGTAGTCATATCTCCTTTCACCTGGAATATTTTACTGCCCTGAAAATGGCAACATTTCAGCTGAGCACCACATTGGGAAAACATAAAAGAACAACAAAATCCAAGTCCCTTTCCACTGAATCATTTTATAATTTACCATTATTAATGTCATTAAGAAAACCTTTAGAAAAGGAATAAAGTTAACGTTAAAGAATAAAAGTCATATTTTTGAGTTTATTCACTTCTGCTTCTGGCCAGTAGGGGGAAGCATTAACTTTCATTTAATTCTGAACAACCTTTGATCCTCATCTGGACTTGTGTCAGGAAGTCCAAGAAAGGTGAAGCGTTTTCTTCCTGCTCTACCTGATTTAAACCTTTTATGTTTTCAGTGGACACTAAAGAGGCTGTTTATAACCATCTGACCTGTAATAACCAGGCCTCTCCATTATGTCCAGGTACAGATAACTTGTATATCAAAGAGAACATTCTTATTGTAAATATCTCCACTGCCAGTTTAAAGAGAGGGAGCCAGTAAGAATAAATTGCTTTTGACTGAAGTTCATTTAGCACATCACTGTGCAAGGAGGCTGACAGGATCGGTTGTGTTTCTACCCCTTGCAGATACCTGAGTTCTGTGTCTACCATGTTTTTCTCCACAGCAGACAAATTCAATCTATTACCTCTTGAAGTTATCGGTGAAAAGTGTCTGCAGCTTTGGATTAAAGTGGATTTTTTTTTTCCCACTACCACTGGCCAACAACCATTACCTTAGTTTGTTCTAATTGAATTTAACATATACTCGCCTATACATACATATAAAGTATTTATGTACACATTCACCAACATGTGATCGTCGTATTACATCATAACTGACAGCTGACATGGCAAGGGACATTTTCTCTACATTCAAAAATAAATTAAACAATCAACACCAAAGCATTGATCATTCATTTCAAGCAGCTGATTCAGCTAGCACAAGCCAGTACATGGGTATTTTGGTGACGACAGCAAAGACCAAGCAAGAAAAAGTAGTTATCCTTCTTGCTTTTACAATATGTTGTAGGGTCAATCAGAGCTGAGTTGATCAGTCAAAGGTCTTCCTCTTTGTTGCCCAACTCTTGTTCCTAACATTCCCATTTCTTTATTACCATCCAATGCAGAGGAACAAGATGTTCTTGCTCTTGGACTTTAAGCAATGGTCTAACACTACAGACCACACAGGAGAAGTGACACCACAGTAAAGGACCAGAAAGATGTCATTCTGCTATATTTGTGTGCCGCCAAGATCTCCCCCGCCTGCGGGGTAATGTCTCAGGCCACCGCCCCTGCGCAGTGAGTGCAGTGCAACAGTGCAGCAGCCTCTCAGCAGAGAACCGATGTGATACATAGGCTGGCCGCCACGGACCGGGCCACGACACAGCCACGCCACCGTCGGCACCACAGGGATGGCCACCGCAAGCAGATCAATCAGGAAGTGACGACTCCAGTAGCTTTTTTGGATTTTCGCAGAGTCTTCGTCCTCTGCTACAGCAATCCCTGTGGCCTCTTGTTCATTAGTCTTATCTTCATCGTCATCCTCGTCGTGAACTTCCACCACTGTGACACCAGCTATCTCTTCATGGGAGACAGATCTCCTCAGAGGTTGGGATGTTTGAGGCTCTTGTACGCCTGCAGACTCTGGAGTAATCACAGGGCCCTTTTCTTCTGTTGATATTTCTCCAATCTCGGCCTCTTGCTGCTTGTCCTCCACTCTCTGGTCATCTTGCTTGTTTTCTCCACAGCACCCTGCAAAATGAAGTTCACCCTGCATTCTTCCTGCTAAATCACAGACTCTTCTTTGTTCTGGCTCTTCATCCAGTACCTCAGTCCCTTCCACAGAGCTTTGCTCTGTCTGCTGCTCCTCTCCAGACTGTCTGACCTTATTGTTTTCCAACTTTTCTCCTGCCTTCTCTCTTTTCTCTTTTTCTTGCTTTTCCTCTTCCTCAACTTTGTCATTTGCCTGATACGAAGGACTCTCCATGGAAAATGCCACAGTAGCGGATCGTGGAAGAGGTGGAGCCAGTGGTGTTTTGGAAACTGGAATTGGCTCAGTGGCTGTGCTCATCACGGTCGCTGTGGTCACAGAGGTGGTGGTGGTGATGGAGTCCAGATCCTCTTCCCCCTCATCGGACATCCAGGTGGAGGTGGGGCTGCAGGCCTGAGAGCGAAACGTACGTTGCTCTGCAATAGTATCCAGATCAGAGGGATACCCCGCTGTTGCAGGGATGGGGCAGCTCTCAGTCTGAATGCCTGCCTCCCTCAGGGGGTGCAGGTACAGGTGGTGGGACAGGCAGGGGTGGCTCATGCAGCTCACTCCACCCAAACTGCAACGAAATGGAGCTAGCCGCTCACCTGTGCAGAGTTTCTCATAGGTGGAGGAGTGAGGCATTGTGTGTGGCACGGAGTGGGACATGTTGTGAGGGAAAGAATGAGGTAAGGTATGGGAGTAAGTGTGAGGCAGAGAGAGGGGGGCAGAATGAGGCAAAGTGTGGGAGAAGGTCTGCGTGTAAGAGTTCAACAAAGATGCCGTTTCCTCTGAGAGGTAGGCGGCTTCCAGGAGGAGGTCTGCCCGGCTGGGGACAGTGTTCTCTCCACAGCACACAAACCCGCTGTCCTGTGTGCCGTCAGCTGAGAGGCAAGGAAAGTCTGTGTCATTGCAATTGCGGTCTCCCAGTGCCTGGTCGCTAAGCTTGGTGTAGGTGGAGCTCCGAGTCAGAGAACGGGCTGGAGAGCCATCGCAAGAACAAGACCCCCTCCCTCCCACTGGCAACTTAGGCACAACTCCAGGGCTTTCTCCAGAAACAGATGCCGGAGCTGAGCCCCCAGCACGGGTCCTGCAGCCTGGTATGGCTTCTCCTTCCTTGGCTAGTCCAGCTTGTGCTATCTCCATGTTAAACAAAAGGTTCTCCAATTTGTGATTCTGAGTATTGATGTCCTGGAAGTACTTTTGAACCCCTGCGTCTCCACTGAGCCCACCAGCATCACTAAGTCGGGTACGAACTGTGTCCACTGCATGTTTGAGCTGCTGAATTTCCTGACGAGCCTCCTTCAGGGCTAACTGAGCCTCCACGCGGTGACACTCCTCCTCAACCCAGTCTTCCTGCATTCGGTAAAGCTTAGTTCGCAGAGCATCAATCTCTGTGTCCCTGAAAGGTTGAAAAATGAAAGGAAGGACAGAATGATTAAAACTAAGCGGAATACAGAAAGACATTTTAAACATTTAAACATCTATCCAGGCTTTTGTAATTCTGACTCAGTATCTCACCTGTCTTGCAGGGTGTTAATGGTCTCTTTGAGCTTGGCTCGCAGGTGTCGGATACACACTTCCTTCTGCTGGAGAGGTGTGAGGTATTGCTCTGGGGGAGGAGGGCGAATGCCATGGTTGTCCGTACATGATGTGTACTTCTGACGTCTGGGACACACCAGACACAACCAAATATAAGTGATCTGCTACAAGTTGAGTATTTTGAAGTATTTTTTTTAAGTAACTGTTTAAATGGCTTGTTTTAAAAGGCAGTCTCTGTATGAAAGCTCAGAAATCCTGAAATTTACTGCAAGTTTTAAAAACAAGTTAAAATAAGTATTGTTGTACTAGAGAACGATATTGTCTCAAGACTTTTTGACATACTCCCAGCATTTGGACTTATCTCAGTCTTGGATATTAATGACAAGTTAATGACACTGACTTGCCAGAATACCGTCCAATTTATTTGTTAACATCCCTGATTCAAATCTAAGAGATAACATTGCTAGTTGTATATTTTTTGTTACTGTCGTTACCCATTCACACCCCTTTTCACTTGTGGGTCAAATAAAGTCAGCTCTGGTTATCTGGAAGTGGGGAGCTGTCTGCAAAATCTTCAGAAATACAATTTATAAAGAATATATCTGTAAAACAAGATCCAGAAGAAAGCATGCTATGAGTTATACATCCCATAGTGCTTTGCTTTTACAAACGGTGGGGACCATGCCAATGTTTTTTGGGAGCACAGAGAAACAAGCTATCTAGCATAAGCAATCTGCCTCTGTACCAAAATTCTTTACACAGACTTCACATAAAGAGATCTGGTAAATATTAGCTGCACATTAATTTGTCTACCTGTGTGCAGTATGAAACATATGTTTTATGGCACTAAAACATGGAAATCCCAAGCTGCAAAAACTAACCTCACCTTATATAGTAAACATATTGAGGGAACTAAACAAATACAGTGTTTCACACTTTATTGTGTGATGCATTGTGGGGCTCTGGTCTTGGTCTTGACTTGGTCTCAGGTTATGTCTTGATTACAATACTAAAAAACAGACTAGCATTGTAAGATTAAGCTGATTGTATCTTTTTACACAACTTTAAAAGAAAAGTCGGGATTCCTGTAGTTGAAGGAATATGTTTAAATGTAATAAGCGGTTAACACCTGACAATTCTTTTAGTGTCTTCATTTAGAAAAAAAAGCAGTTCATTTTGGAGGTTCCAGGATTATAACGCTAGGTCAGTTAATACTATCATATTCGCATTGCATAGATTTTGCACAGAAATGCTTTATATTCTGAGAGCAGAATATGAAGTGTTCACACAGTAAGTGTCTAAGTCACATCAGACAGCCACTATGAAAACAGTAACAACCAATCCTTTTTTTCTTAGTTTGTATTTCACACAGGAAATTTATTGATGGTACACCGACTCCCACTTCTGTTTCCTGCATGAGATTATCATTGACTGCTGGGTAAAAAAAACAAACATCCAATGCAAACACATGTATGGTTAAAACCAATTATGGACATTGATTACATTTCTATTCTATGATAACTTCACTATAATTTTACAATGCCACAGTAGTTAAACTGTGTGAAATATGAATATTTATCTTAACATGGCCTTAATAAGAGTGGTGGATGATGCCGCTCTGCATCACTCTTACTGTTTGTTCTCAGACTTCTTACCCTTTGGTGGGGCTGCAGTCACTGCCTTTACACGAGCCTGAGTTGCTGCCACTGCTGACGGAGGCATTGCCATGGGGATCTCTATTACTGGATGCAGCTGGAGGCCGCCTGGAAAGAAGGAACCAACTCTTCACCTCTTACCATGCAACTAAAGACCACAAACAGACTGATAAGCAGTTCTACTACACATACAAAGACGGAAATGCACATAAATACAAGGCACTGACTCATGATCACCGGCATGCCACTGCAGCATACACTCTGACAGATCACAACACTCGGACATTTGAGTGGATATCAACAGAAAATAAGCCTGCATGAGGAATATGGACACACACTCCTCTGGATACTGATATTATTATCAAGAAGGGAATGGGCTCAGTGATTTAAAAAAAGACAAGCAAAGTAGCATACATCAAAAGTAGGCTGACTTGTTGGTAAACTAGACCGCTTTTGTTTCCCACTGTAAGACATCGTGAAACATCAAAAACATTCCCATGCTCAAGACGACCAAAGAACACCAAGACTTGGACTCGGCACAGACCGGGAACGAGGCGTGGAGGGAGAGTTTGTCGAGCGGCGATCCGGAGACTTTGTGGAGGTGTATCCTTTAGTGGGCGACTTGGTCGATGTGTAGCCTTTAGTGGGGCGCATTGAGACCATGTAGCCCGACTCCATGGGGACATAATCTAGCTCTATGAACCTGCAGTAGTCAAACCTGAGCAGGCAGAAACAGGAAGGTGTTAAACCGCAGAAGGTGGATCAGCAAACCGCACCTGCATGATGCGATGTGTGTGAATGCATGCAGGCAAACTGCAGCTGCCCTGAAGGGACAGGAGAAGCTCTCAATATCACTGAGCACTGAACTGACCCAGGAGATGATGCCTTCTAGAAGGTTCTGCATCAAGGGATGGGCCCCTCACTAATAGAAAGCATAAACTAATAGTGTGGATCTTAAAACACAATCTAAAAGTGAGAAAAAGAATGGCTAGAGATGTCTCAGAGGGAGAGCATGGGATGTTTGCTCATAAAAACCTTGATATCCAGAAGCACTTTATGCCAAATAGGTTTCCACACAAATGATTCTAAAGAGCAGAGGTCATACACACTAGATGATATTGATACAGAAATGGTGACAACATGGCTAAAACGTATCTTATTTCAATAAGAAGAAAATCTTTTGCTTCAAAAACTGCAGTAGAGCTGATCTGTAAGACCTTTCTATCATTGCTATCACAGAAACAACCAGACAAACTGCAGTACAGCCAATGAACGCTGCAGTAGGGAACTGCTTCAGGGTGATGAAAGACAGCTGACAAGTTATTAGGAATAGCAATATTTGCATATTCCTGGTAGAAATTTAACATGGCAGCAAACCTGTAGCAGACATCTCTTGCTTGCACTCTGTCAGACCAACAAATATAAAGCAAGAGGTTAAAAGACTGAAAGCATTCAGCAACAGCAGGGATCTCTGTGTTTTTTTTTGGCTTATTTTTCCTTTCTATTCACTTTTTCATTCTTCTACATCCAGTTGTTATGGATGAATAGGATTTTGCCAGCTGTTTGCCCACGATTTCAACTTTTATATAAAAACATGCTGATGTTCAGAAGTTCTGGATTCTGCTAAGAAAGTAAAGCATTTTATGTAAAAGCACATCCGTCCCAGGTGAGACAAAGGCAGAATGCTTTGTGATGGGCAACTTCTATGTCTGTGTTCTATAATTATAGAGAGGTTTTAAAGAAAAATTTCATTTTTATTTTTTAGTGACTGTTGCCCATTGAGCAACCGCCAAAAGTGGAAGAGGACACAAGCAGGTCGACTCAGAGCAGCCATGAGGGATTTACACACAGGACACGGTAACTCCAACTCTAGTCTTTGCTTTGCTTCCTGTTGTCATTTAGGGCAGCGGTTAGTTCTTAAACATAAGTGCATTTAAAAGGCATATAATTATGTACTGAGTGAATTAATTACCCATGTATTATTGGCGTCACCGGGTCGTCATTAGACACTCCGGTCCTATTTTTCGGTTGGTCACAGACTGAAATGTTTGGGAACCCATGACTTTGGGGAGCCGGTATTTTTCTCTATTATTTTTAAAGTACAATTTTAGAATGTTATGAAAGTACAATTCTTTCAATGCCCTCCAATTACTCTCATAAAGTCACACCCACACACATAAATTTAAACTATTAATTTGATGATTAAACGAAAACAACAGGATTATATTTAATACGATTATATTTCATTATTTCTCACAAATACACTGAGGCTTGAAGATGGGCTTTCTAACAGGTTTTATGTACTAACTCTTAAATGATTTTTGCTGGTCTTGACTCATCACTTAGTTAGCTAGCGAGATACAAGACTAATGGTGGATGAATTGGATTTCTTGCTACGGGATAAATTTGAAACCCTTAATTTGGAGAAGAAATGCTAAATTAAGTAACCTGGTGTTGACCAGTAAAAGTTGGGCAGAGTACATTTGATGCAAAAGCATCAAAATGTCGACGTATTGGCTTTGCTTGTGTTGCGTCATCGTGTCCTGTGCAACACAACAAGGGAGGAGGCCAGATATTGACAACCCAACAGGTCTTTGAAAATCAATATATGACAAACAAGCTGAGACATTAACAAAAGGTGAACCAGGCAGACAGGAGCAGCTAAAAACAAAAAGCCACTTGTTAAAGCCTAACAAGTGACAGAATACACAGAGAATCAGTGTTTCTGGTCTGTTCATTCATCTACAGATGGTGCCTGCGACAGGTCAGTCAGGTGAAGGTGAGCATTAGGTGTCAGCATGATTGGCAGGATATTGCTACATGATGGAGGTAAAGTTTAAAAGGCTTCAGTATTTTTGATGAATCAAAAACAAGAAGGAAAACAATAAAATGAAACGATAAGATCTTTCGCATTTGAAGTAAAGCCAGTGTCTCAAATGTGTCCACAGGCTAAGCAGTGAGTGGTGAACCAGTGATCACTCATGATCACAGTATGCTTTCCTAGCACAGCTGCTTCCACTATAGCCACTAAACACGACCTCACAAGAGCACCGGTCCTCCAATATGAACTCCATGTTCACGTTTACCAGCAGAGTGCAAAGTATGAGCAGGTCAACCTCATCTATTTGTTCGAATGAAAGCTCAACAAGAGCAGCAAAAATTAAGTTTTAAAAAAAATTAGTTTTCCATTTCTGGTCTTAGTGGCTAGAGCGTCAGAGCTGCAGCTACAGCCGCAGAGCATGCTCGCTGAGACTGCTATTCAACAGTGTCTCACGCAGGGGGCGCAGGCACCGGAATGGCCACCGCCGCAGTGGCCGCGGCTGCACTCGTCCCCGATCCCGATGCCGGCTTGGAAGCCGCCGGCACGGGTGAGGACGCCAGTATTTGCTGCAAGCGGCGTTTGGGCTGCAGCGCCTTCAGAGGGTTGAATCTGAGGAAGAGGAGAGATGAGAGAGGAGGAGACCACTGCTTCAGACTGAGGCTGCTGCTCGTCACCATGACCATAAAAAGCAGACAACATAACACCTGTCAGAGAGGGAAGTGATGTCAGAGCTTATGTACAACAAATCACCTAAACGTAACTAATGCAGTTCAGCTGTATTAAGTTGTTTTTGGAAAGTTTCTAAAAACTTTCTGCATTTGTTTGTGTAAGGAAAATGCCAACCAACATAATCTTCTCTAGGTGGTCTGTTAGAATATAGGGGACCGGTCAGAACATGACCACATAAAGCCACAGTTCATTAACTGTAGCTGTGTATCTATTTCAAATGTGTGCAAATCTTTGCCTATATTCTGCTAATGTCAAATTTCACAATTGCTGTGTTTCCACTAAATGAATGAAATCAAAGTCAAAGGTGATTAAGCTTATTCACGCGATAAGTCATTCAAAATTATGTAAAAGACAGATGTAAACAATTACATGTAATTACATTGCAATTACAGTCATGGCACTAGCGCTCATCATCAGCCAATTCAGGCGTTGAAGCTGCAAGCCCCGCCCACTCAAGAGTTGCTAAGTATGCTGCATTTTTGGGGAAAATTATCGTTTTGAGATTTTACAGAAGAGCTATTGACTCAACAGGCTGGAATGATACACAGCTTTTTATGGACTGTGTGATGCTGGGAGAGATCTGAAAAAACTCAAAACAAACCATCATCCTGATGCAAAAAAGTATTTCCATTGCAGTTTTGTAAAATACACCTATTTCGATAAACCACCTCATCCCAATGAGGTGTTTATCTTAACACCTCATTGTGTTAAGATAAACTTTTAGTTTATCTTAACACAATAAACTTTTTGAAATTGCCGTGTCTCCATTAAGCAATTTAGTCAGTAAGTCATGTTCCTGTTTCCTTGCCTTTTCTGGCCTGTGTGGCAAAAACTTTGGTTCTAGAAAATATTGCCATCGCTCTCCCTACATCCCAGGAGAATGATACGCCCTTAAGGCACTTAAAAGGCACCACATTTTTGTAAAAAATTCAATTATGCATTTTTTAAATAAGCATATTGACAGACCACATTGCCACTGTAACTTCACAACATGTTTGTCTGCAAATATGAAATATGGACAGACAGGTTCAGGACTGGCTTGAATATTTATGGACTGCTGAGCCACAACTTGTCTGACCACAACTGCATTAGGATCCATTTGGTGTGCAGACACTTCAGCTCATCTCCATCTCACACCTTATACAAAACTCTTCCATGTCCTGAGGGAATTACAAACAAATATTAACTTACTTACTTATTGATTAAAAAAAACAAAACAACAACAACAACAAAAAAAAAAACAACACATACAGTGCATCCAGAAAGTATTCACAGTGCTTCATTTCTCCCACAATATTACTGCAGCAGTGGTTGGAAGGAATTATGATAATTAGTAACTCTGAAGCTTCCTTGTCATCTTGAAGCACAAGATGACAAGCACAAGATCATTTTCTACAGTAGCCATTACAAGAGTTTAAAGGTCTACATGTGACTTCAAGTGTTGTGAAATAGGAATCTCTTTCAGCTGTTAAATGTCCTTTATGATACTCAGAAGTAGGTAAATATATACAAACCCTGCAGACACAGAGGAAAATCACTTGCACAAAATGTAAGTCACTTCTGAAATATATTCCTGGTTCTGGCACCATGTTTAGGGATGATTGGATGATACCTGCCAACTAACATATGAGGAACATGTGAAAAATAAAATAAACAACTATATGAAAAAACAGTTTCTGATGAGCCATTAACCAATCTGCTTTGTCCGTTTAATTGAGGTCCATTAAGAAAGAGCTGCTTAAACTCTTTGCAGACCAAAACCATTTCAGTTAGCATAATACAGGACAATATGGCAGACTGCCATTAAGCTGGATTTGAACCGATGTTTCCCAGGAGATTCATGGAGTTAACAGACAGGTGTCAGACTGAGACAGGTGTGTTTTTAAAGACTTTATCAGGATCATTTACAAGGATGTTCTGTCTGAACGCAGGATATCACTGATGTAGAGACGTGTCTCAGATCCATTGCTGGACGTGTGTTGGGCTGATTCCAAATGCAGCCGTCTCTGATCTGGTGTTCATGGGGCAGTGACTCAGCAGATTGTATGATGCCAGAGACATGACACAGGATGAAGTCTGCCCCTGAAATGTTGGTGTAAATATCCTCTAATAAAGATGTATTAAATTAACAGTGTAGAAAAACTTTAAATGGGAGGGGTTTTTGCCATAAAATATCTTTAAGCAATAAATTTGCAATATTTTGGATTTGTCCATATTTGACTTGATTACAATTGTTTAACACACAATTCTAGATTTATTTATTTAGCTGTGTCCAAAATTCCCTTATTTTCTGTCAAGTCATTGTGATGCCAATATTCATGAATTGGAATAAAATCATCCATCCATCCATCCATCCATCCATCCATCCATCCATCCATCCATCCATCCATCCATCCATCCATCCATCCATCCATCCATCCATCCATCCATCCATCCATCCATCCATCCATCCATCCATCCATCCATCCATCCATCCATCCATCCATCCATCCAGTCGCTCCAAAATTAAATACGTCAGAATGACACAAAAGCACAAACTGTGAAATCTTTAAGAGCATTTCCAGCTGATAAACTGGTTTAAAAAACCAGAAGTGTAAAACGTTTTACATTTCTTTTTTCTTTAACAGTTCATTAAATACTTTTGCTGCTTTCTGTGTTGAATCTGCATTTTCTCCACGTGCCTTGGCAAGATGTCTTCTAATACACGCTGGTTCCTCCTTTTGCCACAAAAACTTACACCCATCAAGTCATATCATCTAAACATTCTAGATGTCAAGTTAATGTCTAAGCTTGATTGTTTTCTTCAATCCATTTTGTTGAAGATGGATGACAGCTTTTGTTTCCAAAATGATTTGTTTTTATTTTATTCTTTTGCTTAGGTGGCACACTTAACACTGAAGAAGTCAGATACATTTTGGTAAAAACGTACAATTTTATGTGGCTAGTGGGTTTTGAAACAGTTAATCCTCCAGTGTGAAATGCTCCATGTATATTTTATCCCAAAGGGGACAGCCACTTTTACAACAATTCAAGATCATAAATAACAATAAGTGTCAACAAACCCAGATCATGTTCTGCAATTTCATTCATCCATCCTGGATGATAAAGTCAATGTGAAGCTAATGGTATGTACTTAGTACCTACCATATAAACTATCTGATATCCCCAGACGCCAGATCAGTTTTAGCTGTCTTATATCAGTGGTCAAAATGAAAGTGTGATATATAAATATGCAAGTGTAAAAATGAGTCTCAATTCTCAACATTCAACAATATCTTCCTTGAACTGAACAACATGCAAATAGAAGAACGCTGAAAGTCCTGTTTGCTTCTTACCGGCGAGAGCCTGACGTCGTCCTCCGACTGGCTGGAGCAGGAGCAGACATGGAGTCAGAGAACCTCTTGCTGGGCCTGAAGGTTCGTCTGTTGTCGGCCTCCTGATTTCAGCTTGATTCCAAGAACTCGGAGGCTGGAGGAAGAATAGACAACCAGCGAGAAACAACAAAGGTCAACAGCTGCTTCATTGACAGCTCCTGCGTTTAGGTTCTGGGCGCTTCAACGTGCAGGCTGGCGTTGCTGACTCAATTTGACAATTAGCTGAATCATCGCAGGCTAAACATCAAAGTTAATCAACCCACCATCTCTCAGCCATATGGGCGAACCACCCAGTCAACATTAGTCTGTCTTTTCTCAGGTCAAATGCAAGGGAAGCTGACATTTGCCTGTGAAGGTCAAAGCCAATTGAAGCACAGATGTGACTTTATAAATGAGGAGAAACAGCAGCTCAAGGTAACAGTTGCACTTGATGGCACTTTAAAACCAAACATGGTGCAAATGTGTTGCATATTTCTGGCACAGCTGTGCCAGAAAAATCCTGTCAGCGTCCAATATGAGCTTGCAGGCTGAGACAGAGAAAGGAAGAAGCACATGGAAGCGGATTATTGTCATTAATAATGTATCACAACTTGGTTTGGCATTGAGAGCTCGACTTGTGAGGAACTGCAAGCTATTTCCTGCTGTGCTGTCTGCCAATTGTGATTCACTCAAAGAATCTCACTCATACGCCTTTCATCACTTGCAGGGCATATATTTCATTCAATCCAGTACATGTAATGTGTGCCATTAATAACTAGGTATATTTTAAATCTTTTAGCATCGCTTTATGTTTCACTTTTACATCACCTTAGTGTAAATAATGTAAATAATGACATGCCAGTTGAAAATTGGGAGCAATACACAAACCATTACTACTACTCTGTAGATGAAGACGTTGACCAAAAAAAAACTTATCCTAAACATGTGGGAGAGCTGTCACAGTCTGGCAGTTGATGTTTTGGTACATATTTTAAAACCACATAGAGAATAAATGATACGTTTTGTTTTTCTTTTTCGCTACAGTTTATTGCAGTGAACTCTGATCTCAGACCTCACAAACTCATCAGTCCATGGAAAGTCCAATGTATGGGAAACATGGCATACATTATCCATTACATAGCAATGCACTTGCTCTCCTCCCTTGCAGCTATAAGTTGCATATGTCAGGGTTCTCTTCGGGAACTCCACTTGCCTCCCACAGTCCGAAAATGAGACTGTAGTGCTAATTGCTTGATATTAATTGCCGATAGTGTGTGCATGTGTGTTTGGTTGCCTTGTGTGTATCTGTGTTTTTCTGTGATAGACTGACAATGTGTTCATTGTGAGAGGTAACCTACCTCTCACCTCATACTGACTCTGCACTTTTATTTAGTTGATCTCACAGTTTTGAGTGGTTGGCTACACAAACAGACCAGGATGCAAACTGAACTTGTCATTTTATCATAAAACTTTTGATGAGGAATAATGGAGAGTAGTTGACAATAGCAAGCACCGGCAGCCGTTGGTATGTTCCAGTGAACACTTTTGATAAGGTAGAAGACTGATGTCCAAATGCTTTATAAGTAAGTATGATGCAATGAAATATCACATTATGGAGAAGTTCTGCATTTAAGACATTTGTTTCCATAGAGGCAATGCTTCACCTTCATGTAGCCTACCATGTACGAAAAAAAGTGGCAAGCATCTTCAGTTTCTCAGCTAACTATTCCCAACTTCTGTGAAATGTGCTGTCCATAAGACCCCGATAGGTACGCTACTTCCACAGGCAAGTTAGTTTGATTTGAACTCATATAGCTATTTGAGAAGAAATGATTTGTGAAAACAATCGCAGTCGCAGCGTTCAACACTCCTGTCGTTGACTTTCAACGTCTGTTATGGCGCCTCGTGTGATTAAATGTGATATTGCAAAGGGTCCACAGAGAAAGCACAGATTTTTTCCAACATTTACTGTTTGATCTCAGTGAACAGCTTTATTTAAACCTCTTGTCTAAAGTAAATGAGTCTTCTAAAGAAAGCCTGTTCTCCATGTCCAGCTGCTGACACAAAACATCAAACAGGAGAGGAGTGCATCATCATGCAGGATTTACTAAGTTGGTTATGTAACAACATCCCTGTCCTCCGAGACACTGACACGCAAGCAGCTTCTGTGCTGCCGCGGCGGAAGTACCAAGCAGGTTACGAGAACGGGACAACCTGTGAAAGAACGAGGACCACTGGGAGGGACCAGGCAAGACGAGAGCCAGTGAGACGGCGGGAAGAGTTGGCGTAGTGAGGGAGAGAAGACGGTGTGCAGAATGAAAAATTGTGTGATAAGCTAAGTGTCTCTGCAGCACAGGAAACACTGCAGTGTGTGTTTGCCTTCTAAGCCTTGTGTGACCTTCACAACACCCAGCAGGATTAATAGCAGCATCAGTGCATAAATATACTGACACCTGATTTTCAGAGGGCAACAAAGCACAATGTAGATGCAGAAAAAAACAACGGAGCTCAGCTGCCTGAGAAGACTGCAATGGTGGACTGACAGCGTACAGGCCACACAGACTGGTCAACCAGGGACTCTTCTGTCTGATATCCCAGGACATGTGTGTACTGTGTGATTGCTGTGAGTGTGTTCGTGTTCATGTGATGTTCTGCAGAGGTCAGTATGATGCTGAGTGAGAGTGATGGGGTGAGTTTCTCCATCAGTGAGCTGTCCTGTTGCAACATGACTCTTTGTTGCATGCGACTCTTCGTATTTTGTTAACTAGATGACAGAAAGTTCCTGTTTTATTTGAATGATTAAGTTTGATGTTTAACAGTCCAGCTGTTGGAAGTAAAGTAAGAAGAAACTTAGCAGATTATTTGCTCACCATTACATGCTGGAACATGTCAAGATGTCAGTAAAGATAATCGTAAGGTATAATATGTGCTGAATGCTTTCATTTGCATAGGAAAACAGACTAAACCACAAAGGTGGAATTGGAAAGTGGAGTATTGCCACTAAGTTCTTTATAAACTTGGAGATGCTCTAGACAGCCCAGCTTAGTCCTGTCTAGTATGTTCAATCAAAATTTCAGTTCAGTTGGGGAGGTTTGAATGCACAACTTGTAAACTTTGATGGAGACCAAAACAGCAAACTCTGGTCCGCCTACAAAGGTTTGGTTGAGGAGAACTTTGGAACAGTTCGAATGCATATGTGGACACTAAGCGTACCAGAGACTGCCCCAAAACCAGGACTGTAGCACTGAGAAATCCTACAAATGCTAAAATTTGGGAGACAGGCTTTTGGAAAGGGTTAGTTGGTTTGACATAGTGTCGTATGAAAGTGAACCGCACCAGCTGAAAATTTCACCAATGTTGTAATTTTGGTCCCCAATTAAACCAAGCCTATCAGACTATCGTATGAAAAAAACCCCTGGCTGTAAAGAAAAGTGTTTGAAAACCTTTCCTAACATTAACACTCCTTTTGGAACCTAAAATGTGCCTTTAAAGCAAACAGAGAACAGGCCAGTCCTGCAGAGTCACCCTGCTCCTGCTGCAGTGCATGTTGCCCAGCTCAGCTAAAGTTTTGCCAAGCGCCACAGCACACTACAGCCCAATTAACATAAGTCTGATGCAGTTCATCCAATCTTATTCTGGGAAGTATCTGACACATTAATCAGAGGTTTTAATCTCAATATTAGTCGCTTGACCAAAGTCCCTGCAGAGATTTTCTCTCAACAAGCAAGACTTAGCCCTCATTAGGCTTATGTGGTGCTCAATGTGAGTTTATTCAGGTCAGGAGCCTGAAATATCTAATTCACTAAGGGTTTGTCAGTAGAAAGTCAAGCTACATTGACAGAAATCATGCCTGAGTGCTGCTACCCACAACATCATGCTAGTGTTTTACTCACAGCCAGGAGGAGCAAAGAGGCATTATTACAACCCAGAAAATCAATGTTTATGATCACATTAGAATTGGGTGGAGACTGAACTGCATTCATTTGTGGCACTCTCTGCAATTCTACAAGAAGCTGACAGGGAGGAGCCTCTGGGTTTATAGAGCTGTCTGTTCTGTTAGCAGAGCTTCGAAAACACTTTTCCAAATGAGACGGTTGGTGTTACTAGAGGCAAGGCAAGTCAAATCACACCTTTAAAGAGACAGTATTGTGTGTTTTCCAGGCACATGGTGCCATTTTATAGCACAATGATTGCGTTTTATAGCACAATCAAATATTGTTTGATTGTGCAAAGCTGTGGAAGCTGCAAAGCTTGGAAACTGCAGCTCCAAGGAAGAGCTTTGTCTAGAAGGTGGAGCTAGGTCCACCCAGGCGTTTTGCACAGGTGACTGCTTTCAATGGAGTATAAAGGATTTCTTAAACACGCATGAAAAAAAAAAAAAGGGCATGCTGTGGTGGCGTAGGGAATAGCGTGACCCACGTTTGGAGGCCTTGAGTCCTCGACAGTCATGGGTTTGATTCCCGGACCCAACGATATTTGCCCCATAACTTCCCCCCTCTCCTTGACCCTCTTCCTGTCAGCCTACTTTCATGTAAGGGACACTAGAGCTAAAAAAAAAAAAAAAAAAAACCCTATAGAGGGAAAAAATAAAAAAATAAAATAAAAAACACACATGGAAAAATCAATGGAACAGTCCAGGTATGATGTAAAGCTCAAAAAAGTTGACTGTACATAAACAGTCAAGAATTGTTTTGGCATTCTTAACTTTAAACAGAAGAAAAATCACAAGAAAAAAAACTTTGCAAGCCTTTATAATGGACACTGTCCAATGCAAATAAATAAATTTCAAAACTCCTTAGGTGTACCTATATCAGCAGCTGAAATCTCAGCAATCCCACCATAAAATATACACTTTGCAGTTACTGCTAATATGCTGACTGCATGATCCCTGTGGGTAGACATGTGTGCAGGTTTTGAAGCATTGTCCTACACAAAGGACAGCTGGTGGCACAGTTGCCTTCCAGCAAGAAGGTTCTGGATTCTGGAGTCTTTCTGCATGAAGATTGCATGATCTCCCAGTGCGTGACTGGGTTCTCTCCAGGGACTCTGGCTTCATTCCATAGTCCAAAAACATGATTTTTAGAGCAGTTTCAAGAGAACAGTGACTGAGAGTGTGAGTGTGTTCAGGGTCGGCTGTCCTGTTATTCTAAACAATATGCTGCGGCTGTTCTTGCTTTCAAATAAATGCTGTTCCTAGACTTTGTGATTAGTAGCACAAATTCTAATTAAAAAACAGTGCAAACAACTCCAACTGACTGTGGCATGTAGTGTCAAATAGTGTCATTTGTCCCACAACCAAATGTACATTGAGAATATTTACAAGGAACTAATACTAATTTCTGTGAGCACATTTTGTAATCTTACATATTTTCCTTCTTAACAATGATTGTTTGCTTTTATTTATGTAATATAAATATGGAATGATTAGGTTTCTCTCCATCTTTACAAGCACCATGCGGTGACAATGAGTGCCAAGTCACCATGGAGACAGTCAGTTTTCCACTCGTGTGTGAAACGTGAGCAGAAGGGGAGCTGCGGCCGACGGATAACGCTGGAAAACCGGACAAGAGGGGGAGTCTGCAGCTGACGAGGAGGGCAGGCTGGACAAAGGACAAGAGGAACTTTGTCCAGCCTGTCCAGCCTCCAACCAGAGGAGAGGTCTGGCTGGTTTTCATCTCCTCACTCTTGTGTTGCGTCGCTGAACAAGTAATATTTGGATTTATAAATAGATCAGGGTGCATATGGCATGGCCCCTAGAGCACAGCGTCTGACTGTTGCAATATTTAAGAACAAATCAAAAGACTGAGTACAGAATCGGAAGGACAAATAAAAACTTTCTCGGAATGAGTTTCCTATGAGCTGTCAGTCAGCTGTGTGTGACATCTGGAAAGACAGAAAACCTTCAATCAAACCAACTGTTTAAGATCCAAAACACATCCAAGAAACAGCTAGAAGATTGCTTTGAATAGTCAGAGGACTCCCAAAAAATGTCACCATCATGCTAAGTGTTAGCATGCCTGTCAGTGAAATGAACAGACTTCTGCAAATTCAGTACTGGACAGTTCACAGTGCTATTTAATAGGCTAACTTGCTGTGAAATTGGGAATGTTGCTGCACAAGGTAAACAAATGCAAGAAAGAACTTAATTTTAGACGCATAATTAGATTTATATTTGAGGCTAAGAAAGAATTTCAAACTTGAGTTTTCTTTTAGGAGGTTTTTACATATGCTAGTCTGTTATGGTTTGAATGGAGACCAAAACTGCAACATTTGTTCCATTTTCAATAGGTATGGTTTAAAAAAATCCAGGCACTTCAAGACTCAAACTTGCTGTAACCAAGGTTATTATAGGCAGCTAAAACAATCAAAATAAAACACCAGTGACAGCAAATGTTGGGAGAGAAAATACCAGAGACATGAAACAATGTCTTCTGTTGCGTATTCATTAGCCAGTCAATTTAATCACAATACATTATTTTGGTTCATTTTTAGGTAAAGGACTCAAAAAGCTCCAAATGAAAAAATCCAAACTACTAAAATTACTCATAAAAACCAAGCCAAAACAAGACCTCTTTTAACTAGTAATAACTAACTAAAACTAGCAAACCAATAAATAATAAAACGTCATTATGCATTATTTGATTTTGCATAAAGGCTATTGATATATTCTTGGCAGTGTAATCATCCTGACTGCTGACTCCATGCACATTTAAGAAGCAGTCCTTGATTTAGTCTTGCACATAGAAACATAGTTATTCTTTTCACCACCAAAGACTGACAAATAGTTTGGGCCTTAATATGTTTAGACTAAAAATCCCTCTCATTTATCAGGTTGGGGCAGAATCATAGAAAAAAACAAAAACAAAGAAGAAGCAAAAAAGAAAACAAAACACAAATGCTGCAAGGTCAAACTGCAGCGCAAAGCAACCTGTCACGACTCCGCTGCGAGCAAACATGGACGACTCTTACCCAGAGTCCTGGGCACCAAGTCCTGGACGCTCACAGTTCCACAGGAAATGAGATGCACAAATCGTTGGAATTCCAGATTTGGTGCAGTGAGTGTGCACGTAAAGGCTGTGAGGAGTTGAGCTGAATCAGGCGCACAGCGTGAGCAAAACATCTGCCGGCGCAGGAGCGCAGTGCGCAGCTTCCATCAGCTGCAGCAACACAAACAGAGCAGGAAGCGCACCGCAGGCCTGACTCAGAGCTGAGTTAACCATCTAGGGCTACACAATCTCTCCATGAATTTACTGTTTTCTCCTTAGAACACTTTTAGTTTTTGACGCACAACACGGTCTTCACTCTCCCGCCGCAAAACGACACCTCTGTCGCAGCCACCAGTAGCTCTGACGGCTGCACTAAGCAGATCTTACCTGTGCTCCTTATGTCTCATCCGGATATTTTTTTTCCCGCTTTTCACGCTCCCATGTCCTCGGTTCTTGTGATTTGAGCTCCGCCCGATGGAGCGCTGATCTTGGCTCTCAGGCCAGCCGAGCAGCGGCGGAGGGATGCGGAGGAGGGATGTGGAGGAGGGAGGGGCTGGTCCAGGGGGTGATACAGGAGGATGGAAGGAAAGAGGGAAGGATGGATGGATGGATGTATGGATACGGCGCGAGGAAGAGAGGATGGGAGAGGCGCACGGGGTTTTGGACGGAAGCGTCTGCGTCACGTTACGTCGGTTCATTTTTTTTTTTTAAAGGGAAATACCACTCAGTCCGTTGTGGCTGAAGAACTCGAGATTGCTTGATTGGTTCTTTCATAAAGTAAGAACTTAAAGGGATAACCCTTCCATTTATCCCTTTAACGTAAAGGGTTAAAGTTAAAGGGTGGGTATATTAAGTAGCAACTCGGCTTGCCACTGTCACATGGTACCATCTGTGATGTCACACAGTCAAAAGTTAACAATAATTTGGATTCTTTACACTCTCATAAGAAAAACCGGAGGTTCAGTTTTAATACTGTGTAAAATGAGGGAATTGTAGGTAGAAAAAAAAGGAAAAGTACATTTCCATCAAAACACGAAACAAAAATGTTCTAACTAAAACTCAGAAAGTTTTAGATTAACCTTAGAAATGTTTTTACGCGACATTTCTAATACGAGTTACAACAGCGGAACTTTTTCCCTGAAATGATTTGCACTGCAGCCCAACGCTGATCCACTCAGCACTAAACCTGGACCTGAGCTGGGACATTTGCTTCAGAAAACCAAATGATTTTTCTAAATGACTCTTTCTAACTCTACTCTGAGGGCGATAATAGACAGACATACTTCAGACAAGCGATTATTCGGAACAGATGTTGAGAACCACAGTCGGTTCACCGATGCCTTACCGCCAGTCTTTCCTGCCACCTAGTGGTGGATATGCAAACATCAATGTGAAGCTCTGTGTGCCAGTAAGATGTTCTCTACCAAACATTGACAACTGGATTATTCCTTAACTGCTGTTGCAGGTTCGGTTTTGAGTCATACGAAGCAAGTTCAGAGTGGTTCATAAATGTCCAGGCTAAAATTTGGTCCAAAATTGAATTTCTTTAAAATTTGTTTTCAAACATTTTTTTTTTTGGAGTCTAAAAATAACCTCTTTTAGTCAAGAAAATCAGGACCCTTCCGTGTGTCCAAAAAATAATGGTAACAATAAAAAAATAATAAAACCTTTTCTTTCAAATCAGCTCTAACTGGGAGAGAATTGGGTCGATTCTTTTCTATTGCAGCAGAGATGTTCACCGTCCCTTTAAATACCAAGCTCAAACAATAGAGAATGGAAGGTAAGTGGATGGTTGGAAGGGTGATTAAAACTCCACTAATCAGTCATTAGAAGATCCTCTGCAATACTTGCAATCACTTGTAATACCACATCGTCAACAGCAGAGGTCACTTTATCATCGCCACTGTTGTCTGGATATGCTGCACTCTACTGAGACTGGATCCGACGGTGGCAAAAGCAGAGAAAGGAATAGCAGGAAGTTGTATAAGTTGACAAAAAAAACCCCAAACAAAAACAAAACAAAACAAAAAACCCAGTAAGCTCATATGTTACCAAGTGTTTATGTAGAAAAAAAAATCTACACTTAGACCCAGTATCCATATTGAACTCTTTCTAAAACCAAACAAAACTGCAAAAGCATATTGTCAACAACAGGTGTTTACATTAATTCTGTTCTACAATAGAGTCAGTATTAAAGGATGCTTAAATCACAACCTTTTCATGTGTAGGATGAAAAGGGAATTCTTTAACATGCTGGAGGACAATCAATACTTGCTTTTGCATAAAGATTTTCAGTCAAGATTTTCTGTTCTAGTGCTGCAACACTACAACTGCGGTAGGAAGCAAAATTTGACCTTCTATTTTGGAAGATAAAATGTTTGAATCAGAGTTTTCTTCATAGAGCCAACCTGCAGCGACAGTCACTTCAATGTGCATCAGAACATATTCAGGCCCGTTTTGTGACCATGTGAAATCATTTGTGAACTGCTTTTTGTTTGAAAGTCATCTTTGTCTAATTTCAAACTTATTTTGATGATGAAACGTTGACCATGACAAAAAACAAAACAAACAAACAAAAAAAAAACAAAACAAAAAAACAACAACATAAAAAACCAAAACAAAAAAACATTAAATTCAACAAAAGCTCAGAAAAACCCAGAAGAACCTGATGACTGAAAGCTCTGCGTCTTGTTCCACTAAGAATCAGTGCAATATGTTCTGTGCTTCAAACCTTATTGAAAGATAAAGTGCAAACTTCAAATCATATAATATTCATTGAATAGCTCAGCTAAGAAAAGGACTGTGATGGAAAAGCAAAGTCCAGTTGCCATAACAACCGGTTTCAAAACAATCAAGGTATCCTAAAGCAAATTGTTCAACACAAACATCAACAATTATGTTTAAAACACGTTTAACATGTAAGGAGGTTTCACACTTTTAATTTGTGAGAATATTAAACTCCAAATGATCTTTTAATTCATCATATGATCCAGAATCCACACAGGAAACGAGAACAGATGGAGTGAAAAAATGTCAGTTTCAAATTATTAATCAGATCAGGGATCAGTGAAATGACTCCTCAGGCTCAACAGAGAGCTGAGCCTGAGCAAACACAGCAGAGGCCTGACTGCAGTCACCAGCAGCTGTGTGGCTCACAGCAAATCTTAGTCTGTTTGGGAAGTTAAAAGTAAATCCTCTCCTCCTTCACAATAACAAAGACTGCAGACTGGGGACATGCTGATTATTTTTAAAGCTCATCTGGAACAACAAATGGCTCTTCTTCACTCATTTTGCTCTTTATTGCATGATGGGTGAAGCGGTTTGGAAAGATTATTCCCTCAGACTGAATGTTGGGATACATGACCAGCTGCCTTATAGGACATAACAGTCAAATTGGAGTTATGCTCTCCAACAAAGCAGTTGCACTGAATACAGAAAGTAATCATCATCTATCTATATACGGCCAATTCAGAACAAATGTTGTCAGTTCAGTGATACATTTATTGCAATTCAGTCTAGTCATCAAGTAGGAAATTAAGTATTTTGAAAGGTTCCTCTTACAAACCAGGAATTCAACTGAATTTACAGCTGCAGTTTGGAAACCATCCAGAAAAGTTCAAACCTGGGCTGCTTCATCCATTCATCGATTTAAAAAGTAAACTTAAACAGGCAGGAGTTTCATGTGTTAACCCAGACGATTGAGCCGCTGTCTTGGTCCAAACGGTATTTTCTCATCCCTCCAACCTTTTCTAGTGTAATCCACATGAATCTGCAGGAGAAAATTGAACAGCGATCCTGTGTGTTTCCACAGAAGGCCTTGAGTACACATACATTAAGTTTATTTAAAAGCAATCAAGAAGCCACACACTGAGTGAGAAAACTGAAATATATATATGGTAAGAGGGGGCACTGCAGGTATGCAAGTCAAGGTAATTCTGGTTGCAGCATAGATGAATGATATTCTAAAATGAAGAATGTGGTAGAAAATGTGCACCACTGCTGCAAAAGGTATGGTAACATTCACTCTCATGTACTGCTCACGCTCTACTGCTGGAAACACAGGAAGTGCAAAATGTTTTTTTTTTAATTAGCAGAATATGAAACTTTTGCATATTTATTTGTAATGAAAACGCAGCAAGTACATTCTTTCACCAACATTAGCACATTTACTTTCAGTTTAAAGTTCTGTTATGTTTGTAAGGGGGAGGGCTGCATTTTCAAACCTTAGGTTGCTGATTTATAGCACACAGCAAAATCAGAAACTACATCCACAAACCATGTAAACCATGATGGTGTTACCATAAAGACGACTAAGGTCCGATGATCAGTGCTTGTCTGCTTGGCAGTTGGATCATCTCATCTTGTTTTGTGTCGATATGATTTATCGCTGAGTGTGCGTTCAGACCGGCACCACTGATTCCTCATCTCTGTGTGAACAGCTAAGCAAAGGCAGGATTCAATTTTATGGTTGAGGAGTGTTCAAGAAGGAGGGACATTTCTGTGATTGTAGCCATGTGTGATCAGTGTTATGGGAAGGATGATGTCATCACCACCAGTGGTTATGGTTTATGTCTGCTGATGTCCTAATGTGGCATGTATAGATTGCACCAGGAAGCTCAAGATACTATTAAACTGAATAAGTCTAACACATATTGTTTTTTAGTTGAAAGTTGGTTTTCAGATTAAGAAAAGATGTAGATTAATAAAACCTGTCATGATGACCAGAGGGCAGTTCACAGTTCACAGTGCAAAGCGGAAGATAAAAACACTATTTAGATAAAGTTCTCTTGAAGAACCATGTTTATTTTTCAGCTATGCTAATAACAATATTATTCGTGTCAGCAGTTTGCTACAGCTGACCGTAGCATCACTGAAGAAAACAATTGAATCGATAATAGCCATCATCCAGATAGCCATCCAGGCTATCTTAGTTGGCTTAGCATAGCATTTAGCTTTCACCTTTAGCAGTGCTTAAACCACAGACTCTGTGGTCTGTTTTCACCAAGCAGTTTGGATTAAATTCCTGCAAAACACAACAAAAACTTTCAAATAGTCAATCAGAAACAATATGTGACTGATTTTATCCTCTGCTAATTTGCCTCTGACAAAAGCCTTTCTTTACTTGTTCTTGAAACAAAGGAGATTTTCGGTGAGCGAATATTATTTTTGCGTAATTAGTTGCAAAAGTTATTAAATTTGAGAAATTTTGTCAAATTTCAGTGAGGCTGTGATTTGTTTTTGATTTAACAAAGCGGTATTTTTACTGTGAGTAAATTAGGTTCAACCATAAAGTATTGTATATGTACAGTGGTTGTCTAAATGTCACAACCATCAAACTGATGAACATGAGTCCATGGTTCTCTGACTGGCTTAGCTGATACGCTTTCACAGAAAACGCTCGTGTTCTTTCATGAACAGTTTCTATGGTTACACACCTGCAATAAACCTTTAAATACCGAGTGGCCTTGAACACACCTAAGCAGTAGGATAAAAAGCTATGTTGTTGGGCAGACTTCAAGTTTATTGTGCAGAAAGTTAAATGGGACAGTATTATGTAAAATCGACTTTTTTGAAATTACATCATGTTATAATGTTAGTTGCTCATCAAAATCATGCCTGGAGTGTTGCCTTGATTCCTTCATGCATGTTTAAGAAATCCTTTAATCTCCCATGGCAACAAGTCAACGGTGCAACCTCTTAGACTCAGCCCACCTTTCAGATGCAGCTCATTACAGGAGATACTTCTCAGTGTCCCTCTGGTAAAAACATTGATAAAGGGTTAATAGAGGAGAGATGTTGTGATGACTTCCTGAAGGCGGAGTTTCAGAAAGAGCAGGGATTTCTTAAAGAGACATAGGCCCAATTTCAAGGAGCTAAATAATGAAGTCAAATATTTTTTAAGACAAACTATATGTATATGTACAGTATTTTTATAACAACTGAAAGTAAGATAATTGTGCATTAAAATTGCACTTTGTGCCTGGAAATGACATATTGCCTCCTTTAACATTGGCCTTCAAAAACTAAAGGATTGCTTTCACCAGCAGATGTTTTAGGGTGTGTGTGAAAGACTCAAAGAGGTAAAAACCATAAAAAGTTCAAATGCATCTTTATTTTAAGAACACAGCAGCCAGGTTGGAACCACAGGATGCTCTTAAACTTCTTGAAACCCGTCAGTGAAAAAGAGCATCGTAGTTAGTTTATGTCACAATCTAATAACATAGAACATGGCCATCCTTTTTTTTCTCAGGAGAATCCAGCAGTGTGGTGTTGCACGACGATCAAACATTTGACCCCGCAAGCATTCATTCAGCGCTCCATCTCCCGGGACTCGGCCTCATGAAGAATCTATTTCAGTGCCGCAGTGTTTTCCAAAAAGCAGGCAACCTGACCCCGCTTCATTTGTTGAAGCCCTGGTACAAACACAGACAAGGGTATTACACGGTCTCTGCAATCTCATTTATGCTCCAAATGGGGGGCCTCTGACTGCAAACTCATGATGGAGTCCATCAGTCGGTCACAGTATTGAAACATGTTGGAATTTAATCGTATTTAATGTGTTTTTATTATTTTCCTTCAGTAGAATAGATTACAGCTCCAATAAAGTCGTTGTCGTTTACCTGGAGCTTCTCTCCTGTGCTCCTCGTCCCGGTTAAGCCATAAAAAGTTTGTGATAATGCTGATAGTGGCTTATGAAACTGTGTTGTATAGGTTTGTACGAGGTGATATTTGGCATGTGCGTCACATTGTTGGCTGTTTGCGTCACCTGAGCTGACTGAGAACAGGATTTTCTCAGTTTTACTTGCCACCTCTGAGCACCTGTGTGAGAACTCACGCAGAGCTGTGTTACCGGGCGGTTGCTCCACAATGAAACTTTCAAATGGAGCTGAGAGTCTGAATAGATCCAAAAGGTAAACAATTTTATGCTTCATCTTATGCATCATAATGACGGTGTGTGAAGAGAGGAGGCAGGAGGCAAAGCACAACTTGCAAATAAAAATGCAAAATTGAGTTTGATGTTGTGTGTCCTGCTTGAATTTGCTGACTGTAGAGAAGTTTTACCTTGTTTAGGAGATGAGAACTTTTTCACAAACAGCAGAGGAAATACTGACCTTTTCTCTCAAGTGTAGGAAAATGACAAAAGTTGCTATTTATGACATACTTTGTCTTAAAGAGGCAGTATTATATATTTTCCAGGAACGTAGTGACATTTTACCCTTAGTTGTTAAAAAATGCTGTACATACCAAACATGACTTAAATGAAATGTTACTTTTAATTTTAATAAATGTTGAGCCGGTTAAATCTATAGATTGATCTGATGAAAAAAACAGCTGAACTGACTTAAACATTTCTTTTTTTAAACACAAACGTGAATGTACTGAATTACAAATATAAATATATTTGATTACTCTGCACCAGTACAGCACACTTAGTTACACCAACAGCTTCACAAATTTGATCAAAAATGTCAAAACAACTCAAATTTCATTTGTTCAGGACCAAATCAAGCTGGTATTAACAGCCAAAAACAATAAGTTGACTACATTGGCCACATATTTAAAAAATAAACTCAACCAAACCTTCATTCAAACAGTTCAGAAAGTTCAATTAGGAATTCTATATATGATTTAAAATCAATAATAAAGCATGTAATCAGAGCACAAAGCAAAGAATTAGACTATTGATCGGGCACATTGTCACGATACCCATCCTAGAATGTTTTTTGAGACCGATGCAAATATTCATATTGGATCGGCGCATCTCTAGTTAAATCCAATAAAAGCTGATTCTTGTGGGGATTTTCCTGCCACATCCTGGAGCCTGCTGGGCCTGGAATGACAACTGCAGTACTAAATAAACATAAACTACATGACTTTAGTTAAATATACTCTTAGTAATCACTTTTACCTAAAAGTGTACACTTTCTACAAAATTTAAATGCTTGAGTTTCACTTTGCAACTCAAACAGTCAATTCATATTTGTGTCATATTTACTCACACATATGATGCGAGTAAAATCAGCAGCTCGAGGACCAGTTTAGCTCAGATCAGCTCCACCAGTCTGTAGTGATGCATCTCATTTCTCTGTGATCCTGTTGGGAATAAGGATTGAGTCATTCAAAGGAAGTCCAGCCTCTATTATTCAGGAAGCCTCTGAAGTTAAGACGAATCATGCAGTGAAACACTGTTAGGTATGGATGAGGTTCACTCTCAGCTGCCGACTGCATGGACAGGTTCGATCTAAGCTGATCTTTACTGACTCATTTTGTGGAAGCTGGGTGCAGACTCCACGACCAGCACCAGGCTTCCTGCTGGGGGTGTCCAGTCAAACAGACCCTGCCCACTCCACATTCTCACCTTCCTGTCATTGTACATCCTTGTTTTCATTACTTTTGGTGACGTTGTGGCATGTTTAGGTCCAGCTGTTGTTTAGGCGTCCAGTCTAAGAGCGAAACGCCCGTAGATGTGTGAAATCTATGTTATGACAAAATTCTAGAACCTAGAGTTGTGAATCTGATTCACAAAGAAAGTTCACACTCAGGGAGGAAGGAAAGATCACTTCTGTTTCTTTATTATCAGCTGATTTTATTAATCTCTGAACCACTGAGGATTGGACACTATTGGATCACTATTGATGTGAAGTGAGAACACTTTGCAGCTGCTGAAGGGTGCTGACAGTGCTGTGTGCTAGCCTTCTAATTTCCGTGTTTAGTCTCTTTTTCTTTCAATGCGTAAGCTTTAAATCTTCAGACGTTCTTCGCGCCTCTTAGCTCGTTCAAAAAGAGAGCACGAGTCTGGATCTCCGCCTCCTGTTATTCGGCTGCTGTTTATTTTCAATCTCGCATTTCAGATATCGAAGTCTTTTGCAATTTCTCTGATATCTACTCCGTTCGTAACCTTGGATCACAGATTGTTTTGCCTTCTGTTTCTGACCTCTTCCCCTTGTCTCTGTGTCGCAGTCTTTCTACTTGGCTACTTTAAATTCTTCACACCCTCGATGTCCTTTCGACTTGCTCCCAATTGATGCTTCTTGTCGGGAGACATATTGAATATATTTCAACATCAAATGAGGGGTAAAAAAAAAACAGAAATTGAACTTTTGATCGTTGCAGAGAAGTGATAAAATTGAATTTTAAGTCTTACTGTTTTGTATTTGAGGAAAGGTACAAACAGGGCAGGCAAACAGAGAGAGTCTGGGGGCCCGATGGTAAAAAAGGTCAAAGTTAATCATGATAGCTGAGGGTAAACAAGTTTTCACTCCTGGTAAACTTTATGTGTCATGAAGTGACTGTTGAAGGAGCGTTACATTACGGTTTGATGCAGGCAAACAAAACAAAACATTTCACATTTAAACAGAAGTTACAGACACTGAGGCCAGATTTCTTGGTTAAATCGTGAGGCTGTTCGTCTCATCTGATTTGTTTCATTGAAGCGTTCGAAGGATTCATTAGTCATAATGTAGATATTCTAGTTCAATCTAGTATTGAGTAATGCAACAGTTAGCTGATGAAGTCATCGTCCAGCCAGCCGTTCGTCTGTCCAGGGACACAGTGGACAGGTTTCCATCCGTCACAGGGAATAATGGCACCATAGTTCAATTAGCTTAAGTGAAAAAGATTGTGGTTACAAAGCTTTTGTAATTTTCAGAACATTTGGAGGAACAATAAACCACTTTCTTCGTTGTGATAAAAGGTATGTCAGATTCACGTTGATGTATATTTCAGTGACTTAAACCCAAATGAAGAAATAAACTCCAATGATATATTTGCTTTTACAAAAACGTTGCCAGCCCAGGCATTGTTTCACTTTTTTTTATAAGTACATTTCAAAATATATTATTTTACATTTTTCATTTCTTTCATGTATGTTGTTTTTTTTTTCCTTTTCTGTGTTTCTCTCTGTTTTCTCAACATAAACATTGAAGCGGAAAACATAAGCATAAGTAAATCTCCCATAGATCTGTATGTAAGGCAATAAAACCAGCACAAAAAGAGTCAGCGTGGTAAAATTTATCACATTTATTGAGTGCAAAGATATATCTTTGGGCTCATGCATCTCAAAACATCTGATGGCAAAACGCCCCAAGTGGTCAGAGATGCAACAGTTTTTATAAATATAAATAGTTCTTTACCACAGACATCTTTTCCCTCATTAGTGACCTGTTTTGACAGGTTCTGACTTTTAAAGTAATTTTGTTGTTGAAGCTGATCTATCAATGTTGTAATCAGTGTGTATCTCACACCGGGTTTCATTATTAACGTCATCTTTTACAGTTTTATTTATTTTTATGCCATCAAAGTAAGGCATAAAAATTGCCTTATTTTGATGCCTGATTTTTGAACTCAAACTGTGAGTACATTGTAGATTTCTTTTCTGAATTTGATTGTTAACATATTTTCAGAAATAAAGATGAAGCTTTTGTCAGTTTGTGGTTACTGCTATGAAGTTTCAAGTGAATCAGCTTGATGCTGTACAGGTTTTGCATTGAAACCGGAGGAAAAATGTATTTCGTTTATTTGCAATTGGGGCTGTGACGAGACAAAATGTAGGAAAAGCGAAGAGGTGTGAGGTAGTTTTAGGATGCTGTTACATAACAAAATAAATCATAGCCACCAAAACATTCTGACCCGACACTGCAGCTAATGCTGCGCTGAACAATAACACGTCCGGATAGCTGGGAGTAGGAGCCTGACTGTGTTTATCGGTGCAGTGGTCCACTGAGCCCTCCGTTAACCTTTAAACACCCGGAGGCTCCATGTTCTGGCTTCTGTAATCAACTTAACCTGCTCCCATTTTTAGATGTTACACAGGGCATTCAGTGGAGAGCACCTGAAGCGCTGTCTGTAATTCCTGTCTGCTGCAGGAAAGTAGCAGAGATCAAGATCACAGATGAAGCGATACAGTAAGTTTAATGTAATTTCTTGGGTGAATCTCTAAGATGAATTTCCAAGGCCTTCTCTGAAGCACCAGTGTCCAAGACAATGTCTCAAATCATGAACAGCAAGGCTGGGAATCGATAAGAAGCTCACAATTCAACTTTTGATTCAGTATTGATTGAAATACTTTAAATACTTCAATACTTATTAATATATCGATAATTAATTGGAGAACCTATGAAGATTTTTATGTATTTCTTGCCTATGTAAACAATGTAAATTATTTTACAGTGCATGCATTCACATTTTTGAGCAGTAAAATATCTCACAATAAAAAAGTAGCACACTAACACTTGTGCTCAATATGGAATATAAATGTTAAAACATGACTGTATTAAAATTGAAGTAAAGTGCATATAAATGTAAATACTCTCCTCTGTGTAAACTGAGATAATTCATGTAAGTATTTTATTTAAACCAATTGTTCTCTACGCATATTCAAACAGCACTGCGATTCTAAGTCACACTCCTGACCAGTAAATCAAATTAAATTACAAAAGAAAATAGTAGCACACAGTAACCCAAAGTGATTTCGTCAAGTAACTTTATTCTGACTACTGGATTTGAAATAGCAACGCGTTAGATTACTCGTTACTGAAGAAACTAGTCTGACGTCGTCACTGCATCGTAGTTAGCTGTTTGACAACCGCAAATAAACTCAAGAAGAAGAAGAAGTCGGCTCCACATCTAGACCTCTTTTTGACACGGAGCTGATATGGCACGCAGGATTATCTATTAAGACCATCTTAAGAATCATCTAAATAATTGACACGTCCTTAAGATCGTTGGAACTGGACAGTAGAGGTTTTAAAAGACACAAGTTCACCTTCCACCAGGACAACGACCCTCAACTCAAAACCAGTTACAACAATCAGCGGCGGCAAGCAGCATGCAAACTGGACTTATGATGAATGACACAACTTTCATTCATCACACCCATGTCATCAGCTATGTCTGTTGATACTCCAGTGTCAGTGATACGACATTGAAATGCTCTCTTCTCTCTAGAATACAGATGGGCTCACTGTGCAAGCGGAGGGAAAAATGGCTGTCTGTAAACAATCAACCCAGCCGCCCCCCAGCCATCTCAGGCAAACCTCCACATAATTGGAAAAAATAATAAATAATAAAAAAAAAGGTTCTTGGGTTTTTCTGAGAGGGAGGTTGTGTTGTGGATCAGGAGCCATGATGAATTGTTTTTTGTGTGTTTCTATAGTGTCGCAGTGTTTTCTCAGGCGGCTGGATGTCACTGTTGGAGTGGCATTTCTGACTGAAGAGCAGAAAGCTCTCATATTTAATACAATTAGCTGGAACATTTTCACCCCATGGTCCAACAAGTTGTTTAAAAATTGCTCTTTTTTGGGGGATTCAATAAAACTAAAGAAGTGTTACTCCTCTGCGTCTATGTAAGCCTACACTGTAAATACCAGTTGCAATGTATGATGTGTTTTTGTGAATTAACAGAATTCAGGAGAGCGCAAGAGACAACAATTCATCTTCCTTTTGATTTGATCTAGAGATCCATTTAGAGTCTCCACAGGAAAGAGACGACGTGGCACGTGGGCCACTTCCAGCTCTTCAGTGATATCTAAAGGAAACCTGACGCGTGTGCGACTGAGTTCTTGTTAAAGCAGAACAGCTGACTTCAACCTGCTGCTTATCTGTTGGAAAACTGAGTCACGCTTCTTGTCTCTGCACTGATTAGAGCCAACATGCGACGCCATGAATTATGCTTGTCGTGTGTATTCCTGTCCAAAGCTGATTTGCTTTTTTTTTTTTTGCAGGGACAGACTGGATCTTTTGAGATGAGTTTGTGAGAAGTAACTTGTCAGAAATAGTCACCTCACCTGCAGCAGACATGCCAGGTCACTGTCACGATCGTCATGAGCTGGATTTCCGCTGGAATTGCAAACTGAGTTTATGAAAATAAATCTGCTTAATGGAAACACACCGATTCTGAAAGGTGGTTTGCCCAGGGCGCCAGAGAGCCTAGAACCGCCTCTGCTGTCTCCTGCCCTAAATTCACTCAGAGAGCGATTGTGTCATCATCCCCTAACTTGTTTACATCAAATTATTTTTTAAAATATGTATTTGTTTATTGAGCTGATGCAACATTCACAATACTTTGAAATGCAAAATTTTGGGATCTATTATCTGAAAGCCATAATCAACAAAAATGTATTTATAAAAACATTAGTTTCACTTTCTTAAATGTGGATGAAAAAAATGTGGACATTCTCTATTATTTTTGCTGAATTGGATGATCGGTTCTTATTTTAGAACCGATCATCCACATTGGTTCCTTTGCAAACGTTTAAAGCATCAACCTTAGTTGTGTAACTTTGTCTCAGCCTGTAACTGGGATAAAACCATTTCTAATGCTGCCCATCTTGATGTCACTCTGATATTCTTCAGCTCCATCTTCTGTCTTTCTGTTCGCGCCGCCATCTTCAGCCGTTCATCAAAGTACGTCCTATAAGCCAGCCATCCTTTTTGTCACACCTTCCGCCTCACACTCATCTCCTCTCAGCACCTCTCCTGTTCACTGCCTTTATTTGTTGGCCACAGGTCCTTCATTGTGCTTCTTCTATAACTCCACTCCTTGCAGTTTCAGTATTCCACACATTTCCTCTGACATGCCTTTACTGATTTTTAGTTGAGTTTTTCTTTTTTTCTTCTTTCAGAGCGCAGGTTCACCACTCCAGGCTCTCTTCCACCTGCTCACCGTCCTTGAAAACGTCCCACTCCACAATCCACACTTCTCTGCTCGGCCCTCCGTCTCTCTGCAAAGCCTCTGCTTCTCTCTTGGCTGTGCATCGCTAAAAAGGAAAAAAGAATATTTTCGAATTATAAAATAAATTTACATTTGTGAGTGACTTTGTTGCCCTGGGCACCCACCGTGACACAGGTGAAGAATTCACGACTTTTTTTTCTAAGGGTACATTTCAGAAATCAGGAACCAGGAAAATACGACTCTGTTCCTTTTCCCCAAATCCAAAAACTCCAAAGGCCATTACATTGTGCAAAATGTGAGAAGCCGAAAATTCAGACATGATGGAGTCAGGCTCAGAATAAGACTCGGTTGTAAAAATGAATTTAGTTGTCTCTTGCGAGTAAAACATGACAACAACCGCATATTAAATAACCTCAATGTGGATGAAAAAGAAAATAACAATCAGATGTTTTCTTAGGGGTCCTACCACATCCCCGAGTGCCGCCACTGCTTCTCCCAGTGTTCCCAGTGCTACCTACAGAAATATACAGCTGAGTCAGAAACAACCAATCAGAACCAGGGCGGTTGAAGTTGAGTACCTTGATCTTTTTTTTCACAGATTTTCTGCCTCATATTATACTGTCACCACATCCTAAAAGTTTTTATTATTTTCCTGTTTTCTGCCTTCCTTGTTGTCTGTCAGATCGATTTTGCTTTCCAATGAACTATCTCAGGATTTCCCTGCCTGTCTGCCGGCTGCTCCTAAACATGACATGATCATTCTATCTATGAGTGGTAATAATGCGTGGAAAACTATGCGGTACGAAGTGGAGACGACTGCTGTTTCACCAGAACCATTACACACAGTCACACGAGGACAGTTTAGTGCTGCTAAAGACCAAATATGGCAGAAAACTTTCAATCATGCCAACTGGGTGAGAAAAGCCAGCTGTGTGACATATTTTTGATTTCCTCTTCATTTGCTTTGTAAGCAGAGAGAACGAACCACAACCTGTCTCTTCTCTACCGCGGCATATTAGGAGAATTGTAGACAGAAAAAAAGGATGAGTAAATTTCTGCCAAAAACAAGGGAATTCTTAATAATTCACAGAAAAGAGATCCAGAAGAAGAAGCAAGAAAAGGGGGATGAATATTAGAAGGACTTTTTTGTGAGAAGCAGACGGACAGCGGGTGGAGGGTTCGGTCCAGCGTGTTAACAGCATGCTGCTGGTCAGTCACCGGTGGTAGGTAAACCAACACAGGAGGTAAACAAACCTAAACTCTGGGAACTTGCAGAGCAGATTGTTTCTAGAGCCAACACAGGAGCTTAGAAATGGCTTTCCCACAGGTCTTCATGAGGGAGCTGTCACTCTCATTAGCTGCAGTTCAGCGGAGGAGGGAGAGCAGTCAGAAAGGTTAGGTCACATATGAAATACCCAGAAACAAATTTTCTGTCTCGCTTTCTTCTTTTAAGAAGATTTGCCTTTTCTGGGTAACATCAATATAAGTTAAAATGGAAAATACACAGTAAAACTAGTCAGGTCAAAGTAAAAGAAAGCGCTTGCAGGTACGTTTCACCAGATTGTCATCCAATGACTGAAAGACTTGGAATGACACGGCGACGGCTTGGTCTGATCAGAGTCTGCATCAAACAACTGGGCATGTCCCACAGTCCCACAGGGGCTCAGATCAGTCCTTACCACACTGACGGTGGGCCGCGGGCGCCCCCTAGCAATTCGCAAGGTACTGCATGTCAACAACCGATTATTTATCGTGACGTGAGCTCAAAGTGTGACGCGTACAAGTGGCTTACCATAATAATGGAAAAGGGGCTGAAAACTGGGTCACTGACGATGTATCTAAAATCAGTTATTAAAATGATTAAGTATAAGTGAAATAATCTGCCAGTGGAACTAGAACTTTTTCATCAAGATGAAAGAATTATTGACTTAAAACAATAACAATAAGTTACTTCTAATTCAGTTCGATCCTATTTTCAGAGCACTAAGATTTTGTAAGATTTTGTGTTTTTGCAGTGCATGCTTTTGGTAAAAAATTATAATTAAACTGACTCAAAATTCCGTCAGTGTGGATTATGTGCTGCTGTTTGTGGATGGAAAAGCTGTAAAGCCAAAGGGACAATTATTCTGCAAGAATACCCACTGAAAGTCTGTTATGATGAGGTTAATTGTTCAGAACTTTTGCCCCCAGCGTCACAGGAAGAGAGCCTGTTGATCTGTGGCACTCGGAGTTCTTACAAAGAGGGAGAAAGTGATGCTTTTGGAATAATAAGGATCCAGGGTGTAATTGGTATGTCACACGCTGGTTCTCAGAGATTTGGCTCCCTGATCACATCGGCCTTGTGTCGACGTTGTCGATGTTTCCTCTAAACTCAGTTTTCCTTTTGCTATTTCAGCTTTCATCTGGTGTCTCTGTGCAGTCGGCCAAAACAGTCACACCACACACAGTTCTTCAGACCATATGAACACGCTGTCTCTTCACAATGTTAAGAGAGTTAATGGAGGAGATGGTATGATGTAAACTGTGATGAAAGTGGCAACAGTTGGTGTTGCAGTCAGCTTTTCAAACCAAGCGACTTCATGGAGGGCTGGTTTTTTTTTTTTCCTCAGATCAGTGGTTTCTGCCTTTCATAGTCATTCACTTTAAATCATGTTGTTTTTGTTCTGAACACTCTAAAAGCTCCATGAATACCCCATACAGAAGCCACAGACTTTAACTACTTCCTGCAAATCACATCTGAAAATGATTGAGCATTACAGGCTAGCCGAAGAAAAAAAACCAGAGGTTGATTGACATCGCTTAGCCCCACCTCCTTGCTCTGATTGGTTGTGTTTGGTCGTGAATTTCTTCAGACGGCAATGGTAAGTTGAGGTAGGAAGTGGAGGAGATTAATCTTTTACCAAATTATTTGTCTCATTGTAATGTCACAACATAGTGACAGTTTTAACAAATATGAAGGAAAACAACATGATTTTGTAATACTGCTGCTTTGACGAACAGTAATTTTGACAGAAAAATGGTGCAGAGAGAAGACAGAGATCTGCACCAAACTGCCCAGGACTGGGGATCGACCCCAGGACAACCGCATTGAGGACTATGGACCACACATGCTGCTGGGCTGCCTCTGCTTTTTCCAAATTATCTGGTGGCCAATTCCATGGATCTCTCCACAGCAGTTTTGTGCATCCTCCAGACTGTTGGCTGCTCCTGCCTGATTAAAGGAGAGCACGATGTGAGAGGACCTTTTCCTAACCCCGGAAAGGCCACCCATGGTCATCCATCCAAATTTCATCCCATCTTCCCTAATAAGTTAATTATCTATTGGATTTGCTATTATAAGAGATGGTCGGAATTTGTATTGCAAAAGTGTAATGTGCTATTTAGATGTGGAAGGTTAAATGACTGTGTAATAACGCAAATGTTTTAGCTAAATAGATGCTCAGACGTGATGTTCCCCTGGGATGCATTAGAGCTTAGATTTCTCTGCTTTGTGTTCACTGCAATAAATATACCAACACTCACTTGTTCTCCCTCTGTCCCGTTCTCTCTCTCTCTCCTCCTCTCTCTCTCTTTCTTACACACACGCATGCATGTAGTTGCCCTTCAACCACAACAAACTATTAACTACTGAGCAGAAAATTTTAAAGAATTTTCTTTTAAATTCTCTTAAAATAAAATTTAAAAGAATTTAAAAATTTTAAATGATGCCTGCATTTAAGAAAAATGTGTAAGGTAAAAAATTGTGTATAATTTATTGGGAATCGTCTTGATAATTAGCTTAAACTTTCATGCCTGAGTGTGATTAAGCTCAAATTGTTCAATTAAATTTTATTAAAAACACAACAAAAATATCCCAAAACATAATAATGTTAGACTTTGTTGTGTTCATTGTGCATAATAATTAAACGTGCAGCAATGTCCAGGCACATATAGTGGTCGCACAGTCTGACTATATTAACTTGAATTAATATAGAGATTCTTCATACACCAAATATCACTGAAAAGAAATTACACTTCGTAAATTAACAATTTGAAATTGTGCCTCTGTCTCTTTAAAACTCATGCTCGTTCTGAAACCCTGCCTCCAGGAAGTCATCACCCATCGCTCAATGAAGTGATATGAAGCCATCTGTCAAACAAGTCCAGTGGTAAAACTTTCTCCTTACTAAATATTCAACAGTTTTGTTGAAATAATGACTCAGCCACAAAGTGGAAGCACATGTGTCACCATAGGGGGGTCAGTGGATGCTGAGGTGTGTGTATCGCCCACAGGTTACTGACCTTCTACATAGTCAAAGGCTACACCCAACCAAACTCCATGTGGCCATCAGACTGGATCAGGAATAGTGTGGCAGCAGCTTCATGGAACAGGTTTCCATGGCAATGCATAGGGTCAGGAGCAGCGGTCAAAAGTAGTCAAGTTTATTTGGGTAGCACATTTGAGCAACAAGGCAGTTCCAAGTCCTTTACACTATAAAAACGCAATGCAGTGACCAATCATGAAACAAGCAATAAACGAATGCCGTCATCGAATTCATCAAGCAAAAATACATGAAATACTTTGGATCAATGTTCCACTGACTGCTAATCAAAAGCAGCTCTAAACAAATGGATTTTAGTCTAGATTCAAAGGAACTCAGTGTTTAATCTGTTTTTGCATTTTTGGAAAGTTTTTTTGCAGATGTGTGGTGTGTAGATTCTGAATGCTGAATCCAATCTCATACTACGATATAGTTCTTGAAGAGTGCATAAAAGATGGAGGAGCTTTGCAGCCTGAAATCCATGGATGCATTCAATCAATGTTTAAAGGACCCACTAACTCTTTTTCTCTTTTTCTGGTGACTGACAGAGTAAGTACATGAAGCAATATACACATAGGCTACATATGCGCGAAACTTTAATATTCCACTTTAATATATTAATATTGTGTCGGAAAAACACAGTTTCACAGTTGTGTGTTTACATTGAATAAAGATTACAATTATAGTCACACGAGAATACGTTTATTCACACATTAAGTCATTGAAAAACATTCAACTCAATTCCTGTCATCGTCTTTGTGTTTTCTACCAGTAGTAACATCTGGTTGTTGATCATCTGACTGGTTTGGTAGAACTGAGCCTGGATGAGAAGAATAAGCTGTAATTAGCAGAATTGTTTCTTTTTATGTCAGATGAAATGAGCTTTCTTGAACTTTTTTTGACGTACTGTAAACAAAAATCAAGTACATTCCACATAACACTTCATCAGTTTCTACACTGACTGCCATTTCTCAGTTCAAGCCTGAACCTCCAGCAAAAAATCTTGCACAGAGACACCAGGATCTAACTCTCAAAACATGAAATCCATCTAGGGGAAAAAGTGATTTGCCTCTGTGAAGAAGAATTGGAATCCTCCTTCATCACAGACCGATTAGTAACCAACAGAAAAAGCACAAGACTGGAAGTCTTTCTATTTCAAACAGACTCAGAGAATTATAATTCATGAGCTTTAGAACTATCTTATAATTGGGTCAGTGGCTTATTTCCAATTGAGCATTCAAGATATACCGCCTCACATTTGCATTTCTTCAGCACTACCTCAAATTTCTTGTTTGAAGTAATTAACTGAAACCAGGGAAAAAAGAACAAAAATGATCCACCACATTGGTTCTTCATCATTTTAAAAAAAATTAAGGCTTTCCTGCCAAATCCAGTTCCCAGAGCAGAAGAAAACTGTTTGCTATGCGAACTGGAAACAGTCTGCAGATGATTGAAAAGGTGACAGTGAGAACCAGGTGAGCCGTGTCATATCTTGTACAGTAGTAGTTATTGGTAGTGCTGTTTCATGATCTAGTTAGTAGGTAAACCAGTTCCTGTCTGCCTTGAATCTTCTTTTGTTCCATCTGTTTCTCAGGCTTGCATCATCTTGACAGATAGTATCTTGAACACACCTCTGCTGCCTGCCATGTCACTTTAATGCCTGTTTTTTTTTCTTTCATGGCTTTGTTCAGGTTGGCTCATCTTCACTACTTTTTTTTTGTACCAGCCACTCTCTCAGTCCATCACTGCAACATTTCACTTTTAGATCCAGCAATATATGAAGTAACAGAGACGTCATTGAAGAATCCATACTTACTTAACACATCAGTGCATTACTCAGTAATCTACTTACCTTTAAATCTCATGAATTGTTTAATTATGCTAAATTATGCCCATGAAGAAAAGTCCTAGCAGCACTTCATGTTCAGACACATCAAGGCTGGGATATTTATTTCATTAGTAAAGTTTGTGTTCTGTAACCCTTCTAGACCAGTGTAGAAACATAGAAACTATGGGACATCCTTTGAAGATTTGGACTGTTTGAGTATAGACAGAAGTTTAAGGTTGACCTAAAATTCAACCCAGAGCACAAATCTTACTCGATATTCTACTGATGTAAAAAAAAACAAAAAAAAACAACAACACAATTTCGCAATTGCAGCGTTTCCAAATTTAAATTAGAATCAAATGTGAATAAGCTTGTTTTTGGTAAAAGACCACAAGTTATTTCTCCTTGCAGTAGACTGGCATGTTTTTTTAAAAAACTTTATTTTTTAAAATACAATTTTGGCGCAGTCCCTTGTTACACATTCACATCTCCCCAAACAAACCAGACTTTCTTGGCAAAGAAAGGCTAAATAACTGACCTGACTGTGCCTAAAGTGCAAGAGAGACTAGAATCTATTGGGTTCTGCAGAACACCAGCAATATCTATAAATCACTAATAAAGTAACCCTCAGTCTGACTCCAGCAGCTAAAGGTTTCTGGCGATATTGTGTCACTTGGTGCATTAATGTAAAGCCAGGTCTCTTTGTACCTCAGGTAACCTGTATTTAACACCCACAGTCTGTCTCAGTCACTTGAGAAATTTTCCTTTGAACTGATTATGTGGAGCTGCAGAGGAATGAGTGTTTCCAGACGTTGGTCCGACTCTTTACTTTTGCTGAAAATTGTTAGGAGCACTAATGTGCGTCAGCGGCAGCCCATGTGTATTGTTCCCCGTTCTTTTTATGTAAAAAGTTTCCTTTTTACAATGGAAATTTTTCCATTCATGAAAGTATTTATGTTTATCCACAAAGCCTCATAATAGATTGGTTTTATGTGAGATCCCTCTTTTGACAGTGGAGAATGTGGGAATACTGAAAAATAAAAGTTGAGGACTGAATTTTCAAGTGGGCCGTTTGCTGTTGCTCCATGTCTCTCCTGCACTGTACTGAGGTCCTAAGTTAACACAGCTGACCTGTTTAGATTCATCACGGTGTAAAAGCTAGTATGGTTTATGGTAATTAGTTTACATGCATTTCTTTTGCAAAAGTCAGTTCATTTGAATCAAGTGTACATGTGAATCATGAGAGCATTGTCACACGCCCAATTCTAGCATATGTCCAAGCTTTCTTACAGGGGAACTCAAATCCAGGCCTTGTGGTCTGGTGTCCTGCAACTTTTAGATGTGTCTCCGCTTCAACACACCTGAGTCAAAACATCAGGTCATTAGCAGGAATGTGGAGAACCTGGCCGCCTACTGAGGAGGTTATTTAATTATTTGATGCAGGTGGATCTGGAACACATCTAAAAGCTGTAAGACTGGAGTTCAACACACAAACTGGTACGGTTTGTCAGTGGATGATGGACCATAGTAGATCATCTACTAGGTGAATATGTAAAGAAGTCTTCTTTAATAAAGAATCCAAATAAATAAAACATGCTTACAAAAGCAGTGGGGACACAGGAACAGGATGCAAAAAGAGAGCAGGGTTAAATAGGAAGGTAATGAGATAAAATGGGAAAATAATGGGAGGAACTTGCAAGGAGTGAGAGCAGGAGATGGGTTTAAATACTGTGAATGCTGGAACAAAAGATCAGGGCTGAATAGGCAAAGGGTTGCAAGTGTGAAGGGCAAGAGCAGAAGGAGGCTGAGGAGAGAGAGAGAGCGTGGCATCAAGGGGCGAGGGAGAACAAATAAGGAAACTAAAAAAAGGAAGAAAAGAAAAAAACTAGACGCAAGAAAGCGGAAGAAGAGCGGAACTGAAATAAAACAGAAACAAAACTGATCCAATCAGGGTAAGAAACTCAAGAACACAGAATTTTAACAAAGGTGGCATCAAGAAATCAAACCTCAAAGCAACTGAAAACAACACAAATACACCGACACAACGTCTGTGGGGATACTGATAGAGCTGCAGGCGCTTTGTTTTATGGCATTGCTATGTGTTGGAGGCCTTACTCAGACTATTTGCAACATGGATAAAACACATAGACATCAGAGAAGATAATAAAAGTCAGTTTTTTTACTCAAATAATGTCTCTGTAAATGTTTTAATGTTATTTTAATAGAATTAGTGCCAAATGGAAGTGTTTGAATGCATCATTCCTGGTCTTCCTCTGCTACATCCTGCAGTCCAGAAACCCCAAAATGGACAGCATCTCCGACTCTTACCGGTTTGGAGTGAAACGTTTCTGCATTTCTTCACAGCAACATTTCTTGGAGATAAAATAAATCAGACAGCCGTCACTCTGAAATCCTTGACTGTTAAAGCCTCGTTGTATGTCGGCTGTCAAAAAATGATGGCATTTAGTCTAGGATTGAACACTAAATGTTATTACAGTGACTATAATTAATCTGCTGGGGATATCAAAACCGGTACTGTTTACATTTTAATAATAGTAGAGATTAAAAAGATGAAGTGAAAAATGTGTCCATTAGCAAAGAATCAAGAGTCATTCTGTATGTTTTGTTAGGCTGAGGCTGCAAATACTAAAAGCTTTTGTGAAATTACAGAATGAAAAATGACTCATCAAAAAATCATTCATTTTTTAAGGGGTCTCGGCCACATCAGGCAAATCTTTTGAAAGTACCTGAAGTTTTTTATACAGATGCTAAAATTATTTTGGTGGTTTTGTGTAGAATCCTCTTTCCAAGCTTGCATTTCTTAATTTATCCTTCTGATCCTTAAATAAAAAAAGTCAATATGTTGGCCCACTGATGTTTGACCAAAAGAAACGTACCAAGTTCTGACTGAGCGATTGCACAGATTTAATCCGAATACACACACGTTCAGAAAATAAGGCATATAAGACGAGACACACATACTTTAAAAATACGTGACAAAATGTTACCAAAGCTCTTGAAACGTGGCATTGGACAAAATGAAAGGTTTATTGCTTGTTTTCACAATTGGTAATTGATTTATTTTTTTATGATGTTTTTAAGCACTTTGAACTGCCTTGTTGCTCAAATGTGCTATATACAAATAAACCTCACTTAAAAACCACTGTGACGTTCTGATGAAGGCTCCCGATAGCAATTCTTTATTTTGACAAAAATAAAACCATTAGGGTTTACTTAAATGGGTTGCTCTGTCATCTAAGAGTTTTCTAAAGCGTCGGGGTTCGGTTGGTGATTTATTGCTCCAAACTGCATTCAGTCTGATCTGTAAATCAAAGCTGAAGTTAAAAGAAGGGGGACAACAAAAGAAGCTGTATAGAGAATGAAGCACATCATCAATGCAGTAAATCTGAACAACAGCAGGGATTCAAAGTGTGATGAAAACGAAACATTGGAGATTCCTGATAGTCAGAATATAAAAAAAAAAAAAAAAATGATGAAACAATACCCCATCAGACAGCTAGAGAGCCATTCCTGCCAACTCTAGTTTCACCTTTGGACATGGAGCGCCTGGTCGACCTTCACTTGAGCTGTCTGTCAAAGAGGTTTGTCTCTAATGAGACAGCAGCTGGCTGCAATGGACTGTGTGGCTTTGCATCATGTTAACAAGCCAGAGCATAACACTGGCAAACTGTAAACTTTCTAGGTAGTTTGAGTCTCTAGAGTGTGTGCAATAACAACAATGTGATAGAGTGGCTTAAACAAGTAACATGGTACCTTATTTGTCAGGTTATATACAATGGTGTATTTGGCAGCTTACAGATTTCTTCTGTTTTTCTTTATTTGACACATTTAAAAGTTTCAGATTATAATAAAGTTAATATTAGATACACACACAAAAAACAAAACAAAACAAAAAAGTCCCAAATTTTAAAATGTTGAATTTAAAATGTGATAAATCAGATATTATGATTTAATAAAAAGGATAACGTTTTTTTGTTTTTTTGGGGGCAGCCATTGTCTCGTCAGAAATGTAATTGTTTTTTAAGGTATTTGAATCACATTATATCTCTACAGTTCCACCTCTAGGTAGGTGGGAACTAGAGGTACTTCTTTGGCTATACAGTCACCCAGTCTACAATAACACCAAGAATAAACTCTTAGCATAAATCACAAGTAAACTCAGACCAACGAGGCATTCCTTCAATGACTCTACATTTTTATTTGGGAGCCTAATAGCTCATGGAACAAATTACAACATCGATCTGGTTTTAATAAAAGGAAGCAGGTGTTTATTATCTTTAGATACTAAATTTTCATTGAAAGTACAGTGAAACATATGAAGCATGTTGTTAGGAGCATTAAAAGGCATCAACTTCTTTAAAAAGTACATGTTTTGCAGGATCTTTGCACTGATTTCCACATCATCCACAACCAGTGAAACAGTGGTCAGACTGTTGGGAAGACACCGCAGGTGGTCCAGGAAGACCAGTTATTTTCATCGGTGCTGATTGGCTGTACAACCCTCCCACTCTGCTCCGACACAAGACTGGAACTAAACCAAACTGGAGCTGTGAGTTTCCATGGTAGTGCTAAGGTGGTTTCTACTTTGAGAGAAAGGTTCAAGAATTTGTGGATTTGAACTTTTTGCAGGCGACTTTGGTCTCTAATCACCCCAAATACTGCTGGACCACTGCATTGTAAAAAAAAAAAATAAATAAAAATTGCCCACTCATTTGTTTTGGTTTATCTTTTTTTGTCACTCAGTAATATTTCAGATAATTGAACCAATTTAAAAACTAATTTCAATATGGGACAAATATGAATAGCTTGAGTAAACAAACCAACTTTCTTAAAAAAAATCATTTTCCTACCTGACCTTCATGTATTAAGAAACATCAATGCATCCATGCTTTTCATTGTTGACATATATCAAAAATGCAGCTCAGAGTGCAAAGTGTAGAAGAACAGAACACAAAACGGAAGGATTTGACTCAAAATACAGAGAAAAAAAAAGTTCTCCATAAAGGATTTTACTGCAAAGTCATGCTAGCATATTTACCAAACTTCACCAAAAATGATGCTAATTGATTGGAGTAGATTTTATGACTTGTGATTTCTTAATGTAGTTTAGGAGCGACACAGCTAAAGATATTGAAAACTGCTTGGAGACAACACAAAAACGATAAATGATGAACATAAGAGGAAAAATAGGGCGGCACTGGGGCTAAGTAAGACTGAGCACAATAAGATCCAACTTGTAATAAGTGGCTTATTTTCATTTGACATAATAAGTACATAAAACAGCAAAGGCAAAACGTTGGAATCTCCTCTTTCACAAACGCTGAACTGATAAACCTTCAGCTTAAAAGACTGGAGGATAACAGTTTTCATGAAGTCATTTTCTGATTTGGAAGGCCTTGAAAATTTCCTGTTGGGCTTTGATGAAAGCAGAAATCATTATGAGATATTCATCCTGTTTCTTCTGCTTATGAAAGCTCGACTCGAGACCTCGGATAACAGAAGCCCTCGACAAAGAGAGCTCCCCTTTCTGCTGTCGTGAGTTTTGTGTGGACCGGAAGGATACGTGACTTCTTTTCATTTGGACTGACTGATGCCACAAATATTTCTGAACACAATATTGCAACAGTGCATAGTCAATTATTGAAAAAATAAAATTACATGAACACACAATATTGAGATTTTGTCTTTGAAGTACAGAAGATATATAAATAATAGGCATGGTCTTTCATTTATGGACAGACTTTGCTCAAATATTTATGTTATTCTAATATAAAACAAAAACGAAATAACGCAATGTGAAAGTCGCTTACAGTTGTTTCTCTTTTATTGTCTAGAAGTGAAACACAGATAAGGCAATGGAAATTCAGTTTTTGATGTTTGTAGATTATGCATATTACAACATATGCTGCTGTTTTCTCTCATCTGCTTCTTTGGACATGTTCTCTCTCCACCACCACTCTCCTTGTTTCAGGAGGTGGATCGCTGTAAGGAAGATAAGAGAAAATGTCAGATGGAGACCATGGAGTGAGCGGTTATTTAATACGTACGGATAATGGATGTCTGGATTCTTTGGGTCATTCTTGATGGACGAGCAGAAAAGCAGGGCTCTTAAAAAATCAATAGAAAGAGTTAGGTCTCAGTCTGGCAAAATAGAAATAAAAATAAACAGGGCAAGATTTACTTTCAGCCTGGCTTGAGTGCTTATAGTTACATTAAATGTTTTTTTTATTGCTTCTTATTTTATTATTAAGTCTAACTACTCTAGTGCTTAACACCAGAGCATTTAATCAGTCATTTCATGCTCTCACACACAGATCGGAAGGCAGGTTGTGTCAACACGAACCCAGGAGGAACCTAAAATCGAATAACTTCTGCATCATCTAGGATATAACTTTGTCTACTTATACTCTAAGTCATGTGTGGATGACTGATGTTGAGGCATGAAAGCAAGACAAATGCCAACCTCTTCACACACCGAACACACACAAACACTGTTTGTCTGTCATGCTAATCTTTAATGGTGCATCACTGATGCAGGAAACTCAATTATTGGGGCCTGCCATAGAAATGTATGGCCTATTGTTCTTTACCGCAAAATAACTGCCACATTTGAGCTCTCTATAGAAACCGCAGTGAAATGATTCTTCTGTTTTCTGTGCGGCCGTGCAGGTTATTCAGTCTTCTGAAAAAGGAAAGAACCAAAAGAAACAACAGGTCGTCAGAGTTTTGTTCTCCATGCTGAGCAAAGTCATTTCTTTCCCTTTCTATGTCTGTAATTTGTTGTTTCTCATGGCTTCTTCTCATCTGAAGTAGGATCGGTCCCAATAAAATAAAACATACAATAAAAGTACAAAACCATGCAAAAAAAAAGAGTAAATTTTGTGTAACAGATCCCTTTAAAGCTTTGCAAAATGTTCCAGTTTAATTTTTTTGACAAGATGTCAAAGTGAATTGCTTTTTTCCCTTACCCATCATCAATTTACAGTATTTTGTGTATAACACATAACATCCAAATCAAATTAGAACCACGACTGATGATGGTGATTCTAATGTCAAAACGACAACAGGTCAACAGCATCAGCTGGTCGTCCTGCAGGAAGCCTTCTTTACCAGATTCTAAAGCTTTGTTCGTGTGGACTGTGGCATAGAAACTTTTTCTTCATAAATATTCTGACACTTCTAAGTTTGAAAATTTCTAATGCATATGGAGCTCAGTGTTTCTGATCATCAGAGGTGTAGCCACCGTTTCCATGTAACATCCAGACAGAGGCCACACGAAGAGCAGGAGATCATCAATGTGGGAATATTCTTTGTGAATAATTGAAAGTTTTCATTTTACATGATTCCAAAGACTTGATCAATGTGACAACTGCCTTCTGAACATCATAATTCATCCCCTCACACCCACACTTTCCCTCATCACCTCTCTGCATTTTCCTGAAAGCTCCAAAGCCCAGGCACACACAGCCCAGCTTCTCAGTGGGTGAAATTAGCATAGTTGTTAAGAAGAAAAAAAATAGTAGGGCAATTACTCTGCTTCATGTTGCAAATCATGGAGAGGAAATGACATCATAAGTGCAAAGTTTGGAGCATTCATATGCGCACACTTGAACGTCATTATCTGACATTGTCTCTCATTGCTAATTAGAAAGACAAAGCATTGAAGTCCCATAAGTGAACTGGATGCAAAATGAATGGTGTGAATAAAATGAGTGTTTGGTTGGAGAGGAACTGATGATAGATGTGCATGAGGATTAACACAGGCTAAGATCTGGATATTTGACACATAGAGCATGAGGGATCTGTTTTAATAAGTTATTACAGCAGGACATTTTGAACAATACAATAAGGGCCTAAGAAATAATTAGTCTTATTAAGATTATTGAACTGCGACAGACTGGCGACCTGTCCAGGGTGTACCCCGCCTCTCGCCCGGAACGCAGCTGGAGATAGGCACCAGCACCTCCCGACCCCGTTAGGGAGAAGGGTGACGGAAAATGGATGGATGGATGGAAGATTTTTGAAAGGCCTTTGACACCTTATTCTTTTTATTCTGCTGTGTTATTTGGCATTTTTAGTCAACAATTTTGTTAAAAATAAAACCTTCTCATTTCAGATTTCCAATCATAGCTTATTAAGGAAATATGAACCTCTAATTTTTCCTCTTGTCAAAGGTGGAAATAGTAATATTAGGACCTCAGACAAAAGGCATGCGTGATGTCCTCCCTTCAGTCATTCAGTAACATCTTCTGAGACGGACGTTAGAAACATATGGAATTATCAAATATAGCACTTTATTTGTTGACGTGTTTTAAAACAGAAGATGACTGTACAAATAAAGAATGCCTTGAAATGAATTTGGCGCGCTGCCTCTTGGTAGCAACACACCCTTTGAGTGTGTGTGTGTCTTATTGTTGAACTGATTCTTTTCCCAATGTGTTGCTATCGCCAGCTGTTTCTTATCAGACTCACTTATCAACAGTACAAGAGGAGCAGCAGCAGTAGATTTCTGAACACACCAGATGGCCTCCACCCATGTGGCATCCAGCCCCACATGTTGACCTCTTTGTTTCATGTTTCAGGTACTTCCTCTTTGCTTCTCTCTCCTGGGATCTCCTGGTTCAAGCTGCTGGAAGGCTTCCGCACCGTTGCACCTACTTCCTCCTCACTGAAGATCCTCCAGAGTGTCTCGCCATTCCTCTGATCGCAGTCGCTAGGAAACGACCAGCGATCCTTCCCGCAGCGATCACTGACAGTGAGGAAACCAAGGACAACAAATGGGATTCATCACACTCCAACTTACGTGCTGCCGACAGGAGACAGAGATGGAAATTCGCAACATTCTCCTCAGAGGCAGAACATTCACCACGACCAGTTTATTCTTCAAAGCTCTTAGTATCAGCTGTTCCATAACGGCTATCTCTGCATCAGCTCATCTGTTAGTATCAATTTTGAATCAATTGAGTTATGCTGAACTCAAGTTATGTTAGATAAAGTAATCTAATTTTGCTTCTTTTCACCGTGGGATGACTTGCTTTGGGGAGTTTAGCACAACTGTGGAAATCAACTGTTTAAATTCAAAGGTCCTGAAGCTCCACTGACTGTAAGAGCCAAGATATCTCCTGAGACTTCTGCATGTCACACGGCGCTCAATCACGGCTCCTCTGATCGTTTTGCTCTCAGACAGGGGGAGAGGATTAAGATTTTATCCTTTGCCACATCAATGGTGTCAGCCCGATGTTAAAATTCACCGTCTGGTTTATGCCCTGGAGCGAAAGTTCATTCCTTGGATCTGCGTTCCAATAAAAAGAGATCATCACTGAACTCCACAGAATTATGTCACGTCATGTGCAGACACATGCCAAATAAAACAAAAATATCATGAGAATGTAATTCATTTCAATACGTGGAATGTATTTAATAGACAAACTACAGTGTGATTTTAAAGGTTTATTTCTGATGATCAAGACTTACAGTTAAAAATAACCAAAAGACTTTAAACAACAACATTGATTTATTATATTAGGACAAGAAAGTGGTTTAAACAGAGTTCTATTTCAAAATCTGCTTTTGGGTAATGATTGACTGGCCTGAAATGAGCCTACAAAAGATATCAGCTGATTTTAGTTTCTACTGTTTGGTGGCCAGGACCAGACACACATCAAATAAAACGTCTTTCTTATTTAAATATGGAAGAAAAAGATATGAGAAACAAAGTGTTATGGACAGTATCACTGAGGAAATTAAATGAAAAATGAAAACTAACAGATTGGATGGCTTTACAAGGAGAACATTACACTATTTATATTTTCTCATTTTCATGAATTAAAAAAATAGCAAATTTCTCTGAAATATTGTGCTTTGCAAAACAACTTTCTAAATGTTGTGAGGGATAGAAAGTATCGTTTAAAGGAGAAATAATAACCTATTTAGTTCACATGTGAAATTCAAAATCTGGCTTCAGGTTTGACTCACAAGAGAAAGTTTTGGGTTCTGGGTTTTCTCTGTGTTGGCCTGGAGACAAACTGGTGATCTATCCAATCACCTGTCACCCATTCAGCGTTCATTTCCTCTCTGCATTCAGAGCTGCAGAGAGGAAATGACTGAATTCACTTTTCTGTTTGTCTCACAATGAAAACAGATGATATGAAAATAATGAGTAAAAAAAAATGTGTCTTTCTCCTACAAGACAACCTTTCACACACTGTTCATGTCCAGGCAAGAATACAACTTAAAGAAGGTACTTTACCTACAATTTAACAGAACATTTAAATGTGACTTGACTTCATTTTCCACAAATATTCAACTCTACATCTTCAATCAAGAGCTACAAAAAGTTTTGTTTAAGGTCAAACCGTCTAATTGTCTCCTGACCCTGCAAAACATGACAAGATGGCACTGACGAATCAATTTACAGGTTGCATGTTCTGTTGCCTACACAAACTCTTGTTCTGCACCAGGGTTCTAATAGTTCTGGACCTTCCGCTATGCTTTAGTTTTATTTCATCGTGACTGTTAGCTTGTCTGATTTGGTTAGTTTTAATTCATTTTAGAGTGTGCCTGCTAGTTTTTATTAATCATTATTAGCGTTTCGCTTTAGATTGGTGTTTATTTTATTACTTCCATGGTGAAACCTGAACATTGGATTGGACCAATGTTCCCTGCTACTGGAGTCCCTGTGACATCATGGTTTCCAGTCTCCAGTGCATCTTGTGTGTTCCCCTCGACACAGAACTGCAGGCGAAACATTGTAGACATATTGTAATTCTTAACACTTATGGTAAGAGGACTGAAGTAGTTTAAGATCAGCCTTTGGAGAGGATTTCCTCTGAACCGTCTGTTGCGGTTCAGAGGAAACCGCAAGAGACGGTTTCCTCTGAAACCTCATGAAAAACCATGAAGTTTTTCAATGGAAAACTTCATGGTTTTCCATTGACAATGGTGTTGCGCAAATTTGACTTTTAGGAAATAAATGAAAACAAAGCAATTTGGAAATCTTGTTTTTCAGTAAAACGTTTTGACTTTAGAATGATGTGGGTGTTTTTTTTTTTTTTGGCAGAATAGAAATTAGTTTATTTTGCAAAGCTGCAACAGAAACAGTTTTTTTTTTCACATGATCAACAACCGGATGTTGCCACTGATGCAGACCACAAAGAAGAAGAAGACAGGAAGTAGTTGGTAGACGATGGTGCGGCATGGTTTTTAGTGATTTATTCAGAGTTAACAAGCGTTGGAAACAAAGTATCTGTGAGCATTTGATGGTTTATTTGTGATTTCTCAGGTAATTTAATTCACTTCATTTTATTTTTATGTTCATGCTTCTTATAAACTCACAGACCTTCTTGAACTGCTTGTAAAAATATCTTTTTACCCCTATTTTTCAATTGTAACATTTTTTGCGTTGTAGATAAAAATCACATCAGAAACAGGCTCTTACTGGCTGCCTTTGTTTGCTTTTGCTCTCCGTCTCACTTCACTCATTTAAAAGTCAGCTCCATGTCTTTATGGAAACGTAGCAACATCAGGGTACAAAAGAATTAAATAAAGTTATAACTTGTCTGTCTTTAATCCCACTGAAACTCTGTAGCATCTGAATGGATTAATGATATCCTGAGATAACTTATCTTGCCCTTTACGTCGCAGCTGTCATCATGCTTTCCTTAAAGTCCGTAGTTGTTGTTCTGCAGCTTGCAGCCTGACAAGCAGCTTGCAGCCTGACAAGCAGCTCTGAATGCCGTCATACCCTTAACTCTGACTAGCAGACCCAATTCAGGTCTGAAGTGAGCAACAGATTACCTCTGCTCTGCACAACGAGGGTTATCCTTCACACATTCCAGTTTATTCTGTCTCTGGGTGTGCAGAGGCAGAATAAGCATGGAGGGATTATGCTTCATATCTGAAGAAGCTTCAGGCTGAGCTTGCAGGGCTTTTGATCCTGTATTATGGAATGTCTTTGTTTTCCTTGCAGGTTCATGTTTTCCAGAAATCCAGTTGTTGTTGTTCTCGGTGTTAGAAACATTAGATATGTTGCTGCAAAACAAGAACCATACGGTATTTGGGAAGTTCACATATTTTAAACAGGCAGCCTTATGTATTTTCCTGGCATAATCACGTAAATGTTACATTCAGGTTTTATTTTATTTTATTTTATTTTATTTTTTTAAATAAAAATGCTGAATATATTAAATGTTCACAGAAAAGAGAATGTGAAATGATTCCACAGGTGATCCGGTTCAAGATTGAGAAGACGTTTTGGAAAACAGGTGAGTTCAGGGAACAGACTGAAGATGGAGTTAGCAGATGAAGCTTATTTGTGCAGGAGATAATTGCTAATTTCTGCTGGCTAGTCTGAAGGAGCAGAGAGGGGAAGTCACAAGGAAAATTTCAGACATTTCCAGGTTTATCCCTCAAATTTGAAACTTTTCAAGTTTTTTCTAGAAAATTGTTTTTTTGCGGAAATCTTTTTTTTTTAATGACCTTTTAATGGAACAGCCTCATTGAATTTTATATTATAGTTTAATTGCAATGGTAAGAAAATACTTGCAATAATATTTTATTTAGTTATGGCAGACAAAACTGAGTGATTAGTTCCTTGATTGATCCACTTAAAAAAAGTAAAATCTAAATCACAAACCAAGTTTGCAGGAATTGTTGGGACTGCCACTGTTTTATTTTGAAAATTATTTCCATAACATGTCTGCTCAGTGTGTACAATCAAATGAGAGGTTGAAATCTTAAATGTTTTTCCAAATAAATTTGTGCAACTGCAATGCAAAGCTTTTTTTCACAGGGACATACGTAATTCTCCAACAAAGCATTTCTGGGAAACATTTCACATGTTGCATTTGTTCATATCAAAAAACAAACATGATGTGGAATAGAAACAAGTAAACACTCTGACTTGCTTCTGTCTGTTGCTGATTTTCCTTCATTGTTCACAACTGCAGCAGCCGCTCAGTTGCTGTCTGTCTCTGCAAATTATCTACACTCAAGTTCATTTTTCTTTCGCTGCAAACAGCAGTTCAATCACTTCAACTTGCACATTAACTTCTCCCTCTCCTGCCGCTCCTGCCCTGCAGTCAGACTTTCCTTGGTGTTCTGCTCTCGCAGTGAGGACTGGACACTCATTCCACATGGTGATGGAGGAAAACGTAAGGCAAACATTCAAAAGGAAATAGCAAAATGTGGAAGCGGATCTTTTTTTTTTCCGGTTTCACCGGTCAGTCTTTTCTATTCCAAACTGATCATTTATTTCAGCTTAATTTTAAGAAAAATGTGAGCAATGAGAGAGAAAAAAAAAGTTTTCAAAATATTAAGATGTTAATGCTGACAATTACAGATGTCATATGGTTAGTAAGAGGATTTAGATCTGGTTAATCCTTGTTAAATATAAAAGTCTTGCAGCAGAGCGTCAGGGCTGAGTGGAGGAATTGAGAATTATTTCCATTTCTATTCATTTTTGTCTAACTCTGTATACAGTAATGGGAGTATTTCCTGGTTTATTAACTCAGTCTAAATGGTCTCATAAGTGAGAACATTCTGGTATTATTGTTTGCCCTTGTGTCATTTAAAACTAAAATAATCTACTGCTAACATTTAAAAAACAACTTAGACTAGGACAACTATAAAGATGAAGTTTCTATTCATCCTGAAACAATGAAATGTCTATTTTTAATGTGATCCCAAGTGAAGAAACTCATTTCACAGACTGATAATACTCAGCTGCATCTGTTATTAGCACTACTACTGCTTTTAGCATCATTAATTACAATTAAAATGGATGTTTATTAAAATCTCATTGAGTCATTATTCCAAGAACTAACAGAAATGTCCAACTACCTTCAACTTCACATCTAGGCCAGGGATCTGCAACCAAGGATGCAACTGAGCATTTTTAAACACGTTTTAGGATTTCTTTTTGTGTGATCAAGTTGGAAACCGTAGTTTTTAAAATTGTTTTCCACAAATACTAGCATTTCACCAAAGAAACCTGATCCATCCTCTTTTTTTGGAAATGTTTTAAGTTCTTCTTTCTTTCTGGACTTAAAAATAGAAATAAAATGCTGGTTGTTGGAAGAATTGCAACTTGTTTGGTACATAAGCTGTGTTTTTTCTCAACAGGTCAGATCAATATTAGCGGCTCTCAACCAGTTTTACTTTCATCAGAGGCCAAAAATGTTTTGTTTTTCTTGAATGGTAATGTTTGCAGATCCCCTCTATAAATCAATTAATATATTGATATATGCACTTGCCTCTCTGCAGATATTAATTATGATAATTTAAGCATATTTTCAGCCTCACAAACTAGCCCTTTTCTCAGATCCTATATTTCACAACATACAAAATCATAAAGGCTCATTTGGAGCCGTGATATTGTTGGGTGGTTCCTGCAGCAGGTAACTCAAGCTGCTTCTCAGCTTCATTTGGCTCTGGCGTGTTGAGGAGGCAGGCCACGTCTGAGAAACAACACCATTGTCCTTCTGAGAATCAGAACAAACCCAAACTGAAGGCCGCAGGCTCAGATGACGGATTTAATTACAGGCCTCTGGTAAAAACTCAAAGTACTCTTCCACAGCTGATGTAACTTCAGTAAGACACTGGACTTCCGTGTATATTATGCATGGTATTTCTTTTTCCAAGTATACAGCGATTAAATGCAATGACTGTGCTTCAGAAAAGGTCAAACACTTCTCTGCTAAGTGGTGTATTTGCACAAATGAGCAGTCTGTGTGGAGGTGAAACCTTCCCGATATAATATATTGCACAGCAGGAGAGAATGCCAACGAAACACGCTGGCGGTTATATTTTTGTTGTGTTTTTATTATGTGCATTTAAAGAAAGTTGATATTCGGAAGGTTTTTTGAGTCACGGCAGAAACAAGTAACCCAACAGAGTTTCTACAAGAGTGGAACAAAGTCCTTCTCTTAGTAAAAGAGCAGCTTTGATTAATCTAAAGCAAATGTTTTGGACTCAGTCAATGGCTAATTCCTTACTGAGGAATTCCAAACAGTGACAGCCTGAGTGTTTTAACTCTGAATCACTTGTTGCCTAGTAAACTTGATATGAAAGTCTGTATTTATTTATATAGTTAGGGGTTTTTTTTAAAGAAAAAAATCCTTACCACAATCTAAGGTTGCATTCAAACTAGCCCTGTTTCGTTTATTTTCCTAGAAAGACCAGTTTGTTTGGGGAGGTGTGAATGCGCTGTCCAATGTGACTCTGGTCAGGGATTTCAGGGAAGAGGATTTGCTTCTTCTCTGTGTGCCCACAGGGGTTAGCAGGAACTTGTCAACACAACAGCACAACCTGCTTAAGTCCATAATGTTGCTGCAGATGTGAATGCTCTGCATTATGTAACCACTTCCTGGTATGCATGGTGCCGGGGCTGGAGTTCCAAACTGAAAACTTAGAAAGTACAGGCTCTATAAGGCAATCACATTTAACAAAAAAAAATAAAATAAAAAAACCTCTTTGTTGCTGTAAAACAATTAAGTAATGTTATTTGTAGAATAAAATAACAAAATCAGACTAAATCATAGGGGAAATTAGAGAAACCTATCTTGTGTTTAACATTTGCAAGGCATTAACTAATTTTGTCACATAAAGATGGATTGAGATTTGACATAGGCTGCTTTCTATCCTGAACAATTGATGAAAGTTTACTCAAATTATATTTATTTGTGGAAAATTCTCACACCAATTTTATTTGATAATTTTTTAGCAGTTTAGTAATCAGTCAGGATCTGGGTTATCATTACTATTGTGACATAACTGGATTAACAAGTTTTACACTGAATGACAATATCTTGCCCTGTTATTTGTTAAAGTGCTTGGTTGTTGGTTGTTGCCTTAGAACCCAAACAACTGAATATAGCAGGTAATTTACCTAAGTTTTCTTTATTTTTATTTCATGCTTTCTACATTAACACTGTTGTAGTTTTTTTTTTTTTCCCCAAACTTTGTATGTTAATTTTTGTACTTTGATATTCTTTTCTGTTTGAAAAGAAAAAAAAAATCCACCTGATAATGTGCTTAGAAACTGTTTCCCTCTGTTAAAACCCATCTTGCGGTTGCTTAATCTAAAGCCTGAACGTAAAACGTCTAAGCTAATGCTAACCATTGGACCATATCCACCCACAACTGATTAACTCACACACATTCCTACTGCCAGGAACTTGGTAGCGTGGAAAAAGCAAAACATGCAGTATGTGACACTGGTCGGGGGTTTCAGGGAAGAGGATTTGCTTCTTCTATGTGTGCATCCAGGGATTAGCAGGAACTTGTCCACACACCAACACAACCTGCTTAAGTCCATAATGTTGCTGCAGACATTCTGTAAATGCACAACGGTGTATGACCATTTCCTGCTATGCATAGTGCTGAGGTTAGATTACCAAACTTACAACTTGTAAGGCAAAAGTTCAGCAAGAAATAAACAAGAAACAATATTTTCCATGTTTGCAGTAGATTAATGGCTAATCCAACCTGGCGACATAAAGAATTATAACAATGGTGTAGCCAAGAAGAATTTGGAATTAAGAAAATGAAGCATCTTCACTTTGCAAAGTCATTGATAAATTTCAAAACTACAAAAAATAACACAGTTTATGCTTATTAGTGTTATGCATAACTGGTAGTCCTAATCGTAAGCATCCCTTGACTGTCGTAACGGGAGAAATTCTGTCACCAGAATATTTATGACATAAGGGGAATGATTGAGTGAATTGTAAAACTCAATGTTTGGTTTCACCTTGCAAGATTATCCGCAATTAATCACTTCAGTTATTATTAGTCCACATTTCAAAACTTTGTGAAAACCTTTCACATACTCATAATCAGTGGGTTGCTGGTTTGGACCCATATTTCATCCGTCTCAGTTGTTCTGTCCTTAGGCAGGACACTTCACCTGCCTCGCCTGCTGGTGGTGGTCAGGAGGCCCGATGGTGCCGCTCAACACATAGGTTCACAAATGTGGACTTGATGACGTTCTAAACAAGTACAAATAAGGACTCACTGACAAATAAGGACTCTGTCAATAGTATTATATTTGCTTAGTTATTATTGATAAAGTTACAGTCCAACTAATTAAAGTGTTAAATGTTAATGAATCCCTGAAAATGCTCTTCTTCTAAAATGTTACAGAATGTTTGTGTGACGAAGCCAAACTGGAATTTTTGCCACTTTTCACATAAGCAAATCTCTCTCCTCTGATTGTTTTGTCATAAACAAGCTTCTGATTTGCTTGGAAAATAAATGTAAAAAAAAAAACAAATAAATAAAATCACGCTAGTCTGAAAACTCAGTGGGTCTCTCAGCGCTCGCTCTTCCTTTATCCTCTGTTCGAGTTATTTTGTGCATTAGCTGCAAAGTAGCCCAGATTGTTTTCAATCCTTGCTTCGCTCAAGAAGAAGAATCCAGAGCTCTCTGGACATCTCTCCAGCAGCTGGCTGGAGTACTCGGCAAGAAGTCCTTCACTTGATTTATCAATTCTTTCAACAGATGCGGACACTTGAGTTTAGGAACGACTTTATTTCCAGAGTGTATAATTTCTGACATAGCTATGCACAAGTACAACAATCAGACACAGCCTCTTTTGTTCTGGCTATGCTTTCACAGGTTCTTGCTATGACTACTGAAAAATGTCAGAAATGAACATTCTCCCTGTGAGGGTATTTACAAAACCCCGCTGGAAATCAGAGGGTGAGCTGTACAACAAGGACCTCCTGCAGGCTGAGAGCTGGGCAACAGAGTTTTGCTTGACCAAAACCAAGACATGCAGGATGGGTAAAGAGCCTATGATGAAAGGGGTTTTCCTCCACAGACTTTACGTCCTTTACCCTGCTTTTCTTCATCTAACATCAAAGTCAGGTTTATCCACAGATGCTCACAGATGATGGTTACACCATGTGCTGCCATGGCACTGACAGTATTGCCGAAGGCCATGTGTATAGAGTCTGTGAAGTTTATACATCATAACATCATAAGAAACAAAATATTCACCAATGACTGAACCAGTTAGTATCTCTCGTTCCTTCTTCAAGTTTTATGCTATCATGTTTTTTGGCACAACTTCATGCAATGCTGGATGAAGTCACGAGACATTGTGCAGTTGCAGTCAAATGACAGTGGTCTCTGGGTGGGCACTTGGTTTACCAGGACAAATGATGATCACCACAGTTCCACGAAGAGCACTGCGACCCAACGTCTAACAGAGGTTTCCTTCTCGAGCTGCAACATGGCAGCGAACAGTTCCGTGTTGTCAGTACGTTGTTTCTTTGATCATGTTGGTGGAGAAGGTGTGGTTGCTGGAAATGCTGATGGAGTGGCGGGTCAGGGGGTGCGGCTGCTTCCTGGGTGTGTGGCGGCAGGGCATGAAGAAGTAGCGCAGCGTGGTGAAGAAGATCTGGCGGTAGGTGGCGGACACCAGGTTGTAGAGGATGGGGTTGATGGCCGAGCTGATGTAGAACAGCACGTTGGTCACCATGTAGAAGTAGTGGTAGAAGTCGTACATGTTGCTGCAAGAATAAAGAGAAGAGAGAAGAAAGGAAAGTGAAAACGTGAAATGTTTGGTTTTGACGCACCAGTTGTCCGCCCTCTGACCCTCTTGATGAATGACATTTGACCCCATGTGCACTTTTACAAGTTTTTTGGGATCTAATGGTCTGACTGAGCATTCTCTCACTTCCCCGCCATCCAACCATGATGTCACTGACCATTGTGCTTTAGTGAAATAATTTAAGTGATCTGACAAAGTGGCTCTGGCGCCAATAAGTTGGCCCTGCCTAAGTGAGCAACATAGAATGAACCGTCTTAATGCCAGTACATATTTTTAGCAATGGATCTCTACAGCAACAGTAACTACACCAACCTGCCAGCAGGAGTTTATATGAAGGTTTGTAAGACCCAGATTTTATTTAGCAAATTTGCATATTAGCTAAATATTTAGTTTAAATCGTTTGAAACTGTGACATTTATAAATGAATGAAAGACGTGGTAAAAAGATGACTTCAACAAGAGAACTCCCATTACTGGCTAAATAATCCAAATTGTTGGTAATATCTGACTGTAACTTTTGTGACACCATACATGACCCCCTGGCTGAAATATGTTTGTCATTAACAGATTTCCGTACAACCTAATGACAAACTGATGACATGATCAAACTCATGAGAGTACATCTGATGTGCATGGAGAATCATTAAAGGCTCGCCCTTGGAAGTTTAGTCTTTTTGACGAAATAGCTGAGAGACCTAAAACACAAATACATTAATATAATTACCAAAACTAATTATCTTTCAAGTGATCTTTTCGCTCTGATTACCAAAGTGATGGAGCCGTGTAAACTAATAATGCACATTTCTAAGCCTGTGGTCCACTTCCAAAAACACAAGCCATTATAGAAAGGTTTTCAAGATCTGGCCTCGGGATTCCTGCCAGCCACTAACTTTCTTAATGCTGTGAAAGCAGGAAACGAATGGCAAGAAGATTCAGCGCGCCCCTCTCCGCTGGAAGATATGCTCACACATACACAGTCACGTACGTCAGCTTTCCAAATCCATGTGGTACAAATCTAATCTCCAGAGGGATGAAAATAGCAGACACATCATCTCTGCCAGGATCACCGTGAAAGTGTTGTAGAAGAAGTAAATTCATTTGATGCGATCTATTTCTGCTGTACCTTCTAAATGCTACAAAAAGGTTTAAAAGGAGCGGAAAACCTTAAAGTGAGTGAATCTATCTCTGGCAGAGACTGGCGATAAGGAAGCAGGAGATTAAGCTGCAGAGTTAGAGAAGGGGAGGACATTAATGGAGGAAAAGTTACATAAGCCCACACAAATGCTGAGAGATATCAGTAAAGAGAAGAAAATATCATGACAGTGTAAAATATGGTCATAGCGTACACCGTTTGCATTTCTTTTATTTTTGTTCCATTTCAGATCATCAAACAAATTTGAACATTTGATAAAGATAAATTGAGAACATACAAAAAATGAGGATTTAATTAACTGAGGGGAGAAAAGCTTTCCAAAAAATAAATGATGCATTTGTTAAATCATGAATTAACTCAAAAGCTGAGGCCACTAGCAACGCCCACCTGATCATTAGCAGACCCGAAGAATCAAGTAATAACTTTAATACAAAAAATCTAACGCCATGAACTAGGCAAAAAAAAAAAAAAAAAATCAAGAAATGATGCAGAACTTAAAGAAGAGATGAGAAGCAGTCACTCGCTCATGGGAAAATGTTACCAAACAGAAAAAAATAGCAAATTTGGCGTGTTTCCATCTGCTGGTTTGGAGCGAATCAACCAGGCGACACAAATCAGAATTTCATGGGATTTTGACTCTACACATAGCTTTAATGAACAGGAAGTAGAAGATAGAATCTAGCACAGATCATTCATCTCAGAATAATGGAGAGAGGTTTTCTGATTTGATTGTATTGCTGTCTGGCTATTTGTAATTGTTCTGTCATGTCAGCTAGTACTGGCTATGTAAAATGCTGTATGGAGACGTAGAAAAAGAAACTGTTTTAATTAAGCTGATTAGTGACGTAAGGTAACTGTCAGAATTTATTTTGCAAATGTGTTTTTAGAATATTAACTGTTGTTTTCAAAAATCCAAAAACCACCTCAAGCTAGCATAAAAACGTTTTGCAAAATTGAAGAAGTTATTTTGAATTTTATCATTTCCCTCAACCCTTCCTAGTGCGATAAGTCACAAAAACAAGGAAAAACATCTTGTTTAAATTCAGAAATATATATTTAATCCAAACAGTCAGGTTCAAAGTCAAATAAATACATTCAAACCTCATTTCTGTTTTGAATAAATGCAATCATTTTATCATTTCAACTGGTAATGAAAGTTTTGCATAAAAAGCCAGCAGATGGCATTGAGACTTGCGGCAGTCATCCCTTCTGTTTGAGCATGTGGCTGCAGTGGACAATTGATTGTATCAAGACATTAACTGTGTAGCAATCAATCACACTGAGCGTGCAAGACACAATGATGGAGAGAACTCCCCTCTAACAGGAAGGGACCTCCAGAGGAATCATCTTCAGTGTGAGTGTTTGTCTGCCATCAGTGACTGGGGTTTGAGAAAACAGAGCATACACACAAAAAACACAAGCACTCAACCAGGAGAACCTCCGATGCTAATGAAAATGTAGAGAGGTACTGGCAGCAGCAGCAGAGAAACACAGATCAACAGAAAACTCAAGAGCAGGTTTCTAAGTCTGTGGGAGAAAAAAGTCAGCTCAAGAAAATTGCTTTGTCCAGCAATGAGACGAGGTTTAACTCTGAAAGGCAGGGCCAAGTGCATCACAAGCCATGGATGTATGAATCATGTAAATAAATAATTACTGACTCAGCCATGGTAAATGCCCTCTACCATCCAGTGAGAAAAACACAGGGCTTTCCCAGTAATCCGGTTTGGCACAGCACAGACACAGTTGGTCCGTCTGGCACAGGTCTGGTGTTGGGTCAGTCTACATGCATAAGGGCTGCCATGTGCAGAGGGAGTTTAGCCACTTCTGCTCAACAGTGGTTAGAGGAAATGGTGAGAATGAAAGATGGCATGAATTGAAGGTAAGAACGTAAGGTTAGACCAACAAAAAGTCGAGGAGACCTGCCTTACACGCCAATTGCTTTTGCTCAGGAGTGCATGTAAGCTTTGTGAGGAAAACGTCCTGATGCTCTGAATTATGTCATTAAGTTTATCAGTCTACAGCTTCACTAGGACAATAGGTTCCATATTTCTGGGCCTGGGCACTAGAATAAATGCTGTACTGTTGTAGCAGGCATGTGCAAACTGGGGCAAGTACAGGGAAAAGTGAGGACAAAATCCCCATATTATACCAACTGAAATGGAACTAGACCTTTAAGGTTTATTCACAAATTACTTGTGCATGTAAGTAATGACAGTCTAGCTAAAGTGTAACTAACCTTGTTTTAGAAATCCTTTAATCTCTGGCAAACATTCCGCTGTGCAAAACACCTGGGTGGACCTAACTCCACCTTTGAGACGCAGCTCCTCATTTGAAGTGCAGTTCTGAAGTTTCCAGACTTCCCCCAAACCAGCCCTCCTCCGCCCCTCCCCACTCAGCTCCTTCATACTAGCCCACAGCAGTTAGCAAACACCTAAAGAAACTGCTAATCTGCTGCGCTCATATGAGCTACTTCTCGGTAAAACACTGGTAAAAATGTTGTTAAAGGGTTAACAAAAGAGCAATTTTATGCTGACTTCATGAAGGCGGAGTTTCAGAAAAAGCAGGAGATTTTAAAGAAACAGAGATCAATTTTCAAGGCATTAAATTAAGAAGTCAAATTTATTTTAAGTCATTTTAGATAAATGTAGCATTTTATGACAACTGAAGCTAACACAGTTACTTGACTGGGCTATGAAATGTCACTATGTTCCTGGAAAACACATAATACTGCCCCTTTAAATTTAATTTAACTAAAAAATTACACTTGGTGAAAACATACCAGGCCAGAACCATCAGCAGCAAAAGAAATAGCTTAGAAATTTGGACAAAATAGGAATGATAAATTTACACCTTGAGAATTTTTAGCATGATGTACCAGAGCGTCTTGTGTATTTTACTGTTTCATGGTCATTTATGCTTTATTTATTCATTTATTTATGCTTTAATGTCTATTGCTTTTCACTGTGTACGTAAGAGCAGATGCGAGTGACTAATATTAATATTCTCAAATGCGCTCTGTTTGATTTAATAAGACAAATTATATTTTGATGGACTAAAAATAGAAAGAAAGAGATGGAAAAGGCAAGAGAGCAAGTGAGAGAACAAGAGTTGAAACTAATCAGCAAGATGTAGTTCTCCTGCTTCCACTTTTCAGCTGCTTTTAACCAATGACTCTAAATGACTTCTTTTGTCAATACTTAAGTTCCTTTGTGCGTATGTTCTTTTGAAAGTATGGATATAAGCAAACAAACGTGGGTCTCCAAACACTGGTGCCCTGTTGGCGAATAAGCTATAGACCGCAAAAGAGACTCAGGAGAAAGAAAGAAAAGAAAAAAAACAGCTACTTACTCTGACCAGTCGGAGATGTAGCAAAACATGAGGCGTCGAGCGTGATAGGGCAGCCAGCAGACCACAAAGGCAATGACCACGGCTCCTGAACACAGGACAGAGTGGGGGAGAATCAGATGCAAATAAACAGAACTCATACATAAAGCTCAAACGACAAAGTGAAAAGTCTCCCTTTTTAAATATGGCGTAACAATGTTCAAGAATCAACAATGAGCAAAGCTGTGATTGAGGCAGTAATAATAGACTTAATTATGACCTTGAAGTATTTGATTAAAAAGACAAACAGGTCACACCCCCATGTCCAGATGCACTGAAAACCCCTGAGCCTGCCCTTCCAGAAAGAAAATTACTTGTAATTTGTATTTGATTGTAGATGAGATCAAAAGGCTCAAACAAAGTAATTAGCAGGCAGCCGCTATTTTTGAAGTTTGAATGCTATCCAGAAACACAGTGCTGTGATGTGCACTTGAACCCCTCGAGCAAAAATAGATTCAAGTCATAAAAAAGTTTCAAATTATGATGGCACGATGAATTGTGCACTGGAAAGAATTACTGTCAAATTTATTTGATGAAGCGCAAAGAGCATTACCGTCATTTTCTCTTGTTCTTCTCTTTATTATTTAACACTTCAATGTTCTGCCAGTGTCAACCTCCTGCACCAATGACAAAAACCTTTTTACATCAGCATTCGTTAGGAACAGGGAACACAAATATAACTACTGTAATTTTAACAAACATGTTTTGTTCAAGACTCCATAAACATAAAAGAAGAAATATATAAAATGTACTTAAATTCAAATCATCCACTAATCCAGTGGGTCCCAAAGATTTTCTTTAGGGCCCCCCTAAGGACTACAACAAAATCCCCCCAAATAAGAAGAAAATAAATCTACTGGGCACACACATCGTTCAAGCAGACATAAAGCTATACACATATTTTGCTTTCAAACTCCACTGAAATTTATTTCACACTGCAGGTTGCAACAAAACAAACTAGAACATGTCTAAGGAAATTTAACCGGGACCTGCCAAAGTGTGCCCGATGGTTTGAACACAGCGTTTTGATGCTAAAAATTAGCATTTATGCTAAGTTTAGCAAACATTTACTAAGTAATGTGGAGAATCACAAGTATGTTGACTAACTTACTCCAATCCGCTTCCTACTACCTTTTAAGGTAGTAGGAAGCGGATTGGATTTTGAAGTGAAGAACAATTGGGGCCTGCCATACATTTCTATGATAGGCCCCAATTACAAACCATACAGGATACAGTGAAACACTTTAGTGAACTGTTTTTTTGTTTTTTTCATTCATCTATACTCCATGCTCCCTGCGACATCATCACATCCTCAGGTTTTATAAAGATTTATAAAACCCATCGGAGACGTAGCAATATAAGGGGTTTGCTCCACAAACACTTTAGCTTCCCCACCTTTAGACTCCACCTAATATCTGTTGGTTAAAATCCCCTGGACATGCAGCCAGCAGTCTCTGTGTGTTCTTAAATGTCAAAATAACAAAAAGATGCACTGCGTTCAGAACACAAGTAAAGCAAAGAAAACAAGTTCATATTCATTTAGAAACAAAAATACTTATGTTTGAACTCAGGAAGAGTTCAGAAATCAATATTTGGTGGAATAACCATGATGTTTTACAAGGGCTTCAGTGCAGATCTTTGTTTAGATCTGAATTAACGAAATAAAACGCTACAAGTCTTGCTGGCTGTATCTGCATCCTATCTGATTTATTATAGCTATTACTGTGAGTAGCTTGTCCTTCCAAAGCAAAAATCCTGGGACTATTTAGGATTTGAGAGCCTGTAATCACTTAAACATTAAGCACTCCATCTCCAGTGGCTCAAACTTAATAAAGACACAGTCTATAAGAAATCAACTTCTTTCCTGCCTCAGCTTTGAAAGCAGCTATGTTGGAGGCATACGCTCTAAAAAGTGTTTTTGATTGTAGCTCATTTTATGGACTTATTTACATTAATCTCACTTCATTCTTTTCGTTTAGTGATGACAACTTACTTTTTTTGTGTTCAGTTGTCTTAAAAGGTACAAATCTTTAACTTAAAGGAGCTTTTTACTTTGGATTTACTTGAAACAATTGAGTTCAATGCCGAATTCGTATCCTACTTCTGACCCACTCAATAAAATATGATCATCCAACTCATTCAGAACTTAATTCATTACGTGTGTTTAACATGAGAAATTTAATCACTCTTATACATCACAAATCTCTCACAAATAACACAGAACAAATGTCATTTGCATCATTCTGTAGCAGTGTTGCAGTGCAACCAAACAGCTTTTTCAGCGTCGTGACATTCGCAGACGCATATTTTATCTGTGATCTTTTACAAATTGTTCACTTTTGTCTCTATGTTGATGGGAGCTACTTTTGTGCCTGTGGTCGCCTTTTTTGTTTATTGGCTAATTAAAATCTTTGTGTTTGTTACTTTTATACAAGTTTTCATCCATCCATCCATCCATCCATTTTCCATCACCCTTGTCCCTAACGGGGTCGGGAGGCGCCGGTGCCTATCTCCAGCTGCGTTCCGGGCGAGAGGCGGGGGAAACCCTGGACAGGTCGCCAGTCCGTCGCAGGGCAACACAAAGACAAACAACCACACACACACTCACACTTAAAGAGAATCTGGAAAGCCCAATCAACCTGACAGTCATGTTTTTGGACTGTGGGAGGAAGCCGGAGAACCCGGAGAGAACCCACGCATGCACAGGGAGAACATGCAAACTCCGTGCAGAAAGACCCCGGGCCGGGAATCGAACCCAGGACCTTCTTGCTGCAAGGCAACAGCGCTACCCTACAAGTTTTCACATTTCTTTTATTATATAAAGTGATTTGTTGGTGAAAATGCTATGAAAACTTATAAATAGTTGAATATGATATAACGTTTCCAAAGTGTTTTGAAGTAGCTTCCCAAATCCCATCTTCAATGACAGAAGAAACTGTGATCAATAGGTACACATGCAGTATGGTGGACCCCACCCATTGGAGGAACTTGCTGTCTTTTGTTTTTTCTTTAAAATCACCTCTCAAATTCAGTTTTCTTCTTTTTTTAGTATGACCTAAAAAAACCCCTGAACAGAGCAGTGTTTCTCAGTTCCAATGGACCTGCCAGCTTCCTCTGGCTGTTTTTGAAACTCCCTAGACTGCAAAGTCACAGCTCAGGTAATGTGTAGCATTTGCCAAAATCTCAAAAGGCCAATTGCCTCTCTGCTACCTTCAAATACCAAAAAACACGAGCTGATAAACGTAGCGGAGTGCTTGAATAAATGCTCCTGAGGTAAAAGAAGTGGAACCTCAGCAGCATGAATACTGAATATGCTTCTGTGTGGAGCCCATCAAAAAAGGGCAGGAAGTGAATGTTGTTTCTCCGGATGCTCACAAAGAGATCGAGATTGGCAGGGGACACCTCAGCATTTGGTACTTTACTATCTTTCCCCACCAATTGGTCTCAACTGGGTATTCAATCAACACATACAGAGTAAACGATGTTGAAACCATGGCAACCCATGCTCCAGGGACACAGCTATGTCCAAATTACGAACCTCTTACGATGCACCAGAACAGTTTGTCCACCCCTGCTGCTGCTGTTATTCATTGTGGGGTTTTTGTACCATATCGCAAAGGCTCCAACTTGTGTTGAGTAAGTGCTGAGTCAAGAGGTTTGATGGCTCCATTTTTGTAACTGGCACTTTAAAGCAATTTTATGCTCCAGAGCTTAACAGCAGTCCCTTGAAGAAATGTGAAATGGAACAGCCTGTTGATAGATGAACCTGAGACAATCACTATTACCTTATATCTCTCTCTGTCTGCTGAATGTGTTGGTTTATGAATAGTCCATATGCAGAGTTGCACCACACACTATGACAACTTGTTGGTCTGCCAAATTTCAGGCATTTCATTCAGGGTTTCCCTCGATATATTAAAAGCCCAGTGGGCTTTACTTACCCCCCACCAGGCTAAGAATTTTTTATTCATTTTAAATAGATTTTTTTACACACCAGTAGCAGTGAAAGCAAAAACAGGTGGAGGGCTAGATAGTGTAGAACGTTAAAGGAGTAACCTCCTATATACGGTGTCATATTTGTCCCACCAAATAACTGATGCTAGGTAAATGTGGAAATTGGACCAAAAAGTGAATAAGATTAAGTATTTGCAAAAACACTTCCTTAACTGGGATATCACAGCATTGTTTTCATTTTTACACCTCCACCCACAACAAAACAAAAATATTTATTTGAATTGTAGATTATATATGTCACACTGATGGGGACGAATGCTTAAAATATTTTTTTTCTAATGGTCTCATTTTGTTGTATCACAAAAACCTGATATTTTAATGTCTTCTTATCTGTAGAATAGTAAGAGGGTGACTGGTGTTGGGACAGAAAGCAATATTCATCCTTAAGAGGGTCATGAAAGAATTTCCTCCACAAATGAGCATGTGTTTGGATTTGAGGACACAGGAAGAGGCAACTTCCCTGCAAACCACTGAACAAACACACAGAAAGTGCAGCTGAGATTGTCTTTCTAAAGCTTAGGGGCATTTATTCTTGATATCACTTTTTTGAACATGCTTATTATTGTCTCCGATAATGACGTAAATGGGGACTGTTGCATTACCAAAAACATGTTTCTCTAACTGTACCCTGGATATTGGAGAAACTGGGAGGAAGTGAGGCCCGACCTGCTCTGAGGACAGAACAACACACTCGTTTTCCAACACAATTAGCTCCTTATTTGTAGTAAGACAATCAAAATCCATCTTGGTTTGACAGTGAGTCCATCAATACTTAACTGACTGGTGAATATACTTATGTAGTCATATTCTTAATTGAAAATTAAAAATGTTAAAGTAAGGAAACACTAGAGACTGGATAGCAATCTGGATTGACAACAAACGAATAATGGTAAAAAAGGCAGACTGCTAAAAGATTAGAGAATAAATAAATGATAAATAAATAAATTAATTAATTTTCATTCAGACTAAAGCTAACAGCTAATGTTACAAATAATAAGAATAAAAAATGAAGTAATAATATAAAAAAATTAATGATACAAAAATATCAAAAATTGCCAGAACCGTGACCAGAATCAGAATAATAAAAGTATGCTTCACTGTCTGTTTTGTTCAGAAACCTGAAGGGTCAACAAAGTTTAAAGGATTAAAGGAAAGGAAGACCATTAACACTTTTTGAAATCCATAAAAACATCTTCAAATCAATCCTGAAACAAACAGAAAGTAAGTGCAACAAATTGGTAATTGGTGCAAATATTGTTTGTTCTCTCTGTGGTGATGCTCAACATTGATTTGGCCGTGGTTTGAAGAGAGCTCAGTTTGTTTTTCTCTGAAAATGAGACAAAACATGGGCCAGTCCATTAGGTAACACACTCATGGTGCGAACATGTGTCTATTACCAATTGCAGCCATTTCGATGAATCATCAGGAAGCTATGAAATAGGTACACTTGTTAATCAAGCCATTACTCATAATCTTGGCGTTGACGCTGCTGTAGTTTTAGCAACAGCACAACATAAAGTGCAAGACAATTGTTTTTGTATTAAAGTTGAAATTAATCAGAAAAAGACACCAACTCACCACCACAAACTTCAATAAATGCATGTTTGCAGATCTTATTCACTGCACTTTGGTTAGTGAGAACCAAGATAAAAAAGTGCTATATAAATAATATTCCCATTCTTTAACAGCTGGAGCCCATTTTTATTGTATTTCTGCCCTGGCCAATAGTAATAATAATACTTAGTTGAAGCTGTGAGAGTCCAGCTGAAATCACCCATCCATCTAGAAAGCAAACTGATTGCTGGAAAAGAGGGGAAAATGAAAGTGTTCTTGTGTTACCAATGGTTACCTCCAAGAAAAAGTGTTTCCTCAGATGGAGTAAACTGCTGCAGATAATACTTCAGCTGAAAGTTTTCTATCATCAGGAACTAAAAGTTAAGGTGTTTGTGTAACACAGTAGAGAAGGGTTCAATATGTTTTAGATAGATGGACCGATATGTTCGGCTGTCGGAGCACGATGGGTGTTTAAATGACACACAAACACAGTTGAATGAATTTAAAGAACAATTAGCTTTAGTACACTGCTCAAAAAAATAAAGGGGACACTCAAATAACACATCCTAGATCTGAATGAATGAAATATTGTCATTGAATACTTTGTCCTGTACAAAGTTGAATGTGCTGACAACAAAATCATTGTTGATTGTCAGTCAGTGTTGCTTCCTAAGTTTGATGTACTTGGAATTATATTGTGTGGTTTGAGTGTTCAAACAACACTCAAGATACATAAATACGAATCTGAACAAAGCAGTATATATATATATATATATATATATATATATATATATATATATATATATATATATATATATATATATATATATATATGTGGGATATGAAAAAGCACCAACAACTGTCTAAATGAACCATCCTGCATTCCGGGATATCAATTTGCCAGTTCATTGACTGTGATCAACTGCTGCCGATTGAAGTTTTGCACTGCCTCTCCAACAGTCAGGACACTAAAAGACTAAAAACGATCAAGCATGTGAGGAGAATGAATGAGTTTAAAAAAGAAATGTGCATTGCTTTCATGAAGACAGCCTGAAAACAAAGAAAGAAATGACCTGAATAATTCAGACTGATTGGTCAAAAGGTTGAAAGGTGATTGATCGGCAAATAGAGACGACAAAGATGGAGAGACTCCGGTTTCTGTCTGCCCTTGGAAAGAATGAAAGGAAAGAGCTTCTGTAATAATTCTATTACCTTCTTTTTCTAGTAAATTAAATTTCCTCCCTTACAGATTAGAAAGAACTTGGCATGATTTTCTGGAAATCATAAGAAGGTATTTGGAGTGGTCTAAATTCAACTAAGACTCAAAGATCTATGCTGAGAAAGTCCTTGGTTATCCACCATTTTGGTTTTTCGCAGTCATTTTTTTCAGTCCAAGTTCAATGTGTTCCGTGTGTGCTGTTTTAATTTTTTTTTTTTGTCACACTTAAGTGTTTTAGATTTTTAAAAAAATCACTTAAACATAAATATGTACAAAAAGCAAGTCTGTTCTACAGCATACAGCTATAACTGCTATCAGGCTCTGCATCCCCAGAACCAGAACCAAACATGGACAAGCAGCATTCAGCTTGTATGCTCCACAAATCTGAAACAAACTTCCAGAAAATGGCAAAACAGCCAAAAACATGATTTACTTAAAATCAAGATTAAAAAGTCCGACCTGTTTAGAGCTGCTTTTGAACCACAATAAATTAAATGAAACATTCTCCAACAAATATGATGCTTATTGAGGATTTTGATAATGGCAACCCTCTTCATGAAGAGTTTACAACTGATTTGCTCAGTTGTTGGTTGCATGGCGTCTACCCTTACCCAGTCATGTTGCTTTCTTCATGTAATAGAGTCATTGCTCATCTACGTCGATCCTGGGAGAAGTGAAGGTGGTGGAGGAATATAAATATCTCTGTGTTTGTATGGGCAACAGACTGGACAGGAGATCCAACCACAAAACTCATGGGGCAGAGGAGATTGTATTTCTTAGGAACACCTAGGTCTTAAAAAGACAAACTACACCAGAGCACCTGGAAATTATTGAGGAAAGAAAAATTCTTTATGAAATCAAGAAAATTACGGTCAACCATGAGCATCCTCTTCATGACACAACAAAGGGATGCCCTGATTCAGGTTTTTGTTGAGTAAATTTCTGTTCAGCAACAGGGGAACAGTTCATCACTTTCCTTTTCTATCCAAACTGATTGTACACACAACATTGCAGGGACTGAATATAAGAAATAACATTGCAATACTCTGTCATTCAGTCATTCGCAGTAACAAGATTCTGTTTTGGGCGCCTGAGCTTCACCGCTAATAGCATAATTAAGATATGCACAAGATGTTGTTTAACGTGTGTGTGTGTGTGTGTGTGTGAAACGACGCAACAGCTGGGGAAAAACCAACCCAATCCATCAATATGCAGGTCAGCAGCTGTGTTTCCAACATTGATCTGCACATTATTCCCAATGTGCCAACAGACGCAGGGAAGGCTCATATTATTTCATTTCATGCAAGTGTTACAGTTTCCGTTCACTGTGTTTACACAGCATGTGCATGTGTGTGTGTTCATAAGCTCCACTCAAAGACTGTAAATACTCTTCGCACGTCCCGGTGGGAAGAACACACAGCAAGCAGATTTAAGCACTGACTACACACATGCATCAAAGCAGAACAGAGAGGAGACCGGTGAAAATAATTACTCGATTTGGCAACGGCGAAACACGCCATTTGGGACATTTATTAATCTGCCTGTAAATGTGCTGCTGATTCGTTTCTGAATAGTCAGCATTTGTGGTAAAAACACCAAAATAACAGTAATTAAGAAACGACTGAGAGTTCAGATACCAAGAATGTACCAAGAATCTCATCCTAATTAGGTGATGACATTGGTTCAAAACAGAAAAAATGAAGAATTTGTTTTCTACTGTTCTTGTTTAGCTATTTTTCCAAGCCGAAAATGCATGATCAGGAAGTTAAGAAACTGAAGTTTAAATTTGGAAAATGGCTAAAGGGCGATTGCACCTGATTTTTCCTTCAAACTACTCTAGTTAAAAAGAAACAATAAAAAACGACATCATTTAGACTCTTCAAACCTGCACTGGATTATTTTCAACTAATTTTTTTTATATGTTGTCATGTTGCAAACGGCAATGCTGTATTATATAGAGATTTCTTGCCAAAAACCAACTTAAAGCAGTATATAGTGGTAGCCTGGTAAAAAAAAACAAACTGCCCCTTGTCTTAAATGTCGCTTCATCCACAAGGTCTGGGCTCTCAGCTATTGAGAAACGATCACGTCCTGGAAGCGTGGATTCTATTGGAGTTTGAAATTTTGCCTAAGTGATAATGTGACGAATGTGATACACCAGTTCGACGTGAAGAAGATTACCTGAAATTGCCTGCTCTGTACACAACCACCCTCCACAGCGAAGAGAGAAATATCTATCTCAACGAGGCGGCTGTTGATGCTGATTCAGTATTTGGAAATGTGGCCAACATGGACTGAATGGCTTTGTTCACTTCCTCCGCTGCCAGTGCTAGAGCTACAGGCAGGCTTCAATTCTAAAACGGTGCAGAAAACTGATGTCACCGTTCATGACTTCTCTTTCTGTTTGCTGATTGGCTCGGTTAAAAATTGACTGAAGACATCCAAGTCAAGGGGAGAAAGCCAAGACTGGGCTGGAAACCAGAACTTTTTTCAAAACTTTTTTTAATTGCACAGTACGGCAATGGTCATGCTAACATAACGGTGAAGTGGATAAAAAATATCACATGGTCTCTGAAAAGGGTACCTTCTGCTGAATTCAGCCTCCTTGGGGAAATTTATTATTGAGCCACATCTAGTTGCAGCTACAGCTGCAGGTCTTGAGCCATGTGTCACATTCAGAGAGATCATTTTTGCCCACATTTCCATGGAAAATAGCTCACATTTTCAGCTGGTCATTTAATCATTAGAATACATTATAAAGTACAAATTGTGCAGTCACCAAAAGGCTCATAAAAGTCTTATGTTTCCGAACAAACACATTACCTCTAACAAGCTCCCAACAGGTAACCAACTGGCTGGTTGGCTAATGTGTTGGTATAAAAAAAAAAAAAGTCTTCCTCTGAATAAAGTCAAAAATAGACCCTTTCAGCCTGTTCTATTTCAAACACCACCTCACGTCTCCTTGAGGTAAATCCTTTTAACATGGACCTTAATTTTGTGCCCACTTCTTACGCAAAATGTGTTTCAATTTGGTTTAATTAAATCACAAGAACAGCATAAATCTGAGGTATTCAAATGTCGTTTCCATCTCAGTTTGGTGTCGGTGCTGATGTGAGTCCACAGCTGCTCTGTGAGGTCAAACAAACTGAAGTAAATTATTCTAAGTCTGTTTGCGATAATTAATTAAAAGGAAATTTTAGAGTCGTCTGTGATTGCTGGGATTTTGCAGAAGATAAGTGTATTGCTGCCAAGGTGAGATTTAAACATCAACATATTTAACCAAAGATAAATTGGACCCTTACATTACAATCTCAATCTTAATACAATGAATGTCAAAGGGCTCTTTATGAGCCTTTCACAGCCTTTGCCTCCAGGTTTTTCTCCAGATTCATCCTGTATATGTCGCTTATTCTTTGATGACTGATAATGAAAACTGAGAAGCAGATGGTGCGCTTGGCCTTGTACATATTCTCCCTACCCCAGGAAATCAATTTCTCATTTCACTCTGTAATTTTACAATCTTTTTTTTTTTTTTGTTGGCTGTCTTTGTTGCCAGACACTCAGCAGTTACATGTTAAAGTATTCTCACTCGGACGAAAAGAACACTTTTGAAGAGCAGATTTAATGATTTGATTTCAATAATACTACAAAACTTAAAAAAAAAAGAAAAAAGTTTGTTTTTCATTGACAAAGATGGTCAAAATCCAGAATTTCACACAAATGTATGCAAACCAATTTCTGGGTGTTTTTTTTTTTTTTTTTTTTAAATCAACACATATCATACAATCAAAGTCTTTAGAAATAAAGATTTGTCCCTCAAGTAAACGTAACATCTTTGTGCTTTTTATCTACATTTGAACGAAGCATCTTGATTGTGTTTTGTGGGGAAACAATTTTTATGTCTTGGTTTTATAGACACTCAAATGTGCTATAGTAGAGTTATAAAGATTAATAACAATAGTTGGGTCTTTAGTAGAAATTTAAAAGTGAGTATATAAAAACGCTTTTGTTCCTTTGCCAGAAGACAAACATTTTTGGTGCTTTCTCTATGAGATTTGTATGTTAGTTTGCATGGCAGACCGTGTTTAGGTTGTAGATTTAGATTTTAATTGTAAGAGAGAAAACTACAACCAGAAGCCAAAGAAGTTGTGAAATCTGTCATATACATGAACATGTCTTTCCCCTGGTCTGTTGTCAGAGCGAACTGCTTTGTGACCAAGTGCAGACATAGAGCAGAGAGTAGTTATTACAAAACAAAAACTAGTTCAATATGTTGTTATTAGCATCTTAAAGGAGGTCTGAAGTCTTTGTGGATTTTGGCCATCGGTGAATGTGGTCTTTTCAAACACCAGTGGCCTACAGCGGATCATGGTCTGAATGCAGGTTGGACAGTCACTTTCTTGTCCCTAGAATTTCAACAGGGCATCTCTGCAGACAATGCAGAAAATACAAAAGGGATTTGTTGGCCTTTGACAAAAAATCTTTGACTGCTTCATTTTCACCCACTTGTGAGAGTAGCGATAACACAGACATAGACTTTACTGTTATTCAGCTGCACATTTACAATATACACATTGAGCAAAATTTTGCTGGATGTCAAAAAATGAAAATGCCAAAGATTCTTTGTAGAGCCAATTCTTACCTTACTTACAGTTCAAATGGCTCCCACCGTTTTCTCACACTTTGATTGTGAAACATTTTAAACTAAAACTTGTTTTACCTTAAAGTTATGATTTGCTTTTGATAACTAAAGGTGAGCACAAGAATTCAAAACGATGCAGTTGCAACAGCTGAGACTTGAAAGGAAGAAGAAAATCTGTCACCTGACGACAAAAGTATTTTTGACGTCTTGAAATGTCTTTTCTGTGGATTTTTAAGTTTTAGCAGCTTGTACTTACGGAGGACGAGAACTCCATGGCGAAGCGACTGAGCGCGGTTGGATTCCACTGTGATGTTCAGCATGGTGGGGTTTCCTCTGGTGATGGACATGCGGTTGTCTTGCTCGGTTTCCTGGAACATCCGCAGCAGCTGACTGGCTATGACCCCATTGAGCACGGAAATGGCAACCATCGGCAACACAAAGGACAGGAATGCATTTACCTGTCCAGGAAAGGGAAACATGTCAAAGACTGGTTGAGTGAGTCTGGACAAATACTAGGTGACATTATCATTACTCAGATAACAGTTAAAGCCAGAAGTTTGACATTAAATAGGACAAACCTTTTTCAGTCCAAAGTCAGTAAGCATGATCAAAATAATCTATAATCGCTATAAGAGGGAGAATGGTGAGGAATATTTTACATATACTAACACACTTACATGCACTCAAAGTGCCAGGCCTTTAATCAAATGGTGGAAGATTGTTGAAAATAAGTTGGTCTTTTCAGGTCAAATTAATCATCTGAACAGACAATGGCCCTGTCTATACAGCCCAATTAGTTACAAAGTGGTTTAAGGACAACAAAGTTAATGTTTTGGAATGGTCATTGCAAAGCTCTGATCTCAGACCAAGAGAAAATTGGAGCCTACAGATCAAACTTATTTGTTCAATTCAATTCAGTTTATTTGTATAGCATTAATTCATAACAAATGTACTTTACCAAAAAACATTGCTTCACTTCAATCATACACACAGTCCAATCAGAGCAGTAAGCTCTCAATGTAGCTTAAGACATTTCTATACAAGGAAACACAGCAGATTGCATCCAGTCACTGACCGTTACGGCAATTGTTTCAGGAGGAAAGAGAACAAATTACAGCAAACCACTTCAAACTGTGAAAGGATACCCAAAACTGTTTAACCCATTATTTAATTTTAAAGGCAATGCTATTGATTGTGAAAGAAATGTATGTCGACTTCTGACTTTAGAAGATATCAAGAAAAATAAACAAAAAAATATGTCTCTTTGTTTTAGCATTTAGATGAATGAAAAAATAAATTTCTTTAAAAAAATTAAGACTTTTTTTATTGGTTTGAGGAGACTAGTGTTACTTCAATGGCGAATAACTGGATCTAAATGCATTATTATTATTATTATTATTATTATTATTATTATTATTATTATTATTATTGATATTATTATTGATATTAATTGTTGGGAACTGGGGTCTTAGCTCTTTGTGGGGATTTTCTGTTTGCCTGCTGCTTCCCTCTTCATCCACTATGGTGCCTAGAGGTTGTTACACCTTGGAGGGCGTGCCCGCTGACTCAGGTCAGCACACCTGTGATTCATCACCTAATCCTCCAGAAGTATATGAGGAGCAGGCTGCCAACACTTTGTTGCCTGAGTGTTTGCCGGTTATGGTACCAAACTAGCTCTCTGTTTCTCTAAAATACTTCTAGTAATTTGTCCTTGTTGCCTCTCTCTCTTTTTTTTCTTTCACAGGTGTTTCTTTGTGACGCCTTGAAATTCCCGTGAAGTCCGAGTCCAGGCTTTCTGGATTTCTCCCCTCGTGACACAATGGATTGTTGCTCACTGGTTGCCCGAGTCCCTTCTTTGCCTCAGCAGATCTTCAATAAGCCGTTCCTGGATTTCCAGCTGGCAATCAGTTCGCTCCTCATTCCTCCACACTTGAACTTACCTGTCCATCTTCCACCACAGCCTCTACATCTACCTGCAAAGACCTCCCTCTGTCAAGACCTCCTTCTGTCAAGACCTCACGCTGGAAACCAGATCAATTCAAGGACACTCAACGAGACCAGGGCCCGGAAACCACGGTATTCCCCCCTGGCGGAAGTTTATCTTCATCTCAAGTAAAGTCAGGCTAATTCTTCCTGAATTTCCACTTTCCGACAACCTCAAACTTACCGTCTCTTTCTCACTGCTTTTCAGAATACAGACGACCTGGTTGTCAACCTCAAGGACAAGAAGTACACAATCTTACTTTTTGTCATTGTTAAAATAAACTTAGTTATCTGATCATCTGTTCTCCTGGTGTTGTTCTGTATGTGGGTAAAGAAACTAGGACCCATCATGACATCATTATTATAATTAGTCAAAACAATAGGAGGCATGAAGGAGACTGAAGAGGTGCAAAGCGGATTAATCGTTTTCTCCAGTGAATGTATAACTTATGTTGATTATTATTAGCATTAACATATCAACATGCTGTACACATCCTCATTTTAAGTATAGCTATTGTCATTACTATAATTATGATTTTTCATTAGCCTGATTTTTTTTTTGGCAACAACAACAAAAACATTATGGTATACAATGTCAAGTTTTGATTGTATCTTTTATCCTTAATAACTTGGCCTTAGTGTTGTTGGGTTGTTTCTGACTGTTGACAATCGTTCACTGGTGAAAGGCACCAGCCCTCCAGGAGCCTGGGAAAGATTAGAAGAGTGAAGAAAATAAAAAGGCAATTTCAATTTTAGATGGAGCTTGTTCCAGATTTATTTGATCTGAAGTTGGAGGAGCAAGTGGGTTGGTTATTAACAGATTATATCTCTGACATAATAAAGACTGATATCAAATAGAACTTACACATCAGAAATGTTTAATACACTTGACTTTGGATGGCGCATTTCTGACAACGTACTGATGCTTCCTTTTCATGCAGCTTTCAATAAAACACTTTTCTTTTTTATTTTTAAAAAGGGGACTTTTTCAAAAAAATTGTTTAGCCAGTTTATGTGAGAAATTATGGACAGAGAGCTGATCTCTAATATTAAAACTAACTTGCACTAAAGAAGGTTGAGTTTTTTGCATGGGCTGTCATGACAAGGCCTAATAAATGGGAAATGTGTTCATTAAATCTGACATTGCGGCTCTGAAGCAAGGACTCCATGAGACTGATTCATAGATGTTCCAAGCTGTCCTATATGTAAAAAAAAATAAAATAAATAAAATAAAATAAAATAAAATAAAATAAAATAAAATAAAATAAAACTGCCTTAGAATTTGGAATGTTGAACTTGTCAATCCATAACTAGCACCTGCTGTCCAGGATTAGATTATTACTAACTTTATTAGCCCTGATAAGTGACCAGGTAGTCAGAAATTCAGAAATCTTTGTCTGATCAGTGAACTGGGAGAGAGAGAACGGAAGAGATAACAGAAAGGCTGAATGTAGGGTTGGATGATGTGGTTGAAAAATGTATCATAATATAAAATATAAAATATACTGCCAGTCTGGTGACATCACCAGACGTCTATCCAGAGTTATTACTCTGTGAATTTGATGTTTATTTTTAAGCAGCTATGAGGCATGGTGGTGAAACATCAAACTGCTGCTGCGCAAGGTACTCAAAATGTTGGTATATCATGGAGAACAACAACAAAATATTGTACATTAAAGATTGAGGTCATTGTGAGTCAAAGCAAGAAAAAACTGAAAGGCTTTGCTGCTGATGGAAACTAACAAAGCTCATGTGCAAAGGAGATTAGTGAAAGCCAAGAAAGAAAAAGGACACAAAGGGGAGGAAATGAGGAGCCAGACAGGAGTTTGACAGCTATGATGAAGCTGGCTGTCTGAATAAAATGCATACAGATGTGTCAAGTGGTAATTAGGTTAAGATTTGCGTAATCAAGGCACCTGTAATGACTTTCCCTTCATTCCTTCCCGACAGCATTCCCTTAAATACGTGACTCAGACAGGCTCACATTCAGACGGACTGATAGTGTTTTTCAAGGGGACAATCACGGATGAAAAATGTTAATGGTCTTAATGAACAAGGTGGCTGACTTCTGAAGTTTTCCTTCCCTCCTGGACTCTGATGACTGATTGAATCTGAAAGGGAGAAGAAGAAGGGGGGATCTGGAAGGTGAGCTCTGGCTTCTCTGCGAGAGCCAAATTCCAGCTGAGTGAGAGGAAAATCGCAAAAAAGTAGCCAAGAAAGCTGGTAGATGTGGATAATTAGGAATGAAGTGGAAGGAAACTGAGATATTAGGCAGATTTAATGGGTGGAGGATGAAGGAGCAAGCAGTGAAAATTAGTCTTTTTTAGATTTTACATTCATTAAAAGAAAAAGTCAATGGAAGGTCAAAAAGACTTGAAATGGAGCACCACTGGCCCCATTAAGACTTGAATGTCACTGTCACTGAGCACCAGCAGACATCTGGGAGTCATAAACACCGATTACTTTATGGGTTCAGGAACCTTTGGTGTGATTTATCTCTGTCACTACAAATTTATGATGAACTGGTTGTGGGTCTTCATGTCTTCTGTTGGTCTCCAACAATAGCTGCACTTCCACTGACCATAAAAATGTGAAATTACGAAAATAAAACACAACTATTTCAAAAAAACTCACATGTTTTTTGTGCTAGGATGAGGCGGTGCTTTTGGCCCCATGGAAATGATTGTCTTTTACAAATCTGCAATGGAAACACATTTTCCACATCACGAGTCACTTGAGTAACATGTGATTTTAGTTGCAATTCTTATTCACTGGAAAAAAATGCAATTGTGAAATTGCATTTTGTCGACGTTTTGCGATAAAGTTTTGTGCACATTGGTAACACAAACTATTGTTCAAGTAGAAGGCAGCAGTTGTCTTCTATTAAATAAAACATTTTGTATTTATTTATCATTCTTTTGATACACAAGCTTAGATAAGCTGGCCAGAATAGTTCGCCCTCTGTGAAGCATAATTTAACAATATGTTTTTCAATTTGTTTTCTTTTTTCCTGCAAATAAAAATGAAACTGGACAAAATTCTCTCTTGTAATATACCATCCCCCAGATTCAGGTTACACTAGCAGATAATTCACACCATAGAGTGCTGCTAATCTTCAGCTAATGTGTACGATGATCTGCAATTTCTCTTTTGCATTTCTCATAAGTTCACTTGAATTCTGTACTGCTGCAGAAACCCCCTGACCTGTTGACTGAACCAGATTTTGAGAGCCCTGCTGGACTGGAAAGAACAATTTTTTTCTTCAATCATCAACTTTAGCCTTCCCTGACCTTTAAAACAAAGACGTAGTTCAATCTGGTTAAACCGGCCAGCTCCACAAAGCCTGCCAGTAGAATATGATCCAGGGTGAAAAATTAAGTCCTTGATTCAGTTTTTGCACTTTGGCGAGTCTTCAAATGAATGTTTTCTCTTAGCAGACACAGGGGATTCGCCCAGAAAACTTGCTAAGCCTGGTGGTTGGGCCGCTAGGAGCCCACTATGTTCTTGTGTTGAAAATTTTTTAAAACCTACAAAAAATCAAAAGTACACGAGACATGACGCAGTTGGTGCACACCCCCTCACGTCTAGTTCAGTGTGTCAACTGTAAATCTCGATTAATCTGTTTTTACTGTTACTGGTGTAGAAATCAAGCAAAGGACGCTTGGTTTGGTGGGGGCAGGTAAAGCATAATGAAGGTTTTGAAGTGGCCAAGTGAAAGTGTAGACTTACATCTGATAGAAAAGCTGCGTTGCGACCATAAGTGTGCTGATCATATTATGAAAACCCTTCAGTGAGGCTCCACAGACTTTTTCACAGAACTGTTTATCTCATTGTAACGTATCCCTGGCAACAGCCCGGAGAATGGATGTCCTTTACCGCCACAACAATTTTCTGAACTATAAACATGCAGAGTGAAAGGAACAGACTGGTTATTGAGTTTTACATGAACGCTGAAGTGTTTTAATGGATCGAGCTTTTGAACCATTAGCACCACCTCCAGCATCTTAACACTACTCTTCTTATTTGTCTGTGCAACATTAACAGAGTTGTTTACAGATGTTCACATGTTTCAAAAGAATCTTCATTTAATACAACAGTAGGCTTTAACTACACAAAGGTAAAAAAAGATATGGAGAAATAATGACTGTACTTTAGTGATCAGTTGTTTTTATTTGTGCAGCAGCTCACAGTTGCTGTTGCTTTAATGTTGTTAAATCTTATTTAAGATTTTACAGGCAGTGGCTCCCCTGTGTTGTTGGGATGGACATCAACTCTTGGCTTTGTTTCAGTTAGTGGTTAATTAGTGCTGAAAGTGAAGGAATTTGATTTTGGGTAATGATGTTAATGTTGCTGATTGTTGAGACACGAAGTTCAAAGGCCATAAAACACCATCGGACGAAGCAATTATTGAAGACGGAGTTACCGTCAGTGTTATGCGTACACTGCTGCTGTGATCGTTACACAGAAAATGCAGACAGAGCTAAGCAGAAAAATGATTGAGAATAATGCAGACATGAAGACTGTGGATCTGATTAGGACAATAGATTCAATCTAAGAGGTAAAAATGTATAAATATTTTGGTATGACAACATTTAATGAACGACATTGTTGATTTTTTTCGCACTAACCCTTGAAGTTAAGTCCATTAATAAAAAAGTTGAAGTTCCTAATGAGTTGCTACCAAGGTATCATTCAACAATCACAAGGGACTTAATATCATTACAAAGTAAAAAAGGAAACTCTTTGTTTTGAGCAAATTTATATTTAAATTGAGCAAAAGCACCAAGATACTAAAACCATCAACAAAAAATAAGTTAACAAACATGAACACAGGATTCCTGCCAGAGGTGTGTATATATAATAATAATAATAATAATAATAATAATAATAATAATAATAATAATAATAATAATAATAATAATAAAAAGAACTTTTGTTACACTGAAATTTGAGTCACCTTTCACCTTTGAGATGCCTTAGATTTGTCAGTGAAACAGAAAATGAAGTAAAATGGGTAATACGTGTACATTTGTTTCACACAGAAACAAAGTCCTACTTGCCTCCTTTTTACTCACTGGACTTAGATTTCTTTTTGATTGTGCCCTCACTCGGTTTCAGCCTGGATCAGCACTACAACACATATGAGACGGTATGCGCTCTGTTGGTGTTACCAGCCTGGCTGTCATGCCTGGGACCTGCCTGTATGAATGATGCAGCATTAATATTTGTCTCTCAGCTTGAATCATTCTCAAGCCGTTCTTTCTTTATTGAATCTAAAGTCAGTGTTTTAGCTCAAAACAAAATGGCTGAATCACATATTTAAATCAGTCTTTCATGCAAAATACAAAAGACCATTACGCTATTGCCAGGATTATGGTTAGAAAAGGTGCAGGGTGTCAGACTTCCAGTCATTTTGGCCATGCAGACTGTTTCTCTTAAGCCTTTTAAATACTCTCTTACATAAATCTTTATGAAAGTGCTGTACAAGATTGCCAAGGCTATGTATAGTAGCAGCTTTGCCTTCGCTCCTCTCTGCTTTCTGTGTGCACATTATATTCCATTGGCCCTGACAAGTCCATGAATACCTGCAATCCTCAGGTCAAACAGCAGCATGACCTGTGGGCAATGGGGCCCGGCGAATACCCGTGGTTAAACGGACGGCGGAGTCCGGCGGTAACAGGCGCTTAAATTCCGTGGTATTTTATTTTTTATTTTTATATTTTATTTTGGTATTTTATTTCATTTTATTCTATGTTGCATGACCTTGTATTTTGTGTTTATGATGTAAAGCACTTTGAAATGCCTTGTAGCTGAAATGTGCTATACAAATAAAATTTGATTTGATTTGATTAAGAGGCAAAGGATGCAATACGTTCAAACCTCAGAAACATTCTGTTCTCTAGGATTCAAGGACTTTTTATTGTCATACCATCTCAACTATTTGACTCAACTCAAATTACGAATTTGAGTCTGAAATTCAAGTCTGAATTTCAAAACAAATTTATACTGAGTATGGGATTTTAGGAATCAAATACACAAATGAATAATGATCTAATTTATGTGATATATAGTTATATGTAGTTAGTTATGGTGGAGGGAAGGCTGCTCCCAACAGTCCTCTGTGCAGCCTTGACCACTTTCTGCAGAGTTAGCAGCAGAGCAGCTGCCGTGCCACACAGTGACGCAGGAGCAGAGAATGCTCTCCACCACACAGCGATAGAAGCTCCTCAAAACGAGACGGGAAGTGTTGTTACTCCAGCTGAGATCACAGGTACCTGTCGCTGGAGGCCACCTCTGCAGCTGCTCCTGGTTGTTAATATCAGGATGGACAGCCTGGTGCGTGTTTTAAAAGGATACAACAGAACTTTAACTAGAACTAAAATATTTAGCATAGGAAGTCCATGTTAAGCACGGTGCAAGGGATAATTGACAGAACTTGTCAGCTAAATGAATAAAAAGATGGAAAAATCAATTATCTCAGCCATCCAACATCTCCCATTAAGTCATTTATTGTTACTAATGAATATATTCCTGCAAACAGAAAGCAACAGCCAGAACAGGCACATGGTCTGTGTTAATTATTTCATTCACTGCTAATGTCTGCCTACATCCACAATGAAACCGCAACAAATGATGTATTTCCCATCGTTAATTACATCTTTGATGTAAAGGCGGTAATCAGCAAAACACCAGAGTGTCTGCTGTGGAATCACATCAAGAATATTAGCATTAATTAATACAAATCATTATTAATAATGAATGACACTAGGCAAATTGCAAGAATGAAAGTATATAAATACATTTCAGGAATATTATATTGTTAGCAAAGCTTCAATATAGTTTTACTCAACAAAAAGTGAAAAGCATCCATTGAAGAAATGAGTAAGAACGCTTTTTAGAAAAAAGATTCCTCAAGACCTGAGAAGCTGATGAGAATATTTGATTTAATACTCAGAAATGCTAGAATCAGACAAAGAAAATGATGAAATAATGTCCAATCTCTGGTACTTTGAAGACAACAATACAGAAATGAATAAATACACTTAAATACAAACTAACATTGAAACAGAAGAAATCATTTCACAAGTCAATTATTGTCTATATAACATTCATCAAACCAACAATTACAGAAGGGAATGCAAGCAGTAGTGGAAATATGCACTTGATTTAGGAAAACACAAGAAAACCGAATAAATAAAGAATTTTTAGTAGAACATACAAATATGCTTGCTCATTATTTATTTTAATAGTTTGTCTTGTTTTGTGTTTGTCTTAATTAATAATTACCAAGTCAAATTTTCTGGGGAAACTGTGAGTAGGGGTAACATTTCCTAATTCTCTTGATGTAACATAAATTTTGAAAACTATTTCTTCAGTTTTTATTGTTCATTTATATTTCCAGTTTTCTAAACATCCAAATGAATAACAAATACCCAGAATTTAATGTTGTATTTTGGTTCTTTTTTTTTTTGACATAAAATGTCTATTTGTGTCAAAAAGACATGAAAATGAGACGCTGCTTCATTTACTGTTTCTTCATGACTGTTTATTTTTTGAATCTTTACATGCCTGAAATGTGTCATAAACTAACATTTTAGATCATTAATATGAAGAAACACTAAAAATTTGGAAGCGTGTAAAACGTTAGAGCCAAAGTCATCCTAAACATGTGCACGTGTTTTATTAAAATATCTGTTAGACAACATTTTTTTCTCGTCCCTGGTGATCCGCCTGACCCGGGTCTTTGTGTGTAAATAAACGGTATTTATCGCACTTTCAGCAGGGAATAATCCAAATATTTAAACATTTATGACAGTGTTTAAACCAAAGTCTTTCCACAGCCAAATACAACCTGTCCTCTGCTGTTTTACAGTTTCCAGCAGAAACAATCAGTGACATAAATGAACCTGGTTTCTGTCTGGTGTTGAGTCTAACATGAACGATACAGAACTCAGTGCATTTAACAATATCCATAGGAAGCTTTGTAATCCTTTTGTTAACCTGTTAAAATTGAAATAAACAGCATGGTAAAAGCTTCCAACAAAAATTCACTGGAGAAAAAGCAGAAGAAAACAAATGAAGCTGCTCTGTTCTCAGGCTGAAAAGTCAATTTCAAATGGTTTCCCAATCAGGGTCTCAAAAGCAGATTTCTCCTCTTGAAATGTTATCTTTAAGATAACAGAAAATACACTTCTAGCATGCACCCTGACACCTTTTCAGAAAAATGAGTTCATACGTATTTTATATTTATTATAGTGGCCCTTGTCGATACATTAAAAATTAATAAGGTCTTTTTTCCCCTATGTCGCAACATTTTTGGCTTTTAAACATTAACACTGTATTTACTGCATGCCTTTAAAGCTGGGAGAGATTATTCATTTCACTTCTTGACATTTTTTTTATGTGTATATATGTTTTTTAAATAGATAGTTTTGAATTTTGGACTTTAACTTTCTGCTGTGTTGAGTTCACACCTCGACTGGGGGCTTCTTTTTCCATCTCTGTATTTTTTGTTTAAACTATTTGAAACAAAGTCCAACGCTCATTTTTTTTTTTTTTTTTTTTTTTGTCTTTTGCTGCTGTAATGGCCATCCTCACATGTGACTTCAAAACTGAGGTATGTCTAGATTTCTAGAGCTGCCATCTTGCTAGACTGCTGGAACATGTGAACCAAATTTCTTCAGTATATTTTGAAAACAAATCAAAATGCCAAAGGTGGTGTTTTAGGGAAATACCTTTACAAATTTTCAGTAAGGTGTCGATGGTAAACCTATCTATAGACATACACACTGTGAGTGTTTTTATTTTAGGCATTTTGTTTTATTGTGTTCTGACAAAGCAAGAGTGAACTAGTTATATCGAAAGAGGTTTTCTGAGGCTGTAAAAAACACAATGCAATGGATTGTGAGGATGATAAGAGACTTATGATGGGCCTGAAAACAATTTAAAATCATAAGCAGTCGAGAAGTAAAATACATTTATAAAAATGATACACTTGGCCCTGTATTTAAGCCAGAGAAGCAAAGATGCTTTACACAAATCTGTCTCTCTGTTTGTTCACTTGCTGTTACTAGATATTCTTCTTTTTAAAGATATTTGACATATAAAATTACTCTAAAGGAATGTCAAAATGTCCAGAATGTTTTTTGTTTTCATTGCAAAACTACAACCTTACATTGGCCTAGAATTAGACATGAACTTAATGTGCATCTTGCAAAAAAAAATAATAATTTAATTTCAAGTACATCATCTCGGCCTTTGTCCTTATGTCTCAAAAACATGATCAGGGTTTAGATGCAGCTCTTCCATTCAGTGAATGTGCAGTTTTTCCTCTCTGGCTGATTGAGGAATCAGATTTGAGCTGCTTTTTATACACACAGCCATTCTGTTAGGTAGCCAAACCAACAAGACCTTGGCCAAGTCGTCTCAGTAAGACCATACAGGAGGACAGGACTGTAGCCCTGGCAAATCTAGAAAGAAAAGTCTCCAGAGTTACTGCATTCTGTCACAACTGACATAACTTTGATATTTAGCAGATCCCTTAGAGTTGAAATCTCTGAAGCTGTAAGACATTTTTAACAACGAGGAGACACTCAGGGTTCAGTCCACCTGGACTTAAAAAAGAACACATCATAATAATTAATCTTACTTAAAAATAGCTAAATGAACACTTTGGCTATTTTCAAAAGTGAATTTTAAAACTTTTGAAAGCACAGAGCATATCAACTGGAAAGACAGAAAACAGAAAATAGGACATAGAAATAAAATTAAGTGGAATTACTTCCAATTGATACAATCGACATGTTAAAAGGTGGGGTACACCACAGAGAGCTCAGCAGTTCAGTGCAGCAACAAACATCCACAGTTGCATCTCCTACTATGGTCACTTTACAGTCACCAAGCAACCGGTCATGACTGCTTTTTGGCTGCAGATAGATGCAGGAGTACAGAGAGAAAAACCAGACATGCATGAGCAAAACATAACATCACACACATCAAAACCTTAGCTCACACTAAGCTACTATGCGTCGCACAAATCGTTCATGCTTCTACAACTGTACACATTTTGTCACAACCACAAAACGTCAATGTATTCAGTAAAATCTGGTATGTTCTCACACCCTGTGGTCAGGTAGACTTAGTCTGATTGGGGACCAGCCTTGCAACATTTGTAGTTCACTTTCACACTGCAATGTCAAACCAACCAAACTCTCTGAACAACCTGGTCCCGGCTTGTTTATAGTGACGATGTACCAGGATTCACTGACAGAAATGACACAAAAATCTGTGAAGAAGACACTAAGCAAAACTTCATTGTTCACAAAATGTAAATTACAATGAAGTGCTGTCAGAGTTAAGCAGCTTTAGGATTTCTCTTTTCTCCTAAAGCTGACAAAAAAAAACAAACAAAAAAAAACCAGGAGCCATTTCATCTTCAAATGCTTGACTTGGACGCTTGTTTTAGTTGTATTTACACAGACTGTGATTTAGTCCACTTCCTTCTTTTGGAGCAGTTTCTGATCCACTTGCCATTCACATGAAATCAAACTGCACCAGAAATAACTTCAACCGAACCGAGACCCAGGTTAGTAGACAGACTAAATTTTGCTTATTTCTTTGTCTGCATCACTGTATTGCTACACATTGTGTAAAGCAGGTCGGGTTATAAAATGGTATTCCAAGCTGTTTGCATTTCACAGAAAATCAACCACCATCTGTGAAACAGCACAGTGCAACAGCAAGAAAAAGTTCCCTCAAAAGTTTACTACAGCCATGAAGCAAAAATACAGAGGAGAAATCTATAGACCTGTTGGCTAAATGCAAACACTGTTGAAACTAACGCCACTCGGAGAGAAAAAAAAAACATGCACCGTAACCAAGCAAAGAAGGAATAATGCAAAAGTCTTTCCTCACGGATGAACTGGAAGGTTTACAGTTCAAACTCACCATGCTGCACAAACAACTCGCCCCCTTGCATCGCAGCATGAGGCCACTTAATGCTGCAAAGGCAAACAAGCTCAAAAGTGCACAGGCTCCTCTCTAAGTGCACACTGAGGCGACGGAATAAAAACATTTATCTAACGGGAAAATATACAGAAACTATGGGAACTGGAGAAAGTTTACTTTCCTCCAATGGTGTGCTCTTTTCAATAATTTCCACATATGCAGATTTATGTAGATCTTCAAAGACAGTTGCACAGTTTCTAATTTTTTGGGTTTGACTGTTTCCTTATTTGGGCTGTAAAATTTGATTCTGTGTTAAAGCAGGTCTGGTTACTAAATCTGAGTCCATATTTTCCACCTAATATGTTTCAAGAATATGTTATTCTAAATAACATTTATGTCATACATGTTTCTTGAAGAGTGAGAGGAAGTCAGCACTCACGCCCAAACCTGGAAACTCCAAACACAAAACCTCAGTCAGGAAACCAGAGCCTTTCTCCTGCACCACTGAGCTGCCCAAAGACACATCAGTACATTCAGAAGATAATTCTTCTCTGCTGTTAAGACGTAGATGGAACTACTTGACATAGATAGTCTACTGAAGTCGCCTTTTGATGATGACTACGTTTACTTTTAAAACGGTATTCTTGTTTGTGGTGCTCTGACCGAGCAGACATGTTTTTCCAAAATGTTTGATGATTTCTGTAATTTGTTCTATTCCCACCTTCTTTGTTGTCACAATAAAATACCACAAAATAATGTGTTTATGTATTAAGTCCATTTTCCGCAATCTTAAGCAGACCAATGTTTTGCTCTACGGCACTCCACCAACACTTTTAAGGTGCTGAGGGTAAACATTTAGAAACTGTCCCATCGTCCAGACTGGACTCGACTTGCAACAGTGAAAATGTTCACAAGAAGTTTGGGGGCGAGTTGCATCAAAAGGACAAACGCCAAACAAAAATTTGACCCATCACTTGTCAAAACTGTCTCAGTGCTTGCAGACTTTCCTGGCTCTCTTCCTTGACAATGACATTGTTTGTTTGTGTTGTGTTTGTATTACATGCAGATCACATTTAGCTGCTTTTCTGACGCTGGGAATGTTCGTCTATAAGACAACTCCTCTCAGTAGAGCAGTGACTGAAAATCACCAGAGCCCCACTGTGGGAATAGGACTTTGGTGATTTCACCAGGTCTAGAGGAAAATTTGGGCCACATGGGATAACGATGTAGGGCCGTTCTTCAGGAGTTGAGCTCAGACCATTAGTCCCAGAGAAATGAATTCTTAATGCTCCAACATAACAATACATATCAGATAATTTTCATCCTCCTGTTGTGAGATGAATAACCTTAGTATGGAAAAACAGAGTCCTAACCTCAAACTGACAGAAAACATCTGGGATGAATGAGAGGGAAGCTTGTGACACAGTCCTTCATCGGTGTCTGACCTTACAAATGCTCTTCAGCAAGGATGACATTCGACATTCTCATAAACCTTGCAGACACGTTTCTCGGAAGAGCTGAAGCTGTCAGACCTGCAGAGTGCGAGCAAATACTTTTGGCAAAGAAGCATACGTATTTATCAACATCAACCTGAGAGGGGATAAGCAGATCAGTATGAGGCAACGTGGTGAATCCACGTTAAACTGCACTGATATTTCATGAATTAATAACAAATCTAATGATCTGGAACAGACTGAGAAAGGATTTATATATTAGCAGCAGGTATTAACTGGCCAGGCAGGGTCAGAAATCATCACAGCCAGGCCACACATCCAGTCAGCTTTCCACTGGCTGACTGCATGACAATGAAGACAAACGTGTGTGTGTGTTTGTGTGTGTACTTGTATTTACTACATAGCATAATCAAGAAACTATGTTACCTTCTACACACTGGTTTATCGGTCAGCCAATTGATCTGCGACAACTTCCTCCTTTGGGAGATCGGTGAGCGGCCGATCCATGTGAAGCTGATCTCCCAAACTTATCTACTTTAGCAAAAGTGTAAAAATCCCCCACTGTTCTCTTCTGCTCTCCTGGGAGATATGACTGACAGACCCACCCACCAAATCATCTCTGCATATTAGCAGTTAGCAGTGATCTCCCCACTGTTGCAAACTCAGTGACATTTAAAAGAACAACAAAAAAATGGCATCAGAAAAAATTGGAATTGGCAAGACAGGCTTTTTAAAGATTGCCCCGAAAATTGCAATCAGTGCACCTCTACTTCTGTTGTGGTAAAAATGCTGCACACATCAAATATGACATAAAAGAAATTTGACTTTGTAATTGAATGCCATAGAATTGAGTCTCTGTCTCTTTAAAAACTCCTGCTCTTTCTGAAACGACATGGCTCCTCTATTAACCCATTAATAACATTTTTACTAGCGTTGCACTGAGAAGTAGCTATATCAGATGGACAGCTCCACCACATGTTTACTAACTTCTTCTGGCTAGTCTGAAGGAGTGGAGAGAGGGAGGCCTGTTCTGTGAGGCAGAAGGTCAGAACCTTGGACACTGAGCTGTGCCTTGAAGGTGGCATTAAGTCCACCCAGGCGTTTTAAACAGCTGAATGGTTGCCAAGGGAGATCAAATGATTTCTTAAACATGCATGAAGAGAATCAAAGCAACACCCCAGGAATGTTTTTGATGAGTGAATAACATTATAATATGATATAAAGCTCAAAAAAGTCAATTTTGCAGAATACAGCTCTTTTAATGTTAGGAACTTGTCAGGGTTAGGGGAAACTGTCAGGGTTAGGCATAAATGGAGTTAATAAAATAAACTGAAATCAACACAAAGTCCTCATTTTGATGGAATTTCAAGAAGGTGTGAGTGTGTTTTTGACGTGTGTGCCTAATCTGTTTATTCCTGTTTTAAAACTGTTGCTTGTGTCTGTCTTTGTCAAATATTCAATGTGGGCTGTTGTGAAAATGGCACTTAACACACAACAGTGACGCCTGGTCAAAGCTTAAAATTATAGTAATTAACCACAGCAGAGACGGATTGCTTATTTATCTCTTATTTTACCCCTTTTAGCATTAGTATAAGACCAAAGCACAATAATAACTGTCAGATGTATCATTTTATTTAGGTTTGAATCTGGCTGATCCACAACAGATGATGGGGCAAGTGCAGGAACAACTGAGGATGAGAGAGATACAGTGTCCATTATTTTAAACACCGAATCACACACATTACAGATTAGACTGACATGGACAGTCAGGTCAGAAAGAGAGGAATAAGAAAGAAGCAACATGCATGCAGATGCTGATTTCTTTGACCAAAAATGAAAAGAAAAATGTCCTATTCATCATATCCGTTCCTAGATTCTAATTCTCATCAATATCACTATTAGAAACTGTGATGCAACTTTTCATGTGCAGGTAACTTCAAGTGCCATCTACTGGAAGAGGCAGCCACAGCAGATAAGACAGGAAGTGTTAAAGTGTGAGTTAAACTGACTTCCACCAGCTTCTGTTGTCTGACTATCAGCACATGAAAAGCTGCACTTGCTGTGTCATTTTGCAGAACTTGTCTTTTAGTGTCCACTCATTGCTTTACAGCAGATCTTGATTCTTAATTATTCTGCATCGATACTCAATCAGTTGGAATGGTGGCAATTTTTCTCCACTTCAACATTTTCTGTTCTAAAGTCTTTTGATTTGTTTTTTATTGTTCTCCCGTTCCTTTTGTTCCACTGTTAAGATATTTGATCGAAATGTTCTTGAATGTAAATTGACATTTATTGAATACATTTAAAGGAGCAGTTCATGTCCCTTTGGAGCTCTACAATATATTATAATATCATTGCATCATCAAAAACAGATGTGGAGTTTTGCCTCTATTCTTTTGTGCATAAAATCCTTTAATTTCCATGGCAACCATTCAGCTGTTTAAAAACTCTTGGGTGGATCTAGCGCCGTCTTCCAGGCGCGGCTCTTCCTCAAGATCGCAGTTTCCAAGCTTCCCAGAGTAGTCCTCCCCCATACAGCTCCTTCAGACTAGCCAGTGGCAATTAGCAAATTACTTGCGGAAATGTGCATCTGCCGAATTCATGATAGAGCTCCTTCTCAGTCCAAAGCTGGTAAAATATTGTTGAAGAGTTGTGTTGTGATGACTTCCTGAAAGCGGAGCTTCAGAGAGAACAGGAGCGTTTCAAGAAACAGGGAGAGCCAATTTAAATTGCAATGTCATTTAACTTTTCCATAATTAATAAATGCCAACTCTGGAAACTAAATTAAAATAGTAATCTTCTAAGTGTTGCATGTCTGCCAGCCACGAGTCTGCTTTTCAGAGGGAATTCTCGATCCTCTGCATTATTTATTTTTGCCATTTACGGCGCAGATTAAGCAGCGAAAGAACTCAAGACGGCTGGACTATCACCCCGAGCAGAGTTCACTCTGTGCTCCTATTAATCCACAAAGGACCGTCCTCCATCTTCCTCCCTCCCCTCTTTCCAAGCATCTGCAAGCCTGGTGAGGCACACATGTACCGTCTCGCCGCTCAAAGTTACTGATTGTTGTGGAAAGAGGCTAAATGCGTGGCGCCTCTGGTGCTGAAACCAGCAGGCTCTACCTTTCAGTACATCCAAACATCAGGAACACATGCACTCTTAGAAAATTCTGTGCAAGGTATTGGCTGTCTTGGTCTCTGATTCTTCTGTAGAATTAATGTTTTGGAAGAGATTTTCTTCTGTGAAGTGAAAATACATGCTTGTGCTTTTTCTATGTATAAATTTAACCAAAGTAACCTTGAATACAATCTTTCAGCAACGCTGCAGCTCCGGTTGGTGATTTTTATGTTGGCATTGTGAAAAGAAGGAGAACAAAGAGGAGAGAGAGGGTATGAGGGGACGAGGCAAACAGCATGTTGATGCAGAGAAGCAACTTGGCAGAGTGGCAAAAAAAACAAAACAAACTGTGGCAATATTTTATCTAGTTATCTTGGCAATTTATAATCCAGCGAAGCAAAATTCAGTGTTTTTCAGCTAATCTTAAACCATCAATGACAAAATAAGACATCAAAGAGAGACGAAAACAGCGGAAAGGCTCCATTAAAGTGTGACAAACATTTGGGACTATAAATTGGTTACAGATGCAATAGATATTGATTGCTGTCATAAAGTTATCAAGACTTCCAGTCTCAGTGCTGTCATACAGCCTGAACTCTAAACCTGCCTGTATGGATGTGACATGACTTTCTCCACCTGAACAGAAACAAAATTGATGTTATTATCTTTGGAGCAAAAGAAGAACAATCAATAGTTAGTTATTACAGCAAGAAACTTGCGATCAGCCCTGAAATCTGAGTGTAGTGATGGATTCTGACCTGAACCTTCAGAGCCACATTAAGACAGTCACAAAGTCGTCTATCACCTTACGAACATCTGCAGGATTAGAGCACTAAAGTCTCAATAAGACCTAGAGAAACTCATCCATGCATTTATCTACTTCACATCAATTACTGCAACAGCATCTTCACAGGTCTGACTAGCAAATCAATCCTCCAGCTGCAGCTGATCCAGAATGCTGCTGCTGCCGTTCTCACTAAAACCAGGAAGACAGAGAACATCACAACAGCTCTAAAGGCCTTCCACTGGCTCCCCTTAGCTCAGAGAATAGACTTTAAAATACTGATGTTAGTTTATCAACCACTGAACAGTGTAGCACCACAATACATTAAGGATTTACTGTCTCTCTTTCCTGTAAGTCAGCGCAATGTAAAGATGTTAGGAAGAAGAAACAGGATAGGAGGAGAAGGAGCTGCAGTGACGGCATTAAACAGACAAAAATGTTAGACCAAGAGAGAGAGATGTGAAGACAGACATGAATCAAAAACTCATTATGTGCCACATCTGTTATTCGGTGGCCTCTGAAGCCACCAAAGGTCAATGAGACCTCCTGAATTTCTGAAGCGGAGTTCTTTATGAGCTCAATGGGTTTTATAAAACATAGTAAGAACTCCATACACCTTAGATCGTGTACTAATATGTGAGCAAATTTGTTTGTTGGGTATTATTAGTTGTTTGCAGCATTCCTAATTCATTTTACATAATAATTCTAACATTTCAAATTTCATACTGTATAAGTCATTTGAAAATTCCCACCATTCAATGTAGAGGACACACAGTTCTCTGTGTTCTTAGTAAAATTCTCCCACTCCTCCTGGGAGGTTTATACTTTCTGTTTGAAAATATTCCTTCATTAGATGAAGAAGAGACAAAATATGCATTAAAATTCAATCACCGTGGCAATAAAAATGCTAATTACACACAAACAGTTTGATTACAAAAGAAAAGGTTTTCAGATCTCCAAATGTTATTTTTAACATTAGTTAAGGGTTTCTTAACTAATGTTAAGAAACTAACATTAATCTTTTTAATCTTTCTATTTAAAGATTAAAATAAACACCCACAGACCATAACTTTCTTGGTAAAAATCTAAACCAATCATTAATCAAAAAGCCAATTTCTGCTCACTATGTGAAGCTTGATGCTTAAATTCAGATTTTCTTATGCAACTGGTGTCCTGAAGAAGCCTGTTTTAAAAATACAACAGAGTATTGTATACAAAAGAGAGCAGTTTTTAAAAAATACTTTATTATTACAATAAATACAATTAAATTTGAACTCCTTATCGTTACCCTTGCTTAGAATTGAGCAAAATAGCTTGATCACACCTCTGTCATCCCGATGAATCATTTATCATAAACCATTTTCATCACTTTAGATGAAAAAAAAAACATGATTTTTTTTTTTTAAATATGTTGATGCAGTTGGAAACAATGCTGATTAATGGGACAGTTAATGTCAGATTTTAACAACATATACCTTATTACATAACGTTGTAAATTCCTGTGCAGTCTTGTGACCGCACACATCAGAGCGCAAACTGGAGTCAGACACAGAGCCGTGCGTAAAGCCTTCACTCCACAGTTTAACCACACATTTCATCATTGCATTCCTCCATCTCTCACAAACACACTCCGTCCTTTCGCAGGCGGTTATTCTATAAGTTCTGATGTGTGAATATTTGCAGTGAATATCTCAGGCTCCATAACTCTCGCTGCGTAAAGACGGGAGCGCAAAGCTCCTCACACCCAGCAGCTGGAAGCGCACACTCGCCCACGCACACGCACCATCCCTACCCACCTGCAGCACGGTCTTCATGGTGACAGCGGAGACGATGGTGGTGCAGATCTTCTCCCCGTTGCGGGTCATTTGGCCCATGATGAAGAGCATCGGAGTGGCGAGCGCGAAGGACGCGATCCACATGGCGCTGATAAGCTTCTTAGTGCGGCTCCGGGACATGATGCTCTTCGCTTTGAACGGGTGGCAGATGGCCATGTAGCGCTCCACGCTCAGGCTGGCGATGTTCAGCGCGGTGGCGTAGGAGCAGCTGTCCCGCAGGAAGTAGTAGCCCCTGCACACGGCGTCCCCGAACACCCACGGGTGGTGGAACCAGATGAAATTGTAGAGCTCGATGGGCATGGAGAGGACGAGGATGAGCAGGTCCGACACGGCCAGGCTGGCCAGGTGGTAGTGCACGGTGCTCTGGAGGTTCTGCAGACTCTTTTTGGTCAGCAGGGTGTACAGGGTGATGGAGTTCCCCAGAGAGCCGACGGCGAACAGAGTCGCGTAGATGACGGTGACTATCACCTTGGAGTAGATGTCGGTGTTCACCTCCAGGTCTTCTTCCTCCGGTCTGGGAGCGCCCGTCTCGTTCCCAACGGGAGACAGCGACTTGTTCCCAAACAGCCGCTGCGCCAGCGTGCCAAAGCCGGCCAGGCTGCGCTCCGAGAGCGTGAAGTTTAAATCCATTCTACTTTAAGTATGGAGCATCCAAGGATCACGGTCTGCGCGCTGATCCGTGAGCTGCTGCTGCTTGAGGAAAACCGAACCGATGCGTGGAGGTCGGAGCGCAGCTGCTTTTACGTTTGGCACAGCAGGGAGGCGCGCTCGCTATTGGCGCCGCTTTGATGACGCGTGGACAGTTAGTGAGAGTTTCATCTGTGAATGGGCAGATTATCAATACATGTTGTAAAGTTGCTCCCAAGGCGGAACTAGAGTTTTAGCAAGAGGTGGCCAAAGAGGGGATAAGACTTCATTTAGGGAGCTAAACACGGAGAAAAGAAAATATTCGGTTTCTCTATGTTGACAAGTAAAGAAATAAATATTGAGCTTTAAAGTGGATGTTGCATTTTTTTTTTTTTTTTTATGTTTTAAACGTGGGACTTAAAAAAAGCACCCAAGGTCTTTGATGCCCTACTTTCGATTAATTATTTGAGTAATCTTGTTAACAGATTAAAAACAACACATGTTTTAGTTGAGCTTATATTGACTCAATCATTTAGCAGCAAAGGGATTTTGGAACTGAAAATGTCTCGTCTTTCATTCATCAATGGCTTTTTATTAAAAATGTGATTTCAGTTAATTAATTACAGGCCTTGTAATTAACATGATTAAAAATCTGAATCCAGTCCCACCACTAAAAAAAAACTTGATTGAGTTCTTTTTCTACCCAGCATCAGATTATGTAGAAGCAGAGAACAATCCCGAGCATTTGAAGAAATTTGCCCTTTAAAATCTTTCTCTTCTCATCTAAAAGGATTTAATTTACTAATGCAGAAGCATTTTAATTAAGGAGGGTTTTTGCAGGGTATTCCTCTCTTCCTCTGTCACAGAAATGCAGAGAAATAATGTCAGACGACAACCATAGAGCTCACCTCAATGCATCACGATGCGCTCAGGACTTCATTTATGGCTAATGATCCACTCACAGCATGCAGAGATATTACCACTGGACTGGAAGAGAGGAGGAAATGTTGCTCTAATGGTTATTTGGCAATAACCGGCACCGTTCAAACCAGTGTTGCAAAGCAGCTCTGACTCTTTACTGCCAACAAAGCTAACAGGTTGTTTCTTCCACCCTTTTCAGCAGCCAGTGGTGTGTCTGCAGCTCTTCCCATGCTGTGGATAACTTCATTTCTTTACTGGGCAGGACTTTCACCTGTGAGCACACACTTAATCATGTTTATTGCATCCACACACAAACGGTTCTCACCATTAAGGCACCTGTTTGGGTGCTGCAGGTGATGTCTTCCGAGAGATTCACGGCCGCTGATATTTTTCTAACTGATACATAGTTAAACAATAAATCTGACTACCTGCAGGATTTTGTTTGTCACCGGAAAATTCAAACGCACCTGATGTTGAAAGATACTGTTTCCGAGACATTTTGTGGTTAAAGAGTAATCAAAATTTTTTGTCTCTCGACACATCTTCACAGTTGTTCAAGGTCCTTTCATTCTCCCGAAATGAAAATTATGGCAGCAGAAAAGAAAAAGTAAAGCACGTTGGGTTGAAAATGAAATTTAAAAGGCTTACAAAAGGTTGCTCTGCGCAATGCAAAAATTGCACAAATTCAGTGCAAGGTTAAAACCAATGTGGATTTTTGCCTGGATATTTGTTGACAAGAAAGTTTTTTTTTTCACTTCAGTGAGCCAAGAAGTTCTGTTTAATTTTTTTTTTATCTTACTGTTTATAAGGAAACACTGCTGTAGCAGTAAAGCAGATGCAAAGTGAAAAATTATTAGTTTATATCAAATTGAAATTTTATATACATCTTTTTTTTTTTCCTGGCTGCTGGTGTACTGTCCCTTGCCTTGCAGTGTGTGTTGATGTGGGTGGTAATACACACACAATAAATCACATTTATTGAAGCGTAAAGTCTCTCTCCCATTTGAATGTGTGTTTACTGGGATGAAGGGTTCAACATGTAGTCTGTTACTGCATCAGGACAAGAGACATTTTTCTTGTAACCACAGTCTACAGATGCCATTTGTAATCAAATACATATAAGTTAAATATGAAGTCGGCTAAAAATACTAATCAGAAAGTAGGTCAAGCTGTGCTGCTGTTGGAGCATCTCCAAGAGTTTAACCTGCTCGACTGTCTGCTCAATACAGAGGAGACAGTTTCTGTGTTGTGCAGCATAAGACAAAAGTGCAACTATTACCCCTGTGAAAGCGAAAGCCAAAATTTTGAAAAACTCCAACAAACTGGGTGGAACCAAGAGGTGGAGAGGAACGACCGAATTCGGGGATGAGTGGCAGAGCTAAGCGCAGCTGGAGGAAAGAGACACTCAGAAACTTCATTGTTATATGTTGTGATTTTTCAAAACACCTCTATAGACTTTGTGTGTGTGTGTATATATATATATATATATATATATATATATATATATATATATATATATATATATATATATATATATATATAATAACTGTTTGATAGAATCAAGCAACTTTTTATCTGTTTTGCTGGAGACTTAGTAATATTTTGTGTTTTAGCATTGATTGAGGATATAAACAAAAGGAAGCACTGAACTAATGCTGCGGCCAATTTTTGTATGCATCTCTCTTTAGAAACAACAAAGTGTGGTATTTAAAAAAGTTGTCTTTTTTAAATACCACAGGTGTCTTTTTTAAAGCTGCCTGTTGTGTCTGAGCTCTGGGGACATCAATTACACAGCATGTGCTAGACAATGGAACATACTTAGGTTTTTAAGTATATATATATAATTGCATACCTTTGTGTGCAAAAACAATTATGCTGCCCACAACTTACGTCCGAAACAAAACATCTGTGCATAGAAACTACTCTTGCTCGAATTTACTGAAATACCTGGTTTAATGTTTCACACAAAAATGTTGCAAATTTTATCTCATAATGTAACTTTGTGCACCTTATCTGTGACATGCAGCCTTTATATTTCTGATCAAGAGTAGATGGGAAAAAAAAAACTTCATGCAACTGTGGCCTATCAGAGGCAGACTCCTATCAGATCCCATCCTGAATTGGTTTAATTGCCAGCCTTTAGTCTGTTGCTTTTTAAATGAACATGTTTATAATTGAATCAGAGGAGATGATATCTGTAGGTATTCATTATGCACAGACCGGCAGGAAACAACAGTGAGCTCACTGTGAGTCTAAAGGCTGGCGGCCTTATTCAGAGAGGAAGATAAAACACTGATACACTGCTGTTTTTGGATCTTCTGGTGATCCAATGATCACCAAAGAGCATTATGGATAGGCCTGCGCATGAGCCTGAACTCTACAACACAAGCCCCCAAAGTTCACTAGATATACTTTGCAGAGTGTCATGTTCTGAGGAAACCGTGTGATCCACACGCAGAAAACTGAACACACACATAAACAAGTTCATTAAATGGTTTGTTACAAAGACAATGAATGTGCACAGCGAGCACTTCTTAGCAGTCATGTGTACTACAACAGACCTGAAACGAAGACAACTGACTTTGACTCAGTTTTGTCTGCAAGTGGAGTGCCTTCCCTTTTATTCCATAAATCCAAAAACTTAACTCGATAACTAGCTATGCAGAAAAGAAAAAGTAATCCATCTGATGCAGCTGCTTCTGTTCTGCTGTCACTGTTAAGCAGCAGGTAAATCAAATCTACAGCTGTCTTTGACAGATGCCACAGGAAAATATCAAGCACCCACAGACAACACGAAGAACCTAAAAGTCTATTTTTATTGAGCCAACAAAATGACCAAACCTTTAAACTTTTCAAACACTGAGGAGGATATCGTCACATATTGCTTTTTAAGAAGATATGTGAAAGACCCTGCCTACTATTACAAACTATGTTTTTAACACACTTAGGTGATAATGGTAAAATGTGGATGACAAAATAAATTTGTTGATCTTATTACATTAGATGAGTAGGTGTGAGTGTCTGTCTATCTATCTGTCTGTCTGTCTATCTGTCTAACCTAGTTAGTTAGCTAGTTAAAGTTGAATTTAACTAGCTATTTAGTTCACAATGCAGCATTTATTTGAGTCTATTTTTGTGTTATTTAAGGCAGAAAAACGATGTGCCACATGGAAATTTGGTGAATGACAATTTGATCTGCTGAAGTGTTGAAATTCATCCTAATCCAGACAGTTGAGCTGCATTTCAATAATAACAGAAGAAAAAGGTGGTAGTGGCTGGAAACCATCGCTTTGCTTTCTGCTTTGCTGTTGCAGACCAAGACGGAAAAAAAAGTGTGAGATCAAAATACTGTTTGCAGGTTTCAGCTCAGGATTCAATACTATCTCCCCCAGGAAACTGATTGGCAAGCTGATCTCACTGGGCTTCTGCTTTTGTACCACTGCTTTTGTACCACGCTACTACATGTTGAGCTTCCTCACAAACAGACGTTTCCATCAGAGTTGTTTTCTAAGGCTGAACACAGAATCCCCTCAGGACTGGTTGCACACCCCTGGGTTCAGAAATACACAGACAAATATTGTGAAGCTTCGTGGAGACACCAAAACCATCTGACTCAGACTAACAAAGGGATGCAACTTTTTGGAGGAAAATGGGATGCTCAGAGTACAAGTTACACTGCAGATAGAACAATTGCTACGAAGCGAAAGAGAAGAAAATATCACTTTGATTTTTAAAAGAAGGATGAAAATCAGTCGAATAAATCAAGGTAAGTACCTGGAAATGATCTCTCAGCTAATATTTGCTATCATTGCAATCAGAGTTAGGGTGTTTTCAAACCTCATAGTCTGATAGATTTGGTTCATTTGGGGACCAAAATTGAAATGTTTGCTACAGTTTCAGCAGTGGAAGTTCACGTTGCACTGTGTCAAACAAACCAAACCCCCTAAGCAACCTATTTACCTCCTCACCTGTGGAGGCGCTGCACCAAGAACCACTGAAGGAAACAGCAGGAAAATCTTTGAGCACAACTTCTTTTTTCTCAGTGGCGTCAGACTTTAGTGGTTGAAGAATTTCTCTTTTGTCTTTGGCAAATGTGCCAAAGACTTCAACAAGAGGCTCAGCACAAGTCGTTTCTCTAGCTTTTATTTTTTTTATTTATTTTTTGCCCACCCAGGTTCATTTTGTGCCATTTAACATCTAAGCCACTACATAGGAACCATTGGCTTTCTCTCTCTTTCATCTGTGGTGTCAAACCAACATCCCTGCTTTCTGTCGCTTGTTCATGGCAAAGTTTATGAAATGCATTTATTACGAATGATTTCAGGTATTGCTGCAGTTGATAACTTGGATGTCTCATGCCAAGAAGTAAAGTATCCCCTACATATCAGTGAGATCCATCTTTCCTGTCGACGTTAAAAGATTGCTTTGCTGGCTGGACATCTGCAGCAGAAGAGAAATCTCATATCGTACTTTGAAGTCTTTGTATTCTTTGAAGTTCACTCTTAGATTATGACTTCTCTGCTGAGAGCATGTGAAGAGCTCCTTCCTGTTGTTTACTGAAGCCTGTGCATGATGTCTCTGTTCTGAGAAAGATACTTAGAAAACAAAATCATGTTGTCATGTCTGTCGTGCTGCAAAATTCCAGCTTAACATGAAACCTAAACACTTTTTGGAAAAAATATACCTGCTAAATGTTCACAAGTAGACCTTCATCTTGTATTTGGTGGAGTTTAGAGTTTAAAGGTGCGTAACCAATTGCCACCTTGAATTTGGCAGCTGTTCCATCTGGCACTGCAGATGAATATGTGGGTAGTACCAGCTTTGGATCTCCATTGAACTGGTTTGGTTGGAGAAAAGGTAACACAACGCAAACTAATTTGAGTTGACAGACAAAGAGGTTAACCATTAAATCATTGGAAAGATTTTATGAACGGATTTTAATTTAGCTTGTACCAATGTTTACATGATGACGTAAGTCTTCATTTATTGCTCAGCATAAAAGTGACAGGAGAAGCAGAGTAATAATTTTTATAATCAATGCTCTTGAACACAAATTTACAATTGCGGTGTTTCCATTGAATAAGAAATTAAATTGAAATCACACACAAATAAGCTTCTTCACACCACAAGTCACTAAAAATCATGGCAGTGATACATACATAAGCTGCTTTTTGGAGAAATTGTTATGGTTTTACATAAGACTTATGGCTTCGAATGACACAACTTTCAATGAACTGCGTGATGTTTTTAGAGCGTTTCAATGTGCCGTTATTTTCAGCGGCACATTGAAAATGACAAAAACAAGCCGCCGTCCTCATAACACTTCCTGTCGTCTTTGTGGTTTTTGCCAGTGGTAACATCCACCTGTTGAACATGTGACTTCTGTGATGTGAAAAAACTGTTTCCATTGCAGGTTTGCGATGGAAACAGTTCTTTATTGGCATATTTTCATAAGGCCAAAAAAAAACACCTCATCCTAAAAACCTTTATCAAAAAATGTGATTTTTTTTCAAAATTGGCTTTATAATTTCAGTCTGGGCACACTGACAGTTAATGGAAATGGAAATGCCTTGCAGCAAGATCATCCTGAGTTTGAATCCCTGCCGGGGTTTTTCTGCATGGAGTTTGTATTTTCTCCCTGCACTAATGTGAGTAGAATAATGAAAAAACCTGGGGAACTAATTCAAGCCAACAAATTACAATGTTCAAGCTAAAACATTATTATGCTAAAATGTTTCAAATTATTAGTATGTTTAGTTACGCCACAAAAAAGTTTCTTAATTCTCGCAGCCTCAGGGATTCCTCCACTTCCTGGTGTCACATCATAAACGGACCTCTCCACCAGCCAGCTCTTTAAACCTCAGCAAAAATAAATGAAGACAGTTAATGATCTGGACAATCAACAATTGTCAACAATCAACAATTGTCAACAATCAACGCATATCAACAATTTTAAGCCAATATGAGGGAAAAAGTGAAATGAGAAAACAAACACTAACACTGTGAAATGACAGAAACCTTTCCGACAATGTTTACTCTCTGTTAAACGTGGGGGATGTTAATCTGTGACGTTTATTCTGCAAACATTTGAAGAAAGGATTAGATCCAGAGCTTGAAAATGAATAAATTTTCAAAACTCTGCACACCTAGAAAATGTTTTTCATGTAACTTGATGAAAGGCAGAATATAAAAATGTAAGGCACCGGAAATATTAGATGAATAATAATAATAATAATAATAATAATAATAATAATAATAATAATAATAATAATAATAATAATAATAATAATAACATTATTATTATTATTATTATTTTTTAATAGTCAACATTAATGTTTTGCTCATCCGCATGCTGTCGTGGACTTGTCTATTTTTACTCATTACCATTTTCCAGTAATGACCTAAAGCTGAAAGGACACACTTCACTGCACTCAATAAACTATGAACTCTCAAAGAGAAGCTTATTATTTTTACATTCCTGCCTGTCCCAAGCCCCCATCCTCGTCGCTCTCATTTTTTAAATATTTTTTCCTCATTTCAATTATTTTTTTAGACCCACTCAGTTACTTTTGCAAAAATCAGGAGCCTAAGTCTCCCTCCCCCTCGGACTCCCCCTGCTCTCATCATCTTGGCTCTGATGAAGTATGACCAGAAGACCAAAATAAACCTCTCAGACATAGCTGCCTTCACTCTACTGAGGAGTAAAAGTTCTTGAAACTCCAAATTAGTAGCAAGTGGTTAATGGGTAGAAGTAAAAAAAAAAAAAATAATAATAATTAAAACCCCCCACCAAAATTAGGCAGTAAAGAAATTAGAAAATGAATGTAGTATTGCAGAATTAAGCAAATTCAGAGAAAAATCTGCAAAGCTAAAATAACTAAAGCAAAGTTTGTGAGGTTTAATAAACCTGTTGGTAAATGCCAAGGTCAGTGTGTTTCTGTCTTAGCTATTATTAACTCCCAGTTTAATTCACTCTTTTGGACTCACCAGCCTTTTTATTAGGTACACCTGCTCTTTTTTTTACTATGCAAAAAGTGGGACAGCCAATCACTTGGAAGCAAAGGGGCAGTATATCATCAATCAAGTAACTACGTGACCTTCAGCTGTTATAAAAATGGCATATATATAAAATATTATTTAAAAGAAATTTTACTTTGTAATTTTATGCCTTGAAATTTGGCCTCTGTCTCTTTCTCTGCTCTTTCTGACTCTCTGCCTTCAGGAAGTCGTCACAACAACTCTTCTCTATTAACCCTTTAACAATGCTTTTACCAGCATAGAAGTAGCTCCATTAATGAGCTCAGCAGATGTGCAGTTCCACCAGGTGTTTGCTAATTGCTGCTGGCTACTCTGAAGGAGCTGAGTGGGGAATTGCAGTGGAGGTTGTGCTCTTTGAGCTTGGAAACACACAAACCTGGAAACTTCTGAGCTTATCTTGGCAATGTGAAATATTTTATTTTTTTCTCTTTTTTTTCTGTCAGTGGGCCAAAATTACAGTTGGCCCATAGCTCTGTGTGTGCATGATTGTTGTCCTGTCCCAGTTTGTATCTCGCCTGTTGATGGTTGACAATAGGCTCCTTCACCCCTGGCGACCCCACGAGGGATAACAGCCAATCACTCTTACTCTGCATGAGTGGTAGATTTGTTAAATACTTATTCTGCCTTTTACCATTGCATGAAAGCACAGTTATGTTCAGAGATTCTCGCTTTGTATCAGGAAACAAACCTTAAAAATATGTTCTAACTAATGAAGTTTTTACACATACAAATCCTCCTACACACATGTACCCTCATTTATGAATACACAAACATAAAAATGTCAGCCCTTTTATTTTACAAGATTACAAAGCTTTATTTGCAACTACACAGTCTGATTTGCAAAACTGATATGACTAAAATTTATGCCCATATATAGACAGAATATGCTTGAAACATCTATGAAATATGTAATGACAAAACTGCAAAAACATTAACACTGAGTTTATAAAATACATTTTCCTGATGAACTTCTGTCAGACTTTGCTAACTTAGGGTCAGAGCTGTTCCTCCATCTCCACACATCCTTCACGAACCCACTGTGATAATGACCTCCTCCTCTCAATACAATTATTTTGACTGAAAGTAATATTGTGTTCCTTTGATGTTATGCTCCATGAGTGTCTCAGATGCTATTTTGTTTCATTTTACCACACTCAAGTGTTAACACTGCCCACCCTCCCTCAAAGCCCCCCATCGTGACCTTCAAAGGCGCTCTGAAAGTCTTGCTAAACCTCCACAGATACTACTTAAAGTCATTTTTCTTGATGAAGCCAAGAAATGAAAAAAGTAACAGTCATTTCTTTTTGATTCACCAAAAAGTCACTTGAAAGTTTGCAAATTGTGAATGTGTGTGTGTGCGTGGGTCTGTGTGTGTGTGTGTCAATACGTGGATTGTGCAAATTTTTGCTCTTCCTGCGCTAATTCTGTTGATATGAGGGCAACATCCTCCATATCTTCTTTCTCTCCTTCATTGCAGGTAACATGCAATGCAGTTGAACTCTGTTTCCAGTGGTACAGGTGGCCTTTTTTTTTAAATAAAAAATGAAGACGTGAGGACAGTTGTTTCACCAATGCATTTTTATATGCACATAAACTTCAATCTTACCTGCTAATAATTAAACCAAATCTTGCCCTTGCAAACTGGAACCACTGAAATCTCTTATGCCCTCCTTGACTGTCAGGACTCAGTTTTTTGTTAGTTTCTTTAGAGGATTGTTATTATCCTCCTTCAGACAGCCCGATATGTAGATTCAAGATAGAAAGGAAAAAGAAAGAAACAGAGAAAGAAAAAAAAAGACCTGTGCTCCATAATTTGTCTTCTTTAAGTTGACCTTTAAGAAGTGCACAGCACTTCAGTCCCACGAATGTTCTTTCACTCACAGTACTCTCAGTATATGAAGAATAGCTAATGTTATGGTGTGTCCATAGCAACAGTAATGGTAATGGTACGTGAATGACAAAATGAGTAATGTCCCTCTAATGGAATGTTATAGTAAGAGTATTGGAACTTGCTGATTGGAGATAAACAGTTACTTTTCCATTTAGAACCATTAAGCAAAAGAACAGAACAAAACATGGGGAGGGAGAATTGGTAAAAATACATAGTTTATGTTCATTTTCTATGTTGTTTTCCAAATGGTTCGACCTTCCTTACTTTAGTGATAGGTCATGCGGTGAATCAAGATGGTGTGAGTACCAGCCTCTGCATTTTTTCTCTCTTTTTTCCTGCTCAGCTCTCACTCTCGGTGGTTCCGCCTTACCCAAGGCAGAACTTTGTTTTGATTGGTAGCATGTCAACCTGGTGGCCAATCAGATGTGAGGATATGGGCTCATTCAATGAGGTGAGAATCTGTCTACCCAGTCTGTCAGTAGACAGAGGTGATGTTGACATTTATTATGTTGTAAATGAAACGATACTTAACTGAGAATAGCAGAGGTTATGATATAGTACGGTTACTGAATTTGGTTCTGCTTCTGATACGGTTCTGTTAGGTAGATTTAATTATTTATTTATTGCTCATTTGTTCTTGCATTGAATAAAAACTAAAGGTTTAATTGAAATTAAATGGCTGCTTTTATAACAGAACAAATACATGAATTTAAGGAAGCATAACATAAGACGGCTTTACTATCATGAGCTAAAATATGAGGCAACATACGATAATAAAGTCTAGGAGTTCTGCCAAACTTCCCATCACTGCCTTTTATCAGTTCAGACTTTTCATATTACTTTATTTAGCAATATCGACTTTTGCATTTTCATTTGAAAATCTATTTGTTTCTGCACAAGACCGAGCCAATTTTTTCATCCAATGTCTGTCAGATGAAAACTTTTCATGGTCAAGACACAAAAGCAAATCAGCAGATAAAACTTGACTCCGCTAAGGTATTCAGCTAAAGCGTCTGACTTTCTCCTCATGAAAACTTGTTTTTGGGAAGAAGCTTATTGAGCTGCAGCGGTGACTAGGGATGGATGATGTAGAAAGGATATTTTAAAGGTCACAAGTTGTGGTGTCCAGTCGGCATTCAGAATATAGTGATTTTTTTTCTTCTGCACTCCTGGTAATTTGCTTGATGGACTGTGAACCCGGACCTATGAGAGCCACTGCTACAATACACCCAAAAATATCTTCCACAGTGCTTGTTGTTTAAGATAACAATGGCCTGATGTAACAAGCCATTGTTACATCAGGCTTGTTTAAATGTACTTATTAGGACATTTTTTTGTAACATAAGATGGAGTTTAAGTACCCAGATGGTCTGGTTGAAATGAGAGCTTCATGTTGGAAAAAAAATGGTAGTTGTACGGCATGATTAGAATCCAGATCTAGTGAATAACATGGCTGGCAGAAGGGGAAAATCAAGAGTGGATTTTCTGCAAAATGCAGACATCTGCTCTGAGCTGCGCTTCATGTATTGTTCTTGCTCAGTTGTCTTTTTTCTTTTGTTGGGAGTTTTTTTTTTTTTTTTCAGAAAATGTTACCTTGAGTTGTCTAAGGAAGAAATAGTTAAACCTGATTATATATATTTATATAGTAGTAAAATAGCCATCATGAAACTTTAAAAATACAAATTCAATAGAAGCAAGAGCAGCTCTGTTTATTCTGCTTTAATCAAAATCTAGTTCATTTGTCTAAAACATGCGGTTTGTTTGGGGAGGAGTGAATCCAACTCTAATACAAACCAATGAAGCTGCAAACCTCGGTCTCAGTTCTGGTGAAGCGAACACTATTTTCATTTACATTTAGCAAAGAAGGAAGCTGCAGTCAAGTCTTTTTCAGATAGAGCTGAAAAAGACTTCAGGGATTGTCTCAAAGGCTTTCCAAAGGGTTGAGTTTGTTGACATGTAACAAATGTTGTAATTTTGGCAGCCGATCAAACCAAGCCTACCGGACCACAAGGTGTGACAACAAACTGTGCCTCTAAAGCACAACTGCAACATTTTTTCTGATTGAAACACTTTGAAATGAATTTTTATACACATGAAAACTGTATAAAAATTTCTTCTCAAGCAAAACTGCAGAGAGAAATCTCTGCAGTTTTGCCGTGCAAATCATTTTACTGCCTCAGAAATGCATCAACTTACAAAAAAAGGCCCTCTTTTCCAACCATCTAATAATCTTGAGTCTCTGTTGTCTGAATATTGTCTTGATTTTGTTGCCATCTGTTTTAAAACAGATCGATCATCATCCCTAAGTTTGCTTTATAGAGATGAGTTAAACAATTCTGTCCTTGATCTCATGATATTCATTCATTCTGTTATTTGCTTCATCTTGCACTGCCTAAGTGAATTCTCAGTCTTTCTATAGTCATTAACGGGGTTTCCATTATAAAACTTTGATAATATCCCCCTAATGGCGAAAAAACAATGTTGCAATTGTGGTGTTTCCATTAAATAAGAAAGAAAATGAGGTGAGTCATTTAGAAACACTTATCTTCCTCTCGCCTTCTCTTAGTAGAAATATTGCAAAAAAAAAAAAAGGTTTCCCATTACAGTTTTGCGAAGTACATTGTGTTGATACAGTTGAAAACCCTCCTCATTCATGTGCGAAACGCAAGTTTTTTTCTAAATTGGCGTTAAGCAAATTAATTAATTCATAACAGACAATTTTACAGTCAATGGGAAAATAGCTATAGTTAAAGTTAGTGGGAAAGGAATGAAAGGGGAGCACACAAAGTCTGAAAGGTCAGGAATCTGACTTTTCTCTGACGTTTATTTCTTAGTTTCATTATTTTCCCTTATCTTATTTTCCCCATTCCTCTGTTAGTTCACTTATTTCCCATTTGAGTGTCAGATCTGTTCTTTTGAAGTTAGCGTTCATTCGATCCTCATATGTTAATTTATTCCTTCAGTTAGTTTAGTTATTTCTTATAAGTTATTTATTTTTGTTAGATTTATTATTTTAATGTGTTACTGTTTGGGTTTGCTTTTGGTTCCATCTCCTCATTCAGTTTGTCATATAATGCGTTTTGCAAAACTATGATTAACTTCTAGCAACAGATTCAGGATTTCTGCTCATTTCAGCAGATTTTTTTTTTTTTTTGGCGCAGTTAAAGTAACGAGGCTCTTTAGTGACGTTTATCTTGCTGGTTTCACGTCTTTGGTCACAGAACACAAACAGGAGACTAAAAATCAGATAAATAAAGTTGACTTTGAACAAAGAAAAAAAAAGTGGTTGGAGGATGATGGCTTGGTATGTTTTTTAATAATTAATTGTGTATGAACAAACTTATTTACGAGGAATTTTAATTGTGCTTCTTATTTAAAGGAAATATTGACAGAGTTTCTGAACATTTAATATCAGTTATCAGTTATTTTCTACATTTCCCTCCCTAAACTCACCACTGGTTCTTTCCATAGCGCTTTGTTGCTCTCCCTCCATGTTGTTTCCTATCGCCTGTTAAGTAACTTTTGTATTTTTCATTAAATAATGTCTCATGTGACAATTCCAATTGCTTCTCTGCATTTTGAAATTGCTCCAAAATTGAAATTTTGGAGCAATTTACCTTTCAGTAACATGTCATCTGTCATGACATGTTACTATTATTTTTTTATCATTATATTGCATCATAGAATGGACACGTTGTCCTCAAAATCCCTAGAATGTAGAACCCAGACAAACAAGCAGCGAGATATAAAACCTTCTAATTTAATGAGCCATAAGAGCATGAAGATAGACAAATGTGTAGTTAAAATGTAATTATCTTTTCACTCCGCGTTAGCTTGGGATTAAAACCTTTTTCATTGCAAACATTTTTGATTTGCCACCATTAAAAGAAAAAGGGTGCAGATGGATTCACAAAGGGCCGGTTCCATTAGACGCTCCGGAATGTCAGCGAAGCGGATTGAATGAGAGCTGGACAGCAGCCGCTCCTGGAAGCTGCTGCTCTGAAAGAGCTCTGTGATTATGGCAGTGAAGCTGCCGATGAGGGACGCATCGCAGACGACGACAAATGACATGCACATCGGTTAATCACTCGTACAGGCAGCTGCGCGCGGTCCGTTGTCAAAAAGCAGATGAGGTTTGTGCAGCTGCGTTGATCCACGGCTGCATCTCACAGCTTGGAAAGACAAAAACCCCCTTAATGCTGCGTGAATTGATCATCACGGTGAGGGATTTTGGGGAACGGGTTCTCCATGAATGGCACCGTTTTGATATAACTAATGCCAAATGCACATATTAAAAGAAACGATGGTTACATAAATGTGTCAATTCTTTCGCACAAATTTACTCACAAACCAAAAGATAAAAAAAGAGTTCAATTCAAACTGATGGAGAAAAGAAGGAAATGCTCCTTTTTTAAGTATTAAAGGTCTTCGATAAAACCAACTGAGGGCAGTGAAGTTGATAAATCTCAATTTATTAAAGACAAAGAGAGAAGTAACTAATTGGACGAGAGAGTGAAGCAGCAAAATGTCTTGAGGCTTTCCTTTACAAAATTATTCCAAAAGATGATTCTGCATTACAGACAGCAATAAAAAATTATCAACATGTTGTTCCCATTGAGGCTAATTAACTTAATTACGTCAGCTGATGCTTAAAAGGATAAAAACAGTTGAGCTCATGCTGCTTTCCATATCGTGTCTTAACTCTCATGTTGTCATGTTTAAAAACAGCCTCAAAAACTGAAATAACTGAGTGAGTTTAAAAATGAAAACCCACCAACTTGAAGCGTAAACAAATTAACAGTATAAAGAATAAATGACCTCAGAGCAGGAGAGAGAAATGATGGAAGCTGGATTTTGCACTTTCAAGTGTTTGAAGAAGATAGCATAATTATGTTCTCATTTTCTGTCTGATTCTGTGTACTACTCTGTCTTATGCTTCTATTTGACTCTCCTATGATGAGAGATTAATTAGTACTGTTTATTGTATCTGTAAAATGCATAAAAATGAAAATTACAGTGAAATTTATGAACCCACAAACCTGAATCTCATTGTATGCAGCTATGAAAATGTATTTCCCCACATACAAATGTCTTGTTTTGTTGCACAAAAATGTTTTTGAAGATGTCGGATATCTAAGTCTTGAGCTTAATGTTTATTTCATTTATTTTTTTCCCCTTCACCTGACACAACACCCAATGCTGCAGACTGCAGAGGCAGCAAACCTGACTACACTGGCGTCAACACTGATTAATTACTTTAACGTCACCGTTACTCTGAAATTTGAAGTTTCAAAGTACTGTTCCTAGTCTGAAATTTTGATTGCCGATTAATCCTTTAGAAAGTATCTTTACTGATTGTAAAATAAATTACAAAATACTTTATTCACCACATTCAGCAGCTGCAGACAAAGTCCTCCCACCAACCTAAAAATGACAACAATCTTTTCACTACTTACTGTATTGGAATAGTATTTTTAGCAATAATCCCTGATGTGAGGCTCTCCAGGCATGCTTTAGGCATAAGGTCACACCGCTTGCAGCTTTTTGGTCGATCACCAATTACTGATCTCCAAAAACCCTGACCTCCCGATCCTGGTTTTGGCCAAATACCAATTTTTTTGGGGGGAACGGGTTTTTTGGGGGGAATTTTTTGTCTGAAATGTTGCAAGCAAGATCGTCACAGAGCTGGTAACAGTTGGGTGACTATTATGAACTGCAATATACAGAGGTGACCTGGTGAGCGGGGCTAACAGTCAAACCTCTCTCACAGTAGAGCAAACATGGACAGTGGCTCTTTACCTTTGCAGAGGAAGATGAGATCAGCTTTTACATTTAAATATTGTCAATTACGGGGGCCAATTTTTTGGCTGGCAGATTTATCGGTGCACCCCTACTTTAAAATGCGGGCTAATTCATGACTTGGTTGCTCAAACGTGGGGGTCAACCATCTTCTCCCTCTGAACATGTCAGAGATGCTTCTTTACTTCTAGTCGGAGCTCTTCCCCCCTCTCCCACATTTCACTGTTCACAGATTGAATTCATGACGACCTGTCTTTTGTCTTCAAACTTGCTGCCAAAGGAACTCAACCTCTGAACCACCAAATTGACATTTGACCAGATGTTACATTTGGGGTTGTTTATTCTGGCTGTTTATCTCTCCAGCATCAGCCAGTGATCTGCTATCAATAGCCTTTAGGTGGATGTTTCTTTGCGCTCATGGCAAAGTTGTTGACGGAACGGTTCTCTGGGATTTTACCAACAAATAATAAGAAAATGATTTTTATTTATTGAAAACTTCAGTTTGATATTTATAATTAGTTTGCACTAAACTTCCACAACACACTCCTTTGACGTCTTATGCTCTGTTGAATCTTAGAGTCTTTAAATGGATGCTCAGACTTTTAAATCTCTGTCATCCTTTTCTTCCAATACAAGCTTCAAGCCTTCCTGAATAATCATGTTGTTTTTTTTTTTTGTTTTTTGTTTATTTACTGGTTGATTGCCCCAAATTGATTTACTGGCAGATTAAAACAAAGTGAAAACTCTGTGAGATATAAATCATTTACACAAGACTGAAGCTATTTCACAGTCACTGAGGAGACTGAAATCAGTATTTGTCAAATCCCACATATGTTCAGTGTTAACCTGCTGTTGCGAATGCCTTTGGAGGAACATTGGTTCTTTCTTAAGACGACGCTTTTCTTCCCAGCCACTTGCTCTTTATATTTCTGTCAATTTACATGATTCGTGTCTCTAGGGGTTATCCTTGTGTGGATTGTTTCTGCATGTTTTTGAGCTTTAACCAGAGATAGGATTGAATTTCCCATGTAAAGACAATGTGCCTGTATCAGTGTTTGGATTTCACTCTAACTAAATCAGCATCAGCAGCTTGTTTTTTTTCTTTCTCATTGAAGTCCTTTGTTCTATGAATTCAAACATCATGTATTGATTTGCAGTGACTGCAGTCATTGTTTTACATTCATGCCATGTTGTTGAATAAACGCATTTGCTCACTAATCCATCTCTGTAAATGTTTCTCCTTAAATGACTTTTCCAGCTGCAGCTTTTCCTTTTCATTTCATCTTAACAAGTACCTACCATGTTAGATTGTCAGCATTCTGAATAATAATATTATTCAATGATAAATTTAAATTCTAATTTTTGTCTTGATGTGAAACAATTACAGTTTCTAGTTCATTTACTGTAGTTTATAACCATAGTTTTCTGATGAAAGTGAAAAACGTGCATATATTGTATGTGGCAGAATTAGTTAATCTGGACAAAAATCTGTGGAGTCGTTTGACTGCAGCCATGTTTTCATCCAATTGTTCAATTGTTGGTAAATGAAAAAACTCCCACACAGGACCTTTTGCTGGGGTTAATTTCCACCCTGGTAATTTGAAGTCCTGACGCAGATTCCGTGGAATTGACCCGAGCCCTATGGCAAAAATAAGTTTGTGCTAGTGTTTGGTGGCCCAGATATTGAGATGCAGCATTGAGATCAATAGGAAGATTACTCCATGTTAGCGGCCGGACAGAGGCTTTGGTAGATCCTTTAGGACAGGTGACTCATTTCCAACAGCTTCGAATGTCACCAGGATTCGCAAGGACTCGCCAAGTGCACCGGGTTACAGCATGTACTCTGCAAAACCTTCTGAGGACAGCCTGTATGAGCTGTCCTACTGATACAGCCGAGTTGCAGGTGCTGAGCATTGAAAACTGGTGCGAGATCCTCAAATAGTTCAAACCCTCAGCTTCAACTGGCATCTGATATTTGTCCATGGACCTAACTATCTTCCTATTTATCAGATCCTTCAGAGAGTACAGCTTTGAGTTTTATTTGTCAGTCACTGACTGAGCTCAGGCGGTATGTTTTTTCGCAAATAATAACGGCAGCTGTGCACGATGGCCACTACATCCAAAATGAACATTTTCTTAATGACAGTCCTCCAGTCAGCCCTGCTTGTCAGCGCTGAATAAAGGCAGCACAGGTCAATAGGCTTTATTTCACAGTCTATGTGAAATAAAGACTAACTGAATCAAAACTATTGCCGCGTCTTAGTTCATCTCTTTGGGGACAATAAAACAGCTGAAATGTGGCTACGACTGAGGCTGTGCAGAGGGCAGTCTGGTGTCTAACAGCTTACAGGCGGCTCAGGCTGACGTAACATTTCAGGGCTGCCAAAACCTAGACTTAAAGAGACACAGTGAAATTGTGTGTGATCATGTGGACACTGGGGCTGAAAATAGACTCATTTACTGCTATGAAAGCAAGAGAGGGCTGACCAGTGAAAAATGTCAGCGTTGAAGAAAAAGTCCATTCAGGTAATTCCAGGAACAGTTTTTATTATTATTATTATTATTAATAATAAAAATAATAAAATTATAGATGATCAAGATAAAACTAGGTAGATGCAAAATAAATAAATAAATAATATCAAGTCAGAAGCTGCAATTGCAAGGTCTGCATTTTAGAAAATCTTTATGTGTGATTTCTTGTTGGATTGCAGAAAACTCTGTCAAAAGAGCAAATGTAAAGGTATCTACTGTATGTTGCTTTTGCCAACCATTCTTGTTGGTGAAGTTCCTTACACAGCCTCAATAATAGCAGAATCAAAAGTCATGGCTTTTACTGTTAATGACCTAAAAATAAAAATATGATTGTAAATGAGTTTTCATTGGGATTCAGTTTGGATCCACTTGTCAGCACTAAAAAGCAGATAAATCAGCAAAGAACGATATCCTGTACCAACCAATAATTTCATAAGCAGCAGAGGAATTATTCATACATTATTAGTCATTATTTAGTCAAATCTTTTTTCTAAACAATATTCCTTTTTTTCTCTTCTTTGACCTCATTTATCTTACTAAACTCTAATTCCATCTATGTAATTAGAGAAAATATGGGCATTGACTTTGTAATAACTTCTGATTATACAGATACAGATACCTGGAACAAGACATCATTTTTTGCTAAATTTATGCCATTCTGTATTAAACTGTATAATAATTCTGCATTTTATCAGTGGTTCATTTGCCCAGAGATTTGGTAAATAGTGCAAAATTCTGTACAGTGTATCATTAACTACAAATTGGAGTCCGAGCTAGTTTGTCCACACTGAGATGAAGCCTTATTAAAGCATCTCGCAAAAACTCTGGTGTTTTTGATGCATATTCATGTTAGTCACATCCAATGTAGAAAGCATTCATTTCGCTAACAATGGTGCTGTGTGCAATATTTTCTCACAGAATAAGTAAAACAGAAACATGGCTGCTGCTGTACTGCTGGTTTTCAACACTTTACTGAATGTGCAACTCAGATTTCCCTCCAGTAATGTGCACTAAGTGTAGCTGCTGGGAAGATCTTTAGAAATGAAATGCACACGAACCCTGGAGCTCAAAATTTCACATGAATAGATTTCACCGGCTGATTGGCTAGAGGACAACTAATGGTCACCTCATCGCACAAATTCCATGAGACAAAAATGAAAAAGTTCATATTGAGCCCATTAAACCTTCATGCTGAGGGCAACAGAAAACCTGATGCTGCAAGGAGAGAGTGAACACCTGGTCGCCATCAACTTCTATAATACACCCTTTTTTTCTTATTAACTGAAAATAATACAATGTATGCAGACAAATATAATGTGTAACACTTCAAATAACTGCATCTACATGTAAGGACTGTGCAATCTAATCCACTTATAAATGAATAAATCATGTAACCCCTGAGTTTGTTTTTTTTTATCACAATATCTGTTTTGGTTTGCAGCTGTGCATTAAAAACACATTTTAAGAGCGAGCGCTTCATTTTCAACATTCTGAACACGAAACGTCCAGGATTCAGACGCATATTCTCACCAAGGGATTTTTTCCCCCCCTGTCTCTCTTTGTCATGTCTGCACTTGTTTATTTTTCAGCAGGAAACCACATTTGGAGCAAAGACAAGTGCAACATGACACAAAAAACAGAGCCAACACACTCAGACTGGCTGACCTTGATATGAGTGATTGTGTTAGTATGTAATACGTTATTAGATTTAGAAACCGAATGCTGAATGCAGGAGATTGCAGCAAAAGCATTGAATAGAATAGAATAGAATAGAATAGAATAGAATAGAATAGAATAGAATAGAATTGAATTATTGTTCAACCTGGTAGAAAAATACCTTTGGCTCATTTGCATAAAATGTGAAGTTAAAAGTATTTTAAAAAGACACACAGACAGAAATCTGTGTGTGTGTGTGTGTGTGTGTGTGTGTGTGTGTGTGTGTGTGTGTGTACATTTTGTGTGTCAACTCACTCAAGAGTAAGTTGTAAAGACTTACTCTTGAGAAACAACCAACATTGTGGACATTTGAAATTGTGAGGCCGTTTTCCATGTCCACACAATGTAAAAACATAATTCATATAACTATGTAAGTTAGTTTTAGAGGGAAGGTATGAATTAAGTTTTGCATAAGATTATAGACTAGTATTGGTTAGGGTGAGGAAAAATGCCTGTGTTAGGTATTTATTCAATGACTAAAAAGAATGGAGGCCGACACAAAGTCCTCAGTTTGTATAGAAGTACACCCCCACACACACACACACACACACACCCCCACACACACACACACACACACACACACACACACGTAAACCAATTTTAAAATAAAATATAAACCAAATCACACCATCCAGTTTTAATTTTGTAAAATTTTGATGTGATTGCAAGATTGTGTTGGCAGTCAGTATAACTAGAAAGATGCCATTTCAGATCTGCCCAAGAAGTGTTTATAAATAGAAAACCTTTATTTCCATTGCACTGAAATTGAACAAGATCAGTAATGCAACTCGATGGTAAGCTGTGAGACGTTCGCATTAAGTGCAGGATTCACGGCTGGGGCGGCGTTCTCAGGGCAGCAAGCTTCCCTGTTTTTTCCTCCAAATGTAACTGATCCTTATGACCCAACAGTTCCACTTTAGTTTCATCAGACAGAAGAAAAATGTACATTTCCAAACTGCAATCTGGGTTGTGTATGCTTCTTGTGGAGGAATGGCTTCCTCCTACAGAATAGCCTTTCTACAAATGTAAGTACAGACATATTTCATTGTGGATAATGACTCTGTCTCATCAGTTTCAGGTATTTTGTTTTGGTTTTTATCAGCAAATTACATTTCAAAACCTGTTTATCTCTGGCACACGGAACCAGTCTCCTTTTTCAATGGTATGACTATTGGCACCTTCATAGTTCTCTTATTATTATGGCATTTAACAAATAGAAATAATTTCATTCATTCTAAGATTGGTCTGATTATTAAAACTCAGAAAAAAAAAATAAAAATCTTGTTGCTTCAATGAGCAAGTTTTTTTTTTTTTAATGTCTTAATTATATGGTGAAAGGAAATGCAGTTATTAAGAAAAAAAAAAGGTTTTATGCTTTTTGTACTCAAGTTATATAAACATTTGGTTTCAAATGCATGTGGTGACACTTGAGATAATAAGGGTCAATGTAAATTAGAGCCAAATGAAAAAAACATAGGAAATATCTCAGGATGGTCTTCCCTGTTCACTTGTACAAAACAAGTTCAATATTTCTATTGAGCCAGTGGAGGAAACCTGCATGTGAATATTTGAAACAAGAAAAACAATAACAAAAGAAACTGAATCCATCTTCTGCTCTGATGAACAGCAGACGCTCAGATAAGGCCCAGGACACGGCGTGCATGAACGTGAACAGACTGTCGATACATGAGCTGACGGAGCCGTGGAACTGAAAACAGGAATGTACATCTGAGGAGCCGTCATACACTGAGGCATAGATCAATCTTAAGGCCACGTTTTCTACTGGCGTTCAATATTGTCATGAGCGGTGTGTCATCAGTGAGCATTGAGTTTCCACATCACAGGTGCTCAGCAGAGAGAAGCGGCTGAAACGGAGACACAGCTGAAACCTTTAAGACATCATTCTTGGTCTTTTTTTTTTTTCATTCTTAAGAATAAAATCGTTGCTCAAAGTCCGGTCACAAGGCTAAATTAGTTGATCTGTTAAACGTTTTTCTGTGTGAGTCACTTCAGATCAACGTTAGCAAAGGAGTAATTATTTCTGTGTGTTTCGTCTGATACAATACAGAAATACAGATCTGAGTCTGTATTTAATAACAAACACTTTCTAAATGACAGTTATTTACTGCCACCTAGTGGTCAAAATAACAGCAGGACTGTGACTGTTTCCTACAGGTGAGGCAAATGATCCAAGTGCATAACTGATGTCTCAGGGACTCTTTAAAGTTTGCTCTTATTTTGTCCTTCTGTCAGTATTTTTCAGCAAGTAAAAGCAAATATTTATTGCCATCAGTCTTTATCCAGCTGGACCAAAATTCATCACTGGAACAGAAAGAGGATTTACTTTAATGTCTAGATGTTTTAGCCTTTTCACTGCTTTCCCAAATCAATCCAGATAAACATAATTTGGATAAAAAAAGAAAAAAAGAAAAAAAGAAAAAAAAGAAAAAAAAAGAAAAAAAAAAGAAAGAAGGACAAGAAAAAAAACTTCTTTATTTATTGTCCAGGTCAAAACTGATTTCTACTAAATAATGACAATGAAATAAAACAGTGAATCATAAAATAAGTGCTTGCGTAAATGTTAGCATCCCTGCAAGTCAGCATTCATTAGATGGTCCCTTGGCAGGAGTCACAACAGGAAGTCTGTGTTGATCGTTCTCAGTCAGGCTGTGCATCGGACTGCATTTTATGTCATTCTTTCTGCTAAAATATTCAGTCTCTGTCAGGTTAGATGAGAATTGTGTAGCCCCGCCACAAATTCTCAGAGACTGTGTTCTGGACTTTGACTGGACATCTTTTTGTCTTCAAACCTTCCAAAAATCTTTTCTGACTTACATCGACCCTAACCACTCTTGCATATTTAGTATTGATCTTCTGGATAATTTGTAGTATTATGATATCTGTAGTACTTACAGATTTTCTGTACCTCCCTTGACTTTAAAATCTATTCTTTATTAGCGGCAACTCAACCAGAAGTCTCTGCAGAGCATGTGAAAAATATTGCAAGAAAATGCAGCTTTGGAAGCTGAAATAAGCACAACTACGCTTCACACAGTATTAGCTGGTGTTTGCAAAGTGATTAATTTTTCTGACCCTGATTGACTCAAGAGCAAAGATAACCAAGAGCCTGAATGACACATGTTGCGGTAGTGCTGAGAAGTTTTTTTATTGTGTGTATTTGTATGTTTTAAAATATATTCTTTGTTTGCACTACTAAGAGCAGGGTTACTTTAGTCACCAAAAGGCCACACCAGTCTTCAGAAAGTATGTTATTGCAGCACAATAAATAATATGAACAAATAATCAAACAGACAGAAAAACATCTCAGACGCAAAGTTGTGCTGTTCAAATTTTGTAATTATAAAAACATTTCACATTTTTGAGTCGTTCAATAAAAAAAAAAAAAAAAAAAATTCACAGCTTCCATTAAAATCAACATACTCCACAAAAACAAATGAATATGCAGTTGAACAAAATGGTTTTATACATTTGATATTCTGAGCTAGGAGACAGAGAAAAGCACAAGTAAAATGATTTACAGATATAGGTGAAAACAATTGTTCGCCATCCGTTGAAGGATGTCAAGGTCACTCATAACATGAGGAGGGAACACAATAACGATACAGATCCGCACAGTGGGTCACAAACAGGAGAATGACAGCAGAGATCATCAATACTTTTAAAATTACACAGCTGATTTAAAAATTTAAGTGCAAGATATCATAAATAAATTATTTGCATAAATATGTCGATACAAAACAAAGCACAACAGTCAATTTGCAAAGCTGCTTTGGCACGATTGGAGAGTTACAGTACTGAAATAATTAGGTCCAAACGCAAAATGCACTGTAGAATTTATTGTATGTTACCAATGTGCCCCATATCTTTCAGGTCTAACACCTCATTCAGTCAAGATGCAGGGCCCACACAAAACAATTTCCCTTATGAAATAAAAGATGGATGTCTTGGGATTACTCAAACTGGATTTTCATGTGTCCATCTGCCTATGGTTGGGTATTATATTTGATTGACTTTGGTTTCACTTAACCTACTACTGAAGAGGAATCCCTTTGAGTTTTTAAACGAGCAAGGCTGTGTCATACTAAATAACTAAACAGCCAAACGCTGAAGCAAAATCCCATCATTCCATTTGGGGTCAGGTACTGAAGTGCAGTTTGCTGCAGATAACTTACAGAATTGTGCTGAATGTCCAAGCTGGGGTTTACTGTGATGTTCTTTTATCAGATATTGTCTTATGTTTGGCTAAACACATTTATTTAGAAAGTCATAGGAATCGGAATTCTTACTAATTTGGGTTCAGAAAATATTTTATTTTTATTTCATTTGTTGCCCATAAAAATCAACAAATTAAGCTAAAAGGTTTTTCTCCATAACCCTTTAGCTCCTACGTCTAAATAAACACAGTTTACTGAAAGTAAATCAGTTGTAGATAACATTTTTAAAAAATACATGTGCATGTTTTCATTTCATTTGAAATAACATCGGCCAGCATGTCAATATGCATGTTAGATTTTGGGTTTATTCTCTTCAGCCCAGACATTCATGTGCCATTGTATTAAGATCCCTCAAAGAAACATTATAGGGTAAAGAGTGCCATCTAGTGGGACATTATCAAATTAAATTATTCACAGAAAGTTCCCACCTTTCATCCAGAGGCGTGGCATTAACATCCCATATCTAACATAAACACATACAGAGCACTTAAATTCAAAGTATTATGCAAAGATATTCAGGCGGCAGGCGATTCCAAATGTTTGTAGCCTGAAGAATAAAACTTTGGGATATTTAGACATACATACAATGTATAATATAAGCTATTGTTACAAAACACCAGTTTGATGTTTGATCCTAATTCATGAACCTCTGGTGATGTTTGACTAGTATTTGGTTGAAATTCTTGTTTAAATCCACCTTTTTGCTGTTGGTATTTCTCTACACACAGTTGTACAATCTCTTTAAAATAAGATTGCACTAAAGACCATTGTCAGCTGCTAAATAGAGCAACATAGGTTACGTTCACACAACAGGAAAATGTGATTGAATCTGCTTGTTTTGCCCAGTGCGACTTTCATCCGACTTTTTGAAAAATATCTACTTGTTCCCTATGTGGAACTAAATCGGCTTTGAAGCATCTGCAGTCTGAACAGTCATGTTCACTTTTATCCTAATTCATTGATAAATGACAGGCGTCATAATTCTGCATCAGCAGAAGCCAAAGTATCACTATCTTTGAGTCCAAAATCTTTTGTACAGTTGCTTCCAAAAGTATTCATGTGCTTCTCAAGGTGAAAATGCATTTGCTTGTGCTATTCATCTGTGATGATAGTCGATGCGCACATCATCATATATTTGCTATTGAAAGACAGACCTTTTGACCAGATTTCACAAATTATCCAAAGAAAAGAAACTCAAAGCTGAAACCCTACAGCCTGTCAGGACAAAAAAGCAAGACATCACATCCAAATTCTCTTCTCTCCACAATAATACAAGCAATATTTCCAAAGACGCAAGTGCAAAGACTGAAAAAGAAAAACGCTCACAACTACACAAGCCGAATTTCTGGTGAGAGACTGACCGGTACAAACGTTTGACTGAAGTCACACTGAATAAAAAGGCACATGGCAGCCTGTTTGGAGATTTCCAGAAGACCCAGCTGTGCTCTCCAAGAACAACATGACTCATTAGAATGTGGCTTGATCAAGGCAAATTTGGAAAATGTCCTTAAGTGAAGTCATTCATGCCACTGATACAGCTGTATCACTTCACAATAGCAGAGACTTTGTAGAACTGTGCTGTTAGCATTAAGCTAAGTGCTGGGAGATAATGTGGTAACACTACCATTGTGATGAGGTTGGAGTCTGAATAAGACCAACATGGCAGAACTCCCACAGCTGTTTTTACGCTCCGCCACCCGGCTCCTTTGTTTCAAATGTTTTATACCTTTAGAAAACACTCTGACTCTATCATGCACAATGGGGAGCGAACTGTGTTTTAATCCCTTTTAGAGACTGTGGAAGCTCTCACTAAGAGAGACTATCCACAGTCTAGTTGAATTTATACATCCTTGAAATTTTCTGTTCTCCCTGAAGGCATCCTAAGAGCATTGAAAGGTCAGATATTTGATTTGCACCAACAACACATCAATAGCTGCTGATGGATCCTATCCAACAAATTTTCCCTGCAATTATCATCCCAAGAATGAAGCAAGATAATGGTGGACGTTTGCTCTGGGGTTCCTTTGGGACACAGATTTCATAGCAGAGGACAGAATTGTCATAATCATTTGTAAATATTCTTGAAGCTAAACTACTGCAGACTACGACTATAAAAGAGGACAAGAGACACTGTAATGGCTCAAGACACTAGGGAACGAACAACATTGAAAGACAAACGTTTCCACCACTCGTGGCAAAATCCAACACACAGGACACAGTAGCAGCGACTGCCAGAAAAGTTGAACATTATTATCTTTCTTGTGTCATGTCACAAGCCCAAGTGTGAAGGTTTACATGTATGTATGAGCTCAAAATTTCCCATGAGCATTTTGCCATTAATGTGCCACAAGAAAGGCTAGACAATGGTGCTCTAAGCTCAATAGGAGATGAATGTAGACGGAGTGATGTCATCTCCTTTGTGTCGAGCCCCCAACAGAGTGTACACTCAAGACAAAGCTGGAGACAAGGCATGTCCAAGAATGCCCCTGAGCTGTAAGAGTCTATTAAAAGTTCAGAGTTAAACATAACAGATTATCAACAGAATCTCATGTTACCGGCCAACTCAATCAGAGTGAGGCAGAATCTGTCAGGAAGACTGGAATCAGATGTTAATATCCAAATGTGCAGTTTCTAAAGACATTTCCAAGATTGCACACTACAAGTTAATGTTTTTTTGTTTGTTTGCTTGTTTTAGGAAAAACTGTCTAGCAGCTTTCAAAAAGGGACATATTGTGTAAGCTAACTAAGAAAATGGTAAGAATATGAATGTTGCATTAAAGAGTTGAAAGCACAATAGTGGCTCAATACTTTCTCTGGCGAAAGGATGCTCTGCTTCACTGGCCTTAAGGTTTCTTGCAGCATCTTAAACATGGCTTTAACTGTTCTTAGAAAACCGATCATATCTTCCAGTCAGTCGCTGTAAAACAACGGACGAACAGGAGATTCCCTTTTTTTTACTCTTCCAAAAGCATAAAATGTTTCTGTGAAGAGTCTAATCGATCTTTGACAGATGGTGTTAAGATGATACACACACCATCGCAGCCGGACTTGAAGTCATTTAACTGATCAGATCTGAGTTATTTTTAGAGATGAAAAGCAAGGAGAAATAACTTTGTGAGGCTTTTGCTGAGTCAATCAAACATACATGTCATAAACACATGCAGTCCAAGCACAATTTCATTCTTAAAGAGCAGCATGTTAGAAGTGCTACACACCCTGTCTGGGTGTATGTTATGTGCATTTGTGCATGAAGGCATCCTGGGTATTTTTTTTAAATACACAAACAGAAACTCTGTATTCGGAACGGAGGGTCTGAGATGTCATAACCTGGCATGCAGGTTGATAATGACGCCATCTTCTGGCAGATCTTTGATTGGCAGGTCGCTTGCGTGCTCTGTTCCCTGGTCTGTGCTCTCGCAGCTGGTTTGAGGAGACTCTGGAGGCGGCTGGTAGAGAACGCTGGCGACGAGGAAAAAGATGGTACCCAAAAGCTGAAACAGGACACAAGTGTTAATTACTGGCTTGAAACAGCTGGATCTGTGAATACTGACGCATGAAAAGGCACAGGTCCACTGTAATGTCTATCATTATCTTCCTTGAAATGATTATTTATTTTATTACAAGTTGGCCTAAATAGTCTATATTCCACTGTAATCAATACAAGCAAAATTCTTTTGAAAAAAAAGACGTTCACTCATGTCTAAACTGAGCTGTCCTCATCTCCTCAAGTGGGAACACAATATGACACAGAGACTCTGCAGCTGCTGTCCTCTCATGTAGAAGTTCATCTGAACTATGATGGCTGATAATCAGCACAGAGAGATTGTGCTGGAAATGTAAATCAATTATCCGACGGGAGGCATCGCTCCAGAACCATAGTGAGGAACTATTATCTGTTCTGTGCCACCTTCTTTCATTGTTAACATCTTCAAAGTGAAATGGTGTCTGAGTAGGAATATTACCTTGAAGATGATTCCTGCGACAAGTGTGTACTGACTCATGGCTGAGTTGTGATAGATGTGGCAGGAGCCTTGAGCGCCACACTGATCTTCCCACAATAAGCAGGAAATATCAATCACCGAGCCAAATGCAATTGGTCCTGGAATACTGCCTGAATGGAAAGCAGTGATACGATTACAGTTTTTATGGCTGCGATTTCGAGACGTAAGGCATACTCAGAGAAAGAATCAGACCTACCAAGTGTGCGCACCACTATCCACTGGATACCAAGAGCAAACGATCTCTGACTATCGGGAACACACCTGTACAGAAAAGGGTTGGACAGATATAAAAACAAACTTCAACAGAAATTTCAGTTCATGGCTGCCTGAGTAAAAGTCTGCTTTTTGTTAACTCATATCCAAGGATGTGACTTTTAGGCTTAAACACTTGTAGACTATTGCCTTAAGTTTGCCTCTAACTCACTTTCTTAAGGGCTCAGCATGGCCAAACTGCTGCTCACATGATGGTCACATAATTTTCGGACATTCGCTTTTGCACAGACCCTTCACGGTGCACAACGGGGTTTACTGCAGCGAGAGTGGTTTCACAGGAGTCAAGCTCCTGTAAATGTTTTACCATGTGTTCAGAAAGTGGACTATTACAAGTTACCCAGGGGAGGTTTGACAAGCAAGGCCAGGTGAGAAAATGATGTGATTTTCAACATGTACCTGCGACAATGACAACTGATTTCAGCAGTTCAGCTTAACCACACAGAGCCCACTGGTGTTCTCTAATGTCTTTGATGCATTTACTACATGCACCAGGATTTACACTGGAAGCTCTTTCCTGCCATCTAGTGATTAAAACAGTAGATGGCAGATTATGTTTGCTTTTTTCTCATTTTCACCCTGATGTGCTATGTCAAGTAAACCATTTCTACCGAATTTAGCATCTGTTTAACAAAAGCGTCCTTCTGTTGTTGTGACACATACCTGAGAGTGGCAGTGAGAGCTGGGATGCTACAGAGAAAGGTGAAACAGATGATGACGAAGAGCAAGGAGAGGAAGACGGGCATGTGGTGGCAGGAGCTGCTGCACTTCCCTGTCAGAGCGAAGCCCTCCTCACCCCACGACACGTTCCCCACCACACAGCTACACCCAGAGTACACCTGAAACACAGACACAAGTATGCTTGGTTATACTGTTTTTCATTGACCTCTTTGTTTTTTTGGGGTTTTTTTTCCATTTGTATTTTGAGAAAATGTTTATTTTTCAATGAGGTTTTGCTACATGTCTCTTATTAAAAAAGGCAGGTTCCTTATTTTTCCTGTTTCTTTTCCAAAAATGGGCAATTTTGTTAGAAATGTGTAAATGTGAAGTTACATGTGTTTATCTAACTTCACATTTAACAAAAAAATTAACATTTGCATTTCCCCAAATGTAGATTCTGTGGCAGAGCTTTGTATTTTGTTTCAAAGAGCTCTCTTCCTCTTGTTTTTTTTTTTTTTTTTCAGAAATATGTCACTGTGGAGTACAATTTCTCGGAAGTTAGAAAAGCAGAACAAAACACATCATTTAAAAGATGAACATTGACGTTTCTCCAAATATAAGTGCTGAAGCGAAAGTGACAACTTTCTATCCTTCTAATCAACTCTGCCACACCTGAATGTCTAAACACAACAGACATTCAAGTATCTGCAGGTGATTCTGAACTGCCTCAGTTGTCGCCGGGATCAAGTTCTTTCAAGCATCGAATAAAACAAGCAGTGTGTGCTGTACCTGTCTGCCTGTGGACGGTTCTGTGTGGTTGATGGAGGTGCAGCCGGCGTGGCACGGCGAGTAATACATCACCCCGTCCGCTCCACACACCGGGTTGTAAACTTCTCTGCCACAGTTACAAGCTGCATTACAACTCACTGTGAGGTTCATGTCCAGAGAAGAGCTGCAGAGTGAAGCAAAGGAAGAACGGCAGGAAGAGACAGACAGTGAGAAACAGGTGGGAGCAGAGAAGAAGGAATTTCGCCAAATCTGTTTAAATTTGGCTACTGCCATTTTATTATGTGATCCATTTTTAGCCATTGGCTAGCGGATAGGAGGAGAATAAATGTGGCATAGCATTTTAAAATTACGTGTACTGAATTTTCTGAACACAATGACATTAGACTGACGTCGTGTATCAGTACTGAGATTTCAGGTACACACTGAAAGAGCTTCTGCTCAAGTAAAAGTAGCAGTACTTCAACATACTTTTGCTTAAACACAAGTAAATAACAACTATCAATGAAAAATGTATTTGTTTTTTTTACTCAAGTAAAAAAAACAGAGAAGACATAAGATACATGCAAATTCTGGTATTTTATTAAAGATTGAAAACAATACAATAAAGTAGTAATGTAAATCTACTAAAGTAAAGTAGTAGTGTAAATCTAATTAATAGTCTATTCCATGAGCTGTGCCATTATGATTCCTCAGAATGTGAAGTTGTTGTCATTACAAAATGTTTGAATCATTTTGTAAAATTGAAATGCTATGGACTTTCTTCTTGCTACAGTTAAAACTCAGTAACAGAATAGAACGTTGTCAATTCCCTGAGTGAGAATTTCTTTTTAAAGTTCAGATGTAGATTCCAGAGAAACAAGCTGCCTCAGTTTATCTTCTACTCTGTGGTAGATGGAGTAGATTACACCACAACATAGAGGTCTTTGCTGCTTCACTGGCTATGACGCTGCTTTCCTTTGAAATGAATGAAGCTATATCTCCTTGGGTTACTTCTCATTTTCATGGTGGGCTCTGCTCTCGAAGCTTAATGCATTATTCCTCTTAAACTGAATCACAATGAAGTCAGATTAAACTTTTATATTATGTATCTGGAAGGCTGCAGTTATAACAGATCAACTTATGAAGATTTAACATGTTATTTATTAGTTGTCAGATGCAAAGTTCACTGCTTTTGATTAGTTGGTCTGCCAATCAGGATTTTGACAGATTTCATATTTTCTTCTTGAGGACTTCTCAAAATTTCAGAAAAGAAGGTGACCCTAACTCTAAAAAAGCACTTCATTGCATCAAAGCATACAATATGTCATTAGTATTTAAAGGATTTGTTAATGTCAAAACATGAAATAAATTTAGGATGAAGAGTTATTCAGAATGATAGGGATGACAGCTTATAAAAACCATCTTGTAATGACATAAAAAAGTGGTAATAGAGGTGTAAGGATGCTAAACTTTCAGCTAGGGCCAAGCAGAAGGACATTTGAAATTGATTTCAGCCCAATATGGACAACTGGAACAAATGAAAGTTTCAGTCTTGTTGCTTTTTACCTACCAGGTGTTAAGAGAATAATGCTTACCTGTTTCTGAGTCGCGGTTTCTTGGGTTTGTCATACAGATGTTTGTAGTGGTCCAGTTGGTCCCTCCCCATCTGCCCCAACTGATAAGGAGCAGTGACCCCAGCCATGGGCACATTGGGGCAGTGGACGAGGAAGATGAAGATGGCGAGCAGACTGACCAGAGCACACATCATGCAGAAGCGTATGATACCTCGACAACGCAAGTTCAGCCTCTTCACGATGTAGCCGCCTAAAAAAGTGCCACCGCCCCCTGCTGGTACCACCATGTATCCTTAAGGGACACAGAAAAAAAAACCATTGACAGAAATAAATAAAAAAAATAAACAAATAAATAATTTGTCTTAGAAGTATATTCACTTTTGAATAAAAAAAACAAAGACGCAGTGAGCTGTGGCATCAACAAATTTTAAAGTTATTAGAAAATATCAATGGTCAGTGGTGAGCGCTGAAAATTTTGACTGGTCCTTTAAAGTTTTTGTCATATGATATGAAACAACCTCAACCAGGTGAATGAAAATAATTCCCTTTTCATGTTTTCCATTTTAAGCTAAATGGATTTTTGTTTATCGCTGAAAATGTATCTGGTGAGTATAACAGTAACTATAGTTTGCTTTTGCCCTAGTTACAGTTGGATAGGGGGGAAAGTGATAGCTAAGATGAGAAGATGTAGACAAAGGAAGAGAAGAAGACAATGAACAGGGGCTCCTTAGAGTGTACAGTGAAACCAGGACTGGGAACAGAGACAAAGGATGCAGTGAAAGAAAGAAACTGAACTGAAAGAATGCATTCAAGTCCACTTTTTGGTAAGAACAATGCACAGAAATACAGAATGGAATCTGATTCCTATTTCTCACTGGCTGTGAGAGAGTTTGAAGATAGTGGCACATATCTTAAAACTCTTTCCACATCTTTTTCACATATTAACTGGCATTTATCACCGGTGATGGCATGGTTACTTTGGAAAAGTAACTTTAATCTGACTACTGATTACTGTTTATGTCTGTTTATTAAGCCCAAAAACCGCAACCGGCAACTCATTAAATCTCCAAGGGTTCTCCTGTGAGGATCTCTCTTCTGTGAGCTGTTGTGATGAACTCTGGCTACAGTTGCATTGTTGCCTTGCAGCAACAATGTCTTGGGTCCTTCCTTACAGTTTGCTCTATATGTGCGAACTATATGGAGATTGGATGTTCTCTCTGTGCTTTCTGCTCTGGATTTATCCGACAGTCCAAAAACATGATTAGCTATGTTTCCATCCAATTGTCCTGTAAATTTTGAGCACTCTTTTAAAATGCTCCAATACAGGAAATGCAAATCAGGCATGTTTCCCTTTACTGCTGTGAACTCAATCAACCAGGCTGTGCAAAACCTTCACAAGATGTTGATGCTATTCATGCCTGTAATAAACAAGATGCCTACATCCAAGATGTGTAGCGTTGACTACACATCTTGGAAAAAATTGAGTGTCCTCTCCACCAATCTTCAAAGTTTTTGTCACCAGCTGCAAAGGACTGCTTACATGTAATATTGGGTCGGATGAAGCTCACAGGGAGTCCTGGGGCTGTGTAAAGGCAGCAGGAAAAGGTGCCAGGAAAATGTTTGTTGATTGTACATTATCGTCACAGTTTTCAATCACAGTATCATAATTACATATTTTCCTGATATTGTGCAGCTCTGGTACTCAGCAAGACTGAATGCTGGGTCAACATCAAATGGTAGTTTCAGAAGGTTTACTTATGCAACCAGGATGTTGCTGTTTTGCTTTATCGCATTAAATCCAACAACCGTAATACATAGCCAAAAGCTACCACTTTGAAATAGTTGTATTGTACATTATATTACCATGTTGTCTCTTAAATGTTGCTCTAAATTGTCTAAATGTTAAATGTTCAGCTTTTTTTTTCCCTCTTCATGACCCTGTAGAAAAAGGTGCAATAGATCTTCAGTCCTGTCTGCAACCCTTGATGCCCAGTCACCTACCAAACAAGGTGGCGGCTTCAGACGCACTGAGACTGAACTGGGACTCCAAGAACTTTGGACCAAAGGTGGACATGCCTGCGATGAGCGTGGCCTCGGTGGCTCCCGCCAAACACAGGAAGAGGAAAGTCGGGTTCTTCAAGAGAAGCAGCACAGATCTGAAACAAGTTAGAGAAGATCGTCAGCGTGTGTGTTCTCACCGTGGGTAAATAAGCCTAAGCTTTATTTTTTTAATTAAAACAGTCCGCAGTAATCTCCCCAGTGTGTAGACAGATAATCACTGCACTGGACCTAAAGATAAATAATCACGTTACGTCATGTTTTGGGTAATCCTGGCAAATCCCGAAAGAGACTCAGTAAGAGATGACGTCATTCTACGGGCTTATAGTAAGCGCTGTTGTAACCTAAAGAGTCAGAGGTGTCTCTCACCTGCAATGCTCTGCTCTAATTACTGCTATGCAGAAGTTTCAGCCATTTGAAACATTTTGTAAAGAATCTACTCATACTTACATAAATGTTTGGAGTTTATATGCAGGACTGATAAACTTTCTCACAGATTTGTCATTTACTTGAGAAAATATTTGAATGTGAAGTACATCTTTCAAACTGTAATGATTCAATCAGATTCCACTTACAGTAAAAAGGAACCTGTCACTATCAAGCTCTTTTATTTCAGGGTTTATGCATCAGGTCTAAACAAAAGAGGTCTTGTTTGTAGAAGGTGCTGGGAGTATTTCGAACCTCAAGCGTACAGAAATGCAGAACAAATTTCAAAATTGCCATGTTAAGCATGTTGTAAGTGAGGGGGAAAAAGCCATGGGAAGAAAAACAAAACATAACCCAGCAACAGAGGGAGAGTAACATCACCATGATCAAAATAAATTAGGACACACAGGCTCACATACAACATAGAACGCCAAGCAGCAATGGGCTCACAAGATAATATGTGGATGAAAATGCCACTTCCAAAGAAAGATTAGTCACAAGTGGAAAATATTACTTTAAGAAAGTTTACTTATTTTATTCTTTATCTATTTAATTTCCCTGTGGGATCAATAAAGTATTTTTAGATTAGAATTTGAATTTGAAAGCCTGCAGACTGCACAGGAATGGATGGGCCACCTACAATTCTCCAGTTCAGGCAATGCAATGCTGAGAAAAAAATAATGGCTCCATCTTAAACTGTAGGCCCCAGTTAGCATGTGACATGAATAAAATTCATGACATTAGAAAAAGACCAAACGAGCTTGTTTGTCTCTCTACAATGAACCTGGCAAGAGGACATGAGGTTTGGGAAGAGGCCATGTTTGGACAAAACCAAACATCCTACTAATACAAACACTTTGTGCCGATTCTCAAGGCTGGTCGGGATTTAAGGATTTGGGGTTATTTTGTACTCATACTATCTTCACAATTTTTGTTACTGAATTGACCATGAATTCCTCTGCATAGCAGAATTTATTGTAGAGTCAAATGTTATGTAAGTCTGTCTGGCAGCCAAAACATTTCCTCTCATGAAACCGGGTAGCATAACAGGACAATAATCCCAAACACCAAAAACAATGCTAAGCAAAAAAAAAAATATTACTCTTATTTAGGTCAGCTTCAGACTTTCAAGTCCTTTTGGGACAACAGATGTAACATTTTTATTGATCAGAAGTCATATTAGCAAACTAGAAAGTGAGATGACATCTACCAACAGCAGTCATTATTTATGGTGAGTGTCTTCATTGTGTCATGTTGGCCATCTCTCCTGAAAAGCTAAATAGCTGGCAGGTTCCCACACATGAGTTGAAGATGACTCCAAAAAAGTCTGTTGTGTCCAAATCAGACACAACAGTTTTAATTAGACCCCTACCTCGGCATGTCTCTGACAGATTTTCCAAACTGAGGGTCAGAGGCTGTATTGTGGCTTCCATCTTTCAGCTGGTGGGCCTCAGACACTCGCCCTGCCACATGCTCCTGGGAGCCTGCGTGGAACCGGAACGAGTCACATTAGGCTACGATTGATATTTTTGTCTTTCCAAACCATGTCATAATCCAGTGTGAGAGGTAGAGTTTCTGTTTAGGATATTAAGCCAAAGTAGGAGTGATGAAGCGGTGGGTATGAGACGTACCTGGCAGTTGTTGTGGGTATCCAAGGATGGGAACAGCTACCAGTAAAGCAGCTGCTCCTCCTGCTAGGAAGCCAATCCACCAAGCCCCAACCCAGTGAGGGTTTTCTGGAGTCATCTCTGTTCTGTAGCAAGTAAAATGTTACTTACCATTTGACTTTTACCATGTTAACTTCAGGATTTTCTTACTTTTGCACAAGATTATAGTTTTTTTTTTTTGTTTTTTTTTTTCCTGTTTTGTTGTTTTTCAAATGTCTAAAGGAGCATTTTGATTTCTGGTCAGCTTTATTTGTGTAAGTTCAGATAAGTGGATTAGCATATTTTTTTTATTGTTTTTTGCAATAAATATATTAAACATGTGTTATTTAAATAATTTTAAATTGAATTTATATTTCATTTAAAGAGCAAATGCCATCCTATTTTGAAGCCTGAAAACCATGGATACTGAAAGTTTGTCAAATAAATCAATCCACAGTTGGGCATTTCATATAATGTAAATATAGCATAACATTTGCTTAAAGTGACTTTAAGCAAACTGGGGATCATCCTTAGAGTTTGATTTCCGTGACTGACTGTATTCTCACAATAATTTGACAGCTACATTGTTGTGCCAACAGAGTTGAAGCAGAGTTGCTGGTAAGTTGAGGAATGATTTTTTTTTTTTTTTTTTTTTAATAGAAAACAGATTTTTAGCTGTTTCCCTTCACTGGTTTTACACAGCCAGGACTTACTTGTATAAAGTAACCTGGAAACACAAATGTGTATGTAGAATAACAATGCAATCATCGTTACATTGTTGTTCTACACTGTATGATGGACCTTTCTTTTTTTCAATCTTTGTTAGATCATGTTACATGTTGTAATAACATACAATCAGTTGAAAACACACAGTACAGTATTAAATACTCAGTAAAATTCTGTTTTTTTTTCCCCCTCCTCATTTTAATCTGGTGATATTGTTAGTCACTCAAATTAGACTCACGCCAGATGAATCTCTGTGTAGATGTTGAGGAAGTAACCTCCCAGCAGGTAGCCTGCAGCAGGCCCCACAATAGCTGCTGTGTAGAAGATCCCTGGTGAGACAAACACCAAAGACACAGAGTCAGGGTGTGCTAGTACAACTACTTCCTGTTTCCTACTCACCTCCTGTCCCACAGGTTAAAAGGCCCCCATTGTTTTTTTTATGAGCTCTGAATCAAAGAAGGGGTTATTTTTTAATTAAAGAAAACAATTTTGATGAATAAGGCGTTCTGCATTGTGTGTGCTCGTGTTTGATGGGAGCAGGTTCTCTATATTCCATAGACAATATGGCAATTACTGGAAACAAGATACTGAGAGCAAATATTGTGTAAATTTGTTTGTGTGTAAATTCTTTGAACCTAATGAGTTCATTCATGGAGTTCAGTGATCACCTTCGGTAAGACCACTTCTGTTTGAATGAATGAATGAATGAATGAATGAATGAATGCACAAAAATGGATGCACATAATTTAGGTACAAATACTGCAGAAAATGATGCTATGAAAGCTCATATATTAGCGATTCTGAGTTCCATTTTCCACAACTCTCAAATCAAAGATTTTTTAGCTGTTTGATTAAATCCTGCTTTAATCAAAAAGGATTAAAGTTCCATTATATTATTTTTAACTTATGTGTACTCAATTGTTAATAACCACAAAATCATTATCAATAATATTCTGTAGTAGAAAACGTTACCTCTACAGACTAATAAAAAAAAAAAAACATGCACATTTTTCATAAATTTGAATTTGTATAATTTAAGTAGTAGAATAACATGGAGAGAAAAAACTTTCCTTTTTATAACATTGCTTTTTTCGTATCATGAAGGCATATTTATGTTGCTCTGTCAATTTACACAAATGTGTACTTGTTTTTTATGATCAGTTTTAACCAACATACGCTGTGTATTTGTTGCACACAAACACAGAACGGCGTTGTACACAACACTCACCCATGTAAACGGGTCCATAGTTGGAGCTGACATTCTCATCCAGGTATGTGACCCCTAACGTGTACAGAGGCGTGGCGCCGATACCGTGCAGAAACTGTCCCAGCATGAACACAAAACGATAACTCGACAGTCCTCCTCCCTCCTTGTTCTGGCACTGGCTGGTACTGTTGGCAGAACACATTCCTATTTGCTCCTGCAAACTGACCAAGTAGGGAGGAGCAGTGAAATGAGGCAAGGAGAACACCAAGGAGCCCAGCGCCATTATGAGTATGCCCCATCCCAGCCAGCGGGGCTTGTGTCCAGTACCACCAAAGTAACTGACGAAGGCCAGGCAGACACAGGCAGCAATGTCATAGGAGCTGGCAATGAGACCGGCCTGGTAGCTGGGCAGGTCAAAGCGTCGCTCGATGGAGGTCACCACTGTGTTGATCAAGCCGTTGACTATCATTCCCTGGAGAAAAGAGGCCACACAAAGAAAGAACAGCACCCAACGAGGAGTGTTGAAAACTTGGATGATGTTAGGCTTCAGAGCCCCCCAACCGCAGAGTTGATCAGAGTGTTTGGGTTTTAGAGTCAACTCCAAAGGAACCTCTGTATCAGGCTGACTGCTCTCTCCATATAACTGCCCCGGCAGCATCGAAGCCCTTGTGAAAATAAGGGCTCCAGCAAAGTCATTAGCTCCTGAGCCACCGGGGCTTCTAGGACCAGACCCTAGAGGGCTGCCTGTCTGGGAGTCCACAGGACTAGGGGTGTCCAAAGAGAGGCCCCCATTGAGGGGACAGTCCTGAAGGTCCAGGAGCTCCTGCCTGGAGCTGAAAGAGGCGTCGGCATTAAGCAACACTGGCATCACCCCTCTGAGGGGTACTTTGGAAGTCCTGTGACGGACTTGAAATGGGAAAGAGATGTATTTTATGTTTAGCGGCCCTGAGACAAAAAGTTGAGGGAATATAGCTCCTGCCAATCTTCAGTTGGGCTCATCTCGGTTTTTTCTTCTCCTGCTCTGTAATGCTGCACAGCTCATGCATCCACAGTGATCAAAACCGATGTTTTACAGGGCTAAAGACTTGCAAAGACTCTTCAAAGGTTTATCCACATTAGGTGGTAGAAGATGGAGAGAGAGCCAGGTGAACGGACAAATTAATGGCATCCTGTAAAGAGAAAATAGCGAAAGTTAGAACAAAGTCAACAAATGATCAAACAAACAAATAAACGTACACCATGTTTAGCTCTTAGGCATGTAACTTCTTCAAAAATTCAAGGAATAACTCAATCTCATCTTCCTTCTCCTTGATGGACACTGATTTGTCCATCAAGGACAAATAAGTCCAAAGAGGCTGATGCAGATATTGCAGCCCACTGAAGGTTATATAGGAAAACATTTACAATAATCATAAGAACTGACCAAAGACCAACTTATACTCACTATAGGTAAAGTATTGCCAGTAAAATCTATAGACTGAATGACTGATGAAACATTTTAACTGCTGAGTGCTGGGATCAGTTCAGGACTTTGTCAGTCTCACCTGGACAAAGTTTATACCAAAAAAGGACAACTGGATACATCGAGTCTAGTTGTTTCCAGGGCAATATGATTTTAATATCAGTACTGAAAGATTTTAATATCAGGAATACTCAATGAGTCTGAACCTTTTGGTTATTAATTAGCTTAAATGCACAACACAAATTCAACTCCACCTTTTAGGTTTTGTCTTTTGGTCCTTGTGGAACCAGATTCAAAACATTGGAAGTAACTTTTAAAATCATAGTTTTTCTCAACAAAATCCAATTTTTTTGTGGACGTCTGGTTCAACCACAGGAAACAATGTAAAATATGCTTTATATTTATGTTTGCCACAAAAAGTCCATTGTTATTTTTCAAATGTTAGATTTGGACAAAACCAGAATTCAAAGCCTTCCAGGAATAGTGTATTTTGAGATAACCACTTTATTCTGATCAGACTTTTGATGTCCTTGCAGAAGGAAAGCATGAAGCAAGCAATACATCTCAATCAATTAAGGAAAGGTTAAATATAGACTGACGAATACATTCAAGTCTACAGTAAAATAAAAATAAAAAAGTTTTTACTAAAACGCAATGCTCCCATGTGGGTTAGTCAGTCGTGTTGCAAATAAGCAACATGACTGACTGGAACATTAAAGAATAACTTCCCCAGGTAGAACATTTGCCTGATACATGCATTGCTTGGCCACTGAAAAGCTCATTGTGGGCAAACATTGAAACAAACCCAAATTCCATTGACAAACTGTGAAGCTGAAATAATTAACTGCAATATTTTCATAATAAATCAATAATAAGATAAATGTAAAAGTGTTTCTCACACTGCACTCGGTAAAATGAAAAACCTACACATTTAAGGTTTTACATAGTAAACAACATATATTCCACAATATGTTCTCAGGCAGTGTTTTGATAAGTTCATTTATAGCTTTAGAAAAATAGAATCATCAATAATGGTAGTTTCTTTCACTTTAGACACAAACAAGTACTGTGATGCAAATAGAAACACACAAGTTGGAGTAGTGTGACTGTTTCCATCATATTAATCACAATTACCAAGATTCACTATTTGAAATGAAAATAAAATATCCATGAATATGTATCCTGTCTCCTACCTTTAGCTTTTTCTGTGATAGATAGATCTTGTGATGTTTAATAAGTAGAGAACATTTGCAGGAGAGAAGTGGCAAGAGGGAAAGTTGAAAAAGGCATCCATGCCCAGTGCTAAGCCTGTCTCTCAAAGCCTCTTATAAGTCTAACGCTGAGGCAGCACATCACCAGATTGGCCTCAGTGTCCGTCCCACTGAGCAGTCCCACAGGGTGGGAGGAGTTCTCCTGTTCTACATAATCCTCTGGAGGAAAGAAAAAGAAACTGCTCACCTGTGCTGGAACTTGTCACTAGAGCAATATGACACCAGCTACTGTCATGAGTTAGAGAAAAACAAGTAGGAAGTATTAAATGAACTCCATGTCATGTTGTTAGCAGCAAACAGGGTTATTGTTTTCTTCCCTCGCAAAATGAGGAAACTAATGAGCTACAAAGCCATGATGGGCAGTCATTAGTACAGAGACTAATGACTGCCTGTCATTAGTCTCTGTACTAATGACCCAAAAACCCCTGAGAAGCAATGAATAAAGACATTCACATCGAAATCTGTGTTGTCTTGTTTAGAGGAACATAGTAGGGTCATAAGTGAGTAAAATGGGAGCCAATTCATAAAACTAAAGTTCAGAATGAAAAACCATTTTAGGCTGTGCAGTATAACCAACTTCTAATGTCTGCCTGTGTATCTAAATATTGAAAATATTTGACTACAGACAGAATATTTTCTTGAAGGCCTTTAAGAGTATTTTAAAATGTCACCGCTGCCACCACATGTTTTGAGGAGGAACTGCTGGTACCGCCCCATTCGAACATCCAATTACTTGGTAGGGTTGCAGCATTGGTCAATCATTAGCCAATGATTGACCAATCATTTATTGGCACTGCCCCTGCCAATAAGACAAATCAGAAAAGTCACTGGAGCCAACTGACAAGAACATCCTTTGGAAAAGCCCACCATCAGAGTAAATTATGCACCGTTGGGATTAGTATATATAAATGTTTCAGTTAAATGCCCAGTGCAGGATTTTGAGTACAAGAAATGGAAAATCATTCTTTAAATGACTGGCAGAGACCTTCCCAACAACAGCAGAGCCAAATGAATGGGACGGGTTTCCTGCACTTCTACTGTGTGTTCAGCCAGCCTCCTGTAATCAGCAGGTGGTTTAGAAGATTTAGAACAGTCAGCAATCTCTACAATCCAATTAAAATCACACTGACACATTGACAGATAAAATTGAATTTGTTCACCATTCTGTGACAGCATATATGAGGAAGATCCCCGAAAGTAAATTCACAAACTGAATTGACTTTAAAGTCAAGCTGTGATTGGATGGGAAGGCATCGGGGAGTGGATTAATATCAGCTGATGATGGGATGATTAGAAATGGGAGTGTCCTGAAAGGGGAACCAGGCCATTGCCCAAAACAATGCTCTAATATGAGGCAGCACCTTCCTGCCTCACTGTTTGTTGTTTTGAGGCCAGCAATGGAAATGTTCTCATAGGCTTTTTTGGGGTCCAAATCTCCATCTTGCTGAGATCAGAGTGGGGAGTTGTAATATTAATAAGCACAGGGTTTTGCCCTTCCCACCAGCTCCTTTATCTACTCACAGGAAAGTTATTTGTTTTGGAATTGGGAGTTTTTCCTCTGTGGTACACAAAGGCTTTTGAAGTATGAACCCAGAAAGACTCCCATGCATAAATATATTAAGACAAGGTAAGGCTTTAGCTGTCAATCTGACTCAGAGATCACTTTAAATGACACTGCTGCAGTGAGATGTCACAAAAACAGAATATTTATTGTCCTGAAATATCAATCTGGTAAAACTGCAGTGCAGGTCTGACCCTGGGAACAAGTTGCTGTGTTTGATTACTTCATTCCAGGAACCAGCTCTTTTATCCTAAAATTAGAAAAGCATCCATTCTCAAATGAGGCAAAATGGATTATGTATTTGTCCCTGTTGACCCTGAACTCGTTCTCAGGCCAAGGTAAAAAGAAATGGAGAGGAGAAAGAATATAACAACTTTATTTAACTGTCTTCTTATTCACTGCATATACACCACTTAAAATGAATATGTTTTATTCCATGTTTTTCTAACAGATAGTTCATACAAAGAGAAATCTGTGACATTCCTTCTGAAACAATCTCTCCAGAGTCTGATGTCCTCTCTTATGCTTCCTTCTCTTCAGCAGGATTTCTGTCTGGAAACTGAACATCTATTTTCAGTTTTATGACTTTTTTTTTTTAAATTTGCCAATATTTTCAAGGTTTCATAAAGTTAGACACTCTAAAATGGTTCTCAGTGGCTTTGGAAAACAACGAGGCCCGCAGCATCATACATCATCAACTGTAGGCAAGAGGTGCTTTTCCACAAACATGCTTTGTTTTCATGCCTTAAAACCTATGTATAATTTTCCTTAAATTCATCATAAACGCTCATTTATGATGAAGGCCAGTATGACATCAAAATGTTTGCCTCCATCAAGTTTGTTCACTAAAGCTGAAAACTGCTCACCGAGGCTTGCATGCACTAATTTGTGTGTGAAATTACATGAATGTTTGTGGATGCAGTGTAAAAAAATATGAAGTTCAGAGTTTGACTCATATTGTAGTTATTTGTTTTTTGTTTGTTTGGAAAAAAAACCCCAACAAAAACTACAGTCCTCCCTTTATAAAGTAGACAGTCATGCTCCAGTCAGTCGGTGGCGTTCGCAGCGGCAGTGGGATTTCAGAAGGCACTGACCCAGTAATGTTCTTCCGCTTGGCTGCAGGTCAGACAGCAAATGCCAATCGTCCCCACAGGCAACAGACAGCCCAGCTCGTTTAGCACTTGTCTCTAAATGAAAACGTTCCAACTGTTCCCTCGGACATTCGCTACCTTTTTTACTGCAGTGCTGTCTACACCAAGGATAGACAAAAATGAATCTGCCTGTAGCTACAGACTCACACAGACACAAAGCAAGCATCGACGTCCTGACCGACATCTTCTAGAGATTCCAGCACAGTACTGCCTTCCAGTGGAGGGCAGTACTCCAATAGAAGAGAGGGCTATTATTTCAAAATGTTCACCTTACATTTTAGGAGAAAATGTAAGGTGAAATAAATAATTCGTTGAAATTGAGAAAAGTAAATACTAACTGAGTGAGAATAAGGAAGTACTTTTTTTTTGCTTTTTCTAAAGTTTTTTCACAATAAGGTTTTGTATTATAGCAACTGTCAATCTAAAGTAAGGAAACATCTTCAAAAATCCGACAGATGTGATTATTTTCAAACAATAAGACAGTACTAAGTATAAAAATATTTAACATAAACAATTTAAAAAAACATGGTACTCTGTCAAAGATGGGTCTTTAAAACTGCTCATTTATCTGAAATTCTAAACTTGATGCAGGAAACAAAAACTAGCAATTTAAAAAATAAAATAGTTACAATGATCACAAAAGAAAATGGCCTGGCTATGATGAGAATTCTGCAATACACTGGCAACCCATCCAGAGTCAGGTTGCCAGTCAGGTTGACCATTGGAGATCGGTACCAGCAACACCCATTGACATAACGGTGTAAGATAATGGACAGATGATGAGAATTCTAAAGGGAATATATTATGTACTTTCCAACCACATAGGGCCATTTTAAGAAATGCTGTATATGCCAAATATTTAAAAGAAATGTGACTTCACATCTGATGCCTTCAAATTGGCCTCCATATCTTTAAAAGAGCTCCAAATTTTTCAGACATTCCCCATTAGCACGTCATAACAACAATGCTTCTCCATGATGCTGCTTACAACTCTAGGGGCATCAGACTGAGAAGCAGTTCGTATGATGACTTGTTCAAATTAACGCCACTCAGCTCCTCCAGACTAGCTAACAGCAATTATCAAACACCTGGTGGAATTGTATTCCACTCCTGATACAAGCTACTTGTTAGTGCAATGCTGGTAAAAACGCTGTTAAAGGGTTTATAAAAGAGCGATGTTGTGCTAACTTCCTGAACGAGAGGTTTCAGAAGAGCTTTTAAAGAGACAGAGTCCTATTTTCAAGGTATTAAATTACAAAGTCAAATTTTGTTTAAGTCATATTTGATACATTCAGTATTTTTTTTACAACAGCTGAAGGTAACAGTTGCTTAATTGTGTTATAAAGTGATACTATTTGTCTGAAAATTGCATAACACTTCACCTTTACTGAAAAATACATATTTTTACTTTCATTTGAAAAGATGAGATTTTCCCTCTTCAAACTTTAAACACCAATGCGCTGAGATTTAATCCAAAAACAACGTATAATCATGACTGTAACTCTGTAAACTACTTCTACTGTTGCACTGCTAGTCGTCCTATACATTAAACCTTTAAAGTCACCACATGACCTTAAAGGTCATTGGATAGAGAAACAAATATGGTTACTGTCCACCTTCCGGGAACTAGATTTCTGTTGTTTCACAAAGCCTACCACAAACAGGCTATCTTTTTTTTTTTTTTAACAAACGAATCCTCAGTAATGGTGAAAACTCACATGCCGAGGCTTGAAAGTTGTTGTGTTCGTGTCCGGGTTCATCACACAGAGTATCCACAGAAACATGTGTTTCTGTGAACTGGGTTGGAGAGTCTCATTACATTAAATCGCATCACTTCTGCTCATCAGACCAGAAGCAGAACTCCATGTGAGATCACAGCGGTATCCTTAAAATAAATGTAAGGTTCCATGTGAAAACAGACCTCCTAAATATCCTAAATATGCAGATCTGAGATCAGCAGGAAGCACTGAGTCAGACCTATAGCAGTCCACACACAGATATTAATCACTCTGACATCATTGATGGTAAGACCCATACAGGATGTTCCATTACTTTAACAATTTTCACAAAATGTCATCCAGCTATGCCTTTTCAAGAACAAATGTTCAGCTCTTCATAATCTCAGAAAGTAAAAAGAGGATATGGCCCAAAGTATAAGAAATGAAAGTTTTAAGCTTGCAGACACATTATCCAATTTACGTATATCTGCAAATTACTAACATAGTTAATATACCAAATATAATAATATATCAACTTCAAATAAGTAAACTAATTTAGTATACTAAACTTCAAATAAGACAAAACTAACTTACAAGTAGCTTTTCAACAAGGACCTTGTTTTAAACTAATAATTCCATAATATTCCAGATTGGCAGATTATTCATCTTATGACATAGGGAACATGTCTTGTTAAAGTGAACATATCTGTCAATGGAACAAATACTTTTTCATCAATGTTACTGATAAAAAAAAATAACTATTGACATAACACAAGCTCTAGAACTTGCTGAAAAGTTACTTGTAAGTTAATTTTGCCTTTTTTAAAGTGTACTGAGATATTTGCACTAGAAACCAGACCAAGAACACTTAGTATTTTTGAAGTGATGGAGGACTGCTCAGTTCAACCTAAACCTAACCGAGTGTAAGCCCACACAGGATCTGTGGAAATACAGGTCATGCTCAGTCATGCTGACTGATCACAGTGACAGGATAACGTTATGAGTGTATGAGAGCTGTGTAGCAGCTGTAAACTTTAACTGAGCTGTTTCATACGCTGAAGGTCATAAATTAAATGTTGCGGCGTGAACACGTTTATTGTGTTTACACAATAAACTGAAAAAAGGTTTCATTAATATATATCTATATATATATAAATCTGTTTTAAAGAAACAGAATAAGAGGTGATACACAGTCCAGATTTTTAAAATATTCCTTTAGCTAACTGGAAGCTCAAGAGCAGAAGTTAACTTTAACTACAGCTGTGTTTCCAAGACCAACCTGTAAACAGTATGATACAAATCCTTTGTATTTTGACTTTCACTCTGTCACCCTTTATTTTTTTTCCACTAGGTGCTAAAAATGCTCCCACACGATAAAATTAAAAGTAGGGGAAGGCTTCTTCTAGGCTGTGATGAACAAGTGTCTAACATCAAATTAAGAGTTTCAAACATGGAGGCAGGTTGTCATCAAGCTCATGCTTTCATATCTAGGGCTCATGATAACAGCTCAGTATTACTTCTCTGTTTTCTGCAAAGCAACAGATCTGTGCGAGTTCAGTGCATTGATTGACACACTGAATGTCCAAACAGCAACAGCTATGTAGGTATTTAAGGTGGTAACAATTGTGACTTTTAATTCCTAGTTGTGAGAGCAGAAAACATCCAGCTAACCAATGAGAAGATCAGCTGGCCAAATATTTGATATCCTGTTCAACAGGTTTGTAACACTTTACGCCTGCAACCAACTTTCCATATTCTGATCAGAGGTTGGTTTCATGTTTCTAAGCAAACAACTGAATGTTGCTGTATATCCTAGAAAGATTACAGCTAACTGTCACAGTGGTTGGATCAAATGAGTGGATCTTGTGTATGACTGGAGTGACAGTTAGATGAGTTTAAGAGTAAACCTGCAAAATGAGACTTTTACTGCCATCTCATAAAGAATGTTTTTTTTCTCTCTCTCAGGAGATAGTAGATCCAAATCAGATAAGAGTATGCAAATGAAGCTATGAAAAACATTGACAGGCTGTTCTAAGAACCTGTCAGTCCAAAGTGACAGACAGGTTCTTGGAAATAAGTGGAAACATGACCTATTTCCACAGTCCTGCTTTCAGACGGAGTGAACCTGGGGGACACTTTTCTGTCCGTCTGCTGACTGGTTCCATCTTGATGTCTCTTTCTCCACTTTGATTGTTTGGGTTGCAACTACCTCAACTAAACCTTAACCACATCCTCAAAGATTGCAAAGAACACTACCATGCAATTCAAGATCTGTGTTGCATATGGGAAGATTGCAGAGCAATTTTTAAAGCTGTGTTGGAAAAACGGAGGAGAATAAAAAAAGCACAGGGCTCTAAAAAAAAACATCTGAGTACAAAAAATAAAAGAAGCAGCTCTAAAGTGATAGAGAAAACAATCTAAACCAACTTGGTTCTACGTAAAACGGTAAGTAGATCTTTTGTTAATTCATGAGTTCACAGTGATTTCTATGCTTCAATTTCATTAACCTTACTCAGGTCTGATTACTGCCAGACCTCTGAAATCAAAAATAGAACCTTCCTGACAACATTCATCCATCATCTGTACCTACTTGTCCTTGCAGGGTGCCGGAGTGGTGGGGGGCTGCCATCTATCACAATTGGTCATTGGCCAAGAGACATAATACATCCTGTTCACTCTATCAAACGGATACACAGGGGAAACAATGCACACTGTCATTTCGAGAGACCAATTGTCATATATGAGTCATGATTTTGCACTGTACGAGTAAACCACAGTTCCCAGAGAGAACATGCAAATCCCAGGCCAATATTTGAATCCAGGACCTTCCTGCTCTAAGTGGCACAGTGTTATCAACAATGCCACTGTGCACCTAATCATTTGGAAAAGACTAAAATATATCAAAAGCAACACATTATGCTGCAGTCTAGAGAAATTCAAGAGCTGATGAGAATCAAAATCAATGGCATCTATCAGTCTGGAAAAGTTACAAATGGCTCTTGATTCCACAATATGAGCAACAACGGTCTGTAACAGAGATCGAAGAAAAAAACCACTGCTGACCAAAAGGAACACGAAGGCTTGTCTCAAACATGCCAAAAGACATGTTGATGGTCCCAAAGCATTTCATCAGTATGTTATGTGGAATGATATGGCAAAAGTGGAAAGTTTTGTGTCCTATTTCTTCTCATCTGAAGAAATAGGACACTTTTTAGAGGAAGGAAATCATACAAGCAATTCAAAAATGGCAGTAGTAGAATGATTGTCTGGGTATGCTTTGCTGTTTCAGGCTGTAGACAACATGCCATGATAGATGGAACCATTGACCAGATTTATTTTTCCCCTAAATAAATACAACTATAACTTAAAAAAACAATGCTTTCTGTATGTCCTCAGATGGTCTTTTAGCCTCCCAAGTAAAATGTGGACTGGTCATGTGTTGACTTTCAGCTGCTTCCTTTTACTGCTGCTGTCACTCCAGAGCTTATTCATAGAAATGATTCCGGTCACAGAGTTAATTTAAGAAAAGGGAGTGATGAGTGAGCATGCGTCAACATTATGCTGCCAGAGGATTATTTCTTTAATCTGGATTTTTTACTTCAACATTCTATGAACGTGCATTCTGAATATTGAATCAACTTTCAGCTTTTGCTCCTTTATTTCCATTTTCACTTCTTTACATGCTGTCATAACCTTGCAAGTCTAAATACAAATAAAAATAAAAATGCTGTAAAAGTTAAGATATCCATTTAAATTGGACAAAAAGTTACATTTACAGGCATTAAGTTACATTAAAATTTCAAAATCTGAAGCAGCTCTAATAATTCTGCTGCTGTGAGCCCGGAAACCTTGCAGGAAGCATCAAGGATAGGCTTTGCATGGAGTTGGGCACCCAACTAAATTCTGCTCAGGGCCTCAAATACTCTCATGACACCTCTGTTTCACCTCGATAAACAAACAGTCATTTTGAACAAATCACAATAACAAGCTGTTTAAGATCTAAGACAAATTCTGGTTCTTAAAGAACAAAATTAAAACACATCCGGTCTAAATTTCAAAACAGTTTTTTAATGATTCTCAGACAGGGAAGTTGGCAAAAGTAGATCTCCATCTCTAAATAACTGCAGCTCGTCGGATCCGCAGCTTATGTCTGTTTTACTAGACGACTTAAAGTTCCTTTTTTTTCACGTCTGCTTCCGGCTCCTGAACCATTAGAGCAGAAAGACCGTCTCTGCGTCGCCACATCAGGGGGAATCCCTCTGCTACTCTGCTGCATGGCCTGATGCAAGCTCAGTCAGTCAGTCAGTCAGTCAGTCGGGTTCGGCCGCCAGGCTACAGCAGCGCTCAGGTTCTGCAGCCCGCAAATGAAACAAAGCGCAGACGGCGGAACCAAACGACACGTAGGACGCTGTGAATAACCTCTTTCTCTTCAAGGTTCCTAATATCGCACGCATGACGCGGCATGTCTGCGGTAGGTGCACGGTCTCGTACAATTAAAGAAATCAATGAAAATGTGCGATTGAGCAGAAAACACGTGATTGCACGGCAGACGTTCTCGTTTTGAGGGGAACCCTCCACAGACACGCATGCAGGGAGTGGATGATCCTGCGTCCTGCAGCGGTTTGAAGACGTTTTCAAACAGTCGACCTCATTTGGAGTCAAAGTGACATTTTAAAACGGATTCCAGCCTCAATAAAGGCAAATGCGCAGAACAGCCTGGTTATTGTCCGACCAGCGCTGAGTTCTGCTTTACATATTCCACATCACGCCGACGGATGATCTGCAATACTTATTTACTCACATAAATAAGTAAGATTCACACTCATATTATCACCAATATTTTTTTCAAGCACATTTCAGACTGAACGCATTGGGATCAGTGCAGCTCAGGTGGCTGATGCACCAAACAGCGCATCCTTCACAGCGCGGAAATACAGCAGCAGCAGCAACAGCAGCAGCAGCGTACCTTGTTATCGACCTTCATCAGCTGAACGGTCTGTCCAGAAGGGAGGCAACAGATGTGCTCCGTTTGCATCAACGCCGCCGCTCAGCGCCCGTCGCTCTGAGAGGAGCAGCGTAAGCGCTTTGTAAAAGAGGCTGATGGTCAGCCCTGTGGCGCTATCAGCTCTGGACCAATCAGTGAGCGCAAAGAGGAGAGACGAGCTGAAGCAGCGCTGTTGTCGCTTGACGAGCAGACTAATATACGACGGTGTGTTAGGGCCGCTGGAGGTAAAGGAAGTAGGAATTTCCCTCCGTCCCCCTCAAAAAAAAAAAAAAAAAGAAAAAATGAACATTTGTCTAGGACTAGGTTAATTTCAGAAATTCTCTAGGAAGAACAAGCAAACAAAGAAAAAACAAGAAAAATGTGTTTGTCGAAAAATTGCTCGAAACAAACCCAGAAACGTTGATTCATCTCAAACATTAATCTAAACCATGTCATAGTTTATAAAGTGAAACATGTTTTTAAAACATTAAAAATGGCGTTTCCAAAGTTGAACATTTCGATATCTGAGACAACCTTTCTTCTAGGAAATGTAAGACTTTTCAAAATGTCCCTGTTCTCTCTAGAAAATGTCTGAGTTTCTTTGCTGAAATGTTTTCAATTTTTCCATCTGCAATGACCCTCACAGGCCGTCCGAGTGGTTGGGAAAGCAAAAAAACAAACCAAAAAAAAAAATCAAACAAACAAAACAGGTGACTGAAGTGTATATATCCATACAACAGTGGAACATTTTGTTGATAATGTTGAAGAACACTATACGAGTCAGAATATTTAGCTAAGCGTCTTGCAAAAGTATTGAGAATAAAGAACGTTCCCTAAATTATTGCATTCAATTCACTTCAAAAATACTTCATCAACCCAAAGGGAACGTGACAATAATGGTTGAGATCATTTATTTATGTCTCCACATAAATAAAGAGCTCTTTGTGCAGTTAACACCAAGCTCATGTTGTATGAGAGAATCGTTATGAATTCTCAACTTACCTTCAAGGAGTCGGAGATGATGAGAGAAAATATATTAAAAATGATTCTTGATTGTTCAGAGGAAGACTGCCGTTCCTCTGCAGTCTTGTCTTCCGATGCCACACAGTGCTTTAAAACCAGTAGATAACATCCTGCCTGGTTTTATGGTTAACAAGCTTGCAATATCTTTACTGCTGAAAGTTAAATTGCTCCACATAAAATATCTCTTAAAGCTAAATTATTCACCAGCTTGTTTCATAAAAAGGATATAATTCTACAGCATAGGTTCAAAGAGTAATTTTTTAGGAGGTTAAAAGCAAGTCATATTTCACAGTGTCATGAAAAGGTGTGGTTGGAGGTGGTGAGGCAGAGGCTGGAGACCCAGGTAGGTGAAATGGTGAGTAATTTAATAACAAAAAAGCAGTCCAAAAAACAACAACAACAGTCCGCGGCCAGGCAGCACGGTTGAGCGGAAGCCAGGGCTCACACCGGTAGCAACTGGTCATACAGGCGGCTCAAAAGACAAACGTGTGACAAAGACAACTTACGACAAGGACCCAACGAGGAACAAAGACACAGGAGGAACTAAATATACTGAGGGTAATCAAGGGAACAAGACACACCTGGGAACAATCAAGGGGAAGACAGGACAACGAGGAGACTTGGGACACAGAAAACTCAAATAAACATAACAGAAAAACACAAAACATGACACACAGATAGTCCTCTTTGTTTATTTTCTTTTTCTTAGAAACTGAGATTAGTTTCAGAGCTGAGTTAGTCAGAGTGGAGATAAGAGAGGATTCCTGCCATGTTAAGACCGTTTCCATTACACCAGCGTCTCACTGAACATTTTTAAAAGACCTTTAAGGATGCAAGGTTAAAATATAGATACTCCACTGAGCAGTATGTCACAGGTTGGTGTGGTTTGATATACCATTTTGTCTGTTTCTATACAACAGACCATCATGCTGCGACATTCCTCAACCTCCTTCACCTGTAGGTCAAGGGACAATGGTACCGTTAGGGTGGAGCCACACAGTTCATCACTGCCTGTGACAAGAACAAGACTAGTGCATTACTTTTACCATCACCCTACTGTGACACTATGCTAGGAGTCTGGGGTTAACTCTCCTTATGGAGTAAGAATCCAATAGACCCGTCCCATACTGCTCAGTGGAAACAATGGCTTTCCCATGGGAAACTCCTTCATTCAATCATGAAGCTGGTTCAGAATATGAGATCAGAGATCAATTCATTTTTTAAAGTTGAAGTTCCTTTCTCGTTACACATTTCATAGATTAAACTCTTCCTGCTTTTGACTGCTGACACTCTTGGGGAAATATAAAATATTAAACTTGTTAACCTGTTTATTAAACTTATTGTTTATCAGCTGATGTTACTTTCAAATATTGAAAATGAAACTATTCTGCATTTCAAAATCCAAATTTGTTTTCTTTGCTACTCCTGTGAGGTTAAAATCAATAGTCATAACATCACCAGTTTGATGTAAGCTTATTACCAACAAGGCTAATAATGGTAGCTACATTTCTTAGATAGCATCTTTGACGTGTTGCGATGGTGAGACTCAAATGAAAATATGCTCAGGGCCCCAAACAGGCTTGAACTCACCCTGTTCACTATCTGTGTGTTTTTTAATGATGTTGGAGAAAAAAGGCTCAACAAACTGAGTGTTCAAATTTGAATGAAACAGCATTTACAGCATCGGAGCATAATAATAAAAACAATAGCCGATTTGGTTTTATCATGTTTATCTAATGAGAGTATTAGCTACTGTTATGTTTGAAAAAGGGAAGGAAGAAGTGAATACGTATTTAATCCTAACCCTTGTATGACATTAATGAAATATATTACCTACTGACTCAATGATTATCCAAATGTGTAATCAAAACCATGTTAAAATATCCATGTGCCTGTTCGATATACTGTGTTAAAGAGCCAACAATAAACAATATTACATTGACAAGATAATTACAAATTACATGAGACAAGAAAAAGTACAGATAATAATACTAGTAATGACAATCGTAAATAACAACCTGACATTCAGCTGGCGTTCCCTGTACAACATGAGTAAATTTGTATTTTTTTAAACCGGTTGATGGTTGGACATTGTTTTAGTTCCATATTCAGTTCGTTCCCTTGTTTGACCCCATGCAGTTACAAAAATCTTTTCAAAGTTGTTCTGATGCTGCATATTTTCAGATTCAGTGTCCCCCTTAAGTTGTATTCACCCTCCCTTTCATAAAACATTTCATGAAGATGTTTGTAACAGATTACAAATGATTTTATACATAAATAGAACATTACTTGTTTATCAAACACAAGTGATTTATAAATTACACGTTAATATCCCATGCAAGCTTATTTCAATACACTTGGTCTTGTTTAGAGGATGGGGTTAAAAGTCTGTCTGGCTCCTACTTCTCTCCTCACAGTTCTGGCAGCTCTCCATCAGAGGGCGCCACGGAGCCATGGTTCTTAATTCCCTCTATTGCGACACCAAGTGGACAATAATAACCAGCATCCCTCACGACCCCACCAGGGACAAGGGTGTAAGAAAAACGATGGATGGACTTCCTAGAGCAGTTCCCGGATGTTGGTCACTAGAGGGAGCTATATTCCCTCAACAATTGTTTTTCTTTTCAGGTTCTTTGCCCTGATGCTGCTGCTGATGCTTTCTGGCACCAACTTAGTCAAAAGCAGATTGTCCACCCACAGATCAAGGGCTTCACATAGGACAGAAACTCAGCCTCATTAAAAAGCATTATACCTATAGTAATCATTGCACCAACAAATTCCAAATGTAAAATGTGTAAAACGTTAAGAGAAGCAAAACAAGAGTAGAATATTTGCCCAATTAAAAGATGAATCACTCTCCAGGACCAATCTTACTCAAATCAGTCACACTCACCCAGTTCCTGCTGCAGACAAGAAGCTCATAGTTCAGACCGAGACGCTTAATTTGGTTTCATCAGATCAGGTTCTTATTTTTGTTGGTTCCATACCCTCTAAGACGTGTTCTAGCAAGATTTAAGAAGGCTCCATGTTCAGGTAATGTAACACAGTCAGGAGAATCCAAAAGCAATCACTACCTCTCTGAATGGCTCGATTCCACAAAGAAACACAGACATTCAGCTTCAGCTCTAGGGAGGCATCAGTTCTAGGCTTATTATCCAAATGATGAAGATAAGAGAGCTTTTAGGTCCAGAACTGCTGAAATTTGTTTGTAACCTACCAAAGACTTGAGGTTTCAAATAACTGAGTGACTTGTTAATGAAGAAGTAATTGTAATTCATTCTAAATGTGGAATTTTCTGTAATTAAAAACTGACCTGCATGTTGCTTTTATTATTATGATTTGTAGTCTTGTCATAATCTTTCATTAAATTGCTCAATTTTAATGATGTTTCTTTCTTTCATTCTCAACTGAATATTACAATTGTTTCTGTAGGCGTGTTCTCCAGCCAGCCTCCTCTTTGGTGTTTCACCATAAGGGTAATCTTCAGCAGCTGGGAGCACTGAGTAGAAACGAAACTTAGAGAGGTCCGTTAAAACACTGCATGAAGTTTGGGTGGGGCTCTTCCAGGAAACAGGAAGTTATTTTCTGAACGCACAGAAACACAGAGAGAAGCACAGATCAGACAGAAGCATGGCGTCTTCTTCCTCCTTCTCAGAAGATCTGACATGTTCAGTCTGTTTAGGTATTTTCACTGATCCAGTAATTCTCTTCTGTGGACACTCTTTCTGCAGGGAATGCATCACACTTTCTCTGAAATCACTGAATCGGTGCCCACAGTGTCGGGTGACTGTTCCTACCGACAGGATGGATTTCACAACTAATCACATCTTAAAAAGTCTTGCAGAAAAAGCAAAAGAGAAGGGATCTGGAAAAGATACTGAGGTAAGGTTTTGTCTTTAATACATTTTACAATTGCATAACATAGAACATGATTATTTACCAGAGGCTAGAAGTCAACTGTTGACATTTTTTATTGCTTTATTGACTCCAAAGGCTGCTGTGGGGTTTTGCCAGGAACACGATGAGAAGCTGAAGTTGTTCTGTGTCACTGATCAGCAGCTAACTTGTATTATATGCAGAGACTGTGAAAGACATGAAGGACACAAGTTTAAGCCAATCAAAGAAGCTGCTGCATCAATCAGAAAGGAGGTAGAGACTCTGGTGGAAAAGGAATCCTCCGACATCAGCACCATTGAACGTCTGGTTGAGTCACAGAATGAAGAAATAAGAAAATCCAAAGAGAAATCTCAGCAGCTGAGGATCCAGATCAGCAGCCAGTTTCAGGAGATGCATCAGTTTTTGAAAAGGAGAGAAGCTGAAATTCTTAATGAGCTGAAAGACAAGGAGAATGATGAGCTTGAGAAGATGAGGGAGAGCTTAAATGTTGTTGAAAAAGCTTTAACTGAAGGCAGAGAGATTGGGGAGCAGATGAAATCTGTTCTGGAGATTACAGATCCTGAGAGTTTCCTAAAAAGCTGGCAAGAGAGCAAATTGACACCAAAACCCAAATCTAACCCACAAGGATCAGATCTCCAAGTGGTGACCTCTTCTCTCTCACTGGGTCACTATGAGACCCACCTGCAGTTGTTTGTGTGGAAGGAGATGCTACAGATGATCCAGCCTCAGGCAGAAAGACTTTTATTTGACAGTCAAGAGCCACCTGATTTGTCAAGATTGAGAAATGTTTGTTCTTGTCAAGGTCAAGAGTGGGCAAGGAATCCCTATTCCAGGAGTGGGTATTACACAGATTCCTATTCCAGGAATAGGGATTACTCATGCAAATGCAGTTATGCATTTGACGATTTACTATCACAGTGGCAGGAATACTACGGATGTCAAACTACCTGTACAACTAGTGTAAACCAGATCGCACCAGGACCACATTATTGGGAGATAGATGTGGAAGATAAGAACTGTTGGACAGTTCAGATACAGAATCATTCCCTGACTTGCAAAGATAACAAATACACCACTACTGACAGACAAGCTACCAAAGAAGTAAAGTTTGCAAACAAACCTAAAAAAATAGGCTTTTATTTGAACGGCAGCTCTGAGGAGCTCCACTTCTTTGATGCAGACACCATGCAGCATGTTTCAGTGCTGGACTCCTCTAGTTTCGACTATTATCAAAACTATTCGATAATCGAATAGTTTCTTCGACTATTTTCCCTATGAAGAAATTTGAGATCTGTTCATGTAAAAAGGTAAAGTGCCAGAAATGGTAAAGTGCCAGAAATGAACAAATTATGTTGCGGCATGAACTTAAATATGCTGTTGATGCTAAAAAAAAAATTCCACTGTGACTTTTTTTAAACAGTGATTCTAAAATCTCTGCTAAAACTCTTACTTGATTAAAGGTTTTGAACAACCGGTTCTTAGGTTCAGGGAGCATTTACATTTTCACATGAGAACAGACTGGTGAATTCTTTGCCTTAAATTCTGTAACTGCACAAATGCTTCTGTTGGTGGCAACCCTGCAATAGGAAACATATTGTGCTTTATCTTTATTGACTTTCTTTTTCTTTCTTTTTTAACATTTTTTTTTTATATCTTTGCTGTTTTGATAGCTGAATTAAAAAAAAAAAAAAAAACGCACTATACCTTAGATCTGTTGTAAACATTTTTCTTAAACTGAAGAAACATTTTCCTAGCCTTCAGTCAATGTAAAAATGCTTATGAAATATTGTGGCTTAAAATTTATTTGGGTTTTCATTTGTTGAGCTATTTAACTTTAAGAATGAATGTGTTTGAATTCAAATTTTATTACATGTACAATGTAATTCTTGTTTGCTGTTTAAATAATGGAAATGTAAAACACTTGGGTGATATGAATAAAAGAAGGAAAACATGGCATGTCTTTATCATGAAGTCTTTAACCTCTCAAACACATTTTATGAACCCATATATACTGCATGACTAAACAATTTGAATTATAAATTTATGAAATCAACTTCACGCTATAAAATATTTTAATTTAAAACAGTAGTATAATCATATTTTTCCCAGGCCTGCTTTATGAGTTTATCTTTTTTTATATATAGATATTTCTGTTGAACCTTCTTCAGATTCAAGTTATTTCTGTGACCATTGAGGGTTTTTCTTTCACTACCTGAGGGATACCAACAATTCGGTCCATGTGTGTACATCCCCGATTGTGCAAATATGAACTTTAGCCTGAATAAAAATGCACTGAATTATTCCAGTATGTTCAAAAAAGATTTAGAATGTCCTGAACAAAAGATTTCAAGTGTAACAAAATCACAAATATTTCATAAATAGCAAACCATGCATCTCTACAGACCCTGAGTGATCCATGTTGTGTTTGGCATGCTTTTCATCTCAACCCTGCAGGCCATGCCACATGGCATGACTCCAAAACTCTTGCCTTATCACCACACACTGAGTGTGGCGCTTCAGGAACATGAACCAACAGACGAATCCTCTGCCTGGCAGAACAGGTTCAGAGGAAAGCAGCAGCCATGGCATCTGTTTCGTACTCTGAGGAACTGACTTGATCTGTCTGTCTGACCATCTTCAGTGATCCAGTCAACCTTCCTTGTGGACACTCCTTCTGCAGACAGTGCATTTCAGAAGTGCTGGCCACACAGCAGCACTGTCCACTGTGTGGGACAGCTGTAGCACTGGAGGCAGCAAGCCTCCCAACGAGCCTCGTTCTGAAGAGCCTGGCTGAGAAAGCCAAGGCGAAGCCGGACGAAGGGAAACGTCCGACAGCAGAGGTAGGGCATTATGTTTACGTGTGGAATCATCTGCTAAAGGTAAACTGCTGAACTCTGATATATTTCATTTAAATAGTCTGTACCACTGTGCATTTAAATTTTTCAACAGCTGGATGACAACATAGACAGGTTGCATAAAAAACATCAGCTGTAGCTCACAAAAATTAACTGCATAAGGGTAGATGAATCACCTTTTTTACATAATTTGTAAGTATTACAACATGCAACAAAATGGTAATTGTTACACAGACTTGTTAAAATAAATAATAATTGGAAAATCTCTAAATATGCACCCTTTAGTTGTCTAGTCTGAGCAACTGAGCAACAACTTTTGGTTCTTATCTTTGCAAACATGGACTGGTGGGGGTTTGTGTACAGATGGGAGCCAGAGATTACCCAGCATGCACTTCAATTTAGAGGAGAAACATATTTAGTTAATGACATAAAAACTAATCTTTGATAAAAACAGAAGCACAAAAAGAGGAGAAAAACACTTCATTAGTGTGTTTTTAGAAGAAAATGACGGTGAAGACACTATCATTACGGCCTAATTTTATTGAGAATGAAACCGGGACTGAAAAGGTTAAATTTATAAGAATAATCATTTCTTAAAAAAGGTGTTTGTATGAGAATAATTTATTTTAAAGATGCATAGAGAATAAAAAGGGACAGGGTGTATCCAAATTAAATGTTTGTTTTATTTTCTGTGCATTCAGATATCACTTTTAAGTGTCAGATTCATCTACCTATGCATTCTCAAACAGTAAAAGAAGAGAAAGAGACAAATGAGTTTCAGATTTACTTGCGCAAGGAGAAAGGATAGGAACTTGCTTCAGTTACAATTTGCTATGTTCTGAAGTAAGTTTTGCCTAACCCTCTCTTTTTATTTTCTTAGGGTGGTCCTTAGTTACACAGCTTATCCGGTTATCTTGATTTAATTACATAGGGGTGCTGCTTCTTCTGTTCTCTGGAGTCACAGGCTTGTTGCACCTATACGCTGCCGTAATGCAGAGTGCAAAGTTCAAAGTTCCAATTTACTTCCTTCCGTAGCAACAATGCAGGAACTGATCAACTCACATTCATAAACTTTGACCCTTAGCCTTTGGCTGCAGAGTGGCTAGTATCTCCTTCCAATTGGAAATGCTCATCGCTTCCTACAAACATCACTAAAAGAAACACATTTTGAAACAAACAGTCGAACAGTTCATAAGGATGATTAGTGTTTATATAAGTTATTAATTTAACCCATCATAAAGTTTAAAATATTAATGTTCAATATTAAGTTTAAGAAGCGCTTAATGTAAAAATTTGAGTCATAAAGCAAATAATGAATATTAAATGTGAAATCTTGACCAATGTCAAAAATATCAAAGGATTCAGGGAGCCAGAAAAAATAACTTGGTACTCATAAGACAAGCAGAATGTAAAATAATAAGAATTATGTAAACCTTAAGTTTAGTGAACTTTAAATTTCATATTATTAAAATAAAATTAATATTAATTGACAATTAAACCAGGTTTGTTCTGGTTTAATTGTCAATCTCATTTTGGTTTAGAAGTTGGTGTAACTGACATGTAAGTGAAGCAAGAAGTTTATATACATTGCATTAGAAATGCATATAAGATTTTCTTGCATTACATTTGGCATTACTTGAGATCATAAACATTATTTCTGTTCTCTAAATGCAAGTTAAATGAGAGAAATAAGTTTTATGTATTTATTGTTCCTTTTTGTCGTAAGTTCAGACGTTTATGCACAATAAACCTGAGGGGAAAGCCCAGATGATGTCATAACTTGATATGATGCTAACGGGTTAATTCATAATGTTTTAGTGTAATCAAGGCACACATCATTTAGTGTGTTTAAATGTTGTTTCAACATGGTTATAAGGTCACTCAGAATGAAAAAATCTCCCAAAAAGAAACAGAAATCCCAGATGGTAAATCCAAAGAACTGTAACTAAAATTTGGGTGGACAATACAAAGCGGTTGTACCACTTTGGGTAAGAAAACTAAAACCTAGAAAGATTTTCAGGTAATAATTCCAGTAGGATTAATCAATAACTAAATCAATAATACCACTGATAGAAATATGCTTGCCAGGTCAGCATTTTGAGGGATGTAAACATTTAGATAATCAGGTGGAGGAGATTATTTTCACAAATCTAGTTTGTAACCAAACACAGGGAAAGTTTCATGCTCTCCAATAACTTATGACAGAGTATTAAGGACATGCTGGGAAAATTTATAAAATAACATTATGAGAACAATATTATGAGAATAAAGTCATAAAATTACAACTTTATTCTCAAAATATTCTGACTTTATTGTCATATTATGATTTTATTCTTGTTTTATTTACTTTATTCTGTTAATTGCCTTCACAAAAACACCCAATATTATGACTTTATTTAACATACTATACTTTAATATTATTTTCTTAGTATGGCCCTAATACTCCATTGCACTAAACAACATTTTATTGTTTATTTATTTTTTTGTTCAGCAGAAGTAGTATCTAGAGTTTCATCTGAAGCCATTGCAAGTTACTTATATCCTGAAGGGACTGACCTTGTGATGGGTGTAACTCTAATCCTGCAGAAGCTCATAATAATATTATGACAGTAACAATATGTTCACCCTTCACTTTTGCTTCTCTTTTGAAAATGCAATACAACCAATCAAACACTCAAATGTCACAATGTGTGTCTTCCAGGTGGCTGCAGTCTGTCCTGAACATGAGGAGAAGCTGAAGTTATTCTGCATCACAGACCAGCAGCTCGTTTGCATCGTATGCAGAGATAGTGAGGAGCATGAAGGTCACCAGTTTAAACCAGTCAAACAAGCTGCTGCATCCCTCAGAGAACAGCTGGAGATATTCATGCTGTAGAAAGTCTTGCAGATGCACAAAAGGACGAAATGTTTAAAACCAGAGAGAGATCTCAGCAGCTGCTGGCTCGGATCAGCAAACAGTTTGAGGAAATGCGTCAGTTTCTGAGGAGGAGAGAAAAGGAGATAAAGAGCGAGCTGAAGCACAAGGAGGAAGACAACGTTGAGAAAATGAGAGAGACTTTCCAAGCTATAGCTGTGGTTTTGTCTGAGAGCAGAGAGCTGAAGGAAAAAGTCTCCACGGTTCTGAAAATCACAGAACCGGAGAGCTTCTTAAAGAGCTGGACAGAGGGGAAGAGTAAGGGGGCGCTAGAGCATGTGTTCAGGCCCAGAGTGAATGAACTCCAACTGGTGGGTTCTTCTCTCTCCATAGGGCCGTATGAGAGCCACCTGCAGTTCTTCATATGGAAGGAGATGCTTCAGGTGATCCAGCCCCGGGCAGAGCTGCTGACACTGAAAAGCGATAGTGAGGATGTGGTTGTGTCTGATGACAGGAGGAGTTTGTTCTGTAAACCCAAAACACCACAAGTCTTCGGACATTTTCAGAGCCCAAAAATATATTCTGCTCCTACTTTTGGAAAAAAATCTTTATATGTTATATCTAATGACTTCTTCCAAAACCCTTGTGGTGCTCAAGCCACTGTAGACTTACAAACTGCATCCAGTGTCAGCGAGTTCGGAGCCGGGCAGCATTACTGGGAAATTGAGGTTGGCAGCAGAAACTATTGGGAACTGGGGGTTATACATAATCTCCTGAAATATGACGGAATAAAATATGCCACATGTGGCCCGAATGTCACCACGGGGCTAGAGTTTGAAAACAGACCCAGAAAGATTGGGGTTTACTTTAACTGCTCTTCTAAAGAGCTCTCCTTCTATGATGCAGACACCATGACACACATTCACACTGTGAGCGCTGTCTTTGTGACCGCGCCAGTGTCCGCACAGATTAACATCCAACACAGGCAGCCGGATCATAGTCCCGTCACTGTCTGCTGGTACTGAGCAGCACTGCAGTTCAGCAGAAATCACTGGAAGTTGAGCTCACGAAACAGCTGAAAGGTACAGAACTGGACAAAATATGACCTAGAATTATACAAACTGCTGCGAAACATTAGGGGTGTTTGGGATTTATTTGTGAAAAATATTTTCCCACAGCCATGTACACTTGTCTCAACAGATGTGTAATGTATATACAGGCTTTTGTAAATAACAATGCGAAAAAAATACGTCAGATGTATTTGATTCTTATTTCGATTTGGAGAGAAAAAAAATAAGACGATTTTCTTCAAAATCAAAGAGTAGGTTGAAATGTTTTTTATTTATTTCATTATTTCATCTTCCATGCAGCGCTTTATTGTTAACACCTGACATCATGATGTAACTCTACCAAAATGCTTAAAGAAATACAGTTTGAAACAGGACAGAAATAAAAGATTTGATGAACATTTTTTAAAACTTGATGAGATTTTGTCTCACTTGCATATTGAGATTGACTAGATGTATTTATCTTGACATCTAAAACGCCATCATTAATTGACATTGAGACAAACATAATGTCTTAGAAGAATATGTTTGAACTTTCTCTGAACATGTTCTGTGTCTTCTTCTCTGTACACAAATGAATAAATTTGCTCACATATCATCACGTGTTTGGTCTGCTTTGTTCTTCTTTCTGGAACTTATGTCAGATATTTAATATAAATACGTAACCATAATATTTGATTGCCAAATAATCATTATTTATTTTTTTTTTTTGGTTTACTTTGACTTATTACTAATTTCATAAATTTATGACCTATTTTTCTAAAACTCAATACACTGAAAAAAAATGTTCTGTTGCTTTTGCTTTATTGTGGTTTCACTATTGTTTCTTGTCTGATATGATTGAACTGTGTTGGTATTTGGTTTGATGCTTGTTTTGATGGAGGAATGCTTCCTGCTTATAGTTTGTGTTTGTAAAATTCAAAGTAAATTAAATTTGTCAATACATTTATTAATCCCATAAAAAAAGGTATTTCAAACATGATTCAAAATTTTATAAAGACAACACAGTCACATAAAAAGGTATGAAAGGCAACTGAAAATATTTAAAACAATGTTCTACATGAAAGCTGGTTGTTACAAGTTTGCCACCAGGGGGCAGCAGGATACAATATATGTTTACAGTGACCTCTGTGACCAAAAACAATGAGACTAAGAACTACCATCTGACATTACCTTCCAAATAATAGGAAAAAGAATATCTTTGCGTTGCCTATTCAGAAAAAAATAGATTTTAAAATCTTGTCTAACTTCAGTGTGATCACTATTGCTTTCCTTTTTTCACTGGCAAGATTGCAATAATCGTTCACGTCAGCATTATCGAAATCCTTTTTGTCAGTTTGTTGGGCTGGCCCCCTTTACACCAGCAGGGTGTAGTCCATGCGGTGGAGTACCGGCTGGAGTACAGGTAGACTACAACCACTGACTGCATGATACTAAAAGACAGTCAAGATGCAGCAGTGAAGAAAAAGATCACATCACAGGAGCTGGATGCTACGATCATGACGAGGTCAAATCATGAGGCCAAATTTGTCTTGAAAATCTCAAAGACCAAGAAATATGACAGAGCGCTCAGCCAAAACCATAAAAAACCAACACAATATGAATGTTTTGTGTAGTGATACAGTGTGAGTAAGTGATTCATGCTGTATTGGCTTCAGATTAGAGAAGCCCGGTAGGAGGATCCATCCATCCATCCATCCCTCCATCCATCCCTCCATCCATCCATCCATCCATCCATCCATCCATCCATCCATCCATCCATCCATCCATCCATCCATCCATCCATCCATCCATCCATCCATCCATCCATTTTCTAACACCCTTGTCCCTAGTGGGGTTGGGAGGGGTGCTTGTGTGTGTATCTCCAGCGAACATTTTGGGTGCAAGGCGGGGTTCACCCTGGACAGATCGCCAGTCTGTCACATGGTAGGAAGATGATGTGTTTTTCGTTGACTTTTTTTTTTGTGGAATTAAACTCTAGTGAATTAAAATGGGACCCTTCAATGACTATCTATGTTCTGGTTGGTGGTCTTCCAGTCTGAAGGCATCTTTAGCCAGGAACAGTCTACGTTAGACTGTGGTCACCACTAAATACATATGGTATATAACCATATTTACAAAAAATATTGCTGAGCTTATGCACTATAGAAAACGAGACGTTTCTACAAAAGACATGTCAGGCAAATTTTAGGCCATTAGCTTAGCGACAGTGGCAACAGCTTAGCTTAGCTTAGCTTAGCTGTTGCCATTTTAAATCCTTCTCTAAACTGTAAAGGGGTGAAGGAAGGTAGAAAAAGTCTCTCCGTTGGTCAGCAACAGTGGTGATACAGGAATTGTTAACATTTTTCAAAGACATGTGGATCTTTTTAGATTTTTATAACTTATAGCCATGTTTTACTGTATAAGAAAGATTTGCATGGGGCTTCCTGTCTTACTAGCTAAAGAGGCTTGACCCCACAAGCATACAAACATTCATGAAATCAATGTATTAGAAACCACCTCAGGAGGAAAGATCAGCTTTTTCTTTCATCAAACGTGAACTAAGGTGAATTTAGACCCTTTTTAAAATTCCACGTTGTGCTGGAGTTGATCAGGCATAGATCCTGCTCTGTGTGTGCGTCGTGGTCTCATTGTACCTCCAAGTAAGCTACTTCATTTGTTCAGCAAGAAACCGCTGCCTGGTTAACCCTGATTAATACCACTGAACAGTTATCTATGGTTTGGGCTGCGTGGCGCATGGTCCACCGTTGTGAACCTGCATGATATCTTCATTAATCAAAGCTAGGGCCGCTGTCTAGTTAGCATTCATCATAGACCGTATTATGATATTCAGATGATTCAGTGCGGAGCAGTGTGTGTGTGTGTGTGTGTGTGGGTGTGTGTGTGTGTGTGTGTGTGTGTGTGCTTAGCTGGCCTGGACAGAAAGGGAGTGAGGGCTGAAAGGGTTCGAGAAATCAATGCATGCTGAGGGGAAAGGCTGTTCTCAGCAGTAAGAGGTCCTGAGCTCAGTAATCGAGTCTTTCTCTGCAGAATTAATGAGAGAGCGCTTTTTTGTGCTGTACAGATATCTGTCGAAATCCACCCAGTTTTGTAGAAACTGACCTGGCAACGGAGAAGACGCAGATGCAGGGCTCGGGGGCTGAAGGAGGAACGGGAAAGGTCAAATGCCAACAAATGCAGGCACACGCAAATATGCAGAGCTCAGAAAGTCAAAAAGTCCCCCACTGATCTATAGGATGAGTTTAAAATGGAAAGTTGGAATCAGGTGAGGTTGCTGCTCCTCATGTGGTTCCTGTAGGAAATAGGAACTTAACCTACAGAGAGCTTACACCTCAAAACAACCAGCAGTTGTATGAAGGTATGTCCATTAATGCATGTGAATGGGTGAATGTGACTGAGAGTTCAGTATGACTAGAAAAGTGCTAAATGAATAAAGGATCTATTCATTTAGCTTTCCACGGAGGGAAAGAAGTGGAGTGGAGACACAACAGTGAAGCTGACCACAAAAAGAAAGGGCAGACTTTAATTATTAAGGAAGCTTTGGTCATTCAGGGTTTGCAGCAATGTTGCAGGTCTTCTATGAGTCTCTTGGGGAGAGAGCAGCATCATCCCCTGTTGGGGTAGCAGCATGAGGGATAGTAAAGTGGAAAATTCCCTAGTTCCTAAGTTTGTCCAAAAACAAATGTCCTTGGTGTTTTGATCTACTCCTCTTGGTGGTTCTGGTCTCCGTTGTTCATTTTGACATTGGCAACAATCACTCAGAAAATCTTGGCCAAGCCTGAACAGAGTTGGCAGTGGAAGGACATGCTGTACCTTCAGAAACTGCAAGAGTTTATGTTGCGCAAGCACAGAGTGGAAAAAAGCCTCCCCTGCAATCCACTTACACTAGAACTTTGCATATCTGTCTCAGCGTACCAAATTTTATCACACAAAAAGTTTGTCCCATAACTTTAGAATGAGCTCAAGATCTATTTATGATCCAAATCATTGCCTGATTTTCTGTCTCTTTAAGGTTACATGTTTATACTCTGTTATACAGTTAACAGTATGGTGGTCAAAATGTGACATTTGGAGCCTGAGATGAGAAGTAGAGGTGTTTTGAGTTCTGGGGCACCCCCTGGTGGACACAATAAGTCACTCATTTATTATTTTGTCTAGAACAGTGTTCGTTTCAGAGTTTTTCAGATATGCAATATAATTTACTTGTACAGGTGTTTCAAAAGATGTAGCACCAAATGGAGTTTATGGGTTATGGAAAAACTTTAATGTGCCAACAGCAGATTCAACATACATACCGAAGACAAACAAATACACCACTGATTTGTGTTTTACTGCATATGTAGTGCTCCCCTCAGCCGAGGTCATCAAAAATAAAAAGACATGAATGTTATTTGAAAGTATGCTTTCTCTTAAAAGAAAGGCACTAACAAAGTCATAGCAATGAAGTTAGGATGCATAATTTAAAGAATGTAACCACTCTTCTGCTGAATGTGTGTATTTTTACCATTGCAATGCACCAGACTGACTGTAGTGCACTCAAGAGGCCGAAACCAAGTAAAGCAGATACACACTTTTTTTTTACTACTAAACGTAATGAAGTACTTTTAAACAGAGACCTTGTTGGAACATATACTGGCTGCATTCAAGAAAACACACACACACACACACACCCCCCCCCCCACCCACACACACACACACACACACACACACACACACACACACACACACACACACACACACACGCACATTGTAGGAATCAGTCATCACACTGAATCAAACACTTTGTCTTTACTGCTGCAGTTTTATTGTAACAGTTGGAAGTCCACTCAGGTTATTGCTCTGTCTCTGTGAGGAGGAGGCTGGGGAAATCTTTACTGTATTCCTTTATGAGCAGCAGGCACTCATGTGCATTACATGGTGTGGATAATGTGCCATGTAAAATGAAGGATTGCTTACAGCCGAGTGATGTAATACCCCACAAATAATCCTGTTTGGTCCTGACAGATATCACAATCTGAATCCGTCCCAGGCATCCATCTGCTTTATTGGCCGGCTGTTGGAGGAGAAGACGCGTGTGATAATATTGACAGTATTAAAGTGAGATGCTATATTTTTAGCAGGTAAGTAGAATAGAGGAGGGTGGGGGGGATGAAGAGGGGGAAGTCATTTTTACAGGATGACAAGTTCCAGACTTGATTGGTTCTGATGGCCGGGCATCTTTCAAGCTGATGTGCTGAGCTGGTGATGACAATTCACACAGGCTTGCACTTTTCTACGACGAACACTAGAGGACCCACTCAGCTCTCGTAGAATCTCCTTCTCAGTCTGTCAACTCTGGAGGATGAGATATTAGTTGCTCCCGTGGAAATTGCAAACGATTTCTCCCTGTTGTAGTAATTAAAAAGCTATTACTCAGAGAAAAACAGAGGGCGCAGTATGTATTTGTGTGAGCTGTTTGTATCACTGCTATACACAGTTGACTGTTAACTGGGACTGAATATTATTGTTTTAACATTGATCTTGGTGACAGACAACAGGAACAGAATGGCGAGTGGAGACAATGGACCCGGCCTGTTGGAGCCGTAGGAAGAACAGCAGATGAACTGGAAACGAAGCAGAAATTTGGAGCAGTTTTCCCCAACTGTATCTGACTGACAACATAATTTAATTTTAAGAAATGTAAATAGCATATTTGAAATAAATGGTTCTTGAAACATTTAATAGAAGTTTAGCTGTAAAATGCCTGGAAAAAAACTTGGAGAAATATTTGAAAGACTGACTTAAAGCCTAATGATGATTTGTTGATTTGTACTCAGTTTATAGTGGGGGAAAAATATGACTGATTCCTTGTGGAATCTGTCATATTGCTCATTGACAAAGAGCTCACCTGTCTCTGATTATTAAGGTGGCTTTATTCTCATGTTAAGAGAAAAAATATGAACCAAAGATCCATTAAAAAAAGCAAAACACCTTTACTGATTGAGATCAGTAATAGAAAGCAAGACAGGACCTGAGACTTTGCGGTTAACCTGTTTTTAAGGTGGCGTAAGACAGTTCTGATACGCAATGGAAATTTTTCCTGAACAAACATTTTTTATGGAGCTGAAGTGTGCAGACTGGCTTATGCTTCATTTTAAGATATACTTAGGGCTAGTCCACATGTGATACACATTTTTATGCATTTTGACCTCTTTCAGAACGCATAAAAGAAAAATTTATTAAAACGATTAAAAAAAATAATCGTTTTTTAATGTCACAAAAAACGATTATTTATAAAAACACCAATCCAAGTGGATATTTAAGAAAACACACTTTTTGTGTTTGCGTGTGTACATGGAGATTTTGGGTCCCCCGCAATGCAGTCTGCCACAAATAATCCGCTAACATTGATTTGGAATCAATCCGAGCTTCTTGACCTCTGCAGAAACGTGACCTCAGATGTCCCCTCACTCAGGTATGACAGCGCCTCCTGGCTGCTTCCTGGGACTCTGACAGCAATTGCACTGGGGGAAAACAAGTCCAGTGGCAGATTACAGGTTTTATCTTTATACTTGAGAGGCACAGCAAACTTGCCAAATGTCTGATGTGAGCTTTTTGGCAGGCAGGAATCAGACTGATGGATTACAGGTTTAACAGGCTTTAATGTCGGCGCACCGCGAACGAGATCAGGTATCAGACTTCTAATGAAGATGTCCTGGGATGAGCCCACCAAGACAGAGCTCATAGATGGGACATTGATCAGCAGCACCAGATGAAAGAGACACATTTACAGAGAATGGGCATGGCGACAGGACCGAGTGGAAGAATTCAATCAGTTGATTCAGGCCAACGACTTCATTCAGTCTGTAAGATATCTGCACGTGTGATCTGTCCCTATCCTCTCACTCTGCCTCTCTGTGTGTGTGTGGCAGAAAGTAGGATGTTGTCCTTAAACTTATTAGAGCAGGTGCAGTGCATTGAAAATCCATTCAGTGTTGCTGTCACAGCAATTCTCTTCCACTGAATTAAGAGGGGTCAATCCTACAAATCAAGAGATTACGCTGCAGGGAGATAGTGGCCTAACCGCTGAGTGGTGCACAGACAACGTGCGTGCTCACTGTTTGAATATGCAAAGCATGCAAGGTTATAAGGAGACTATACGTTCAAGGAAACAAAAATCACATCCACACCCAGGCATGTGAAACACACTCTGCAAGCCGCACACACAGAGTAAACCCTGTCTTGCGTGACCATGCGGTGGTTCCTCTTTACAGAGCTACTGGCAGCAGGAGATGTGGGCGCAATTGTGCTGAGTGGAACAATCTCGAGTTTGGGGACCTTGGCATTCATCACACACACACGCAGACACACAGGCAAAAGCTGCAGCAGCCCTGCGGCTGAGCCCGCTTTAATTATTACACGGCTGGCTAATCAATAGTAAGGAAGCTAATCCTATTTCATCCCTTCATATTCATTTATGTTGGTGTCAGAGTTAAACTACCACTGATGCCATTAACGGGATGGCGTACAGGGTTCCAGGTGTGTGTGAGTGATCCTCTTTTTGTGTCATCATGAGGCAGATTTTTTATTTTTTTTTGCATTCTTGCTTATATGAAGGAACCTAGATTCTTAAATACAGCCAAATGCTTTGAAATTTTTTGATTAGAATAAAAAAAGACAGAAAAAAACCCTAAAGAGACATTTATTATGTGCTATTTTAATGAAACCATCTACATGTTTAAAAGATGAAATTTAGTAGAACAATATCCATGTCAGTGTGTGAAGTCGGATTAATTTGATGGCAGTATGAATCTGCCCAATCAGCTGCGACTTGCCGGTCCACTGTGGTTGTCTTCACTCCTGGTAGTTCAATAGAAGTGGTTTGACTGGAAACCAAAATTGCAACATTTGCTCCACTTTTATCTGGTGAGGTTTGCTTTCACACTGCACTGTGAAAAGAACCAAAACCTCTCGAAAACTTGTTCTTGCGGTCTGGCTTTCTGTCTCCACAATGTCCCCAAATAGCAGAGCTGGGTGATGACTCTGAGTCCTCTATGATTTTGTTGTGGTGTCACTTTTCAAAGTTGCACTGCAGGACGTTGCATTGCATACTTAATTCAACAACTTAACATTCTGCATGTGTTCAGTTATAAAACGACACGTTATAGTTTGGTACACCTGCATCCCGAACTCACAGAGCTGTACAGATTATTTTTGGTCAATTACATGTACTATTACACCCCTGGTGATTGTGACTCTTTTTTTTGTGAAACAAACCCGCATAACCATGTAATAATGTACAATAAACCTGCTCTATCTCAAACCAATGTTGTTGATCATTTTTGTGATAAATTTTTTAATTTGCATTAGGACAAAACAATGCAGAGATCTGCTAAAAACTGATAAAAACTTGCATTTGTTTATATGCTTATATTTAAAAACATTACTTGGCTCTCTAGCCAAAGTTCTTAAGTTATTGCAGACCCCCAGTCGGTGTGTGTAAAAATTTCTTAGGCAGTAGTCAGATGGATATAGCTGTATGTAATACTGATGTCCAAATGGGTAAAATAGAAAGAGACACTAATTGTATTAGAATTGTATTGAAAATGTAAAAAAAAAATAAATTAATAACTAAATGTCTCTTCAGGTTTGAGAGGTACAGTGTAAAGATCTTATCATATGGTATTGAAATGACCAGTGTGACATCAAAACCATCAAAATACTCTTCCAAAAATGCTAATCTACAATCAAATAAGTCGACTTTGTGCTTGATGGTCACCACCGTTCTCCATCATCTCAGCTCATTTTGCAGTCAAACTGTATTCCAGAAAGCGCCCCTCCTCCAGACTGCAGCATCTCAAAGGACCTCAGCACCGTCTGCCTCAGCTCCCCGTGCTTCCCATAATATTTCTTCAGTCACGTCTGATGAAGTCAGGGTTTCAATTTACTGTAGGCTGGTCCCGCCATTGTGATGAAATACAGTGCTCCGCTGTCAACGGGGAAATTTTAATCTGAAGTAGCTTTGTCATAGACTTTCTCTGTGGGTTTTTAGTGTGAAATTGAATTGCTGTCATTACTGCAGGCCGGGTGCTAACTACAAAGGGAATAATGAATGTTTAAACCAGTCATCCTTCTCCTTTTAGTCAATGTGTTTGTTGTCTGTTGAATGGGGTTGTTTCCGAAGATGCAGACAACCTCTGTCACACTAGTTTCTCCTCAACAGGCAACAGCCTGTTGAGTCGATAAGAGCAGAATTCACCAACTCATGCAACATAAAAACCCTACAAGACCATCATTTTATGTTTTCAACTGCAAATACTTGTATAAACCCTTTTAGCCCTTGGCCAACATGTGTCCAGGCCATGCCCTCCAGAGGGGAACCTTGTGTTTCCTAGCAGTGAGCTGGGTCAAAGGTCAAACTTTTTCGCTTCATATTTTGCTAATGAGGCATTTTTACAAAAGATGAAAACTTTTCAAAGATTGACTTTCTTTTTGCACGTTTGTCACATTTATGTGTTTCAGAACATCTATCCAGTTTCAATATCAATCAAAGATGTAAACACAAAATGCAGTTTTTTAGTAAATATGTTTATTATTAAGGGAGGAAAATGTCAGAACTGAATGGAAAATCAGTGTGGAAAATCAAATGCCCCCCTGTTAAATCACACCTGAGTTCACTTTCTGTAGACAGCCATTCTTGATTACTGCCACACCTTTTCCCAACCAAGACATCATTTAAATAGGATCTGGACAACAAAGTGAAGAACATCAAAGATCCTCAAAAGCCAGACGCCATGCTGAGATGTAAGAAATTCAGGAACAAATGAGAAGGAAAGTCAGCATCAGACTGGAAAGGGTTACAGAACTGTTTCTAAATCTGTGGGACTCAGTGAGAACTCATTGTGAAGGTCACAAAATATTCTGTGGACTGACGGCACAAAAGTTGTACTCTTTGGAAGGTGTGTGTCCCGTTACATCTGGAGTAAAACTAACACCCCATTTCTGAAAAAGATCAAACCAGCAGTAAAACATGATGGTGGTAGTGTGATGCGATGAGAAATGGACCCATGAATTCTGCTGTCAACCAAATCATCCTGGAGAAGAAAGTCCGGCCGCCTGTCGTTGACCTCAAACGGACGCCTACTTGGGTTCTGCTGCAGAATCAGTCTGTCGTTGTTCCCACGTTGCATTTGTGTCGCTGACTTTTCAGCAGTCGATCACAATGAGCATGCATGTAGCTACAGGGGAGAGGAAACTCTTCTTTAGCTGGGAGAAACTACCAACAGAACGTTGGACCCAAGTGTGTATCTGCAATGAAGGTTTGAGAAGACAGAGCATACACACATGAACAGGAACCAGAAGTACTGATTCATATCAACTTTCTATCATAAAGAAAAGTTAAAAAGACAATAGCAGTATTAGCTCATTTGGTATCTTCATTCAGGAGACAAAAGTAAGCCATTTTTCCAAGTTTTATGCAATGCACAGTTAGTCGACATAAGAGCTTAACCAATAGTAATTTCAAGAAGAAAGAAAAAGTTAGAACAGTGGCCCCCTGCAGCGTTCTTATTTGGCATCCTGACTCTGGTTTTGTGTCTCTCGTCTTCCCATGGAGTAAAATACAGATAATAGCTGGACTGATAGTTGGGTAGTTACAGATAATGTTGCCCCCAGAAGGCCTTTAAATAGACCACACTCATCACTGCCTCTATCTCCGCCACCCTTTTTACATTGTGTAATCCTCCCAACTATCCACCCCAAAGTCTGTAAAATTCACCCCACACTCTCCCTGTCATAACAGTAGAGGGGTCTACAGGTTGAGGACATAATATTTTACAGCTGGGGTTATTTGACTTTCCAACCTGTGACCCAAATAAGAAAATTATAGTCTAATCCTGAGGTCTGAGTTCATTAAAATATATTAGCTCTCATGACATCATGGGACCAACCTCCAGCTGCAGGCCTGGGACCTGTCCTTCTTCTGATGCCGAGCTTCCAAATCCATTTTAATAAGATACTTGGCTGGATTTTATTTAGGTATAAAGCACATTATCAAGCTATAAAATTTTATTTTATTAGATGACCATGTCATATTAGAATAAGGAATGGAAATCAAGCAAATCAGTGGTTAAGAGCTGCTGTATGTGTCACTGGTTTAGTCAATGATGATAAAGTCTCACTAAACCTCTCGCATGCTCCATGGGTAGCATTTCTATGTGCAGAAGTGATGAGTCTCATAAATGCTGGCTTGTTAACCATCTTATCCTGATGCCAGAACCTGGCCTCATCATTTAGCGTCCAGCTAAATATTTGGACTGTTCACAAGCAACCGCTTCCTGGAAACTGCTGGCATTTTCACATGTTGATTGAGGAAAAAGTTCCACGTTTATATGACAACGCCAGGACACCTTGAGTAAGCTGTAGTTGCCATTGTTGGTCACTATATGGCGCTGTGATTTTAGCGCTTGTATGCGCTTTCGACCCTCAGTTTCCACCTAAACAGTAACCCGTCTCTAACACGCCTCGATCTCCAATGAACAAAGAACTTGTGTAATATATATTCCTTTTCACAAATTGTTGTAAACTGAGCAGGTTAAGGAGCACAATTTAAATAGAAACTAAATACTTGGTTTGAACCATTAATATTTAGTTGTAAACTAAATATTTATCAATTAATCCACCACATTTTATGCGTAAAGAACATTTCAACAACAAGGCATTTCAAAGTGCTTTTACATCATAAAAAGCACAAAAAGACAAAGTCATGAAACAGAATCAACAATCAAAACATTACATTAAGTCAAGCGTTAAATTCGTAGTAGATTATGAATACAACTATAAACAGGTGTTTAGAGTTTTTAGTCGAGATTTATCTAAATACCTAGTTTCAAAAAATATAGTTTATTTGCAATTGTACATTTAGTCTAAAATAAATATTATGTTTCCTACATATATAGCTAAACATTTAGCTTGCTGATAAAATATTTGGATTGCCAACTAAATAGCAGTTCTTAGCTAAATACTTAGCTTGTTCTCTAAATATTTTTGTTGGAGTTAAAGATTTTGCTTCAAACCAAATATTTAATTTCCTCACTAAATCTTAATCTAGAGCTAAAAATTAGGAGTGTTAATGAAATATTCACTTTGAAAATTTAACCCTTTATAAGATGATAAAGACATTACTTTGAAAAACAGAACCAGTATTTTTCTCTCTCTTTCATTCTCTCACTCTTTTTCTCTCTCTCTCTCTCATCTCAATCAAATTGACACAGAAAATCACTTGTTCATTTTTGGCCGGGTAACTTTTACAAACAGCAGCCCGTGCCTGGTTACGCTGGAAACCACAACATAACCAGTCCAGACCAAACCAAGAAATGAAAAAAAAAAAAAAAATCCAGCTCATCGAATCTTCATGCAACAACAGCCGAGGAAATATGTACATGTGCTGATAAAAATAAATTGGTGATCAGTGCCTTCCAAGCAGTCTGTAACAGTGGTGTTACAATTCTTTCAGCCCTCCAGTGGCAATAAAACATTACCATTCCATGAGCGATGCGGCTGGCGGGGATAAAAGACATTCTGCTGTGCCTCGCCTCCGCCTGTAAATCCACCTGACGTATGTGCTTTTTCAAGCATCTCTGAACAGGACGTGCGTGTACCTGTTCTGCAATGACTTTACCATAATGTGCAGTCATCATTAGGTAGGTGCTGAGCTACTGAAAGCTGCGTAATTTATTAGGTTTCACAATGGTGATTATTTCAGATTGAAATAGATCCTGAATTGTTCTGCTCTGTTGCTTGGTGTGAAATGAATAATGAGCCCGCATACTGGGGGTGGAGCAGCCTCGACGGACAGGCCAGAGTAATGAAGCCAAGGAGCCATAGTGGAGAGACAATGCTGCAGTGAATATGTACTTTACCTTGACAATAACAGTGCGGTAAATTGAGTTATTGTCGAGGAGGTTTTCAACAATAAATCGACCCTTGCAATGTTAGAAGAGGCCTCTTGTTCCTTTCACGCTTCAAAGAAAGGTTGACTCAAAAAGAGTTGGCTTTGTTGTTTTTCCAGAAGAGATCATGCAGCTTTATGTTTAAGAATTTTACTGATTTAGCTCCGAGATTGAAAAGTAAAAAGGTGTCTGGAGTTCTCCGTCGTCTGAGGATTGCACATGTATGTGCAGTTACTGCTGCTGCTGCTGCACCGGTGTCGCTGACATGCAGGGAGAACGCAGGGAAACAGGGAAAGTAATGGGCACAGATTCTTCAATTTAATTCTCTATCGATTTCTCTTGTCTCCACTTCGCCGGTGTCCCGGTCCATCTGCTGCAACAGACCTGACAGACAGAGAGAAACTGTGTCTCTCAGCTGTAGCTCCGAGAGGAAGGGATGAGTAAGAGGCGGAAAGTTGGTGTCAGCCTGGGTGCCTCCTTTCAACCTTCTGCTGGCTGCCTGCCATGTTATAACAAAGAAGATGAGTAGCAGCAAGAGGATGCATTTTCAATGAAATTAAGAGATATTGTTCTTTGTGCTTTGAAAGGAGGAAATTTCTAATTATGTTTTGCTTCATTTTCCTTTAAAAAGATGAAACGCGATCTCCCACAGCCAGCTTTCATCCCACAGACTCCTATGGATGCTAAATGTTAGCGGTTTCCCCAGGTGATTCAATGATATAAGAGGAAGACAAGTGTTAAGGCCAAATCCCGATTCCTTTTGTTACTCCAAAGCCGTTGGTGGTTACCCCTAACACTGGATGAATAGTTAGGATTTTTCGAAAACGAGGTTTTGCAAAGTTATTATCAGCAATTGTTCTCTATAGCTTGTCTTAGAACGATGTTGTACCACAGCAAATTTGTAGAAAAGTAAATAAATCCTCTGACAATATCGGCCACACGTCTTTGGGGTATTTCTCACGCGGACACTGCAGCCCTCTGAGAAATAGTTCAAGCTCTGATAAATTAGATGAAGTGTGTGCATTTTTCAAGTTTTGCCACAGGATTTCAATTGGGTTTCGGTCTGGACCTTTAGTTGGTGGTTGTAGCACATGGATAAGCTCTGATTTAAACCATTTCATTTAAAGCTCTGGTTCTATGTGTGGGATTATCGAGCTGCTGGAAGGTGAACTTTTCCCAAAATCTCTGGATTTTTGCAGATTTTCTTCCAGGATTTTACTGAATTTAGCATCATCCATTTTTGTTTCAGCCACACTGAGTTTCTCTGTCCTTGCTTCAGAAAAGCATCTTCATAGTCTAACACAGCAACCGTTGTGTTTTATGGTGGGGATGGTTGTTTTCAGGGAGATGAAAGTCTTGCATGGAGACCAAACATTTGTCTTTGTCTGCTGTTCTTACACTCTGTCCGTGATATTTTAGATGGTTTTCTTTAATTTATTTCAAAATATGAAATAACAATTATCAGATTTATTAGCAGAAATTAGACTTTTGGTTGTTTTGAAAGGTTGAATGAACTTTGAAGTAGTACTCCCAATACTATGGGTAAAACTCGATAAAATGTTTTTATCAAGTTAATCACATTTTAATCAAAATCGTACATCGACAAAATATGAAAAACTTTCAATTTAAAACCCATTTTTGCTGCTAAATTATTGAATAAATAGTCATATAAGCTCAACAGCAAAGGTATTCACTGTTAGTGATTTGTTACATAGGCTATTCAACCAAGTGCTCTCAAATGATCATTTGTGTAACTTCTTTCAGAAAATACTTTCTAATCGTGGACTGTGGACGCTGACATGAGTGTTGGGGACGTCTCTGCTGCTGCTACTTGTTTTGCTCAGACTTGAACAGAGAAGACAAAAGGTTGCAGAGTCTTTGCAACAGGACCAAATCAATGGTGGCTGCTCCGGTTTGTCTCTAGTTTTTCAGGTTTTTACTTCATTTAATTCATGAAAGAATTATTGAAGAATAGCTTGTTTGACCAAACAGTTCAATATACAAGGAAACTGACGTCCAGTACATGTGGAAGAGCAGTTGAACAAACATAATGGTTGTTTCCATTAATCTGATGAGGACTGTGTTAACTTACTAGACGTGTCCATTTCTCTTTTAGTTTGCACAACGCAGCCAATTCTATCCTCACACTCAGTCACTCAATCAGACATCCTTGACACGGTTTTTCAAAAACTGAATATTTAGAGTGTTTATTCTTACCAAAAATGTAAGTAAGTTTTTTTTTCTCAGTTTGTCAACTCTGTTCGTGTGTTGGGATGTCAGGCTGATTGTCCAACTGCTGCTGTGGGACAAGTGTTGGGAAATGGTAGCCACAGTGGGAAGTATAATCCCCCAGACTTACTTAAAGAGCTGGCAAAAGGCACATCAGCTGCACTGTATTGCTGGGGAATCATGTCCACTTTCACACACACACGCACACGCAGACACCTACACGCACACGCACACACACAGCACACAGCACACGCACACACACACACACACACACACACACACACACACACACACACACACACACACACACACACACACACACACACGCACACACGCACACGCACACACACACACACACACACCCACACCCACACACACACACACACACACACACACACTGGTTACAAAACATTTCATTTCTATTGCGCTATCATATAAATGTAAGGATGTGGAGGAATAATAAATATTGAAGTTCTATTCATATCTAATTATATACAGCCAAAGTTAATCCTGGTTACAGTAGCACAATTAAATGAAGCTGATCATGTGATGTTATGCAGAAATAAGTTATCTATCTAGGAAAGTGCATCAGGTTGTTACTTTTTCCAACAATTCTTTGTCCCAAGCAAATCTGTGCTGATGGAGGAGATGAAATACTTTTTTTTTTTTACAAGGAAGACCTTCCAGCACAACCAGGCTTAATATATGCATACAGCTGTTCTAAGCAACAAGCACCTGAGAGAAGAAAAAGGACATTGTAGCAGATCCAGGAGAATTTCTGTGGTGAATATCACACAAACACAATGGCAGCAAAAGATCCATGGATGGTTTTATCCAGGAAAGAACCATAGTAAGCTTTTAACTGCCTATTGTTAACAGTTCAAACACCTAATACACCTTAGTACGCATTAATTTGCACAGAGGGAACCGTCCTGGCACTACCACAGACGTCTTTCTTAAAGCCACTCTTGGGAGTCAATCAGCAGCAAGGAAATGCATAGAGCTCCTGGGTTGTGTGGTCTGTAGTCTGGCCGTTGCCTTCTCATACAGTTCCATCCAATTCTCATGCCCCTTCAGTCCTCGGCTGGTATTTCTCCTATTTGTAGGAGTCAGTCAGCATGGCTACTCAGCACTAACATATATCAGCGTGAGTGTTGTAAATACATAAATCTGCAAGTGTATGAGGTGAACAGACCTGATCTCGCCTCAGTTGTCATTCAAAAATCTGCTGAACCTGTTAGTGTCCACTCCAAGTCATTCCAGGAACTTGTAAAGACTGTGAAAATTGTGTGAAGCTGCATTTAAACAGGATCGTTCAAACCTACAGAACAATCGGTTCCTCTCCTTGTTTATGCAGTTTCGCTAAAAATCAGAGCGACAAACAAAATGACAGATCTTGAACGACACACGAGATTCCATACTTCCGAAGCTGGAGTTGGTGGTCCCACTACACCAGCACTCTCTCTTTTGTCCCACTAATTTCCCTTCATCCCTATTGAGGCTGTGCCCACCAATCAGTTCTGTTAATTGCAGTGCAGCAGTTAGGAACCCCACATGGCTCACATTATCTTTATTTACCGGCCTAATTGTCACAGTGATGGCTGCCCTGACTGGAGCTATGCAGCAGAGAAGACGGATGACTTCCTCAGTTGAAGCACAAGAAACCACGGTGGCACGACTGCATCGAGGCATATAGAGCAGCAAATTACACGAACAAACAGAAATGGGAAGAATACATCCATAAGATTTTATAGACTAATTAGGAGTTTATTGCGATGAGGAAGGGCAGAAATAAAGGAAGATGATGATTGTGATTTAGCTATTCTGTAGAGAAAGTAAAGGTTATTGGGGGTAGAGAAATAATGTACTCGAACTTGAAAGGGAGCAAGAAGAGGAGCAAGTCGGGCGGCATGAAATCACTCGAGAAGGAAGAATTGAGAGCTGAAGCAGCTGACAATGAGGAAAAAGGCAGCTGACAGCTACCACTTATGACTTCAATATTAATCTTCTCCAGCAGGAGTAGTATTCATATTTGCCTGCTGAACAGCCCCATAACAGGCCTATAGGTCTCTATAGTACCACACACAAGTGCTTAAGCACACACACATACACACACACAAGTGTATCCTCATATACTTTAAGTACCTTTGATTCCAGTCCTTTGTCCCACTGCTAATTTCAAGGTGCTTTGTCTTCTTCCTTCTATAGATTAGTGTGTAAGTTGGAGCAGCTTTTAGGACCCACTCTTAAAGAGATAGAACACTTCTTATATTTATCTAAAGATGGACTTAGGGGAAATGATGGAGAAAGCTTTCATAGCTCTTATCTTGTATTAGCATGTTTCCATGTTTTTAAAAACAGATTGCTTGGATTGCGTTCTGATGGAAAGTGTACTTCAGTGGATTTGACAATAACAAATTTTAATCTCTAGAGCAGCCTGATAGAAACCAGATCCTTGTGCTACGCTTTGCAGAATACAGATTGTACAGACTATAGAGAAACAACTGGATCCGATTCAACAAAATCGTTAAGATTTGGTTTGTGACATCTGTAATTCGCCAACCGAATTCTGAAGCTTCACAGTAGAGGATCGCAATAAGCCAACCCCTATTGCTAACTGCGGAGAGAGAAGTGCGAAGCCGAACAACAGCCTGCCAACAATAAAACATCTTAAACATTCCTCTAGCTCAGATTTTAATTTCTCAGTGTTTGAAAGCATGAAACAACATGAAGCTGAATGGGTTTGTTTGCTTCCTTCACTGCCATTGCCAAACTACAAACACATGCAAAGTACTGTCCTAAAACAGCGCATAAACTCCCTGAGATCATTCTCAACTCCTTCTGTCTGCTGACTGTCCAGGATAAAATGAATCCTGACAAATTGAGATCAGTGGGACAAATCCCAGACAGAGCACCAAGGGAAGATGAAAGTTGAATTGGTTAGGAATATAATGGCCAGACTACCCATCAGACAACTCTTGAGGGGAGGTGCAGATGACAGAATTTATACCACAAGGACTGCACAGTCCAGCAGAGGGTACAGCCAGCAGTTACAACACTTCCCCTGAACTCAGTGGTCCAGCATGTGGACCTCGTTTTCCTCTGACAAATTCCCTTTCACTCCTGACACTTGGAAAAAAGAGAAAGAAGAGCCAAGAACAAGATCATGGATCATGATCAGTTTTGGACCATCACCCAAACATGGAGATTCCTATTTAAGTAGCTTAATATTTGTTAATATTTGTTCTTCCTTTGCACCTCAGTTTTAACACTGAGAAACACATAACAGCCTTTATGCAGCAATCCCTTTCAGATCCTGTGTTACTTTTTACACTGACATTTGAGGCATCATTATTAGCCTGCAGTAAAGATTGATTCTTATAGCTTAGTTCACACTACATAGACCGCATCTTTGACAAAGACGTAGTTCTGTCTCTTGCCCAGCCTCTCTGAAGGCATCTTCGTTTGGTTGTCTCCTCGTATCTCAGCCTGTCTCGTAACAAGCAGCATGAGCGGCCACTTGCCCATTACTCTGCTAACTGCCTCCTCTGAAGCCCCGCGCAGCAGACTAACGCTGGTAGTTTATACCGCCCTGCCAGTCTCAGAGAGTGTGTGAACGTGTGCGTTGCGTTTAGGGAGGGTTGTCACAACTCTGGCTCAAAGGCATGTGTGCCACGGTGACTCTCCCTGACGTCCTCTTCACCAGCAGCAGAAAAATCCTGCTTGTACTCTGTTTCTCTCTCTTTCCCTTCCATCCTCTGCTGTGCCCTTGCTAAACGCACCTATGAGCATTAACGTTATTGTGGCATCCTCGGGAAGGGGTTGCTGTTTTCCTTTGGTTTGCGTGTCAGATGCTGTGACAACCACTCTGGGGGTTTTCACACTTATGAAAAGACCCACACAATCACACACTCACACACATCAGAGTGTGTGACAGAGCTGCCGGCTCCCTCCTGTCGCCTCATTTGTTTCTGCATCAGGCTGCTCTCTGAGGAGGCCTTGCTTCTGCCCTTGTCAGCAAACATCAGCCAGGCTGCTTTTTTTCCCCTGCTCCTCTCACTCTCTCCCCTCCTCCGTCGTCCACTTCTTTATTTCCCCCACTTTCCATCTCTCCGCACGTCGTCGTTTATTTCCCGGTATCTTCCCTCACATCCGTTCCAGTCCCTTCAGTCTGTCTTTTCAGTGTTCAGATACAGTATATCACTTCTTTATTAATCTCCCCGTCTCGCTATCTCTCCTCCCTGCTCTTGACTTTGTGTTTGTCGGTGTCAGAGCTGTTGATGGACAAAGATTCCGATAAACCTCCGGTGTGTAAAAAGGCGCATCCGAACTGAGGTTTTTTCTCGTTTGAAGAAGCAGTGCGGCGGATGTTGTGTATGTCTGATCGAGTGCTGGATGTTGTTTCGTCTACAACAGAGCAGTTCGACTGTGAAGGAGGGTCAAGCCCAGCCGAAGCGTCTCCTAAGCTATACGCGAACACATTGTGTGATTGAGTGATTGCATGTGAAGTGTACACCGAGCCGCATGATGAAGCGATAAATTTCACTTCTCCTCCTCACCTCTCTGTTTCCCAGAACAATCACTGCCATTCAAAAGTGCACGCTAACGCTAGCTGTGTTTCCATTACAAATGTGCACAAAAACTTTGTCAATATTCTGCAAATATCAAAACGAAATGCAATTTTGCCAAGGAGATGTCTCCATTAAATAGAAAGTGCAATACAAATCATACATGATCAAGTTTGCTCACATTGTGCACCATTTGAAAAAGTACTGCGCTATGATTCAGATTCTGTTGTCTTCTTGGTGGTCTGTGCCAGCAGCGACATCCGGTTGCTGATCATGTTACTTGTGTGATGTGAAAAAAGTGCTTCCATTGCAAATTTGCAAAATGAACCAATTTTGAAATGGTGCAAATGAGCGCTTCTGTGTTTCTGGCGCTACTCCTGCATGTACTCATTGTGCTGAAATTGTACCTGAGCCACTGTTTTCTGCTCAGCGATGCTGCTGGCAACATTTTGAGAGTCAGAAAATGCTCTGCATCATCTCCTTCACACCCCGCAGCATGAATTTGCCGAAGAGTTCTAATATTAGCAACATCAAATTATGAAATCTGCATTCAATGAGCTGCTCATGACAATCAAAATGCAGAAATGCAGGAGGCAGGACCTTTAAAGTTTGTTTACGAACTATATGTCGCTTGCAAAAGAGGACAATATGAAAGCGTGTCAGGGTGAAAACACAATGTGAACGACACTGTGGGACACTGTTAACATATGAACATTAATACTGAGGAACTTAAAGAAAAAAATGGAGATGGAGGAGCTTACTGCTACAACCCTTCCACTGTTTATTTTCTTGAATGAAATCAAAAAAGTAAACAAAAGAAAATATTTGCTCAAAAAAATTGAAAGGCATTAAAAATAAACACTGAAAGAATTTGATGTTTGAGCTAAAAATGTCAAACACATTTGTGTCACTTATTAGTTGACACAAATGTTTAAAACCGTAAATAATGTTATGCTTTACAATCATTCACATTTTGGTTCTGACATACCATATGGTGTTAATAAAATACAATTTTGTGGTTATAATGTGCAAGAAACCGACACACTCGAAGGAATGCGAATACTTTTGCACGGCTCTGTACACAACCCTCCCTAATTACCTGTCAGTCTGCAAAGTTTACGTGCACCAATGCATTTTCTCTCCACCCTGCCTGCTCCTCCATGCAGAGAAAAAAGACAAGCCAGTTATATCTCTTTTTGTCGAAGAGCTCATTCATCATTATTACATATTATGGCGTTACTGTCATAGTCCACTTTTTCATTGATTGATCATCTAAAGCAGGAAATTTGGCAGTTGTTGCAGTTCTGTCCATTAAGTCGTCGTTTTGTTCTGTAGAGGAGGGTCGCAGTGCAAGACGGTAAAGATTGTATGCAAATAAGCCCAGCAGGCAGGGAGGTCGATGGCATGGAGACGATACAGACAAAAACGTTCAGGTCGAGAACGGCAGCAGCTTCTGGGCTTTAGTTGGGTTCGAAATGGAGGCATTCAGGTTCTGTTTTAAGTTCTGGGCAGCCTGCACTTTGATGGCAGTGATACAAACTTTGTTAAATAAAAAACGGCAATATGTGTCTGTCTATGTATTTTAAGCTGAGAGTTGAACAACATTGTTTCAAATTGTGAAAATGCAACTGATGGGACAAAACTCAGCGGTTCAATAGATTTAGCAAACACTTCAAGCCAAGAACAAAGGCATGTTCTTGATGTGTGTGAAGACGGTGGAAGGACTCAAAAAGCTCCTGCTGTTACTTCACTCATCTACCAAGCAAAATGCCTAAATGCATCGAGCTGCTGCAATGTGATTGGCTGTTTTGACATTTACGATAAAGAGCAGTTGAATAGGTATACCTAATAAAGTGGCCGATAAGTCTAGGAGCAAATATTAGGTTTTATAACAAGTAGTAGTTAGATGGACCTGTGGTTGAGGGAATACTCAGTATTTACCATTCAGCAGTAGGATTAGTTGATTTTTTGATTGCATTTCAATTTGTGTATTTCACTTCACACGAGTCACATAAACAAAATCTAGATGTTACTACTGGCAGAAAAGATGAAGAAAACAACAGGAAGCGGGAGAAAGACCATGTATTTTAATGATTATTTAATGGAAACACAGCAATTGCAAAATTGTGGAGGGTTTTTTGACATTGTGGGAAAATTGACAAAGTTTGTAATGGAAATGTCACAGCTGTTGTGCAGTGACCACTCACACCTGTTCAGCATCCTCCTGATCCCCAGCTGCTGCCATATAAGGACGGAACTCCTCCTGCATGGCGTCAGATTGTTGTGAAACCCTCAGCGGTAACACCTTCAGACCTGCTCCAGCAACTTGAGCTGCCTGCCTAGAATCTAACCTGTCTGTCTCTGCCTAGATTCCTCTCCTGTCCCTGATCCCTGACCCTCTCCGTTGGATAAGGACCTCCTGGCTTCGACCCCCTGCCTGTTTGACCGGATACCCGTTTCTACCTGGACTCTGGACCCGCGGGCTCCGATCCCCTGTTTGCCTGGCCCTAAGATCAGGGGCCACCTGATCCCAATTTGATTCCCTGGTTCTGACCCTGGCCTGTCTGACTAAGAGTTTGTTGACCTCCCAATAAATACCTGGTTTGTAATTATTCTGTTCAGTCCCTGTGTCCATCGGTGCCTGAGCCTGACAGGAAATGCAGCTACCGACACATGAATGTTAAACAGAAAAGGAATTGAAACTGAATGCAGTCTACCGATCTCTCACCTTTGCAGTAGATGGCCTTAGTTACAGTAGATGTTCTCAATGGGCAATCCAAACCAAACACGCAGACCAAACTCCACACGAATCCTCTCCTCTAACGCTCTCCTCCCCCACTGCTCTGATTGGCCTGGTTCAAACTCCTAGATGCATCCTAAAGAGGAGGGAGGTCCCAGCGGGCCTCCAGATAATGAATGCCCTCTATCTATCCTGGAGAGCGATGCTAAAGAGAAAAAATGGGTAGAAAGCCAAGGAGAGAGAGGAAAAAATGGCTATGAAGTACTATCACACAATGTTGCTTTATAGACAGATACTCTACCCCTTCCCCGTATGACTTTGCTTTCATTTTCTCACATACATTCACATACATACAGGGGCTGAACTCACTGACCGTCTGCTCCAACATCCCTGACATCTGCCCATATATCCCCTCTGTGACCTTCACGTGGCTCCAAGCCTCCACCTCTTCCAGGCGTGCAGCAAAACGGAGCAGGAAACAGCAGAGACCGACGTCAGCTTCTAATCAGCAGACACTGAAATCCAACAATTTTTTCACTGCAACCCAGAAAGATCAGAATGAAATAGTGTTTTTGACCCAATCAAGTAAACGAACATTGCGCGTAATCACCCATAAATCGGTTGTCATGTTCTGATGAAACTTCAGCCCTTTGCTTGTACAGCTTTCTGCCAGTTTGTCAAAGCAACGTGCAGCAGAACATGCAAATACACATTTGATTTAAATCCATATGTGGTCTTTTTTTGCGCACGACTTCATCTGCTGAAATGAGCCACTTATGCTGCAGAAATTGCATATCAGTCTCATGCCCTTGTATGCCCTTATAAGGTATGGCGCCTATGCTCCCAAGTGTTTGTTTTCACATGATACATACCAGGAAGCAACGTGAAAGTCTTTGCTTGTCATATAGCATGTAGCTGCAGCAAAAAAAAAAAAAAAATGACGATATAGTATAGATTAACTAGACTACATGTGGATGGAGATTAAACAGATAAGCAGAATTTTGAAAAATCATGAGCCGAGGGGAGGTTGTATCATGAGGGAGCAACAACAGAGAGAATTAAGAGGGGGGGGGGTGTTTTAGGTATTTAGCCCATAAGCACCTGGATCTCAGGAAAATTATGCAACCTCGGTTGTTGGATCCCAAACGTAAGCAGCTCAGAGATGCCACTCCATGGCACAAAGCAATTGGACCTCCCCAGAACACATCCTGTAGGAACATTTCAGATGTCGCTCAGATGTCTTTTGGGCCCCAGAATGCTCATCTAAGAATGGACTATTCTTGTTTAGAAGCACAATCTCAGTTCTACATCTGTGAAACAGTCATAAACAAACCCAATAAGCCATGACTCACATTAGACTGAAATGAGCTTCACGTGATCTTTTCCATTTCTTTTGCAGAGAATTTGTTCAGTGTCATTAGATCAGGGGTTAAACAAAGGCTCCGGTCTTGTGGATGTATTGTTACGCTCTTTAAAAAGCAAAAGCTTTCAGCATTCAGTCCTACAATCCACAAAATTCATCTGGTGGCTTTCACTTTTGCGCAATTTCAACATAGCCAGTGGCAGCCCAAAGGGAGTCAATGTGTGCTTCAAAGCCTGACAAACATATTTAAATATCATTAGAATGCTTAGTTAAGCACATAATGATACCACTTTTTGACACTTTTTGACATCTTGCTGTGTAATATACTCATGGTGGCAGCCTGCTCTACTGTGTCAGTAGTTTGGTGATGTAGTTTTTATATTGCTTTCTAAACTGTGATATTATCAAGGATATAAAAGCTCTGTACTCTCATTGAAGGCATTTTAGGATTTTGTTGATATTTGCATCCCAATCTATAAATTCTCCCCCCAGATGCAGAGGCTCTCCTTCAGAAACCATCATCAACAGAGAATTTTATGAACCGTTCCTGGTACTGTTGTAATGCTTCAGGAAGTTCTTTATGTTAGTAGTCAGTCAGATAGTTTCCTTTTACTGAAAGCAGGCACTGAGACAGATGGCGATGGGATTTATACACACCTAAAGGGTTTTTGATGCACTTTACCTCAACAGTACAGAACACTCTCTTTATCATTACTGACTTTTATTCATAAATAGAAATCATTCTTGCCTGTTCAGCAAGGAAACTAGCATCTTTTAGACTAATTATTTTGTTATTCTTAATTTAGTATTTATTTTACAGGATTTGAATATAAAAGAACATATCCCTTTATGTTAGTGATGTGAGTTCAAGTTCTGCTCCAGGACACAAACAATTCATCTCAGTTCACCAAGAGCCAGTCTGTTAGTCCCTAAAGCTAACGTAACGGTCCGTTTCTAAAAACTGTTCTCGGAACATTTGAAAGTTGAACAGCACTTTGCACCAATGTGGTGGTTGAAGAACCCAAAAAACAGAGGAAAAACAATAAATATGTTTGTTGTAGCTACTTATTCAATAATTCAGCAGTAAAATGAACCATTGCTACTGTGTGCAGCAGTTTCGAGCTTTTAGTGTCCTGGTCAGAATTCACTCTTGAATGTTTCCCTCTGTGTCTGCTTGACCAGTCCATGTGAAATTCTCAATTACTCTCACAGTGAATATCACTCCAAGTGACAAGATACTGACTAGTCATAACTACTCAATGCAAACCGTCTTGTCTTGCAGGTGCATTGATGTGATTTTATTGAACTGCTCTTTGTTTTCTTTCTGTTTGAATTTCTCTTGAGTGTCTGTTGAACATAATTGAAGAAACAAATTCTAAATTATGTCTCATGTCTACAACAGAGTAAAGTGCTGTGAAAATGCAGAGAAGCTCAAATTATGAAAATGAAGTCAAAATATTGCAGGAATGAAGTTATTACAACTTCATATTATTTTTAACTTAATTCTTGCAATATTTTGTCGTTATTCTCGTAATTTTTTTCTTAGTGTGCTAATATTCCCCGGTACAAATCAAGAGTTTTACGTCTTTGAACCGTTTCATGGTGTCCTGGACAAAATACAATTGAAATCAGATATTTACATACACAGCATACAAAAAGCAACTACTTTCTTGCAGCCTGACATTAAATCATGCAAAAATGTCAATGTTTTAGGTCAGCCAAGATTATCGCTGTTTGCTAAATGCACAATTAATTGAATGTGGTTTATTTCACTGACTTTCGGGGGAATTAAACACACAAACATGCAGACACATAGATTCATCTAAATGGTCCTCCCAACCACCTGAGACATTGACAGAGCCTCTCCTTTGCCTTGTGTGTAAGCATCCTTTGTCTTCATGTGTGTATGAGCAATCACACGCTGTCTTTGTGTACTTAGGCATTCCCAGTGTCACATCTATGTTAACAACACATTTATTCTGATTGTACACAGTAATGAGTGATTAATTATTCCCAACTCAAATTATCATTCCAATTAGAGGCGCTGACACACACGCGCGCACACACAAACGTGGGGGACACGTCACAGGAAGGAAGTGCCAGCAGTGGTTCTATTCTACGTTCCGGAGGCTAATTGGGGTTAATGAATGGAAATAGTAAGTAAAAACACATTAACAAGAATAATTAAGTGTGCCATTGGTGTTAGAATAAGTTCGTCAGAGACACCACAGGAAATTACACGTCTAATCAAACTTCATTTTCTCCTCCCCTGGCACAGACCAAAAAGCCTTGATTCCAGATTTATGTTGGACCATAAAAGTGAAGCAGCTTTTATTTTATTGCTCATTTTGTTTTGCTCCTGGCAGAAAGTGGAAGAAAACCAAGCACAAATCTGGTTAGTGAGCAAAAAAATGAGATGTTGCAATGTGTTCGTTTGTACAGGTTGGACAGTACAATGGTAGGATTTCACCTTAACAGCCGTACTACTGTCAATACACTTTGTAGATGTAGCTAGAATAATAGAGATCTGGGATGGTCCAAAGTCACCTTTACAATTTGTTGACTTTTTTTTGTTGTTGTTGTTTTCAGTTCTAAACTGAACATCCAGAGGAAAAAAAACAAAGCAAACCCACTTCAGTTTAGTGGATTCCTTCATCTCATCTCATCTCATCTCATCTCATCTCATCCTGTTAGCTTATTTTCAGACGTTGCATTCAGATTGTCCTGCCTGCTCAGACATTCACAAGTCCCAGGCGATTGAGTGAAAAAGGAAGATAAAGGAGGTTAGCATGTCTCCATTCAGATAAGACAGAACTACAGGATAATAATCCAGTCAGGTGAGATTGACTGATAAAGAAACCAAAATTAAGACAGTAGCAGTGGAGAATGCTTATTTAAATTGGTTTTATTGACAGATGATGTCTTTCTTTTTGAAACATTACATCTTTTTTCTTCTGAAGAAAAAATAAAATGACATTAAGTCTCACGTCTACCACAGAGTAATAGTACTAATATAGTACTAGTGGTTTGTGGTTTGAACTTTTGATTTAAGTTCTTTCAATTGCAGCACTTTTGGTTCAGCTTAAGTAAAAAAATGTAAATAAATAAATGAAAATTCTGTTGTTTTTCAGTTTTTCCATCCTGGTTTGGAGTTTGTTTCATTAGCCATTTATATAAAGTGTCACACTAAACCAGAATCATCTTCAGTTGAAAACAATACATGTAATATTTTTTAAAAAGTGCTAAGAGCTTACAAACATCAAAGATAAATATGTAGTTTTGAGATATAAAAAATGCATTTTGATATGTACCCAATATTTAAATATTGGGGTACAGTACATATATACATATATATCTACACCATGTGCACGTGCACATATATGTACATATTCATGTTGTAAGGTAGAAAGGACAAGAAACCGCCTCTGATTTTTGTAAATATTGCTCTGTGCTAATGTGAAGGTAAAAGTCTAAACAGTTTGTGTCCAGGATGTGTTGGGTCTGCAGAGATTTTAACTGCCCCATTTTTTTTAACCTTTAAGTCAAAGTCCTGCTGATTCTCTCTGAAGATCTAACTGAAGAGGATCAGGAGACAATAAGGGGACTTTCACCGCTCAACAGATTTCTTCCCATAGACATGCATGTGCAACTTTTGCATGTGTGTATCTGTATAAGTAGCATTCTCATGACATCTCCCATCTGTTTTCCCACTGACTCGTATTGTGGCTCCCACTGCATGTCAGTTTATCAGCTGATTGAATATATGGGGGCCCTTTATTTATAACACTCCAGATGAAGTGTTGGTGCTTGCTTTTTTATCTTTGCTGAAGAGCTGCTCTGAGAGGTGAGCATTTGTGGATAGAAGGCCAAGAAAGGACAAGGGAGAGCCGAAAATCAATATATTTTTACTGAGGAGCCTTGTGCCGAAGGAAGAGAGGCAGGAATGAAGGAGGAAGGAAAGGGAAGAAGGAAAACGACAAAAATGAAAACGAAAGTCTGAATGAAGCAGGATCGAATCAGCTGATTTAATGCTTTTTTGCTTTTTTTAATATCTAAGGCTGGTCATCATTTCTCTAATGCTTACCATTATAGAATAGGCTGAATATACTGGTGTTGACTGGAGTGGTTATTGCTGTAGTTATCAGGCTTACACTGCAAGAAAATCCTCCTAACTAGCAAAAACCCTCCCAGTGAGATAGCTGCTCCTGTTTCCTGTGGATTTTCACTTCTACTCAGAAAATCTACGGGTGGTTTTACTCACTGTCCTTTTCCATGCAGAGCGTTTTGTGACTGTTTTGGTTTCACCTAAACTGCTTTTTACCAACAGAAGTCATGGAGCAGAAGAATGAAAGACAATACGCTCCGGTTTAAAATCCTAAAGGATTCAAAAAACTAAAAGGAGCTAGATTTGTAGCCAGTTATGAAATGGTTCCAAGCCCAAACTCTGGTCTTGCCTCTCCTGGGGAAATTTCCTTCCCAACTTCCAGCCGGCCCAGGGCTCCCAGGTCTCCTTCAAGTCAACCAGCTCCTTCAAGTTGGGGATTTGCAGAAAAAGAACTGCTACAGGCTGCAACAGAAAATACTAAACTGACCTTTAGTATTGCTGATTCCAGAGGCCTATAGATACTCAGGACTGTTCTAAAGTATTTTCCTCATTCTGTTTTTGCTTTTTCGTCACATTTAAGTGATTCAAATCAGAACAAAATTTTATGTTTGCTAGAAAATAACCTGACTAAATAAATTAAAGGGAGGATGGGGGTTGTCTGTAAAGATGTGTGATTCAAGTCATTGCTGGCTCTTCATTTCTGAGCTACTTTGCTCAAATCCAATTGATCTCCTTCACCAACTGGCCCACGTGTGTTTTGGACTCGAGGGCAAAGTTACCAAACATTTACCAGATCAGAAAAAAGAACACGATGCATCACAAGAGGAGGAAAAGCCAGAACTGTCTCCACATTTACTGTAAATGTTAGAAATAAAACTGACTAACATGAAGGCGGAAATAAAATCCTTAACGTAGCATGAGGCAAAGTGAGCAAACAGGAAGGAGCAGATCAGGATAAAAGTTGAGAAACGTGATCTCTCTCCCTCTTCAGGGAATGATGTCAGCCAGTACTGATGAATGTGGTCAAACATCAATACAGTGTGAATGATGAGGCTTGGCACCATAGCATTGCACTTCCACAAACTCACAGAGCTGCTGCACACAGCTCCATTTTGTTTCTAAGTACCTCCACCTTTCTTCTTCCCCTTCACCTCCTTTTCAATTTCTATATTAAAATGTCTCTCATTGTTTTATGGGACTTGGCACTTTCCTCCTTGGTGTTCATTGTAAGCAGAATGATAAACATAAATAAATCAATACAGTAAAGGGCACTGTTATCATAATCCATAATGGGCTAGTATCATGTGCACCAGTGTCATCGCTTTTTTCTTCTTTTTTTTTTTGGACAGTTGAAGATGTTTCTAACATTTTACCATTTATATTCCTGAGTCAGATTTTGTCACATGTTACCATGAAGTAAAATTTTAAAAAGAGGACTGAATACATCTTAACATGAATATTCAGAGAATGTCCTGTTCTCTTGGCACGATGACCTGGAACCTAATGAATAATGCAAAACAAAGGGCACTGCAGGGCAGAAAATCCTGAAAAAAAAAAAAAAAAGTTCATTCATCCATTATCTGTTCACCCTTGTCCCAAGTGGGGTCGGGAGTCGCTGGTGCCTATCTCCAGTTCCGGGCAAGAGGCGGGGTTCACCCTGGACAGGTCACCAGTCTGTCGCAGGCCAACACTGAAACAAACAGGACAAACACACACACACTCACTCACACCTAGGGAGAATTTGGAAAGACCAATTAACCTAACAGTCATGTTTTTTGGACTGTGGGAGGAAGACGCAGTACCCAGAGAAAACGCACACATGCAAGACTCTGGGGCGGGAATTGAACCCAAAGCAACAGTGCTACCAACTGTGCCACTGCACAGTCCCAATAACAAGTTCATAAAAGAGAAAATTCCAGTAAAGAAATTTTTCTAGATTGTTTGGTAGTCTAGTTTTAAAACAAATGGCAAAAACATTGGACAAGAAAGACTGGAATTGCACTGAGAAATCAACTGTGACAAGAATCGGCCTAAAACTCAAAAAGACTGTCTCATTCTGATCAGTGAACACGTCATGCAAGCCAGGACATTATCTATATGATTCCCACGCTGCTCCTCTTCCTTCACTTGTGATTTTTCTATTGAGCTCGATTCCTCAGGATGTACTTTATCCCGGCCAATCAGCGAACAGAAGTTGATTCTCTGAGCTGTTTCTGATTTATAATCTGCCTATGGTTGTAGTTTGGCAATGGCAGCGGAGAAAGTGAACAAAGCCATTCAGTCCATGATTTCCTCGCGTCCACATCTGGAGCAATTATAGTCAGAGCAAGAGGAATCTTTAAGACATTTTTGCTTCTCTCGTCTCGGTGGGGATTCTTAAATGATAGTTTCATTTTTTTGTGGGTATTGTCATGACGGGTGGTCTGCTTTTGGGTTTGTAGAAAGACCCAAATGAAGGTATTTTAGTAAAAATCAGAGAACAATAATCTACAATAAATCCATTAAGAGATCCAGGCAGGGCAGCACAAGGAAGTGACGGGAGTTGGATGGACGAAAGGATCTGGCAAGTGGTGAGTGTGAATGAGAGGCTCAAATACTGGGGAGATTATCAGTTCAACAAAGGGTTTGTGCTGATGAGTGGAAAGAGAGGAAGCAGACTGAGGAGAGAGAGAGAGAGAACACAGGGGAACAGGAAATAGTAACACTAAAGAATAATTTAGAGTCTAATGTTTATTCTACATTTTTACACCATTGGAAAATGTTAAGAATGATTGTGTCATGTTTGTCCTCCTACAGGCACCATGTTAAAACAAAAAAATATATTTCCCACCTCCATCTTTTTCCGTTTTCAAACATTTTTGAAAAACTCCAGGGCGCCACTAGGGCAGCGCTAAAGAGCCGCGTGCGACTCCGGACCCGCAGGTTGCCGACCCCCGACTTAGACTGAAGAGACAAGATGAAGTGGAACAACAGAAAAGAGCCAGAAACACTAAATAAACATAACTAAAATCATGGAGGAAGAACAGATGTAGAAAACAAGACAAAAATCCAAAACCAAACTCAAACAACTCTGGATCCTGACAGATATTTTCGCCACCTTAAAACATGAATCGTATTGAAATGTTTGCGAAGCTCATAGCGAACAGAGCCTTAGCTGTAATGTTCAGGTAACAGACTCCTTCCTTCATAGTTCCTGCTCTTTGGGAAGCTTCTCTCTGCAACCACAGTGTAATAACTGGCTAGAAAACCATGAACAGGTGTAGTAGTTTAAAATGTGCGGCAATGACTTCACTCCAGGTGCGCCTTTAGTCCCTGTGGCTTACAGAAAAAAGTGTTTCTGTGATACAAACCTGGTTTGATGTGATGAATCACTTCTGTTCTTTTGGGCATTTCCCTTTTTTCTCTCTCTCTCTCTCTTTCGTGAACGTCGAGGAGATGTAATGCTGCTGACTTTCAATAATCCCGCCGATTTAACGCGTTGTAAACACACTGGGGTTTAATCAACATCGCTGTCATTTTGTTTGTTCATTTGCGAGTTTGCTTGTAAACTCGTGTGTTCTGCTTGATTTCTCCATTTCTGCGGCGGCGCCCCCGGGTCTCGACAAGCTGTGTTTCAGCCCCGGTGTAATTGCGTTCACGTTCCTCCCTTCCCATAATTACTCATTCGCTCATCACACCCGGGACACGGGAAACCGAAAACGACCACATCCACCATTCGCAGCAGTGTGCGTCGTCTTCATCGTGTCGTGCTCTTCCTCACGCCTCGAGACGCTCTGAAGTGCTTGTGCTGAAACATTCGTTAGCATAGCGTCCGCTCTCCACTCGGCCTCGGCCGCCCATCTATCACACCAGACCAAGGCAAATGGAGCTTTCAGCTGTGTGGCGATAAGAAATCACAGCCACATTAAAACATCTGTCACACCTCCCTAAGCTCGGCACAGCGGTAGATACAAGGAGCTGGTAAGGAGACGGATAAGATGTTTAGCTCCGTTGTTGACATGGAAAGACAGATCAAGCTGACTCTTCATTTCTTCCTGTTTCAATTCAGTTTTCACCTGAAGTTCTGCCGTTTTGATGTCATCGTTTACTATAACTGAGTGATCGACCTCCCCCTGGGGTCAAGATGACAGAGCTCAAATGCCACAATAATGAGAGGGCCATTTGTTCTATTGACACCTTCTTTAAAATCAATAGTTTGCATCTGCTAATGTTACAATGCCAGGCGTCGTTGCCATTTGAGTTTGTTGGATGCAAACTTGCAACTGTATTTCAGGGCAACACATCAAACACACTAGGGGTGGATTCACACCAGCTCTGTTTAGTCAGCTTTAAGTGAACTTTGGTTCATTTAACGTTGTGGCTCATTAGGGGAAGTGTGAGTGGCAAATCAAACTCGATGCAGACCAAAAAAGTGAAGTCTGGTCTCCCTAAAACTCAAGGTCTTGGTTCGGTTTATCTGAAAATAGTGTCTGTCTGTTCTTGCCAATAATTAATACAGAGGACTGCTCTGTATTATTGCTCAAAATGTCTTGCCATACCACTTTATTCCTCTGTATTTGATTTTGTTTCTTAGTTTATTCTTGCATTTTCCTGCGTTTTAACGCTCCTGGATCCAGTGATGGCTCATTAGAAGAAGAACACTGACACGCTGAAAAGGTTGTTGGTTCTAACACGGAGAGAACTAAAACGTGCAGTATGCTGGCCCTCGAGGACCAACTTTGGGCACCCCTGACTTAGAGAGACCAATTAACCTCACAGTCATTTTTTTTTTTTTGGACTATAGGAGGAAGCAGGAGTACCCAGAGAGAATCCACACATACACAGGGAGGACATGCAAACTCCATGCAGAAAGACCCCAGGACAGGAATTGAACCCAGGGCCTTCTTGCTGCAAGGAAGTGTAACTACTGTGCCACTTTGCAGCCTTGGTAAAATCCAGAAAGACTGGTTTTCATATGAACCAATTTAATTATATAAAGAGATGGTGTTAGAAAACGTTTTGTGTCGCAATGCCAATTGTGACATACGTGCAGTGTGTGTGCTGTCTATGAAGAAAAGTGTACACATAACATAATTACCTGCTAACTGGTTGAGCAGCTGACAATGACTGGAATCAAGCATCTTTCATAATCAGCAGTTTTTTTGCCTACTCTACTGATTTAAGACCAGACTTGGACTTTGCAGCCCCAACCCCATTTTTTGGGGGCCTCATGAGTGTTTTGAGGACCTTCTCGTGTGTTTAGAATCATTGCCCGGCTGCATGAACCCTTGAACAGTCTCATGAATAGGATGCTCAGGATTGCCCATAATTGTCTTTATTTAATGAAGATTTCTCATCTCCAGATGTTCCAGAGTCAGAACAGAACTGGTTGTATCAGCCTTTTTAAGGCTCTGTGCATTTACAGTGTATTAATATTTCAAAAAGATTATAATGCCTTGCATTAACACAGTCCCCTGGGAGTTTGAAAGAGAAATACTACATTTAACCCTGGGTGTGAGAGTCATCATTGTGACATTTTCATCCCGAGACGCCATGCTTTGCTGCTGCTCTCCAACAGTGAGTTTCAGAGATTGTTCTTCTCTTACCTTCCTTTTCTGTGTGTCTGGTAGCAAGATAAAAATGGATTGTCATCCGTCCTCATGACTAGTGGCTAAATAGGTCGCTGTGTCATGTTATATTTATATCGCAGGGAAACAAAAAGATCACTAAATAAAAGTTCCTGGAAACTTTGACCTGCTTAGAATAAATAAAAGCTTTTAGAGATGCTTGTATTTACATGTATTTAAAGAGGATTTTTACCAGTACCAAACCGTTTTTGCTCCCACCAGCAACAAGACTTTTTTATTATTATTATTCTAGGAGCGCTAAAAGAGTTCTTTTGGCTTTGATCAGCTAATTAAAGTTTTAAAATAGAACAGGTTATTTACACTTACACTAGTTATGTGAAATTGATAGCGCTAGGAGCCCTTTGCTTTCTGCCTGTGCAGCTGGAGGGAAATGTCTGTTTAAAAATTGTGTAGGAGGAAGTGAGCAAAATACTTTAACAGATATATGATTTGATTTTTCGATTTATTTATCACGTCACGCACCATAGTATGGTGTCCGGCCCACATACAATTACAGCACACTTTGCATACATCTCCAAGGGAACATTCCCAAACATTTGAAAACATTTACAAACAATGAAAATCAGTAACTGAAATACTTTTTACATATATTCTTTAAAGGGTCTACTACTGATATGTGATCAGAATGTTATGCCAGCATGCCTCTTTTTATTGGGAGATGAAGAAAAGTGAGCAAATAGGTAGATCTATATGCTTGATGTCAAAGGTTTGAGTGTTTATTCTGCTTATATTTTTTTTCCAGATAGTTTCATTTCATTTCATTTATTTAATTATCATTTCTGAAAATGCTGCAAAATTAGCCAAAAGAATGTTTTTCATCAAAGGGAAATTTTTCATCCATCATCCACGGTCAATGTTAAAAACAAAGGTTATGCAACCCTGACATGACTTAACTACACAAATTCTGGCAAAAACACAAAACAAAACGAGGAAACTGCGACACAGTTATCATAAAACGTATGAGAATGAACTCAAACTAAACTAATCCATCATGGTGGGATTAGGAGAAGCTGCATTATTATTCAAAATGTTGACACATCTGATGTGTTACGAACCAATTCGTTTAATTGTTTTTCCAATAGATTTTAAGTGTTAAGAGCTCTGATTGTCTGAAAGGCCGGAATTCCGAAAAGACACTTTTCTGGAGAGAATTAATGTTTAAAAACTATCAGATAATTTAGATACTTTAGACCCTTAACAATTACCAAAATGACGTTATAGTAATGTCTATAGTTGGAAAAGATGCAACCTAAAGTGACTGATAGCAGGTGCTACAGGGAGTACAAACACAAAACCCTATTTGCCGACTCCACTGCTGAACGGTGAGGCACGGACCTGGAAGATATTAACTGTATCAGAGGAGATTTTTATTCCCCAACTACATAAATCTACTCATATTTAAGCCCTTTACCATGTGTAAAAGGCTTAGATTTGGTAAACGTAAATATACAGGTCTTAACCAGGAATGGCGAAAACGGGTCTTCATCATGAAGGCATGGAAAATTGCAGGTGTAATTGCGAACAAGTTCCACTGATAGTGATTGAGTTGGCCTTGCATAAATCTGCCGCTCAGCATGCTGTTAATGTCAATAAAATTTTGGATGTAATTTATGCCCAGGAACCAGCTGGATCCCAGTCGTGTTCTTATTAAAAACATCACCATCACTTGATGAGAGCAACTTTATTACTTATGAGCTCCAGCACCGCTTTGTAAGCACATACTTAGTTGGTCTTTGAAGTTGGGAATAAGGCTTTATTAAACTGAAATTTAATACACACATAAGCACACAAACCTGAGCATCTTTCTCAAAAGTGTTTCAGCCATTTCACTTTTGTATAACTCCGCCTCTCAGTAGACTTTTGGGGAAAATCTCCAAAGAACAATTCAATTCTCCAAAGGACAATACAGTTACAGCTTTACACAGCATAACAATTCATGCACTAAGATATCTATAATTACTTACTTGGCTTGTTTAAGTCAGATTAAGTAAATTGCTTCTGGTAATCTTTTTAACAGAGATAAATGCACACAGTCGCCGGTGCTGAGAAACACACGACAATGAGTTTATGTGTGGAGAGGAAAGAAGAGGCGTCGCTTTTGTCCCACTGCGTGGCTGTCAGTCGGCTCCTCGGAGTGATCAATGCACAGCTACAGCTGGTTGAAGGGGACCAAATCCATTAAACAGTTGATTTGGTTCCATTTTACCAGCTTTAGCAAAGCATTTTGGGTCCAAGGAGAAGACGAGGTTGAAGAGGGAATAATCTGAAAGAGACAAGAGCCCAAATGTGAGTGGAATCACACATGTGCGTATCATCTCTATTTGCATTCACAATGCACTACTTTCAAACTGTCACTAATAGTAACTTGTTTTTCTTTACTGTATGGAAATACAGGAAAAAAAAAATTGTGTGCTTAAAGAGTTGAAGAAGGAAAGATGGTGAACAAGAACAGAGCAGAGCAGGAGAGATAGAGGACGGAGAAAAATGTAGGTGATGAAAAAGCGACTAGGAAAACAGGGAGCAGGGCCCTGAGAGATAACAGAGGAGCGCATATAAATGATGGCTGCAGACAAACCAGAGAAAACAATGAATTCATCACCTAACTGTCAATACTGCTAATGAAGCCAGCGGATAGGACGGCAGGAAAATTAACTCTCATTGACCTCCGGCGCTATGCAGAACATCCGTTCTTCCTGTTTCTTTCTCACCCTCGTACCCTGTGCTCAAACCTGTTTCTTTCTTAAACTCTTGGTTTTTATTCTCGGTCATTTTTGGGACGTGGAAAAGGCCGTCTATCGTTGCCGCTGTGGTGAACGCGGTGGCACAGAGTCCAGGTACTCAGCAGTGCTGCTGGCTCACCGCACCGCTCATCCTTGGAGTAACTCATTTCCTGGTTCAATTAGTCCAGCTAATAACTTAATCATTAGGAAATAAACTGTTTATAGAAGGTGCTGGCTGCAAAATCGTAAATATTGGTGTTTTATTGATGTGATTTTGTTGTTATTATTATTTATGTAAATAACAGTAATATGTCTCAGCATTTACAGTTCCTTCTGCTTGTCGGCACATGATTTGTTCACATAATGTAAAAGGACCTACAGTAAACGACAGCATATCAAAGGTGTGTGTGTGTGTGTGTGTGTGTGGGGGTGTGTGTGTGTGTGTGTAGGTGTGTGGGGGGGTGTGTGTGTGTGTGTGTATGTGTGTGTGTGTAGGTGGGTGATTGGTGCTTTGCTGCAGTGGATAAAGGATTGACCAGACCAGAATACTGTTAGACTGTAGATCTAATTTTCTTTTCTTTTCTTTCCTCTTTTTTTAATAAATTGCTTTGGATTGCTTTCAAATGCAACGGACACAGAGGAGGGAAAGAAAGAGGGAAAGGTCGGAAAAAGGTTTAAAGAGGAACAGGGAAAGGAAAGACGGACACGGGGATTACAGCAGCCTAAAAGTCTGTTTCCACATGTGCAGCAAGAGAAAAAACAAAACGATGAAACTATAGCAACAAACAACAAACTATGTCATCACTGAAGAATACACAGCACAAGTTAATACAATATGTATTTAGTGGCGACTGCAGCCCAAAGTCGAGTGTATCTGAAAACACCTGAATCTAAACATTTGTGTGTGTGATCTGTGTAAGAGAGTTTCAGATGTTCTTTTGACAGTTTTCTCTTCAGTCTTAAGCAGACTGGATCATCAGCATTCGTCTCACATCAACCCAGCATCTATGATGGCAACGCTTTGCATAAGGACTCCATTGTTTCACCTGGGAACTCTAGATTTCCACATTCTTACTCAACCGGGCATTCCAAACTGAGACTCGTTTCTGTTTATGTAAACCGTCTCTGCTGTCCTCCTGTTTCCCACCGTGTTCTTCTTCTCCTCCCATAGCTTCAGCGCCTCTCCATCTTGTGGCTTCTATTTTTTTTTAAGCTTTACATTTGGTCCTGAGTGTATCTGCTCACAAAACTCCTTTTGTTTGACCAATCCGGTGCTTACATTTGTGGATCCAGAAATGTATGTCACTATTATTTTGCGCAGGGTTCATTGTCTTCAGTTGATTGCTTTTGGCTTCAAAGACGTCATTCATGCCTTTTTGGAAAGAGGTTCTATTAAACGATTAGGAGAGATTAATGTTGTACATGGCATAGATTACTGTCTGATTCAGATTGGGTTCTCCCAGCAGACCAAAGGCTGTGTTTATAACCAGCTTAAAACCACTTCAGCTTAGAAGGATTTTTAACACATTCAAAGTTTTCCATCAGGCAGGTAAGCTAAGTTTAAAAAAAAAAAAATGAAACCACTAAGATTTAAATCATACCATTCCTTGAGTTCATGTTTGAAAAAAAAAAATATTTCTGACAAAGCAACAGTGTTGACCGAATAGGAGTCATTGCGCTGTTTTACAATCTCTGTTGGTTAATATATCAGCAGTCGGCCTCTTCAGCTAATCTCAGCTTGTTTGTTGAAATAAACTTGATTTATGCACAAATATTGCTTTACATAAATATTTTGCTTTACATATTCATGTAAAGCAAAATGTGTTGATATTTTGCTTTAAAGTAAAATATCAACATAACTAAAAATATGCAATGGATTAATGGAATGACATAAAGGTAAAAATGAAAATTACAGGCTGAATTTAACTGAAAGGCTCTTTTGATAAATTAGTCTTTATTTTTTCTTTAAAGAATCAACACATTCACAACATTCAAAGGAGCTACTGGAAGTTCCTGCTGATATTTATTTAATATTACTGCATTGGGATGTGTATCATTATCAGAATTGGACCATTAAGATTGGAATATTTAATGTAATATTTTTGCAGCCGTGGGAATTACAATTGATTTTCAGTTGCATAATTTGATTTTCTTTTTTTTTTACAAAGTTGCAATATTATGTTACACACTTGTTTTAAAATTTTCTCAACTGTTAAATTTTATGTATGTTTCTAATTAAACTTGTGTCTAATTAAGCTTTTAATCAAAACTTGGCTGTTCATTCCACAGCGATTACTTAGAGTTTGGAGATGTTTTAAGATGCACTTTAGATGCAGTCCTGTTGTTTCAAAATGAAGATTCTCATAATCTTTAACAAACCCTTGTTTAATGCAATCTGAAGTATTCCTAGAGCCTAAATCTATTGTAGTTACAGATACATTTTTTATAAGAAGGTTGAATACAAATCACTTCTGGGACAGAACTATACTGAATGGAGTAAAATGGCAGAACCAGGCATCCAAATGAATAATGGAGGGATCCACCTTCTAGGCAGAAAAATGTGAAGTAGTTGTTGGAGAAATGTAAAGACATCAGCTGGTTGACAGGTGGTCCGGTTTTCTTCAAGCAAACAAACGTTCAACCTCTGTTTCTAAATTTTAACACAAATTTAGAAACAGAGGAAGTATTTTTACTTTGCCATGAAAAAAAAACAAAACTTCTTCTATGCTTGCATTTCAAATGGTGATCCAGTTTGATCCTATCATGTATGGATCACTAATTGGACTGTGTTACCTGAAATCAGATCCATTAATTTGAATAAACAGTGGTGCTGAAGCTGAATGTCATGAAACATTTATTGCTGAAAACAAGAGTTTCAAGCAGTTTCAGCCTGGAGGTCATAAATTCTACTGCAAAATTTTCAGACAATCTGTGAAACCCACATAAAGTGAGTTTGCATTCCTCTGTGGGCACAATTATCAGCAGACACACTTTTCCTAAAACCTTCTGTTCCTGCCTAAAATCCCTGAAAGTCAGAAAATGCAGCGTTTTCTCCAAATTCAAGTCATATTTGGCAGCTATTATTTTCGGCGGGTTTGAGATCCTCCAAACCTCTGTTTGGTTTTGGCTCTCACAAAGTATGCGTTTGTAGTGTGTGTGAGTACTTCCACTGTCAGTCCTGTATCAAAACTGTCCACCCCTTCTGAGAAAACAAATACATCAGACTCACTGCATCTAAATTGTGTAAAAAACATAAATAAAATACTGTCACTATATGTACGGAGGTAGGGAAAGAGTGATCTCTCATCCTTTCCTGTTAACTCCATCCCTCTTATGTTTAATAAAGTTGTCACCCAAGAGTTTCGCAAATTGATGACTATGCATCCGGGTGTAAAAGGAACTGGAAGGAGCAGGAGGACATTTTTCATGTCAAAAAACAGACCACAGGGGAGAGGAATGGATGGACGAGAGGAGACCATGGATGGATGGATGGATGGATGGATGGATGGATGGATGGATGGATGGATGGATGGATGGATGGATGGATGGATTTAGACAAGCTCACACAATTCCCCGCCATACCTTTAATTTGCCATATTTCCCTCCTATTAAATCACATCCCACCTTTTCCGGATTGCGTAGAAACTCAGCATGTGGTATATGGAAGAGAATCAGAGCTTTCACGCCTTGAATCTTCTGCCAGTTCCAGCTATCAACATGCAGCGAGGCAGCAGGAATGCACATGAATCCGGTGACTCCAGGCATATAACTCGTACGGATTGCTCACGTCTGCTTTCAATGTCAGCGAGGCCCCCCGTTTGAACCATGCCTCTGCTCCTCTTTTGGCGGATAATGATCTGTGAGTGTCCACATTAGACAGAGAGCGAGAGCCAAGACTGCTTTGCCAGCTTCTGTGAGCATTCGAGCGCGAATATCGTCTTCAGAGGAGAAAGCGCTACACCCAGAATCCTTTTCACAGCAGGATTTTCTGTAGATTAGGGAGAGAATCCCTTTGCTGCGCATTCAGTGCTTCACTCCACCAATCTCCGGGCCACACACTCATCAAACATCCAACCCTCCTTCACCCCGCGCACCTCCACTCAGATCCAACATCAAACAGAATCGTTACACCCATTGCGTTTTATCATTAACCTCGATCAGGTGCCAGCTGAAGGCTTTGCCTATGAGTCTTCTTTCAACACTAAACTGGGGGCGGAGACAGGAGGGGAGAGCGTCTCCATCAGGATCTAACCCACAATAAGCAAATGTGTTGTGCATTCACAAGTTTCGCATCTTTGCAGCAGAGGCTTCTGTATGTGTGCCGACGTGCTGCATGTGTCTGCTCTCTTGCTCCAGGCTGCCTTGTAATGTAGGTGCCCTCTATCAGGCAGATTGTGTGGTTGGAGATAGGGGCTGCTACTTGTCTATTCTGGGACTGTGCTGTCCACTGCATTCCTGCCCTTATATTGTAGACAGAAGGGAGGAGGAGATGATGGTTAGGGACAGCTGGACGCCGGCGGTCCAAGACAGTCAAGGAGTCATAAAGGGAAAGGTCAGGAGTTTGGAGTGTGTGGTGTCCCTGGGGGGACGTATACCATGCAGGTGGTGTAACAGTGCAGCTGCCAGCCAAGCACCATGTAAGTGGGGTGACACTCTGTAACTAGTCCTGCAGTTGACTCTGTCAGTCCTGTTCATTGTGATATTTTCATTACACATGTATGACCTGACACTCCAGGGGCTGAGCTGATACAACCTGTCTGCAGTGCCACTCCCATCAGCTTCACAGCCTCTTCACTCAGTGACTCACTGACCATGTCTGCCCGCCTGCTCGCTCTCTCTTTCTCCTTATCAGGACAAGTAGGTCTCAGTGACTGTCTCGGTGACTGCCAGACCTCAGCTTTCCACCCGGCGCCACGCCGTGTGGGAGAGCTGGCCTAGGATCACTTCCTGTCACCTCGGTGAGCTTAGAGTGAGCCGTTTCAGGGACCCGCCGTCACAAACGGAACCCGCAGAATTAAGCACCATGAGTCCCTCTTACCTATCCAGGCTGACACATTCATTGATACGGAGACTGGTATTTCCCAGTGTGGCAAGGAGTAGATAGAATCAAACCGGCAACCTCTCAGTAAGTCAAATGGTTAGAAGTCCAGCAGACTTTGAATAAAGCAGGGAAGACAGAGATAGATTGTAGAGAACTATCACTACTTCCGCTGAAGTCGCAAAAGTTAGATTTAAATAAAATATACTTAAACATTTTGTGCTGCCCTTTGATGGAATAGATACAGGTGACCCTGCCTCTCACCTATTGGCTGCTGGAGAAAGGAGCCTGCATCCCTTTATCCCACCCTGGGGCTCCATACAGGTTAACAGAGGATATAAAACTCTTCCAATGTTAACATTGAAATGTGATTTCAGCACTGATACTGCCTATCCTTATAGCATGAATTGAGATTTGCTCTGTTAATTACTACAAGCAGGACTGTTAACAAGGGGCAGTCAGGGTAAAATTTATTATTTAATAATAATGCGTTAGAATTTGGGTTGAGACTATTTTGTTACACAGTGACCAGATATCCAGTAAAAGAATACAGAGGGCAATATTGTAACAAAATGATGCCTTCACTGACCCGCACACACACTTCGTCTTGGCCCTGAGTTCTGCTGTTTGAGATCTGATATTAAATATATAATAAATCCCTTTTAAACGGCAGTATGCTTAATACAGCATTTCAGTTAAGTCAGCTTCAAAGGTTCAACCCAAAGAAAACCTGAATGCACACATGATGAAAATGTGAAATGACTTGTAATTACCTTAATGCAAGGCTTACTATAGCAATGAAACAAGCTGACCCGTGGCCAGGCTATAAACTTTATCTTCAGTGGCTTGCCATATTTATTCCCACTAATTACCCACTGACTACAGGAATGGGTAAGGTGGCGTGTATATTATCCAGCAAAGACTTTTAGGGCCAATCTAAGAGAGTCGAAGGCTCTGAGACTTGGAAGCTGGCGATTCAGTTCCTGTAGCTGTGAGGATAGCGCCAGCAGTGCTGCTGCAGTCCACTGCAGACACCAGCGTCCGCCTTGCCCCACCCTTCGTTTATACGTGAGCAGAACCCAGTGGCTGACTCAGCACTATTTGCGTGCCCGATTGGTTGATCGGAGAAGGAGACAGAAGGGTAACAGGAGCCCGTATCTTGTGCTTAGTCACTTCCTCTCCTTATCGTCCCCAAAGATAAAACAGGTCTGGATTAAAAAGAAAAAAAAAATTAAAAGCGCTTCCTGACCTTGTTCCGCTGCATGGCTAGGGTGCCACGCTGCGCACTTTAAAAAAAAAAAAAAAAATTATATTCACACTATGGCAGATATTGGGGAGCAAGTGAAACAGCCAGCGCGCTCAGCTAGCAGCGTCCCAGCCAATCCAAACTCTCCTCGCAGTAGATAAACGTCCTAATGGGTTTGCTTACGGTTCATAATGTGTCTTGACGGGATTCTAAACATCTATAGGACATCAATAAGCATGTCTGCAGGGCTCATACATTCTGATTACTGCAGTCTTTATCTTTCTACGCTCTTGATTTTACCTCACAATAATTTAATCCTCAAAGCGGTTTTATTCTTTGACCTTTTAATCTAACGGTAACACCCTTAAGACGATCAATACCTATTTGGATGATATATTTAATTATCCCTCTCACTCTGTAGGAACGTTTCTTCGTCAACACACACAATGCTTAACGAAAACTCAGGCCTCTCTACTCCACTCGTGGAACCTCACTAGAAATGTTTAGACGGTATCTTTCCTTAGAATTAGCCGATGATGAGCTCCTCGGGACATTTATTATCTGCTTATAAAAGTTTGTAGCTCACTCCTGCAAGACGGATAGCCACAACCTGAGCAGGGATAAATGAATGGGCACAGTTCAGTTTACTGAGCAGGAAGAAGCCAAAAGGCTTTGTTAAAACAAGTAAAACTATGTTATCTGGTTTTTAACATCAGGAAACATGTATACCAACTGCCATATCAGAGCTGACCTCCCTTATGTTTTCACCTTTCTCTCTCTCTCTCGCTGTCTCCACCTTTACAGAATGATTCTCACTCTGAGCACGCACCACCCCACCCCCCAGCCTCATCTCTTCCTCCCTCCCCACCCCATGTTCCCTTCCTACCCCACTCCCTCTGCCACTTAGTTATTTTAGCCATGCATTCATTACGGGCCGCAGCGAGGCCACAAAGGCACGCTTGATATACACTCCGTTGTGAAACAAAAATCCAATGCAGTTAAAATCAGAGAAGGTGCTTGTGTGTAAAGATAGCTTCAGCTTGCAGGACGCTGGGACCTTCTTGAAAGGAGTGTGGAAATTTTCTTATGACTCCTCTGTTTCGACTTGAGTATAGAAAACGGTCAGGGTTAGTTGGAGTCATTCAGCTCATCTTAGGCAGATCAGCATTTTTAGCACTTATGTAAAACATGTAGCGTAAGTGTCGTAGACATGTTGTTATAAGTCAGCAAAGCTTTTGACTGTTAGGGAAAGTATTATATACCATGGGTAAAAAAAAAACTATCAGGTATTATCGTGACTTTATTAAGAATGTGTGAAAGAAACTTGCGCCCTGTTTGAAGCTCAATCATCCAGTTCAAGTTTGATCTGCATTAATATTTTAGATTCCAAATTAGAGGTGGTCAAAACATTTCAAATCTGTGAAAACCTTGAAAAACGTATGAACATTCTTGAGTTAATTTGGCCAAAAGCTCAGGCTTCTTTACATGGTCTGCTCACGGACATAGGCAAACCCATTTTCACATAGTTTGCTGACCTTCAGAATATTCAGAAAATTGAATACAGTGATTGTGGCATAGTTAACCCATAATGCAGTGCATCATTAAACTGACTGCTCAGCACAACGGGGCAACTCAAAACATACTTCCCTTCTTACTTCAAAATAAGATGCAACTTAAAGCACACACCTTTATGTCTGGATGTCACAACAGCTCAGACATACTTGACCAGAATTGATCATTTCTACACACAAGATTGTGGTAAAAGTTATTCTGCTGTTGTTGTAGCAGGTTAAGCTAAAAGGAAAAGTTAACCCAACTTATGTCTCTTTCTCAGCTTTTGATTCACTTGTTTTTACTACTTCTACATTTTTTTTGTCCATTTACTCTTTCAATATAAAAAAATCTTTTTTTAGTTTGACTGAATCTTAACCTCTGAAAGTCACAAATTGGAAATTTTCAGAGTTAAGCTACTTATCAAATTATCTTGAGTAACAAAGCTCATTTTATTGCAACATTTAAAGTAGCCATAAGAATTATGAGAGTGATACTAAAAAGCAGAATATTATCAGATATTGAGAACAGAGTTCTTCTATGTGTATTGAAAATTTTTAGAAAAAGTCATCAATTTTCTTTACAAATTTATAGAAAATATACACTGACAGGGGAGCTGGTGTATAAACCATTGACAAATAATAAACTTGATCAAAAACCTGTACTGTGACTTGTCCCAACACTTTTGAAACATTCAATTACTCTCCCATTAAGTCTAAAACTATACACTATTATATTTACATGTTGTACTTCTTCTCTTATTTGTATCTTTGACATTGATTTTCTTACTCATCTCATCCTTTATAAACATTTTTAGAGGGGTCAGAACATTATTGTTTCTACAATAAAACCACAAGGCGCATATGACCCTGTTTCATGACGGTCTGAGTAGCCCTTCCCGTTTTGAGTCCGGCCACAGACTGACCACTAGAGACGCATAAAAGGAACTCAAGTCCAACACACATATGAGCCTAATGCCACACCGGCAGCCGCAATGCAACATGAAAGTGTTTTAGATCATGTGACACACGGCTTTCTGGTTAACGTGAGCAATTCCAAGAATTTCTACCACAAATAATCTCATCTGTGAAATGTCCTACAGCTCATCTCAGCCTCTCTGCTTTATCCTACTTTCTTAACTTTATTAGCTTACAGGCTCTAACAACAGCATAATCAGTTTGAACAAGGGGAGAGGGGGAGCCTTCAAATGGGCAAAACAAAAGAGGAGCTCTTCAGAAGCAAGGTGTATTTAGTGCTAAATATGTGTGCAATTTTGCCTCTTTGTAATATAAAAAAAAATGTTGGTAAATTAAATTAATAAATGCCTCAAAACCTGATGTAACCTAGAACCTCGTGCCAGGGAGTTCTCCATGCTACCAAAAAGTATTGAGTGGCTGATTGTAACTAACTTTTACCTTGAGGCCAGTTGCATTTAAGGATGCCTTTAATAGCACCACAAATCTGGAACAAACTTGCAGAAAACTGCAAAACAGCAGAAACACTGACTAAAAAGCCACCTGTTAAGATTTGCTTTTAAAACATAATAAATGAAACACTGGCTAACACACTTGATGTGTATGATTTTGACTATATGGTGTTTTCTTTGCAACTTTGTAATATTGCGTATTTATTATTCATTGATTTTTATTATTTTATTAACTTGCACCGCAAGTGGAGAGGAAGCAGGAAGCAGGCTACGCTGTAGGGCATGCTGGGTAAATAACAATCAAAACAAACATGGATATCTAGAGTTAGTGGGAGACATAGTTAGTGATGTTTTGCCAAAGACAAAAAAATAAATCTTGGGACTCCACAGTCTCATTTCTCTACTTATTGAATATGTTATTGAATTTTCAGCAAAATAAATCCAGTTCCAATACATTCAAATCCACCCTCAAGTACACACATCTATCACATATTCATCTATCACATCAATATGTGATAGATGTGTAAGAACAAAACCAAAACAAACAAAAAAAATCACAAATCTTAGGTGACTTTATTCTGGATTGTCTGGGAGTCTCTCAATAGATTAGTTACCATGATGTGTAAAAAGTGTAAGCAGAACCAATCACTACATGTCTCTGTTGTTCAATTTTGAGATTTTATGGTAAGTTTATGGGCGGGAGGGGGTGAGGGCTCCTTTTTCACACCACTACACTAGATTTCCTTTTCTTTTGTGAAAAAGGAAGTCACACTCTGTGTCTTCTTCAGAGGTTTTTGTGTATTCACTTCAATGGTAAATGGGTTTTTTAAAGGGTTTGGTCCATTTGACACAGTGCAGTGTGAAAGCGAACTACACCAGTTGAAAATGTAACAAATGTTGTAACTTTGGTGCCAAATTGAAGTGAGTGTACCAGACTGTCAGTTCCGAAAACACTCTGAGCGACACCATCTACAATTCACTCAGGACTGAATGTTAGGGCAACAGGTCTGCACTGACAAACTGAGAAGGCAAATCAAAATGTGTTGGAAAATAAATAAAATTGCATCTTGTTTTACTCCCTAATATTATTCTAAAGTAATTGCAGATTACACAGATTTCTGATTTTGGGTATTTCCTTTGACCTTTTCTACATGGCCAAGTGAAATAGATTCCTCTGACTTTACAAATGCAAAGCAAAAATTGCTATGCACAATTCCCAAAAGGTTCTACTGAGTAACTTTACACACTAACAGCAAGAGATGACTCCATTCAGATAATGTTATCTCACTGAATCAAACAGAGGAAAAAAATCTTTCACTGCAGCAAGTGAAATTCTATAAAGGGAGCACATAACTACTACAATAGCTCCGAGCTACGACACTGATGTGTCACTAAACCTACATCTTCCAGAGGTCCTGCTGCTGATACAGCACTACTTCTGCAAAGTGAAGCTCACGGTTACAGATGGTAATCCAGCTATCATACACTGTAATAGTCCCTGTGCAACAAAATGGAAGCAATTATCTCAAAGCACACAGCGATCGGTGGAACAGATCACAACGCATAACTCTTTACGGCCTCGGCAGATTTACTCTCTGCCACTGACTCTCTGGTAGTGTAATTCATGCTCTTTATGATCCGGTTATTTTTCTCTTTTGGTTTCTCTTTCCTTTTGTCAACAAATCGTTTGTTCCTGACCACGATAGCCGCACTCCAAGCAGTTTTGGAGACGGAAAGTCGCCGCATTCCATCTAAAAGCCCTCAGTCCCTTTTCCTCAACTCCTCTGTCCTCTACCTTGTTCTCCTATTTCCTCTTCAGTAGGTTCTGGCCAGCGAGGGTGATGACAGACGAATGCTAACAAGCTTTGCCCTGACTCTGCACTCTCCTCCTCTTCGATTCATAGATATGTGCACTTACAGGAAGGAGGAGTGGGCCCGACTTGCTCTGTCACTCCGCTGACAGTGAGTCTGACTGACATGATCGTTTTACCAGCTGACAGGGCCAAGACTGACTCGCTTGCATTTGCGGTCTTGCAGGGTTCTCCTCTAATGGTAGTCCTGCATCATGTTTTATCACTGGCTGCAGCGGAGAGGCTCAGCCACTTTCTGACACCTGCGCTCATGTACGCTGATCCTAATAACCGTCTCCTGACAGGCAGAGGGGAGCAGAACACATGAGGCGTGCTCGGATGGATACGTAGGTCAGGAAAGGCGTACAGACGATGAAACTTAAAAAGGCTATTAAAAATCAGCCTGTTAAAGTAACAGACTTTTTCTGCTGAAAACAAAAAAATAAAGTATGATCAATTATAAGTCTTGTCTCATCCAGTGGAAGAACAAATATGCGGAAGTACATGAAGACGTTGCTCAGTCTTCTTTGAAAGGGGTTTGTCAACATGCCACATGTTTGTAATATTTTCCATTTTGGAACAATTCATCTCTTAATTGATCAGATTGTGAGTGGCTAGCCAGAGGCTCTCCATGCTGGAACACCCTGATTTATTACAGCCATATTTAGTGTCAATATCTGACAATATTACACTTTGCGTGGCTGATTTGCTTCAAACCACAAGATTTTTTTTCTGTCCACATTAAAAATTTCATCTGTAACAATTCGACGGTAATAATCCAAAGTCGCTGTCAGACTCTCCTCCCTTCCAGTCTCACATTTTTTCATGTCTTTGGAGAACCGTTCAGTTATTTATCACTGTTGTCAGGATTCCCCAATTACTGATGAATATCTCAATTGTCAAAGGTTCTCTATTTAATGATGTGAAACATTTTCTACACTCCTGCTAAGTGATGCCACGATGAATCAGGTACTGCCAAAGGAAACGAGGTCTGTGACAACCGAACCCAACACACAGTATGAAGCTCAATGTAAAATGACGAAGTAGCAATGATTTAATAATTTTTGTGAGATTAATCAAAAGCATTAAAAAATGTCACAAAATTTGAACTCCTGTGCTACAAATAAAATGCAAAAATGTAATAAAAAGAAAATCTCAGCCTCACGAATGCGGTTAGTTGTCTGCATGTTTACTTTCTTGCTTTATGGTTGTCCTCGACTCACCTGCTTCCTTATTCCACTAACAAATCAGGGGTCACTTCAGCAGCCACATTCGTTCATCACAAAGGGCAAAACTGATTATTAATTAATTAGGTTAGAAATGACCAAATAATTCAGTCCAACACCTTGCTTGTGAAAGCACAATAAAGAAACAAGAGTGGGCAGGGCGCATAGTGAACAGAGATACTGTTAGTTAAACAGTGGCACAGACAAAAGGTCCAAATAAAAAAAATGAAACGTTTTATTAACACTTACGTATCAGAATTTCACTTGTTTCTGTCAATTTAATGTTTTTCAATCGTCTTGTCCTTTTAGTCATGAAAACTGGAATAAACATGTTGTTCATTATGACATCCTTTGATGTTATTAAATTTTAGGCAACAAAACGCTTATTCTCCCATTTTAAAAAATAATTACTACTTTTCGTATAGTTTTAATATTTTAGTATAGTTTTGTCAGAATAATCAAAAAAATACCTGATTATTAAAACAAAAAACATAATAGGCTGCAGGTCGAATTATGACCACAAAATACATTTATGTCCTCAGAAAGAGCTTTGAGAGCAGGAGGAGCGTCAGCACATGCTACTGGTCCAGCCCTGTTGTTGGCTGCTAGCCCAGGCTAACATTCAGCAATATAAGAAGCACATTTTTCATATTGTTGACTTTTATGTTGTTTATATAAGTATTACGGATGAAGAGAAAGCAGTGAGATCGTCACAGTTTAAATGAAAAAAAAAAGAACAAGACTCATCCCATACTCGCAGAACTACATTAAAACTTCAACAGTTGCGTACATTCACACATGTAATTGTTTGAATCTGAACCCAGACAAAAGCTGCAACAAATACATTTACACCAGCTTAAATCATTTACACAGTAGTACAGTAAACTATATTAAGGGAACTGAGTTGATGTATGTTGTGATTTATTCTTCTTCTTTAAAGGGATATTAAAATGAAAACTTTTGGGGTGAATCTGAGATTGTAAGTCAAACTGTTCTGGCCTTGAATTACTACCAGGAGAATAGGAGTAAATATTGCATATACTATTCAATAACCACACTGGTTCCTCCTCTTCTGCTCCACGAGACTTCATCTTATAAAAATAATCTACAGCACACCAAGTCGCCGTCTCCCAGTGTTCATTTGCTATTCTCATCACCGGTAATGGAAGCAACAATGTGCCCAGGAATGTATTATATTCCAAGATATTCTTTTATGAGATACATCAGTGAAACTCTGCTTCATGTCTCCCTGAGATCCTTCCACTGGCGGTGCATTTCTGAATATTTTGACAGGAAATTGATGCATGAATTTGAATTGTGCGGACTGCATTACAAGAAAATGGTGTATGTCCCACCACCCCAATTTTTGCATTCATTAGGAAAAGAATTGCTTGTTTTGTGTCGAGTGACGCCATCCAATATGTGTTTTCATCAGAAGAACAGCAGGAGACAGAAAATGCATTTTTCTAATTTTTTGGTCAACTGACAATTACTGTGTCGTAAAATTGTAAATGTTACGACCTTATAAACACCCGTGGAGTATAATTAGAATATTAGGATCACTGTAAACACTGGCAGTAATTACAGGGGTGCCAATGTAAAAGGGACCCTGTGTTTGAAAAGAAGAGTGTTTGTGTGTGTGTGATTTGGAGTTAGCAGGGGGGAAATGGAGAAAGGGACGTAGCGGGAAGGAGGGGGTTGCGTCCCACCACCAGCGCCACCACACTGCCCTTGTTTCTTTAATTACTTCCCTCTGCTTCACAGCTTCGCTGCATAACAATTATCCCACGTGTTGATTTGCAGCGACCCCTCTCCCCTCGTACGGCACGGTAACGGACAGGCTCTGGCATCAGCAACCTCGCATCATGTACAAGTGGGAGCAACTAAATTACACTGGAGCTCTTCTATTCATCTTTTACTCATATTTACCCGTCTCCACGAACTAAACCATGAAACTGAACAGAAGTTGTCTGTCGAAGTTAAGTTTATCCCGATACATTCCAGCACTGCAGCTCAAGGTGTTTCCACACCTGTAGTCTGACGGACTCGGTTTAATTGGGGATCAAAATTGCAACATTTGTTACATGTTCAGCTGGTCCGGTTCACTTTCGCACTGCACTGTCAAACAAACCAAACTATTTCAACAACCTGCTCCCCTCCTCGCCTGTGGCGGCGCTGCACTGAGAACCACTGAAGGAAACAACATGAAAATGTCTGAATAAGACACTGAGTGCAACTCACTTTTTCACAGAATTAAAATAAAAATTGAGTGCACTGAGGTCTCAGCAGTTGTAGGGATTTCTCATTTATCTTTGGTAAAAGACCAAGAGCCATTTCTCCTGCTACTGCTAGACTTTCGCATTTGCTGTTTTGATTATATTACCCAGAATGCTCTGAGCTATAATCCACTTCCTGCTTTTGATCGTCTTGGTATCCACATGTCCATTTGAAATACAGCAGAGTTCTCTTCAACTGAACCGAGACCTAGGTTTGTAGGCAGACCGGGTTTTACGTTGCTGGTCCGCATCACAGTTCGTTTAAGCATTTACATCTCCACAAACAAACTGGATCTTGTAGGCAAAGGAACTAGAGTTTGATTAAACAGGACTAAACAGGGCAGGTGAGAATGCAGTCTGAGAGTTAAAATGTACAATTTTGAAAAAAAAGAAAAAGAAACAACTGAACGACATGCATGCAAAGTCATCCAACTATTAAATTAAACTGTTGTCCTACATTTAATACAGCCACATAAATTCATCATAAATTTCTCATTTTTCAGAGTTTTGTAAGTTGCCCACTAAGTTGCCCGAAAGACGTTCCAAGAGATATGCTTTAATCTCAGAAAGTCAGTCAATTACCCAGATTTGTAAAGCAATTCTGCCTCGACACTGACAGAAAAACTAGACCCACCACGCTGTTTGCCTAATCTACAAGGACAGGACATGGTCCAAACAAAAAGGTTTGTCTGGTTTGATCCCGTCGTTCTCACACACTCCCAGAGTAACAGAACGAGGTTTGGCCTTTTGGAGTCTATTGGAGACTAATTCAAGCAGATGTCTGTTTAATTGATTGAAACAAATTACCTCAACATTGATCCCTGTCCCGGTGTAAGAGAGGGATCGGCTTTTCGGAGTCACTTGGCGTGTGTGTGTGGGTGTGTGCGTGTGCGTGCGTGTGTGTGTGTGTGTGTGTGTGGGGGGGGGGGTGTGTGTGTGTGTGTGTGTGTGTGTGTGTGCTGTTTGGCTTTGACCTGCTCACACTCAACGAATGACTCAATCGCTGAATGATAAATCGTAATTTGCTTTCTGATTACGCCGCTTGTTTTCTTGATCGATTAAGACGTTCCCATAAAACTGATCATTCTCACATTACAGCGCTTGACCAATTAACTAATTGAGTCTTAAGGCTCGTGATCATGAGTAATTCATTAGAAATCTGAAGTCATTTTTTATCAAGGCCTCGATGAGTTTTCATCTTTTTTATTCGTCCTCTTGAGCTCATTGGCGCTTCTGCTGCAAAGCGAGTTTCCTTTTGGAATGAATGATGCTTTGTGCTTCAACATGTCACCGTGATGACAGGTGCACCAACGGTTTCCAGGTGTAAACTGTGAAATCACACATTTACCTTTGCTCCAGTCCGTTGACAAAACACCCATTGGAATAAAGCAGTTTCTACTTCCGAACCTCAGTGGACGTGCATTGTGCACATATCAGAAAAACTGTGGGACTCCACATTGTGGCTTTCTGTACAATGTGACGGCGTCTGTGTGTGCCCATCATTTGAGCAATGACTTTGGAAGAGGTGCACACCTTCAGTCCCCACGGGATTCACTTTAGACATAAACATAGAACGGGATATAATAGGCTGTGTCCTTGCACCGGGGCGACACGACCCATGCATTACCTTTCCACTGTTTCAACTACTATCACTCCTCACTTGTATTACATTCTGCAGGTCACTGCCGATGCAAACTTACAATAAGCATGATTAAAAGGGGAAAACAACTGGCAATGAAGGGGGACAGTGTAGAAAAAAATGTTTTACATTCCATTAAAATGTTTAAATATTTATTGCAAAGTAAGATTAAAATCTTCTAAAAAAAACTGTCTAAGCAATCCATCTATCCATTACCTATAGCCACTTGCTTTGGCGCATATCTCCGGCGGGAGGGAAGTCGAGGGGAGGCGTACACCCTGTGTAGTATGGGTGCGCTGATTGCAGTTTTCTGGCCAATCACGGATGTTTAAAAAGCTTGATCTGCTGATTTTGACTTCTTTTTTTTCGATACAGATTTATTTTGGTCTGAAAAGTCAGTAAATATTGAGACAAAGTCGGTAAGTTGGAAACAGTGCAGTGAACCTGGTGGGCAGGTCTGTCTGTCAGTCCTCTCACTGCAGGGACAGTGGCTGATTTTCAAACCTTTGTGGAGGTAGGTTAACTCAGTGACATATTGGGTTTCTCTTGCAAGTGCTGGCCGATGCCTGATCTCCAAATATTGAGGAAATCAGTTCATATTTATTGTTGCACCCTTTTCACCGCAGGGCGAGATAGACCGACAGGACAACAACCACACTCACCCACTCATATTGAAGAACAATTTAGAGAGACCTCCTCAGTCCGAAATAGTGTCTGCAAAGTTGAAAATCTACTAATGTAGAAAAATCCTCCAGGTTACAGGCCAGCAGTATTTAAGTACAGATCATGCATCTCAATTAAAACTTTTAATCTCGTCGTACCAATACTTTTTTATCAAAACCATTATGTGATCAATTAAATTTGTTTAATTATTCTACCTGGATTGGATTTTATGTCCCCAAATCCTAATCTGTCTTTAATTATACAGAGACAAATTGGAATGAGAGAGACGTTTTTTGTTCATAGGCCCTTGAACTGGAGGATTTTATTGTATTACTGTATTGCAACGTTGGAAGAAAAGACTCTGACTCTTAGGTCAGAATTAAGTGACTTTAAAAATGCTAAACTAGATGTGAAGTAGAAAAGGAAACAAACCCCAAATGGAATCTGTAGAAAGCCTGTTGAACTATTGATTCCAAACAGAGTGAAGACATGAGGGACGACTAAAGAGTTAAGGCAGAACTGTATGCACTTAATCACAGTCAGTTCTATCTTCAGGAAGATTGATTTATTTTTTTTGTCTGAATGTTGGCGTTCCACCTCTTCAACTATCCCTAACCCCTGCAACCAGGAAGGCGTTCAGTCCGCCACCTTTACCGTCTCTAACCAGCCGAAGAAGGCAGAGAAGAAGCCATCTGCCCAGAATGTGTGTGTGGACAGCGGGACGGCCGGATGGACGGAGGCCTGGAGCGGCGTAAGGCAAAACGGTGCCGCCGGTTTACTTTCAGCGGGGCCTCCCGGTCGTCCGGCTTTGGCTGTCTCAGCACGGTGCCGCAGTCAGCATTGTTGCATATTTAATGTCCTGATGAGAGCTTCCACCTGCTGACACAGGCAAAGTGACAGAACAATACCCGCCCAACCCCTCTTGTACACTCCCCCCACCCCCCATCCAACACACACACTGAGGACCTGAACACCATCATCAATCCAGGCTCCCTCTCTGCCTCCTTTCGCCTGCTCTCTCGTTTCCCTTTCGTCACCCCTCCCTCACCACTCCTCCCCCTCTCTTCGCCACTGTGCCCTTCTATCTTTGAATTCCCCCACAGAACAACGACCTTTCCCTGTGGTTCTTACAAATCACTGCAATAAATCCTAACAACATAAAACACACACACACACACATACACACACGCACAGTAGCTTGGACTTCCTCACAAACACACACTTTATGTTTTTTTTAATACGGATGGGTGGAGGCTTTATGTTCTTTACTGATACGGATGTCATGCACTTCTGGACGCAGATTATTCATCCTCATCGTCAGCTGCTAAGATTAGAACTTTTCCTCCTGCTAATGCCCAGTTAGCTTCCAATAGGACTGCTGTACAGTCTGCGCAATCTTCTTGTTCATGAATTCCTGTGAGGGCTCTTTTCAGATTGTTAAAAGAAATCGCCCCAGTCCGCAGGACGGACTCCTGGTCAGGGTCACATTCCCACATCCAAACGTCAGAGTTCCTGCGTAGGCTGGGAAAAGAAAGGACTTATGGTAAATACCTAACCTACTGCCTAATCTAGTCTCTTTCTTTCTTTCTTTCTTTCTTTCTTTCCCTTTTCCCTCAGCTCTCATGACCTTCTTTTCTTCCTGCCCAGCACCCTTTTTTTTCTTGCTTTTAATCCTTATTTGTATCCTTTTTTCTTCCTTGTGTCCTGCCTTCGTTTTGCCCTTCAGTTTTTATTTCCTGTGTCTTTCCTCTTTCCCCCTTTTTCTTCATTCAGTGTGTTCCACACCTGGTCTTTCCTTGGATCTTCTTCTTTCCTTCCTTGTCTCCTACTTTATTTCCCTCTGAGATTCCTTCCTAGAGTCCTTTTTTTTCTTGCTCCTTCCTTGTTTTCTTCCTTCCTCCCACATGCCCTTTCTTCATTCCTTCACCTATTGATATCAATTCACCTAACCCTTCCACTCCATACGTTCATCCTGAAAGCTTTAGAAATATCTGCCATTGATTCTAAGTAAAATTTTGTATCTTAGATGTTTAAAATAAACACTGAGAAGTCTGGAAAAGTTAGGGATTTTTCTCAACGCAAACTGTGTAGGGACCCTGAAGCTGACCCGAATAGCACCTAAACAGGGACAGGTAAACCCTAACTAGGTCACATACTGTATGCATGCACAAAGTAGGCCAAAACGCATATACTTAAAGTGTAACATGACCGTTATGCTGGTTCCCAAACCACACCCAGATTAGTCAATGTTCCTGCACCCATACACACACACACACACACACACACGCAAACTCAGTCACACCTCCACACACTGCGCTGTAACACGCATACTTAATCAGAGCTGAAGAGTATGATCAGACCCGCCTCTCTGCGTTTTGCTGGCTCAGCAGAATTAGGGCGACATCATGAGGCCTGACATTTTTGGCTCTGACTCGTTACACGTCAATTCACCTCCATATTTCTATTTTTTATTTATTTATTTATTTTTGTACTTGTGTGTTTTTCTGCTAATTCCGAAGCGAGACAGAGAAGTTTTACCAAGAACACACTGCTTGCTCGAGATTTACAGCGGCATTCTGAAGAGCTCTTCAATTAGAAAAAAGAAAAAACAACTTAAAAGCAACATTTCAATTACTAATAATTAATCCGTACATAAATAATATTTTACTACATGTGAAAAGACTTATTAATTAACAAAGTCATTAATAAAGCAGAATTTGAAAGATATCAAACATGGTGGGATCGTTTTTTTGTTTCTGTGGGAAATACAGTCATTTTTAATAAGTTAGTTCTGATGAGGCTCATTTCTCAGATTAAAAGAACCTTTGGAAAATAACCTTTAAGCAGATACTAAACTTCCTTAGACATACATTTTTGTATTAAAAATGTATTTTTTGAATGGTCTGATGTTGTATTAAAATGTGTCCATGTTCTTATAAGCTGAAAGCGGAAAACCATCATAGTTAATAGAAACAAAGGCTTTATATATTCCTCAGGAGTGTAATTAATCGCTATAATGTGTTTCACTTAGTGATAAAGACTTCTGTAATCTTCTAACTTACTCAACGGCTCTGTTTCAGTAACCGATTTTAGCAGGAAGTGAAACCAACATTTTGAGTTCATAACCTGGTGTAAAAATGAGGGTTCACTCTAAAAAACAGATGAACATTTCTTAATTTGACCAACCTTCTTGCCCTCCAAATAAAAAAACATAATCCGACTGATTCATTTCTACTAAGCAGGCCTAAAAGTTGAAGTCTGATTCAGAGAGTGTAACGGAGACACAGGGGTCTGAGCGCGGCAATGTGACCAAGAAGGGGTAAGCAGCCCGTCTCTGCGCCTTCCTCTTCCTGACCATCACAGCCATGCTATCCATTAAGGAAGCATTTAATCACTGGCACCACTTTACTGGAAGCTTCCGTCTGCCTGCGGTGTGCCCGCCAATGCTACAAAACTCACATGAGGAGAACTCACACAAACACACTGAATAAGACGGAAAAGAGAGAGTGAGGAAAGTGTATTTGCTATGTTGCAAGCAACAGAGTGGAGGGGAAAGATTCCAGGTTTCCACAAATAAAGTGTTGAAAGAGATATCTGAAAATCTATTGTGGGTAAGCGGAAACTGCTGACTGGAGTTGCAGCTGCATCTTTTCTACTGCATGCATCCTTCTGCAGCAGCGAGCAGGCTGGACTCAACTGGGCCACTTCAAGGCGGAAAACGCACACACACCTATATGTATATACAGATAGATAGAAATATAAGTATATAAGGCATCGAGATGAGGTGAAACACTTGTGGACTCGTTAAATTGCCTTTGAAAAGTTCGAGTTTCTCTCAGACGGGACGTCGGATTGTCTCCCGACCTGGGATACATACTTCTTTACATTCCATAGTTGCTCTTGTTCATATGGGCATATAAAGAAGTATGTCCCCCAAGCAGGCCACTGTCCTTGGTGGTGCATCAGGCCGCCCCTCCTCTCCCCTCTCCACCACCACCACCTGCCACCCATGTGTTTCCACCTCCTCCTCCTCACAACAGAGTCAGTAAGGAGGGAAAAATGTTCAATCAGGAGCAAACTGTGACCCCCCCCACACACACACACACACCCTCACCCCCCCGCACCTCCCCACCTGCCACCCCACCGACTGCAAGTCAAACACAACTGAGAAACTTCCCCACATCTTCTCCACACATTGATCCAAAAGAGTTGTACAGGTTGGGGCTTCAGTTGACCGCTTCGCCACAGAATGTCCACACCTGACACACTCACACAGTCACACACATGCAAAGAGAAGGGAAGCGGTTCACCTTGAGCTTCACACACAGAAGAGTTCAGCTGCAGCGGGATGAAAAGTAGGGAGGAGAGGAGGAGGAGGAGGAGGAGGAGGGGGGTGTTAAAGGATGAAGGGAAAAGAGGAAGATGTTGCACTTACCTAGAGGCAGATGTTGGCCAGGAGCACCCCCCACCTCTTCCTCCTCCTCCTCCTCCTCTTCCACCCCCCAACCCTCCTGCCTCTTATTCAGCTCTGTCGATGCACCAAAGAGAAGAAGCAGTGCAGCGAGTACGAACAGGAGACTGAGAAGAAGTGTCTTTCTTCTCCTCTCTCAGTGTCCCAGGTGCTGCCTCTGCAGTCTCTCTCTCTCTGTCTGTCTCTCTCTCTCCGTCTCTCTCTCTCTCTCTGTCTCTGAAAACTTTTAGTCCGGTGCTCAGCTGCCTGTCCCATCGCTGCTCCACCACTGTGATCTGTTCCTCGCCTCATTCATCCCTCTCACACACACTCTGCCCCATGCAGTGTATAGGCTTGCCCATGCAATGCAGTCAACCCCCCACCCCACCTCCCACCTCCACCCCCCGACTGCCCACTCCCTTCTATATAGCATGTGCTCTCATTGTCTCCCTCTCTTCCTCATCGGCTCAGCCTTTCCTTTCCTCCCGTCAAACTACAGCAGTGCTACACTTCCATGAATGTGTGCCGGTTTTATTTCGTTGCTCATACGGCCCCACACTCTGCTCCCGTGCGGACGCCCTTGTGGCTCCAGTGAGACCCGTTCACCTGAGACCCTCTCCCATTAGCTTCAACTGCACAGCCGCACACACACGCCTCCCTCTTCCAACCCCTCCACCTCCCTGTCCCTCTCGGAGATCAATACCAATTTATAGGCAAATGCACAAAGGCTGAGTTGTGCTTTTAATGAATTGAACCATTGCTAACGTCAGGCATCTAATAAAGGCTCCAAGAGAGGTGTTAAGAAAACCTACAGCAGCATAAAGCTTGCAGTGTAGGGGTCACTCAGAGAGCCGTGCCCATATAGATGTATACATGTATAGATAAGATATAAGGAGATGTATATGTACATATTAGGGCCGGGGCTTTAACTCATTCACTTTGACTAGTTAATTACACAGATTATAACAATTTTAATGCAGGTAATCACTTTTTTCCTCTTTTTATCATTACATGTGCTTCTGGTACAGCCGTAAATCAACATCCGCAAACAGTGACGGACCAGTAAGCCGCTTCTCTCGGACCACCGGAGGTTCATCTCTGCATCAAAATTGATCTGACCGGGACGCAGAAAAAACGCCTCAGCCGTGTTCAAGTGGTGCTAAAAGGAGTTAGCCTTTCACTGAAGCCATTCAAGCCTGAAATAGCATTTGAACGCTAAACATGTAGCAGCTAACGCAGACAGACCATCACCGGCGTCGGCATCCGCAGTCCACATTCCTAAAGAAGTTTCACGAATGATCAGGGTTTCCTGAAACTCTTCGAAGTTAAAGCACTTTTCACCAATGTGATGGCTGAAGGATCTGCATACCAGAACAGAAACAGTGAACATTTTTGTTATTGAGCTCGTATGTCTGTTCAATAATTTAGCAGCTGAAAGGATTTTGTAATTAAAAATGTTGCTTATTTTGTCGGTTTTATGCTTTTCATTTAAAATGCAATTAATCACAGACCCTGCAATTAACTCAATTAGAAATTTTAATTAAATTCTGCCACTAATATTTATAAAGGTATTTTCCTATAACTACTTTACTCCACATACTCCTGTGATGTAAGACATGCACCAATCAGGTTTCTCCAGTTTTAGTTCAGGTTGGTCAGCTCCGCGCCAATTTCTCAGTACCAATATGCTTACGAGAGAAACATATAAAGACATTAGTTGATTCCTTCAAGAAAATAAGCAATCAAAGAATCATCTCCATCTATAGATTTATCAATGTGTTTTAGTTGTTTACCAAACACAAACTGCATCTGCTGTTGGTCGGTACGTTTCTAGACCAAGACTGTCCGAAGCTGAATGAGAATGGACGTAGTCCTGCTTCCCCACAGCCGCGGAAAGTCAAGCCAAACTGCTACATCAGGAAGTCTGTCACTGTCTCACCTTGAATGACAATTACAGCTAATCAAATCACCATCAAAGCTCACATTTGCTGCTGACACAGCGCAATATTCCCACCATAACACGCTTAGGTATTGCTTCTACTTGGGGCGGAGGGGCAAAAGATTCCATGCTGAAGTGGGATTTTGTAAAAGTAGCTGCTTTCCAAACACGGTTTCCTCTTGTGTTAGAACCCGACATGGACTGATGTGAGACTTGGAAGAAGCTTGAAAAATGTCTCCCTAGTTACAGAAAACCATAAAATGTGTACAATCATTACGTAATGTTTCATTAAAGCTCAAAACATGTCATAACAACACTAAAATAATCCAACATATTGATTATGACAGAAACAATGATCAGATTTATTGTATTTTACAATGCAGATTTAAGTTAAATGCAGACAAGATAGTATTTAGTAGAACAGTTTACATGTCTATTGAGCAGAATATTACACCATTTACCCATTCCACTATTCATAGTCAGGTTATCTGCTCTGCTACAGCCTGCAGTCGGCTGCTTGGAAGACGTGCCACATAAAGTTCACCAACTGTAGTGAACGTTGGTTTCAACACAGAAACCAACTTTTAAGCTGGGAATCTTCAAAGAAAGTTGACTTCCTTGACACACAAGGAGAGCAGCCTTCTTTCAACCAGCTGACCAGCAGTGTGAAGCAACATGTAGCCGAGAGGCTGTAGCACTATCTACATATTTGTATGCTCATTTTGAAATATCGCTTTAGAAACATTTGACGGAAATTTGCAAAATTCAAAATAACTTCCTCAATTTCGCAAAAGAGTTTTTAAGCTTGCTTTTAAAAAAAAAAAACAAAAACAAAAACAAAAAAAAAAAACGTCCTTTCAGGTAGATGGAAAAACAATTTCCACAAAAGTTCTGACGTCGCAAACTTTCCCATCCACTGGTGGGAAAGTGGGTTTGTGTTTTTCACAGGCACCAAACTCAGAGAGTTTTCTAGGTCTAAACCTCATTCCCAGCAGGGAGCTCTCATTTTTCCTTAGATGTGTGGTCTTTACCAATGTGTCAGCTCCACATCTCAATTATTAGCATCAATGTCCCACAAAATCACAGTTTGATTCACTATAAAACCAGTTTGCATGTTTTTATATCAGTAAAACTTTGCATGTCCATTGCATTGAAACACAACTTATGTTGTGACTCTGTGCTCTGTGCAGTGGAACAAACCCGTATTGGTCACTTCAGAATGTTTTCTGTAATAAAAGGACTTAAAACGAACAGCATGATGGGAAAATGTTACATGTCTGAAACTTTGGAACTATTTCTACCAGTAAAAAAGGACATATTCTCTCATTTTCTGATACTTTTTCTTGCAATACAGTTTGACAACTCCTGCAATTTGGACATACAAATTGCCTGAGGACATCAAGAGCAGCTACAAAACTATGTGAATATGTCATCTCCTACCACACCCCCCATCCCCAAACCCCCAGTATTGCCTTGGTGTGCTCATACCACTGTGTAACCATTGCCATGGGGGCTGCACACATCAGCCCTGCACGCCCAGTAATTAAACTAAAAGTCTCTTCCATAAATCACGCTCGTCCTCTCCCGGCGACGGAACGAGGGTTTTGTAAATCACTGGCCGGGGCGGCTAAACGAGAGGGAAGCGGGGTGGAGGGGGTTTGCACACGTGCAGCGCTCGACACACAGACACATTATAAAGAATTAAGCTGCTTCTCCACTTCAGCCTCTGTGCTATTGCCGGCACAATATTCCAGACAGGAACTGCAATTCTCCAGGGCGGAATTGCCGACCGCTGTAGATTGCAAAGATAAGGCCCGTGGATTAGAATCACCTGCACCGTGATGCATTGCTGGGGTGGAATTGTGTGAAACTCGCCAACATCTGTTGGGACTTCGGTTATCCTCATGACTGAACGTAATGCATTTGTCACAAACACTTGAAATATAGGGAAAAAAAGGGGAAAAAGGGGGATGGAGGGGATGCTTTGTTTCTGAGGTAGAGGCACATCAAGAAAGTTTCGGACCCAACTGGCTATTGATTATTGGAGCAAAGGATTTCCTTTGGGACAACTGTGTTCTATAACAGCTGCCCCCCCAGCTCCCAGGGGCCAGGCGGGGGACACCCGACACTCTGCCACCTCCAGCATTTCACTGCGAGGCCTGTCAGGGCTCCGGATGCTTGACAGACAGCTGACCACGGCTGATCTCCCTGGTATCTGCTAACTGGGTAAAATTAGCCAGGACAGCAGGAGACGGAGACAAGGAGGGGCGGGGAGGAGGGGCTGGAGGGGAACAGATAGGAGCATATGCAAGACACTTTTAGAACCTGGCTGCTGCTTTAAAACCTCCCTGCGGAGAGTGACACCTGCGAGTGTCCCGTCTATAGATAGAGCAGAGGCCTCGTTTGGACGACTGCTCCAGAACTAAGGTTAGAACACAGAGAGGAGCCGAAGAGCCCAAGAACTTCACGTGGTTCTCCTGACTTATGAGCGGTCACATCTCTATTCTGCAGAGATGTGAGTGCTCTGTTGAAGTCTTCGTCCTGCTGCTGCCAGACAAGGCAGCAATGATTCTGAGGTTCATGCGTTGGTCAAATGTACAAAAAGTCAGCAGTTGTACTCCATTAAGGTCTGTTTCTAATACTGCAACAAATTTAAAATATGTTACAAAACGTGTTAATTGACATGATCTTTCATAAAATGCTGCAGACCAACTCAAATGGCGGTTCTGCAACTTACACTCCAGGCAGTGACGGTTGTAGGTTTAATGGCGTCCTCTCTCCTTCCTTAAAGATTTGTGTTTCCATAAATATAAATACATTTCAACATGAAAAAATAAATAAATAAATAAATAAAACGTAAAACAGTTTTTAAAAGACTTTATACATTCATGTGGAATAACCCGATCAGTGTTTTAGATATTCAAGCTGTGAAAAAGCATTCCAGATTCTTCAACAAGCTGCAGCTTCTGAATTCAATTTGGAAGCTATGCATCAGATCCGACTTTGTGTTTCCAGCGTTCCCAGGTTACACACCATTTTTCCCAACAGGCCTTAAAATCTGCATAATACAGGTGGTGGTAGTTGCCCATTGACAAAATAAGTAATAAGCACAAAAAAAAAAACTTGTTTGTGAAAAGACTAACTGGACATGTTTTACTTCTTCATGCCTCCCCTGGGACAATGAAGCCCTGGGTGGTGAGCAAACTCCTCCATACAAAACAAAATTTCAAGTATGTGTTTAGTTCCACTTACAGTTTCTGCACTGCAAATGTTTGCTTGAGGCTTAAAGTTCTACTTTGTGACCGAGAACTCTCCTCAGTGCATCACTTCAGACACAAGCCGTGACCTTTCAACCCTTTCATGTGCTTTTTTTTTTTTTTTATCAGCATGCTACAGTGTTCCTGCTTTCTCTGTTTTCACACTTCACACAAAGTGGAAAAAAAAAACCCTTCTGCCCCTTAATTTAGAATAAATTCCCTTTTTTTTCAAACCAGCAATACAGAATGTGCTTAGGAAGGAGGTCAGAGTGAAGCAAACCCAGAAAGACACCTTTAAAAAATAAATGCAGTGTGTAAAAATATGTTTTACAAATATCTAACCACATATTCACACACACACACACAACCGCGCACGCACACATGCACACACTTCTGCACCTACCGTTGCAAAGGTGATCCAGAGAGGGATGGTGGCCCATGCGGAGTGAGGCAATCGCTGCAGGCGGAGTCTCTCCTCCCTGAGAGCTGAATCAGCGATGGAGAGTTTAAGGATGCAGAGAGAAAAAGAGGAGGAGGAAGAGAAGGAGGAGGAGTGAAAAGAGGAGGAGAGAAAAGAAGAGGATCATTGGAATTTCTCTCTTGCAGGATGAAAAGAAAATGTAGAAGGAAAGCATCAGACCGAAAAAAAAATAAAAATAGGATCCCTCAGATGGCAAAAATACACATCATAGAGGGAAATAAATGGAAAGGACAGAGGTTTGTGTAAGAGGACTCGATTTTGATGTGATGACTGGGCAATGAAATGCGTCAGCCAGCAGCTGTCTGTCCCTTCGCATCACAACCGGGCCATGTAAAGTTAGAAGGAGAGACAGCTGATCGGACTGCAGGGGAAGGAGATGGAGCGAGAATCTGAGTGCTGACAGTGCTGAAGGACAAATCGGGAAGACGGACAGTGGAGGGGGGGAGGGGTCGAGGGAGGGAAAGAGCAGGGGAACGGAAGGCGAGGTGAGAGGAAAAGAAGAAACTGTTTCAATTAAAGAAATGATTAGAAGGACGGGGAAGAGAGAAAGAGAAAGGTGAAGGAGAAAAATGTGGAACAAGTTCTGATTGAAAGGGAGACACAGGAGGAAATACAGGGGAAAAGGAAAGACAGTAAAGACAAAACCAAAAGAAAAGAGGAGGATAAATGTAAAAAGAAAAAACCCCACAAAGAAATCAATTATCTCTTACTCTGTTCCATCTTTCTTGTCCTTTCTGCTCCCATATTCCACACTGGGCCTTTCCTGACCTGCCGTCCAGGGATCAGGTCAACGCAGTTCCTCCAAAATGACAAGTTTGAAAAATTCTCTACCAAAGAACTAACATGTTGCTACACAAAAAAAATAAAATAAAATAAAGAAAAAACAATGGTTTGGTAATGAATGGCCGTCTGATACTGCTTACAGGCACTGTTTGAGTTTTTTTCCTGTTTGTTTTTTTCTTTTTTTTTAAGTTTTAGAATCCAATTTGGGCAAAATCAATTCACGAAGAGAACTTGTGTAACGGGAGGTCTAGTAGTGGAGAGGGAACCCCCTCGTTCCCAGCGCTTTTATACCAAGGTAAGAAGCAGACACCCCCACCACTCCACCAGCACACTGGCGTAACCCTGCAGCACGGCCTTATTTAGTGAAGGGTGGCAAAAAATAGACTCCAAAGGGCTGTTGGCTGGGATGGGAAAAGTTAGATGAGCAGGGTGGGAAAAACTGGGAGGTGACAAAGGGGAGGTGTTAAGTCATGTTAGGTAATTATGATGGAGTCCAATTACCGAAACTGGCAAGGCAAAAACAGAACTTTGAAGCTGTTTTCATGATCATTCTCAGCTTTATTTTTCATCCACAGAACAGAAAAACAAAGAAATGTAGAAAAAAAAAATACATAAGGCCTAAAATTGCCAAGAAAGTGCTTTAAATTTTAATAAGTTCACTAAATTAGTAAATTTCTCTTTTACATTTTGATCTAACAAAAAAAAACAAACAAAGGAGATTGGTGGTGCAGACTCAACATCTCAAAAAAGAAATCATCACAGTAAACAAGACCTCAGCATTTTTTGGATTCCCCAATTCTGATTGGACAGTACACTATAGTTCAGGGGTGGGCAATCCTGGTCCTCGAGGGCCGGTGTCCTGCAACTCTTAGATGTCTCCCTGGTCCAACACACCTGAATCCAACAGCTGAATCACCTGCTAAATGCAGTCAAGTTCTCCAGAGTCCTGCTAATGACCTCATTATTTGACTCAGGTGTGTTGATTTAGAGGTACATCTAAAAGTTGCAGAAGACCGGCCCTCGAGGACCAGGAGTGCCGACCCCTGCTATAGTTAGTATATTTTTGTTCTTCTGAAAAGTAATAGTTCCCATGATTTTGTTTTCACAAATACAGTGACTGAGAAAACATTTTGAGCTGTTGAAGTGCAGCAGATTTAGAGCTAGAATTAGTATCCACTAATTTTAATTAGTGGATACTATTTGGTATCCACTATGTAATGTTCATGTCAGTCTCGTAGCATGATGTTAGTGCATATTAGCTGTGTGTAATTTCACAAAACTCTCTTGTTGTATTTGGCGCAACTTTGTCCATTCTACCAATGGCCCTGCCCAGGGCATTCTGGGTAAATACAACCAAAACAAACACATGAGTTTAGAGGTAAAGGGAGAAATCTTTTACCAAAGCCAAAAAATTTCTACAACCGCTAAAAGATGACACTGTTCCATTTTTGTTAACATTTCACGAAGAAGGACGTTGCGCTCAGTGTCTTCTTCAGAGGTTTTCGGTGCATCGCCATCATAGGCCAGGATTCAGAATGCTTGACAGTGCAGTGTGAAAGTGAATAACACCAGCTCAAAATATAGCAGTTCTTACCATTTCGATGCCCAATCAAACCGAGTCCACAGAGGTATCATGTGAACGCACCCTAATTAGTTGATGATCCCATAGAAAGATATCTTATTTTATTGTGGCACAAAATAAAGAATTAACTAATTTATTTTTTTTTTTTTTTTCTGTTTCAAGTATAAACCTTTAAGAAAAAATGCTTGATGAATTACATTGAATCGGACCAGGAAAAAAATATACATTTAACGTTTCAGTGACTTGTTTTTAGTCATGGTATAGAGGAGTCCCTGTGTGAGTCTCTTTTCAGTCAGTGAACACATCAGGAAGAAGCCATGAGACACGTGGAGACGGATGGAAAGGGAGTCTGAGAAAGAGAAAGGGGTGGAGGTGTCCAAGAATTGAGAGGAGAGAAGGAGGAGGAAGGGAAGAGAGATGGGGAAAGAAAGGATATTGATTTCCACCTTAAAGAGGCAATCTCCACTTCTCAGGAGCTCCAGGGACGACACATGTATCTGTGTGCGTGTGTGTGTGTGTGGGTGTGTGTGTGAGATCTGTGTTGAGATCAGTCTCAAGAGCGCACGTCAGGGACAGATACAAACACACTCAGTGGAGGCATGTTAATGATCTTCAAAGAGGTACAGAATAGAAAGTAACACCTTAAACATTTTTCTTTCTGTACTCTGGATTTTTCAAAAGCATCCGGTTCATCCCTTAATCCCACCACTTTTTCACTTCTTTGTATTTCTTGTTCCACAAAGACACGCTTTTACTGTAAAAACAGAGCTACATTAAAATAACGAGTCTGCAAATCTCTGCAACATCATGCATGCGCAAAGATACAGTTTTACAACCTTTGAAGTCCACCCTATTCCAAAATTCATTGCATATCCGGGAGATTTTTGTTCCTGTAACAATGGCGGATGAAGCCAGATTATATTTAAGTACATTAAAAGTGGTGGTAAAAAAAAAAAAGAAGTCAGGAACTGAAATATGACTAAATAAACAACACAAAAGTTTAGCAAGATTTCAAGCTTCTTTTTAGCAGCTTGTGATTGGTGCTGTCATGGTTGCCAGGCGACGGGACAAATGCTGAGGTAAAGGCGAGAATAAATCTGAAGGTTAGGCCGTCAGACTTCAAAGCCGTTCATTTCAGGTCTTCGCAGTCAATGAAGGACGTTTCCCGTGCCGAATGGCTAAGTTGAAGAATGCAGCCATTGAGTTTGGACACCCATAAAATATGTCATACATGCTCAAAAATAATAAATGCAAGTGATATTTCCTCCATTGGAGCTTTCCTTGTCATTTTTGGTGTAAAGTGTTTCCAAACTGAAATGAAACTGGATTACATCTCTGAGTTCTGAATGCACAACTACATTGAGTGAACCATTCATCTGTTCTCTCTTTGATTTATGCTTCACTGTGTGTGCATGCGTGTTTGTGTGTGTTTCTCCAAATGCTCATATTCTGCGCCTGTCTCGCCTCAGTCATGCCTACAGTGTGTGTGCTGATCGGTGTGTTTGTGCGTCGCCGTGTCAACAGGCACTTTGGAGTCTGTACACTCATCTGATCCGACTTGGCAAGCAGACGGAATAATAAGGTTGTGTTGTAGGACAAAAAAACAATAAGCTCCTTTAAACTCTGCCCGTCCCATTGGAGACAAAGCTGCAAGACAAAACACTGAGAGTGTTTCCTTGTTTTTCCACCTGTTTTTTTTTTTTTTTTTCCCTCCCTCCACCTCTCAGTGTGATGCAGTTAAAGTTCCCGAGGGAACATTACTTTACCCGGCATGCGAAATGGCCAAGGAGATGAATGCTTTTCCTGCATTACCTGGTGGCAGGGGCAGAAGGGATGGATACAGTGTACGGATTTTGCAGACGCTTTTTAATCTGGGAAAGAGTCCTCTGATCCAAGTAAACGCCAGGATAGAAAAAAAAAAAAAAACATGCAGGGAGGGGCAGGGGACAAGGAAGTACACACAGAAGACAGAATGAAGGAGGGCTCACATAAACAGTATGATGTGTGATTGTATTTTTAATTAGCACCACTAGGGAGGGGAGTTAAATATATGCCTTTGGGTAATGCTCACCAGTGGAGAGTTTTTTTTTTTAATCTTATGAAAAGACTTTGACTTTTGATTTGGCTCCAGCACCGATTGTGCTGGACTGCTTGGCCTCGCAGCTTTTTTTGTGTGCAGGGATTTGAACTGCAGTTGGACGGCGACTGCCTGTAAACAACACGGCGCTCAGAGGAAGCATGCGGTTTCAGAGGTCAATGAGAAACTCAATTGGTAAACGGACAAAATAAAAGAGTTTGTTCGCATTGTCTTTAGCAACCACTGCTATGGAGAAAGTGACCTTGGGTAATTTAAGCCGAATTTAACTCTTCTGTCCACTGAAGAACAACAACCCTGCGCCCCCAATTCAAGTCAATGACAGAGGAGGCCAGAGTCTAATTAATATTCAATGTTAGGAAATGCTGCATCAGCAAACCCAAGCCACCAGATGAACTGATATAGACATGCTGTGTTTAGAGCATCCAGTCAAGCAGTGTTTGGTCAGCAAAGAAGATTTATTGTTGAAGTTCTTAAAAGTCTAATAGTGGGGAAAATAAGTATCCACTGATACACTGTTGGTTATCAAGTTTTTCCGTTTCCAAAAAATGGAAAGCTCCAATTTCCATTGCAGCCACATCTAAACTGAGCAAATAATGAAATTATCTAAATACTCATTAATAGACTTCAGATGGGTCTGCATATGTGCTAACATGGGGACCTTACCAAGCTGCAGGATTTCATCCTTGATGGTAGTGTGTTGCTATGGTAACCTTTGGGACTGCAGTCCCAGCTCTCTTCAGGTCATTGATGAAGTCCTCTAGTGTAGTTCCGGGTTCATCCCTCACCTTTCTCATGACCAATGATAACCCACAAGGTGAAATATTGCATGGAGCCTCAGTTTGAGGGAGACGGACAGTCATCTGGAGTTTCTTTCATTTTCTAATAATTGATGACAAGAAGGCCTTCTTGTCGTCCCTCTAATCAGGTTTTCTATCAGATTCAAGTGGGATCTCTGGTAGAGCCAGTCTGAAAAAGTCAAATAAAAAAAAACATGATGGTTAAACTACAAAGTCCCTTCTGATCTAAATCTTCCTGCAGTATGTATAATTTTGAAATTATGCTGAATTTCAAAATTCAGCATGATTTTGAATCATGCGATATACAGCATGCGACAAACATGCTGTATATCGCATGTTTCTTTTTCAAAGCTAAAAAACTTGCTTGGGGAAAAACAAAAATTGTAAACACATTTTCTACAAGAGGTTTGCTGGAGAGGATGAGTCAAAATTAAAACGGCCCAAACATTTACATATGTAATGGCTAAAACTCTTAGAGCATTCCATTGTAATGAAATGACACTTTTCCCACTTTTCTCCACCTCACCTCTTCCCGCTGCTTTCGTCCTCCAGCTGACTTCAGTTTTTAAGCACTTCTAGAGTGCATCAAGTACTTCCTGCAGCTGAAATGACCCATCGCATGTCAGCCAGCATCCTCCTGCTCCGATCCACTGCTGTTATGATTTACTGGCGGCAGGATTCGGCCAATCTTAGAAGCCCAGGCTGAGTTATGGGCCACAGACAGCTCGCAGTGTCGAGTGTCAGCTGCAAATCGATGAACACATCTAAATATAAACTTGTCTCATGTAACGCTGACAAAATCATCAGGCTTTTTTATTTTTCAATAAAAAATCTGGCCAGCTTGTGTGGCGTGTCCATGAAAACACGTGATCCTGTTGAGTGTTCATGATGTTCCTGCACTGCCGAGCTTTGATTCAGCCGTCTTTCACGGGGTAGGGATAAAGGGGATCTCCTTCCCTCAGCGCCCTGCCACACACACACTCAAGAGAACCTGGTTCACTACAAGCTGAGGGTGGGGAAAGATGAGCATCACGCTGCGTTACATTTGCCTCGGATGTTAGAAGTGAGATCTGGGAATGATGTCACGACTGACCAAAACAAGCTGTAGTTGTGAGCTGTAACAACAGAATTTCCTGTTTATTTGCAAAAGTGTATAATGTGACATGCATTAAGTACCCAACCTTGATGCAAACAGCCGTAGCTGCTATTGCATAAATATGCAATATAGTGGACTCTCATTTTTTTGTGGTTCAGTTTTGCAATTCTATTGTATTCAGATTTTTAATTATTTGCATTCATTTTTCTTGCCACTGACTGGCTGAACCCCAACAGTGGAGATAAAGAAGAGCTTGAGTGTTAGTTTCTGCAGTGCTGCCATGACGGGTTCCAATCTGCATATTCAGTTTTAGTAAGTAGAGCATGGACTCTAACATGTTTTAATGCATTTCTGGTTTGTTTTTAATCCATACAAAAGTCCTGGGCTGGAATCTTTGTATAAATGTTTTTCTAATACTTTTGTAAAGCTGCTGCACAAACAACATTTGCAACATCGATTGAATGACTTTTGACCCACTGAGGGTCACATAGGAGCTTTCTGATCAGGAATAATTCTCATCAGTAGCAATGTGCAATAATTTATATCACAATATATATTGTGATGGATGGTGGTAACGATTTATATCATAATATGGTTTGCTTAAGACAAACTAGTTGAATGGAAAGTACATATTTGTATACATTCAAACTTATTTAACGCTTGTTTTCTTCTCAGTGTTGAGACTGGAACTTGCAGAGAGCTGCACTGCTGATATTAAAGACACGCTTTGCTTTAAGATGGTAAAACTTGCTCGTATTTCCTGCGTGGTTGCACTGCGCGCTTTTACAAGGTTTTTTTCTGTGGTTTTGGAAAGACCGTCACACCATCGCTCCACCACACAGCACTTCTTCGCTGTCCGACCTTGCCTGTGGTGACATTTGCCGTGTCCTTGAGCATTGCGCTAACACCGACAGAGCCGGAAGGGTGAAGAAATGGGATCCACTGGATTCTGTAAGCTTGATCTTGTGTGCGTCTTGTGGGGTTGGATCTGACTTCGCCTGTGCTTTAAACCCAAACCAGGTCCAGATAGTTGATGTTCTTGCATGTACCTCTTTAACAAGCTTTTCTCTTGCACTCTTAGCCATGCTGCTCCCGCTTGCTCTGTTTTGATGCTGGCTGGTTAGGTTATCAAGCATTACCGTGGTTACAGAGTACAGATCTTCTTAGGCCAAATTTCTATAGTTTCTACCATCTACCATATACACCGCACATTCCTACTCATCAGACGCTTGAACCTTCTCAGATGAGTCCTTTGAATGGGGAGGAGCATTGCTCTACTCTTAACTACATCTACATTATAGAGTTCCTAATGCTGAAGCTGTGTCCAGCCACTCCAGTCACTGTAGTGATATCCTCTTAGATCCAGGATCTCACTCCTTTGGTCACGATCCATATCTCCTGACAATAGGTGAGAGTTGGAACTATGACAGAAAAGTCTATGTAGCGAGATTTCAAACTTTTGGCTCATCTCTTTTGTCACCACAAAAGACCAGACAGATTTGTCAAAGACAAGGAAGCTGAAACATTAAATCACATTTTATGAGCACATTTTATTTCAAAAGATTTTTTTCAGCCTTACAGTGCTGCATTTTGACCCACTAGCTTCTCATACATCTAGGATGCTTTCCAAGCAAGAAAGCCATCTATAGACTCTGGAAGAAAGGAAAGGCGGTCATGGCTTTGAGCCAAATTGCTTTTTCTGTGACTACCTGGACTCCTTCTTTAGGCTGAGAATAGCATTGACTTGCCCTTTGTTTCACATAGATATATAACTGTCTCAATGGCAAGGTCATGTGACAGTTTCCACACAATCTCTCTCTATCCCTCCCTTTGTTTCACTCAGCCCCATCCTCCCTCGATCCCAGATATGCAGTTGCATTACAGAGAGAGAGCAACCATGAGGAAGAATGCTAAATCAAACAGCGTTTCAATTATCCTTATTGTCAGAGCAAGTGTGCCTTGTCTCCCCACTGCTCTCTGCCATGCTAATACGGCGTCAGTTGGTGGGCCGAAGAAGGGCCGGAGGAGAACGAGGCTGGCGGAGGGGATGGACCCTGGGAGGGGACTTGGGGAACGAGCCGATGACACATTGATGGATCTAAGTCCTGCTTCGCATAATCATTCTCCTGGCCACTTGAGGACAGCGAGAGAAGGAGGGGGAGGAAAAGACAGACGAAGGAAAGCAAAAAGACACAGAGGGAGGAGAAGGAATAGGGGCAGAGGGGGCATTTGAGAGCGAAAACTGTACGATGGGAGAGCCAGGACACCGGGTGGTGCATTATTCTGAGACAGGGAAAAGAGTAGAAAGCTGAGCGATGCAAAGCGCTCTGATAGGGAGGTAGGCTGAGGCGGGGAAAGCAAAGCTGCAACCCACTCTCTGACTCTCAGAGAGTGGGTTGTAAAAGAGGGGCAGGGGAAGCTGAGAATGCCTTGGGGTGGAGGGAGACCAGAGCTGCAGCTGTGGTTTGCGATAGCAGCGTGCATGTTAACACGCCACTTCGCTCCCCTCATACATCTGTTCATTCACTCCCCTGCGCTCGGAGCTGGGCGCCGCCAGGTGATCATTTTCTCTGTGAATTAGGGCTCCTGGGCAGAGTATAGTCCATTAGGGCGGGTCGCTGCGTATCAGTGTCTCAGGCAACCAATTGAGCATGAGAGAGCAAGAAGAGACAAGCCAGCGCCGCACTGTACCTTTAGATGTCACACTTGTTTCATCACACAGAGCTGTTTAACAAACCAGACAAGACTTTCCAGTGAACCAACCGTACAAATGTCTAATTTTTGGCACTTCAAATGTATCATTTGTAATCACAAAATACAGTGTTGAATAATGGCCTCTGGATGCTTTTTTTTTTATCCTTCAACCCATAAATCAGAGCAATAAAGGAAATAATATTAAATGATAAAGGTGATTATATCCACTTTCCTTGTACGTTTTTGACAAATTATACCAACTTCCCTGTATATATATATATATATATATATATATATATATATATATATATATATATATATATATATATATATATATATATATATATATACACACACAAGTATATATGCACTGTTTTATATTCTCTCTCTACATTGAGATTCAATTACATTTAGATTGTCTTTGATGATAAATGAGAGAACAGATATTAGCAGGGTATCAAAAACATTCTCTCCTCTCCAAAGGTATGTTTACATAACCAGACGTTTGCCCAAGAAAGTCAGTTCAGCATAAAAAAACTATAAAATATGAACCAACTAAGACACCATTTAATGTAAAGTAAAACACATCAATCACAGCTGTTCCATTTTAAGTGCTGGATAAATCCATTGATACTTTAATTGGAAGGATGATTTAATCATTTTCAGCTTGGACTTTAATTTTCTGTGTTCACCACCGCAGTGATTAATTGCGTTCACCAGTACTTTGCTGTACAGCATGATTTACCTCCAGCTTGTCTACAGCACTGCTCTCCAGAACACAGCCAGAGGGCAAACCTGTCTTCCAAACACTGGACACTACAAGTAATTAAAGGACGCGTTGAGCTTGAGAAAAGCTACACGTCAACAGGACTTGCTTCATGCTATCTCATTATTTCAGGATGTTAACTGTCAAAATGCTATCATGTGTTCATGATGGTATCATGAACACATCTTCGAAATACATTTTCCAGCTGAATTTGAATACCATATTTCTGGTATATTTTGACCGTCTAACAGCAGTGATTAATGAAGTGAAAATATTTTTGCCATTATTTCTCATCATTTACAGGGGTTTTTTCCATTTCATATACATCCTATATAAAGTATAAGATGTATATGATGGTATTTAGTGTATGAGTGACTGTGGATCAGTGGGTGGAGTAGTTGTCTTGCAATTGGAAGGTTGTCGGTTTGATTCCGGGTTAAATACCAAGTTGTCAGCCAGTCTGTGTGATTGGATGAGTGTGGGAAAAGTGTTAAACACTGAGTAGTCATGCTCAGAAAAGCTCTAACCTTGCTACTCATTTTGCCATTGTCAACCCTGAAAATACCAGAACCTCTGTTTTTTTGCAATTTCTCAAACACAGAAATTCACGCAGATCCTGCATTTTTTTTTTCTGCGCTGATGCATCATTGTGAATTTATTTCAATTTTTTCTCAAAAACACTGGGTTTAAGTGACTACTAACTCCCACCAGTAGGTGGCGGTGTTTCTTGTTTCTACTACAGTGCTGCCTCAAGCCTTACTTTTTGTTAAGTCTTTGATCATTATGACAAGTAACAAACTCCAAGCTATTTAAGTTCTTTAAAGGATAAAATTGTTTGTGTCCCCTTGTTGTTTCTCAACTTGTTTTTTAGGATGGGGTAATATGTGGAAAAATTGGTGACAATTTCTTGCAAATATTTAAAAAATACCATTACAAAATCAATTTTGATTGCAAAAAAAAGATAATAAAATCATACAAACAATCCTGGAGGAACTGATTTAAAGAGGTTCTATGCTGATACTTCTGCATCTATGAGAGGTACCAAGGTGAACACATACTTCTGCTTCTGGTGTTTCTTTAACAACTTAACTTTGGTCATTATCTGACAACCTAACATCCTAACAGTGATAATGGACAGGGAATAAGGAGGTAAAGTCACCTCATTGTTCCCATCACTGTTTCTTGATACAGCAGCCATTATATAACCTGTAGATGTGTCTCAAGTTAATTTTTTTCCAATTACAACCAAAAAAATAAAAATGGTTTCAATATGAATGGATTAACTATCATAATGGCATACAAAACAAACAAGCCTGCACGCAAACACCCACTCTGAACTTATACATCCACACAGGAGAAAATGCAAATTCCTACCCTGGAGGTCCTGAGTTGTTCGCTCCCATGTTAAAGCCTCATCACCAAACCGTGGTCACAAATACATCAATTTGGAACTCCTGTATTAGTTAGGGTTGACTGCAAATAGTAAAATATTTTAAACCCTCCTCAAAAACACCTATAACTACCTATTTCAGTAGTTCAAACACAAATACATTATAATGTGCATTATCATGCTCAGTGTAAACTGTCTCAGCAGTACTGCAGAAACTAACCCCTATAGTATTCCTCCACTTAACTCCACTCTTGGGGGTAAAGCCAATCAGTGCCAAGGAAAATAAATAAATGGTGCTCCTGTATTGACCTCTTTACAAAGAGCAGACAATAGTGTCTCCATTAGCATTGTGCCTGGATGTTTCAGTCTTCCAAGCTTCACACTGGCAAACAATCTGTAGAACAACCTGGTTTTAAATAGGACCAAAGTAAAGGTTTTTGAAAAAACATTTTTTTCACTACATTAACACTGTTAATATAGCTGACTTTACAACTCCTCTGTAGCACTGTTTGCAACCCGGCTGAGATCATTTTATAATTCTGGGTTTCTTGAAGAAGAGATCCACCAGCCTGCAGAATGGGAACTCACTGTGAAGGGGCCCATTGATGCTGAGTAGTATAATATCTGGGAAGTGTTGGATTTGTTTCAATCATCAGTACCAGGCAAGGAACATTAGGAATATTTAAATATTGCACATAGCACAAGACAGATCACTGTGATTTCTATAGTCCTCAGAATCACAATAGAGAACATTGAGCATCTCCGTCAACATCTTTCTCAGGTTTCTCAGCTATGTCGTGCTGTTCAGAACATATCTGAAAACATTACGCACAAAGTATGAAAATATATTAATTAAATATACAACATACACTAACATATATGTCATTTTCATAAGCTTGAGCAAAAAATGCGTTCAAAGTAACCTTCCCTCATTATCTCTTTTGCCTTTTCTCTTCCTCTACTTCGTACTGTCGGTCTGGTTTTCCATCACTCCTCACAGCAGCGCAACGGACAGCAGTCGACTTCGCAGCCAGACAGGCAGGACCCGGTGATGTTGGTTTTTCAAAATAAATACAAATTTCATGAAATTCAAATTAATTTCAAACTTCATTTTGAAGAGGTTTATTGTGCCATGGTGGTCTTAGTAAAATTTCCGACATTTTTTCTACTGTTGTCAGATGCAGAAAAAGCTTCTGGCCAAATATGCAGGTAATTCAGTGTAACACAAACAAAAGAGTGCATTTCAAATGCAGTTAATAAGGCATATTCGAAGACCCTAGAAGACTATCTACGATGCATGTATCTTTGTGTTGGTGTAAGGAAGCGAAAGGGAGATGAGTAAAAGTAGAACGCTAATCCAGTGATGAATCTGTGTGTATTTTGGTGCTGGCAGCTCTGATTTATCATCAACGCTGCATTCAAGGTCCTGAAATTAGCAAGTCGCTAGACAAGATAGAAGCCCTGGACTTAAGCAAATGTGACAAGATGTATGCAGCTGTTTTAAAAGTGTGGTTACCAACGTTCAGGTATGTGGCATGTTGGATCAGTGGGAAGAGGAAGGTTGTGGGGTCGATTCCAGTTTCCTCCCACTATATGACAAAATGTACTCAGGCAGGACAGAAACCCGAACTGCATACTGATACAGAGAACAGATGGATGGGTTGAACATTGGGAATGCAGAGGACTGAACGTGAATAATAGCTTTGAATGATCAGTACCATTAGACAATTTCTATATAGCTTCTTTTCATTTTGCTCTTTTTCTGAACCAGAGCTTGCACTGAGGTTTTATTTTATTTCAGCTCCTTAACCTTGCTGTCAACTTTTTTCAATTATTGCAAAAAGTTTCTACAATGTCATCTTCAGAGGTGATGCACCAAATGTAAGCTGGATAATAGAGCAGTGCAGACTAAAGTGAAAGAACAGTTTCTTATGATGAAAAAGCTAAAAGGTCTGGCAAAGAGTTTTGTGGAGATCGAAGGTTTGATACAGCAGGACCCTGGTTCCTGTAAATACACAGCAGGCTGAGGCACTTTGATAAAATAAAGCGCCTTTCCTCTCGCTTATCTGTTTTCTCTTTGGCTCCTTTGCTTATTTCCAGGACATGCACTGTTACGCAGCTCTTTCGAAAAATCTATTTTCTGCACCTTTTCAGAGTGCAGATATTGTCATCAGATTTGTATGACATTGTGGACTAAATTTGGGATGCTCACTAACCTCAAATAAATTGCAGTGACATAATATTCTTACTCATATTAGATTTAAAATCATGTCATCCAACTCCTTGTAGCTGTTACTCTTTCAGGCTGATCCTTCTTCCAGAGTCACATTTATGAGACCATACATTGATGTTGGACAAGAATGTTAGAACTCAAATGAACTCTACTTAGCAGCATTGTCTGATAACTATTATCAGTTGTGATGGCTGTCTGATTGAACTAAACTGATTTGTTTTTCTTGTAAAGTGCCCTGCGATTATGTATTTGTGAAAAGCCCTTATGTGTAAATGAACTGAGCAGAATTAAATTCAATTGAATAATAAAAAAGGAGTTTGGCTTTGTGGCCAAAAAGGGAATTAACCAGGATACACAACGTGTAATGATATCAGATGTTGACGCTACATATGCCTGTAAAAAACAGGAAGCCGAGGTCAGCAAAATTAGCATGGACCACACATCTCAGAAACACAAAGAGAGGTGTGTCAACGTGTTGCCATTGGGCAAAGCAGAATTGTTCTGTCATGCTAAAAAAGTATTTGTGATGTTACATGCAATTCTGATGCTGACAGCAGAAACAGCTGATCAGTCATGTGAGGTCAAACATCAGAATTCATTTGGCAAAAGTGTTTCCGTTCCCTGCGACGTGCATTAACTTTTTTTTGGAAAAGCCACAAATCACATCAAGAAATGCCTCAATTTTTGCCAAATTGAGGCAGTCATGTAGTATTTTGCCGTTTTCAATCTTTTCTAATGCAATGCTTCAAAATGTGCATGAAAATCATTGAAAGAAACCTGGCAACTGTTATCGAATGTCTTTATTTCAGTTCATTTTACATTGCAAGTAAGCCTGATTCTAATTCATTTTAGAAATAAACTTCACAAAGACACTGTAAATACTTCAAAGTCGTGGTTGAAATGTGATTAAATGTGGAAAACCTGCAGGTGTATGGTTACTTTTGACTACAAGTGGATGCTAAATTCAAACCACTTGGACCTTTGGGCAGTTGTAGCTATTCTCCTCCAGGAAAAGATCTATTGTTGAATCTGTGCCTCAGTGGAAACGGCTTCGAGAACAGACTGGCACTAAGGCTGAAGATGGATGCATACTGGACAGACTAAGCATTCTTTATATGTCTTGAATGTGAGGTAAGAGAGTAATGGATATTGAAAGTGGCGAGGACGAGAAAGCAGCAGGCGAGTGAAGGAGGAAGGGCAGGGAATCTGGTGCAGGTGAGTAAAAAAAGAAGAGGAGGGAGGAGGCAGGGCAAACCCAGATATCAGAAATTGCAGCTCTCTGTAGAGATGGATCGGAGCAGGCTGGGCTGGGGTGTACCTGATATCAGTTTGTACGTGAGTCAGAGGGAAAAAAACGGGCAAGTGGAGGTGGATGATTGGAGAGACAATGAACGCAGAGAGAAGAAGAGTAGAGGAGGGTTAGAGGACAAGAAGAGGGATGGGAGGGGATAATCCAGTGTGATGAAAAAGGACGTTGAAAATGGAAAAGAAGGGGAAACAGGGGAAATGTTGAGGCAAAAAAAAGGGAGGGAGGCTTAGAGAAGGAGAGAAGTGCAGAATAGTGAAGGTCTGAAATAGTGAAAACCAAGTGAAGCCAGGTGAGTTTTAGCATACCCTGCACTGGTCTCACTGGTTCAAAATGATTTATTAACAGATAGCTCCACAACCCTCTCTGCCTTCTGCAGCACTCTTGATATTGTCGATATCTTTGCACTTTAAGCGTCTTTCACTGGGTTTTTTTTTTTTGTCTTTTTCGAATACTTGCGCGTCACTGCAGGTTTTTCTCCCAACTCGACCAGATTTCCTCCTATCTAGAAAAATTGCACAAAGAAATTGAACTAATATCGCCCTTTGCAGGAGGCTCTAACACACGTGCGCGCACACTCGGGCACAAACTAGCATTGTGGATCGCCCGAATTTATCCTGAGGCAGTAATGGTTTCGGCTTGCCACTTGACAGCTTTAAAGACAAGAGCTTAGCTGAGGGACAGTATCAGCGGAGGGAGGAAAACAACATTCATTAACAACCTTTAACCTTTTCATAGACTCTGTATCCAGCAAGTCCTCCCAGCTGCACACTCCATTCTAATGCACCCCACTCTGTCTCTAAAGAGTGAACAGAAGACAAGAAGAAAGGAGGAAAGAGCCAAAGAAAGACTTAGTAAGCGGGAAAATGGTTCTTCTTGGAGTACAGTTGGATTTTATTCAAGGCTTAGGTTATTCAGGTAATTTATGACTAATCGTCTAAGATTTTATTTTTTTTTCTCCTGGCTGCAGACATTTTATGCACAGAAACTTGAGGTATATTAATATGTACAGTGTCTCTTCAACACATCTCATTCATTATAGATAACCTACAAAGGACTGCTGGTGGAGGAGAGAATAAAAGTGGAAGGAGGAGGGAAGAGATGATTTGGTTGTTAAATGAGCAGGTTTGGAGAGAAGCTCTTTAAAACGGAGAGATCGATTGTGAGAAATGCTGTGGGTGTATCTTTTTCTACTCTCTTGCTCTGTGTGTTTACCCACTTGTTAAGAGGTAAGACATTAGTCTTTGTCTGGACCAATTATTATTCGGACCTAAGTGAACCACAAACTCATCTGGTTTAGTAAGTCATTGAATCCCCTTAAGTTCTCTTGAAAGTATTCCCACCTCCTTTAAAAAAACGAAAGTTATTTAAACAATAAAATAAAAAAGTGTACATTTTGTGCCTCTGTTGTTCAGGTATTTGAGCAACAGTATTCATCCAACCATAATCTTCCAGTTTGAGGCATACACAGACACACTGAAGGAGTGCAGTTACAAGAAGTGCGGGCAAGAGAATAGAGAGGAGTTGAAGGAGCGAAAGGACGTCTGATCAGTAGCTCCACTATTAATCACATCATTAAACACATGCAGAACCAGTTGTTACCAGTAAAGATGGAAAATGCTGGCTAGCATCACTTTATCCACTGTCACTTCAGATACCCTTGTAGCCCGGCGCGCCATTGCATCACAAAGTGCGTACCCACTTTTTGTGCCATTGGTACCAAGTCCAGTAAATAAACAGTTGGGTGTCTTACTATTTAATTGTGGGACAAACCAAACCTTTGCAGAAGGGAAAAGTACTTCCTCCAGAGAGCTCTGGAGGAAGTACCCATCATTAAAATACTGTACAGTTGACACCTATATTCTGTCATAATCAGATACTTTGTCAATTGGAAAACAAACTTCATAGTGGGCTCAGTGGAGACAGTCTACATTACTCTGTTGAAGTAAGACAATGCAATGGACATGTTCCAAGACCTAATTGGAATATAACACTGTGTCAGACCCTTAGTCTGCAGAGACACTGCTGAGCTTTTTAATGGAATGCCATGGAGCAGTTCAGACCGCAAAATTAGAATCAGCAACATTCGGTGCCATGAAGGATCTGGATATATGAGGGTAATAAAAGCTGCACAAGTTACAGAGTAGACAGAATTCCCAAGAAATTCAGCTTGGTTTGAGGAGTCTAGTTTGATAAAAGTCCACAAGGAACCTTTAAAGCTCAAAGGTCATGCAGTGCTGGAATATCCCAAAGGAATGCCTTTACACGATCGAACAATCTATGAAATTCTGAACTTTTTTGGCCTTTAAAACCATTTTTGTCAATTTTTCATAGGATTCTAGAATAGAGAAGAAAGAATGACCTCAGATGAGTGAATTACGCCCGAGTATGTGGGGGCCTAAATGAACTGGATTGGTGTGTCAGTTAACAGATAAAGGAATCTCTCCTCTTTTTCCCCTCCATTAATTTCTAGGACTTTTATTGCTGTTCTTACACGACTGTATTTCATTGATTTCCACAAGGCCAATGAATGAACAGTGTGAGTATGACAAATCATAAAACATGCAATCACTTGAAGCGTTTTCACTCCCTTCTACATCCTCATCATCTCAAGCTGAACCTGAAATGTGCCTCAGCCGGCGGCTGTGAGCAGAGCTCCGACACTGTGAGCAGAGCTCCGACACTGTGAGCAGAGCTCCGACACTCGGGCTTGTCACAGCCGTACGGCAACTGTTTTAGCGAGGACACTGACAGTCGTGGGCTGTCATATCTGATGGTGAGTGCAGCGCTGATGTGCTGCAGCAGTCGGATGAAGAGGAGCGCTCCTCCGATATCCCGCCCAAGCAGTTACTGCCAGTACATAACAGTCACACAAACACACACACACGCATGCAGCCCGAAATGCACAAATATGAACTTGTTCCTCAGTACCTGACCTTTGTTTAGAATGGCCATGTTACTGCAGAAGCACACACGCTAACTCACTTGTTTGCACTCTCGCCCATATGGTGCATGCCTGCAGTACACAGGAACAATGTCCTGTAGATGTTGACAGTCTGCTGGAGCACTGCAGAGAGTTCACTATGCTGCCTTTAACACTCAACACTCACTGTTCCCTCCTTCTCTCCCTTATTTGAGCCTGACTTTTCCTTTTCTGTCCTCTCAACGCATTCTGTTCTCATGCTCATTTTTCTTTCATCCCTTTGTTCATTTAGCACAGTGATTTATTCTTTGTCTTCTGCTCTTCTCTCTCTCTCTCTCTCTCTCTCTCTCTCTTCCCCTAACTCAACCCTCACTGGCTCACCTTTCATTTCTCTCTTGCTCAGATTCACACCAGAGTGGCTCCCTTGCTCCGAGAGGATCACATATTGAAGTGCTATGACTCTCCCCGGCTCAGATGCTGTCGGGTCGAGTCCAGCTTTTCTTGCCCGCAGAGAGACCCGGACTCGGAGCCACAGCAGCGAGTCTGTCGTGTCTGTAGTGACGAGGCTCTGATGGATCAGAGGAGAGAAGGACCTCCAAGCCCTTTTCATCTTCAGTTGGCTGCTTCGGCTGTTCTATCAAACCCTGAGATTTTAACAGCACAGACTCTCATGCTTTAGTCATTCTTACATGAGAATAAATACGCTACGGAAGCCGCTTTTATTGAATGCAAACTCAAATTCAGAATGGAAAACATTTAAAGCTCTCGTTTTGTATTGACTTATGTTGCAGTTATTCTCTGTCGCTTTGGTGCATGTCTCGCGTCATCTTCGACATTTGAAAAACAGTCAGTGCATTTATCAAAGCAACTGGAGCAAACAGTAGAACACAATCCTTAATTCATCTTTCAAAAGTAAATATCTAGGTCAATTAACATGTCAGTGCCTCAGATACAAGAATGACAAGTCCTCGTTTCATTACCTACAAATAGGAATTAAATTGCTGAGTCATGTTGTCAACATAACCATGTACTTTTGAGGGATGTTGCTATAAACTACTGCTAAAGTTTTTATGACATGTATTCAACATTGTAACAGTGGAAAATCAATGGTAAGAGGTTGGGACTCAAGATAAATAAATGTTATTTATGCTTTCACTGTAATTTGCTGACTGATAAAGTCATTGTGATACAGAAGGGAAAATACACTTCAGAGCACAAAGGCAGAAAAAAGTAGAAATGGGAACATAAGACAATCTCCATAAAAAAAAAATTAAATCTCCTTGAAGAAAACATTCCTTAAACATTCAAACCCTGAAGTCAAACCAGTTCAGGGTTTGAGTTGCTTAGAGCAAAATCCTCAATGGGGTTAAGGAATGAAGAGCTGGAACTGATGTCTAGAAGAGACACAATGATTTGAAGGTTGAAAAAGTAGTTTTGAGGATTTCAATTCTGTTCTGAGATATGCACCAAAGCGACATAGAAAAACTGGAAGGAATTACTTTTGAAAATAAATTTGTATTGAAAATTAAAAAGAGCTCTAACATCTTGACGAAGGACAGCTTGACATGTGAACTGATAACACCTAACGGTGTGAACTCCAGAGATATTCACAAGTCATCTTTTCCAGGTCACAGGCAAATCTCAAGCTGTCAAGGGCAAAGTCCAAATCAAGTCTCAAGGCTTAGAGGCGCAAGCCCCAATCAACTCAAGTTTCTGACTCAAAGTCCAAGTCAACTACAGGGTCTTCAAGGACTGATGATTTGTCAGAATCAGTTGCATCACATGCAAACATTGTTTTCTATATTCAGAAATCCCCCAAAATAATTAATGACATCAAAAAGTTTGAAAAGTCATCTTTGGTGCTTTCTTTGATGTCCAAAAAAGTTAGTGAGTGTGAGAGAATAGAGAATGTGTCGATGACAGGCATTCTCTGAAAATACCTTGTTGAACGGCGCTTTATGAAGTTTGGCTCATTTCCTTGTATCAGCTCACTGGCAGACACGCCACATTCAATATGGCGGAGGCTGTGATGTATCACAGCACCAGGCCGACCCGCTCAATGAGGCGTCGACATATCATGTCTACAGCCACACTGATGTGCACAAAGATTTTGACCTCTCCTGGTTTAGGTGTTACCTTTAGGTGCCTTGCTAAACATTTAGCATCTTCCCAACCCTTCCACAAGTTAGCTACTTCTTGGAAAAAGAAGAGAAAAAAATATATATTTTCGGCTGACTGAGGCCGGATTGTTTACCTTTCAAACTCTTCAAACTTAGAATTGAGATTAAATGGCTGAGCTGTTTGAGTTTATTCACCCTATAGTAAGAAAAAAAAAACAACAAAAAAAAAAGCACTCTAATCGCATGTATTGGCACAGGTATCTGAGTGTGTTGTGGGGTTAGTTGGGATCACCCCATTATGCCAGAAACACACACTAGAAAGACCAGCCAACCATCTGAGTTACACACATGTCCATGACCCAGTCGAAACACATGATTAATCTGGGTTTATTCCACTTCATGCATTAAAGTCCATTTCAGAAAGGTCAGCAAGTGGGTGGTCCTGGCAGGAATTGAGCTGCCCCGTTCCCTACTTATAAAATCATTCTGTGCGCTCAAGGCCAGTTTCCTCCTAGTGAGCTTACATTAAACTCTCATATGGGTTTTTTATTCCATCTTTTCTTAATACAAGAAAATTATGTAAAGAAGTACTAACCATTCAATTATTGTTAAGCCCTACTCAAACAACAAAGCGAAAAAGGAATTCTATTTCATTAGGCGGGATTAAACGGTGGTTTAAAAGTGTCTGGGAGGGGAGTGAATGAGCTAAGAGGTGATAGGTATTAAAGCGATGAGGGGTGTAATTTGAGTCCTCCCGCCTTTTCTGTCCCCGAATGTCTTCCTTTTCACATTTCATGCCTGTTGGGCTGCCTCGAATAGACTTCTTCGATGTCTGCCAAAAATGAAGGTATCTAACTAAAAGTCATCATCAAGGTCCAACTCCTTAGCTCTGTGATTTAGAATGAGAAGAAAAAAGGAGAATAGATTTTCTTCACAAGCAAGAAAAACAAAGCAACAAAAAATGTCAGTTATGATTCTATTGGGCCATTTTTTCCCAAAGAATTTGGCCTGATTGAATTTTAGATCTTAAAAATGTTTTATATTAATATGTTAAATGTACTGTATGAATGTGTAAGTATATCTAAGCAGACAGTCATGGACAGGACATATTTTTACGTGAATATGACATAGACAACTTTGGTCTGAAGACTGAAGTGTTGCCCAGTCAAACACAAGGAAGAGGACTGACATGCACAAAGTCTTCAATGAGAGTCATTGTAAAACAAACAGACAAAAACAAAATCTCAACTTTGTTGCTGCAGATTTACCATCACCACTGAAACTTATGTGCATAATATATTCGTAGAAATTCATATCAGTGTTGTTTTTCCTTTCAGTTTGGGACCGTGCTGGAAGCAGCTCCACTTTGAGCTGCACTGATCCTCAAAATGGAGCTTTGGGTCAGGTATGGCAAAACTGAGCCGGCTGGTACCTCAGAGACAAACTAGTGGCTTCTCACAGCCAGAAGAGAAGTGATGCAGTGAAATCTGCGTCAGAGGCCCAAAACAGACAGACACATGGCTTACTCCAATCAGCCAGAAGAAAGTGCCGACTGGTCAATATCAAAGGTGTGATTTTGTTGTATTTAATTAGAAAGCTGATAAATTCCTTAAATTAATAAATTCCATCAAATGGAGCAAGGTTTATCTCAGGCATCAAATGCAATTCGTGACGTTAGCTTTTAATCTTTAAATCATGCTATTATTATTAGATCACGTGTCCATACAAGTACCTGAGTGGTCTGACAGGGAGCAGTGATGACGCAGATTTTTGCATAGACAGATTAATCCATCTGACAGTAATCCTCCAGGGTCAAAGAGTCACATACAATCTTTACATTGTCTTTAACTGTCTCCAGGGCCCAATGAAAGAGGACACAGGTCAAATCTGTGACAAACAGCACCTGTGTTGCTTTACCTGTCAGAGAAGGTTTTAAAAGCAGAACTGTGCCGTTCTGCTTTTAAATGCTCATCCTCAACTCTGAGTTTGTAGATGTCAGCACACAGGTTGATGCTCTCAGCATTAAGTTGGCTGTACCGCTGTTGGAGGTCATCATGGAGGACCTTCAGGAGCTTAATTAATAATTAACTAATTAATTAATGAATTAATTAATTATTTATATAACTCAAATTGTCTCACACATATTCATGGCCAAATACTTGTTCACAAAATATATATGCAACCGTGTCAACCTGATCAATTTTATGGATGACTTTCATAGCAACGGAGAGATGGCAACAGTTTTCTCTCTGTTTGATAACGCATACTTAAGAAAATCAACAGGTAGCAGGTAGGTCAATATAACAATTTTACCAAATATGCAATTCATCTGATGACCTCTGCTGGCCAAACAATGATTGGTGAAGAAGAATATATATAAGAATAAGAATATATATATATATATATATATATATATATATATATATATATATATATATATATATATATATATATATATATATATATTCTTATATATATATATATATATATATATATATATATATATATATATATATATATATATAACAGCCTTGTTGTGGTTGGTGCCATAAGGCTCATATGCTATTGCTTAGGTATTTTTTTTTTTATCCTCATATTCCTAGATTTTGCTTATAGTCATGGAAAAACACATTAATCATAGATAAAGTATATGGTGCAGCACTCCAATTTAAGTTTTTATTGCCTTATAGATGATTTGGGAAAGGTGCCATCTTTCAGCATGTATAGCAGGCAATAACAGTGTCATATCTCAATTAATATTCATAAATCGACAATACAACCATGCATTCAGATGTGTCAAAAGAAGCCTTCCCTTGAGCACCGGTTCACTCCCTCAGACACTGACCCACTCGAGGCGCTGCACAAAGTGCTGTCTGGGCTGTTTTTTTTTTTTTTTAAATTTTTTTTTCAAAGTATGGGAGAAAAAAACTCTTCAGTCATAAGAATTTTTTGTCCCACTCAGGAAGGGAAAAAAGTCAGTCCTCCAGCCGCAAAGTATTTAGGTAACTCTCTTAGAAGTCCAATTGGTTCTGTCAGCAGTGTTTTCAAGTTGTTGGTGAAAAATGGTGAAGGCAGCTGGACTGAGGCAAAGAGAAACACTGAGCTTTAACTAATTGAAACCTGGAGATTAAAGTATTGTTAATTTAGTGCAGTGTGCCACAGAAAAGGGATAAATACGCAGAAAACTGTTAAAGAACAACTCAAAGCCATCTTTTTTCGCTCTCTGTCGACTACACTGTACGCTGACTCGTTGCCATAGTAATTGACAACAACGCCACCGTCTGTTTCAGACTTGAACACCAAAAAACACTTGAACATTTCCCACACAAATAGACCATTCAGTCCGTTGCAGTATTATGTTTTTAGGCTTTATGTTTGTTTTTGCTATAGTGCACCACTGCTATTAGCTAATCTAACACAGGGATGGCTGATCTGCTAATCTAAACAACTGCTCCACTGCTTTATCTAGCCTTGCTTTTGTATTTTAATTATGTCTTTTTTTTTCTACATAAAATGACATATTTTATTTGACAGTCATAATAATAAAGGCCTTACAACCTTGACCTTGGATCCTGGTTTTAGATATGTTCACATGTGGATATGCAAATATATTTTGCCTTTGCAAAGGACATTTGGCACAGTTTATGTAGGGCTAAATGCATGTTCCAGTATCTATTAAAATGCAATATGGAGGCTGAAGCTGGGCTCATTTACAGTTTTCTGACGCCTCCAGTATTTCCCCGCCACTGGTCTTCAGCCAGCATAAGCTGTGTGATGAAGTAGCTCCCACTGGGCAAAAACATCATGAATCTCCCTCAGCTTTTCCTCACTGAAGGACTCCAGCACTATCCACTCTCATCTGTCATCTCCCACTTCATTACCAATGAAGGATTCACTGTATCAGATTTAACAGCAGCCTCCAGATCTGGCTCTCTCTCCATTCAAGGAAAAGTAAATCCAGGCATTTGGTAATGTAGATTTGGCCATGTGTGTTTCTTTTTCAAATTTTATTCTGCTTTGCTATCAGATCATAACACATTGATTTATGAATGATAATATATAAATCCACTTCCTGACCCCCATCTTAAGTTCATGCTTTCCAGGTCACATGTCTGCGTTTGAGTAATTTTAACAGTTGGAAAAAGCTACAACTACTCAAACTATTTTTGAAAAAACTCTGTAAGAGTTAAATTAATGCCAATTCTGAAAGGGACCAAAACGACTCGGCATAGTGTTGATTTAACTCTAATCAAACCTGCATGGGATCCTGCTGATACCTGATTGTGACAAAGAACATACTGTGGAAGAGTGGTGGCATTCCTTGGAGGGAGAAAATTACATCATCGTCTTGATTGACATCAAGTTTGACCAGTAGTTTCTACCTGCTGCTTCTTAAAAGAGTCATTCCTTTATAGTCAAGATGAATTCTGCTCTTCTTCAGATTTAAGTTGATCATCTTCTGCCCAGATTCAAAAGATCTAAAAACAGAAGCCCTTCTCCATTTCAGATTTCCAATAGCATTGCATCCCTCTTGACTTTTGTCACTGGTCTTCTAAGAGAAAAACTGTCACCGCCAAAATCTGATTGATACTTTGCCCCCTTGAGGAATTGCTTTGAGCTGCTGAAACTTCATCTCTCAGAAGGATTCCTTATGACAGACACACACAATTAATTTCAGAAGTCTCACAGGAATTCTGTTAAGCACTTGGACTGAAATGGGTTTTTAGTTCTAATTACCGCTGACCAGAATCACAGCATTAAGGAAGGTATGAGTACTCTGACTTTCACTCACACCTGGACATCCGATTTCATTTTTTGTCCAAGAATGTCCCTTAACAGTGCCCAGATTGATTCAGTTCAGTTTGTGACAATGAATGTCTAATGAGGTTGTCAGCGTCACAGGAGCACAAGGCACCGAACTCTTACCACTCCTTTTCAATTTGTAGCTCAGATTTCCAAACAAGACAGAATCCTGTCATCTGCAGGGATGACTTGACAGTAACTGAGTGTGTCACAGATTATTCCATAGGACACTTTTGTGACATTCTGGAGGAAGAGTCATCATGTTCTGAATGCAAACAAAGCAAAGCAGAAGACTGTAGATTTCAAGAAGAGAAAACACTGCTCTCATCAGAGGAGAAGTGGAGGATTATAAACTTCTCTATGTTCACCTGGACAACAGACTGGACTGGAGACGCAGTGAAGCTGTCTACAAGAAGGGACAGAGCAGACTTTACATCTGGAGGGAGATTCAGTCCAGTATGTTGCAGTCTGCACGTCTTCTGTTGTCTGTTGTTCAGACTGCAGTCTCTTCTGCCATCTGTAGGGGTAACAGCATCAGAGCCAAGGATTGAAAAAAATGCTCAAGAAATTGGTAAAGAAGCCTGCGTCTGGACTGAAGACTACTGAGTGGACCCACCCAAGATGATTGTGCTAAAAATGATTCTTCATAAAATAAAGAGAGTTATGGGCAACCAAAATCATACTCTTTATGAAACAGTCATACAACAACAGTGACTTCAATGAAAGGCTTTTTCAGATCTGCTCTAGCAATAGCCCTGTTTCTACCAAAGGTTTTTCTACGTACATTTTGAAAAATCGACATAGAAAAGGCTGATAGAAATGACAAAATCCAAAACAGCTTCCTCACTTTTGTAAAAATGCTTTTGCACTAGCTAGAGGAGGTGTTTGTCTTTTCTGAAAGAAGACTTAATGTGCAAAAAAGGTTAGATAGAAACACATTTGTTGAAAAGGTTCTGATGTTGAAAAGGTTCTGATTTTGAAAATGTCCGTATCCAATGTCCACAACTCCAGAGAAAGTACTCTCTCCATTTGTCGGAGATGTGTGGTCCATGCTGGTTTGCGACCTCTGCAGCTTGTTTATTACAGCCATGTGTACGATGAACATCTGACAAAACATCTGACAAAACATCTGACAAACTACACTTTGCATAACCTGGTAGATGAATGACTGTTTTTTTTTTTTGTTGTTGTTTCTTCAGTCAAAGTCAGACTACAACGATCCAGTCTTGATGTGAATATTTATACTTTGCTTCAAAAAAGTACCCGGGTTAGGAAATGATCAGTGCTGAGATTTGCACATTTACTGCTTGAAGTTCAGGCAAGTGAGAAAAAGTTGTCCAGATGTACTTCATTGTGAAGTCGAAAAAGCACAACATTTTGTGTGTTTCTGTTCGTGTGGCGATGTGATATATGCCCCCCACACACACACACACACACACACCATTCTGAAGGACACAATATTCCTCGGCTGGTTTCATCTCCTAAGTGATGTCACTATCCTTTCTCCATTTAATCTGAGTCCTTCTCACTATCTCTATCTCTCAGTCCTTCTCTGACTCTCCTCCAAGCCAACACCTTCAGCATCCCGACTATCACCCCTTATCACAGAAAACCTGTCATAAAGAGAGTGCAGGATAATATCAAAGCTATTCTGGATCATACACATCACTCTCTATCACCTCTCCTGTTTCTGTTATCTTGTTCATACACTCATCTGTCTTCCTTGATATTTTGCTTTTTTTTTTTTACTCTTTACATTTTTCTTCTCCTTCATGTCTGTTTTTTTAAATCATTTTTCTCATGGCATTTTTTTTTTACCATCACACTTTTGTCTTCTTCCTTTCTCCTTGACCCTACAGCGGTTTGCTACTTATTTCTTAGATCAGCATTTTATCCCCTTATGTACTCAGTTGTTCCTTGTGAGGGGCAGGGTTGGGGTTGAAGTGCGAGTCCCACAACGCCATTCTCCAGGAGCATGAGAATTGGAACAAGCGCCCTTCAGGAATCACTTCCTTCCTCCAAAACCTGAGTCAGCATTGGATCACCTTTGGGAAGGGAGATGTCAATGGACCCATTTCATTTCAGAACGCTTTCTACAGATGAGCCACAATTGTAAGTGCAGGGACGCAAGTGCAACTTTCACAGAGATACACTTAATCACACATACACTCACATATACAAGTGCCACTCTGCCAAAGCGCCGAATATGGATCAATCCCGAACCTTCAGAGTGGACACGTTTACATTTTGCATGCAACAGGGAGCAGAAGCGTTGGAATCAAAGACTCTGAGATCAACAATGAACATGAAACACTCAAATAAGCTGAAAATTACCAGTTATATATTGATTTCATATAATCTATAGCATTTAGTTGTTGAAGTTTTGTTTTAGTCTGACATAAAAGGTTGAATTTGCAGGCTGAGTCTTGATGCAATCACAAGAAAGAATTTCTGTGGTTCTTGTTTGCAGCAATTTTCCCTTTCATGATTCAGATATGAGATGTTCTAAAGCTGAGAGACTTTGCTGTGCCTGTTCCTCCACCTGTATATATTTCAAGCCCATGCGTCTGTGTACTGCACATCATCTTAACATTGTTTAGTATTGACAAACTGTCTGACCCATGAGGCCCTGTGTTCCTGCATGAGACAGGTATGGAAATTCAGGATAGTGTCTTCCCTGCCTTTAAGGAGGAGGGCAGGTTCCTCTGTTCAGCAGCTGTCACCTTGCCTGATTGGGAGTTTGTTACTGACTCAAGCTTCATTGAAGATCTTAAAAGTGCCGCAGCTGAAGAATGGCTGCATTGTTCATCCTGGTGCATAGCAAAAGAGGCAAGTTTAAGATTAGCTACCCACATCCCTCAGCTCAGGAAAAACATCTCGAGTCACTTGTTCAGCTATCCGTGGTGTGTGTCGAACTCCTTTTGGTGAATCAGCATTCTCGCAAAAAGCGGGCCGACTGCTATTTCTGTAGACTGTTGGCGTTACCTTTACCTTTGACCTGTTTGATGAGGATGTAAAAATGGTTTGTTCACAATACAATTAGAGTCAACATACCACATAGAGAAAAGGGATGTATTGATTTTTAATCTCCTAAAGTAATGTGTCATTATTAAGATGAAAACCTCACCCTTATTTGATCTTCTCTAATGTTTATTGACAATAAACCTAGATTAGGTTTGGGGGGATTGCTGTGTCCCCTCTGCCCATCACACCCGGTCTGCAGATGCTACTTTATTAAGTGGATGGATTCACACGCATACACTGTACATACCTACAACTCAGTGAACCCCACTCGGTCCCGCCCCCACTGTGTCTCCCAACAGCCGACCTCTGCTTTCCACCCGGGCCTCACGGAGCTGTGAGTCCAACTCCTGCCAGCAGCAGCACTTTGGGGTTAATAAATGAAACTCAAATGGGTTTGACCTCCAGAAAAGACAAAGCAATGAAAAATGGCACACTGACACAGCGCGGATACTGAGCCCATCACAGTATGGCGACCTTGATATTTTAACCAAGTGCTTTGTGGGCCATAATTGACTTTCCCCTCTAAAATCCATCCACTGCTAACAATCGGATCCTTCACATGCCTCTTCTGTCTCTGTGAGCCTTCGGCCATAAGTTAGAGTGGATCGCTGCTCATATTGTGAAGTGTCCAGACTTATGACGCTCTCCATACTAATATTGTCATGCACTTTACAGGACGAAGCATGCATCAAACCCAACAGAGAGCTGAAGGAAGAACTGACAGGCTCCAAGCGTATATCTTTTTATTACTAGGGAGACATGAATAAAGAGAAAATTGAATAAAATCCAATTCAAGAGATGAGTTTAGAGATTCTCTGAAAGTAGAGGTTGAAAACTGGAATAAAGCTGCTGAATTACATATTAAATTACAGTTGTTGGGATTTGGTCTTCGATTCAGTTTTTTTTTTTTTTTATTAATTTTTGTTGTTGTGCTTGTCACTGGGGACAAAATAATAAGTTGTAGATCTTAAATAATATTGAAGACAAAGAAATCACATCATGTATTTGTAAATCTTAAATCCTTAGAATTGGTGACAAGCAATTATGAAACATTTCTGAATAAAAAAAACTTAGTCTCTCGATATTCTGGAATTTAGTAAATAGAAATGATTTCAGATTTGTCCAGTGTATGTAAATATATGGTTTCCCTTTTACAACTTGTCTTTATTTGTTCGCTGCAGACTAAATGATTTGAAATGCATGTAAAGCGAGACTTTCAGAAGTAACAGCCTTAAAACATTTTAAGTTGTAAGTTGTAAGTTGTTCTCCTTGTAGGAGAACAACTTACAGATGTTCTCCTGCAAGGAGCTCTGCTGCAGCAAAAGAAAAGAAAAGAAAAAAGTCCCAACATTTTTACTGCAGAGATGAAGCACATAGAAAACCTGATCAAATCAAATCAAATCAGGCAGCCGAGAAATAAAACATAAATGATCAGTCCCAAAATGATTTGGTGGGAATAATTACCAGACTTATTAGAGTAGTGAGTGGCTATGCCCACTGGGAAAGTGGCCCGCCTCTAACATCCAACCAGGCAGAAATTCAATCAGCAGTCGCGGCAGGATGAAGAAAGTTTTAGTCAAGTAGCGTCAAATTCAGCTAAATCATACTGATGTAAAATCAGATGAAACTTCATCAAACTCTAAATGAGGCTGGTCATTTTGCTTATGCCCATTTCATTCAATGTTCTGCATGTTAGAACTGTTTCTGCATTTCTCACTTCAGTTCTATGCCTCATTTTCTGGCCAAGATTGTAAAGAAGGTTGTGGTCCAGATATCGTCCACTTTCATTCAGGGTTTTGTAAATCCCACTCAACTAAAGTGACTGAAGCATCTTCTTATAGTTTCAAGTGTTATTTTAATGCAGCGTGACTCAGATAAATGTTGTTTGTTGCTTCTGTCAGGTCCGACGTCAGCTGGTGACCATCCAGTCCTGTTAGAGTTGGGCTGGTATTTCAGGCTCTGTTTTAAAATGGTTGCCGTCTTACCGCCCTGATACATCAACTTTCTTGACTACACCTAAGTACAGATCCCATTCCTGTCCTGTTGTTGGTGTTCCACAGAGGTCTATTTAGGAAACATTTTTATTTTTTCTCTATCAGCTCCCTACTGGTCCAATTCTGGAATCTTTTAAGGATATTTCCTGTCGTTATTACGCTGATGGGATCCAGTTGTATATCTGTTCTTCCACATTAAACTTTGTATCTTCACATTTGAGGTCCAGTGATTAAGATCTGCTGATTGTCCCAAATCAGCAGATTGTTCAGTTTTCAGTAAAAGACTGAAAACTTTAACTCTCAGATCAGCAGACTCAGTTGGCTTTCTTTAAAGGCCATCTAAAAACATACCTTTTCATATCTGCTTTTTCTTATATTTCTTTGGTGTAATGATTCTGTTTGTTGAAGCACTTTGTGACTTTTTCATCTTGAAAAGTGCTAAATAATAAAGTTGTACTTTACTCACTCATTAAGCACAATTGTGCAAGCTAAGGGTGCTGACTGAGCAAACGTCACACACAGAGCAGTGGGAACGCAGAGGCCCATCAGCAGCAAGTCTGTCCAAGAGTGGAGATGAAGAGTTGAACTCTTCTCTATACGTTTCCTTAGACATAATTAAAGCTGGAAACCACTATATGGAAGCTGGATGTGTCTAATCTCACCATGAGCTCTTCAGAAAACCTTATTTCCTCACATGTAAACATCTACGGAGCCATTAAGGTGGCTTCGAGGACCCTAATGGGCTTTGTTATGTAGGCACGATGAATGCTGATGGTTACTGTTTACTGTTGAATTCAAGCTAAAGCATTAAGGGGCCTATAATTCTCATGATAATTGGGTTAATACCTGTCATGATGTCCTCAATTACCAGAGCAGTAAATAGAGGAGAGGTAGGAATTATCGTTCACTGATTGGGGAACATGTAGATCAGCAGTAAAGAGGGGAACTGTATATCTCTGCTTAAGGCAGAGCAGAGACCACCTTTATTGCTCAGGGCACATGAATCGGTCTGGCCTCTGTGCGAGAGTGTATCCTCCAAATACAGCGCACCTTTATCTATTCAAAGCAATGAATTTATGCAAAACTCTATATGTACCAGTTCAGGTTAGACTGCGGATCAGAGTACATTCTACCCAGCAGGTGTGTATGCGTGTGTGAGAGAGAGGGAGAGAGAGCGAAAGAATGCGACTTGGTGTCTGCCAGTCCTCTTCCCTTTTCTGGAGTGGCTACTCTGGGGGCAGCTAAAAATGGAAAGGTCTCTGTCAGCCTATGATGTACTCAGCATGTGCACACACACGCATACCTACGCACACGCACATATATAAAACCGAAGGGGGATTTGGGCCAAAGGGTCAGGTGAGTTTACAAAACTTTCACTGAAGACTAAAATAGGGGTTGTGAATTCCGAAGCGTTTCAGAGCGAGTGAGCGTGTCAACCCCACCCCCTATGACCCTGTCAGCCCTTTCTGTCATGGCGCTACTTCAACATGCGAGTCTCATATCCAGATGATATACTGTTGGAATTACACAGCAGCAAATAGCCGGCTTATTTTCAGAAGCCTCAAGGTGCCATGTTAGCTTCATTTTGTTAGCTGGTCAATTCAAACCATCCAGAGAATGGATGGTTCATCTATTCATTAGAATAGATACTGCTAGTGGTATTTAAACAAAGCATAACTGATTAACTTAAGATATTCTTATTGTAGTTTACATATAGTTTTTGTACAATAACAAACTTGTTGGATAAAGTTTTCTTGGAACAGTAAGTTGGTTCTCTGCCATTAACACATTTAGGAGCATGTACAATGGGATGATTGACAGCGCTACTCAGGTTGGTTTTCATGTGGTTTTCAGATTTGCTCAAGACCTTCATGGAATTGAACTCCATGACAGAGCAGCTACAGCCAAGCCTCCCTCAACCAAATTCAAAACAAAAAGTTCAAGAGCTTACTCTTCATTTTGGTGCCTTAGGTGAGATCATGGTTTGGCACCCTACTGCCACCCCGCCCCCAACATAGGGGGTGTGTGGGGGTGGGGAGGGAGACAAAGTCATTTTTCATAATTAGACGCAGCTGGTTTGAGAAAGGTCAAGAACGCATCAAAAGGGTATTAAAATGAAAATGGGAATGTGTCTGGAAGCTACAGGTCACATTGTTGTCTGTCTCTGTGGGGGTTCAGAAAAGCTCGGAAGCTTTGGCTGTTTAATTGGAACAGTAAAAACTGACTTTCAGAGCCTCCACAGGTGAACAAATGAGCTTAACATGTCTCCAGGGCTTCTGTGCAGATTTGTCTATTGCTGACCAATACAAGCAACAGTAGACAGAGTTGTTTATGTGTTCAAAATAAATTATTTAGACTGAAAAAAAGAAGAAAAAAACGGGTTACACAGCTGGTGAAAAATGTGAAAGAGGTTCTTTATATATAGTATAATAACTACACTCAGACACTCATATAAGCAAATATAATGGCACTCTAATGTCACAAGAACTTTGTCTTGACTTCCATTTCTATAGCTTAACCCTGACATTTACCATATACCTAACAGAAACTCAGTTAGTTCTATAACTTACCCCTAACCCACAAACAGAACTTGTTCTTATGGGGCCTGGGCTTGGGCCTCACAAGGAGCAGGAGGTTCTGAAAACAGTATTTTTGTGGGGAAAAAATGAAAAGACACATCGACTCATAAGGGCAATTTAAAGAGAACAATTAACCTGCATATGATGTGAACCTGGGCACCAGATCTGCAGTGGTCCACATTAAAATGCTGCTTGGATCCCAGCTCAAGGTCAAGCAGAGAGGGATCTTTTGTCTCTCAGTAGGTTACTGTGAGATTCTCATTTAATTATGGTGCATAGACAATATTTCAGTATGTTAAACAGTGGAAGGAAGAATATGTGTGGAAAGACTTTGGCTTCTCACCATGTGCTCATTAGTTATTTGCTCTGCATCTTGACCAAGCTTCTGTGAGCAGAAGCATTCTGTGAAGTGTGTTGTAAATTATGAGCTAGTTAAACTTGAATATAATCATGCTGGGAAAAGATTTTAATTAACATGTTCACCTTCTTATTTTTCACAAGCAATTCAGATCAACTATGTTACCTTCAGTTGTTATAAAAATGCTATGTAGATCAAATATAACTTAAAACAAATTTGACATTTTTGACTTAATGCCTGGCTGCACCGTGGCGCAGCTGGTAGCACTGTTTGATTCCCTGCATGGCGTTTGCATGTTCTCCCTGTGCCTGTGTGTGTTCCCTCCGGGTACTCCAGCTTCCTCCCACAGTCCAAAAACATGAATGTCAGGTTAATTGGTCTCTCTAAATTCTCCTTAGGTATCAGTGTGTGTGGATGATTGTTTGTCCTGTCTGTCTCTGTGTCGCTGTCGCCCTGCGATGGACTGGCAATCTGTCCAGGGTGACCCTGCCTTACTGGAGATATAGGCATCAACAGACACCTGACCTCACTGGGGACAAGGGTGTAAGAAAATGAATACTTGAAGTTGGACCTGTGTCTCTTTCTGAACTCCACCTTCAGGAAGTCATCGCAACATCACTCCGCTATTATCCTTTTAGCAACGTTTTTAACTGCGTTGCACTGAGAAGTAGTTCATGTAATGAGCTCAGCATATAAATAGTTCCTCCAGGTGTTTGCTAACTGCTTCTGGCTAGTCTGAAGGACTCAGTCAGGCAGCAGCTTGGACACTGCAGCTCAAAGGAGAAGCTGTGTCTTGATGGTGGAGCTACGCCCATGCAGGCATTTTACACAGCTGAATGGTTGCCATGGGAGATTAAAGGATTTCTCAAATATGCATTAAAGAATCAAAGAAACAATGCAGGTATGTTTTTGATGAGGGGATAACATAGCCGAGGTAACGCTCAAAAAGATCTGATTATATACATGATCAAATTTGAAAGAATGTTAAAGGTCAAAGGGCAACAGTTGTTCTGCCTTGTGATTGTTGTTAAGCCAACATATATCCTTCTGGCTGTTGTGAGAAAAAGTCTCTGTGTCTGTCCTTTGGTCTAATTATTTATTTCTCTCTTCTCCTTCTTTGTTTTGTTTTGTTGCCCTCCAAACTCCACATGCTAATCCTCCTTTTCCTCCACACTTTGCCACTCTGTTTCTGTTATTCCACTTCAGGGCTCAGCAGGGTCTGTCCACTCATGAGTGATACCAGGGCTTCAGGAAGCACCTCAACACATACAAGTTTTCAAACTTTGAATGCTTGGTCAGTTTTGCATGTAATAAGAAGGATGCAAGGTTGGGAGGGCACAGCACAGAGCAAAGCGGTGCTTAATGACGTCTGTGTAACCTTGTCTGCAGGTGATGTTGGTTCTGAACAAACTGCTACTCAGACGAATGACTGGGAGAGATAAATTTTATTTCTAGCTCCCATTATTTCAGACATCCCTGAGTAAAAATACACACGACACACGCATAGTTTCACATAAATGCATTTGTTGGGGACGTTGTCTGCAAAGGAGTATGAACCCACGCATGCAAAAGGAGAACATGCAGGTACAATGCAAAAAGAGCCCAGACTGGGATTCAAACCAGGAACCTGGAAGGCAGCAGTGCTACCAATTGTGTCACTGTGCTGTCTGGTGCCCCAAAATGTAAGATTTAATCATTCATTAAAAATGTACTTTCGACACTTGTTCAGTTTCATCAAATCCTAATCTAATCCCTTTTTAGCACGTCACTCGTAGTACCTCCACAGCTTTGTCACACATTTTAACACAATTTCCCGATCGTCTCTTTCCAGTTGTTTGTTTCTGTTTAGATTCCAGATGACTCACAGTGTCTTGAGGGAGAGAATTAAAGAGGGACGGAAAGGAAAGACCTTGATGGGAAGCAAAGGGCGTCCAGGAAAGCATCAATGAAACTCAAGTGAAGGGAGCTGAACCTGACAGAAAACGAAAAGCATTGACTTTGAAGATTTAGGCAGAGAAATAGAGGACTCTGAAAACAGACATGAGGAAAGTGAGATGAAGAGAGAGAAAGAGAGAGAGGAGAAGAGAGAGATGGGAGCAGGAAGAGAGCAGAAAGGAACAGGAAGGCAGAGAGAAGCAGACTGACACAGACAGCTGTGAAGGAGAGAGAGTCCAACAGCACTGAACAGGACCCTGTTGAGATTCCTTCAGTATGAATGAATTACTTAAATTGAAATTCATTCACAGTGTTACTCTGTAGTTTACTTGTTATTTAGAAAAATCAGCATCAGTCAAGTATATTAGCACGCCAACATTCCAGGTACAAGAAAAGATGAAATCATTTCTAATGTGCAGATGTGATGTTTTGCAGTAACTGATACCTGCTTGTGTAAAACACTTGAAGACTGGACACATGATTTAAAGGTTTATTGTAGACAAAGTGAAATAAGTAATATTGTGTAAACAGTCGGTAAAATTTAAAATGTTATGTTTGGAAGGCAAAGGAAAATATCGGAGAAGCTCAGAGGAATGATGAGGTATTAGTGTCATTATTAGTGTGCATAGATATCAATAAAACTATATGAACCAACTATTAAAACATTATAGCTTTCTCTGAATTCAGTAAATCCATATTAAAATAAAAAAAATATTATGCATCTTGTCAAATTGGTGTAATTTGTCTCTGCACAAACAAAAACTGATTTGATTTGACTCGTAAAATAATATTAAAGTACAAAACTATAATGTATGCGGCCCTCTCCACTACTTTGCAGAATTTGTCCTAAATTTACCATTTAATCTTTCTGACAATTTTTGTTGGCGATGTTTGATTTTATAATCACAGTAAGCTTCAAACCTTGTGTTTGTTCATTCAAATAAACACTGCCACCTATATTACATTTCAGTTTGACTAACATGGACAACAAGATGAGGCTGGTATGCTTACTTCAGCTGTTTTTTTTTGTTTTTGTTTTTCGCAGGCAGGTGCAGCGGCGGCCTCGGCTGTGTTCTCCACAGAGAGAGAGGCAGAAGGAGCACTGGTGCATGAATGTGAGCAGAAGAGGCAATCTGTCCCTGCTATTGTAATCAAATGGCAACAAGTGTGTTTGGATTCTGTGAGAAACACTGCAGGAGTAAAATTCATCCTAAATCCTGCCAGTTTGCCAAGACATTAAAGCTGCAGTATGTAACTTTTACAAATAATACGTTTGGTGCATATTTGTTCGAACTTTTACCATGCCGTGGCAGTTTGCTATGAGACACATAAGCTGTAAGAGATCGATTTCCTCCAACTCCTTTCCTGAGGTGGAATAGATCAATATCGGTGTGTGAAGAAACGCAGAGCTCCCGAACAAAAACAACCAATCAGAGGCAGGAGGAGGGTCAGTCAATGTCATGAAGTTGCTGCTAAATGTGTTAATGGCAGAGAAACAATTTGCCATTTAAGAAAAAACCATTTATCTTCCACCACCGGTGGCTAAGCTAACTAGCCTAGCATTCACAACTCAATCTGATGACGGGGAAAAGCTGCGGCAGTAAAGATTATTTTTCATTTAATAAGCAAAACTTTTTTCTTTACTCAGGTTATCTTTGTAAAATGTGACCATGCTGTGAATGCTGTGACATTTAGGTAAAAAGCAGCTGCCCTGTTCGACGTTTCACTTTTTGTCTATGCACTGTCAGATTACATCAATGTGAGCAGATGTTTAATATTATTTAATTTTACAAAGTTCTCATCGAATGCAGACGCAGCTGTTTGTTTATATGTTAACAGTTTGTTACCATATAACAAACTGTTATATGTTATATGCTTAAGCAATACATTTTGGCACAACCAACCCTTTGAAGACATTGATGACACTGATGTGGCTCAAATGAAAAAGAGTTTGGGTTTGGACCCTCTTCTACTGAGAAACGATCGGATGTGATTTTACCCAATCTTTGACTTTTGAACAGCTTCGACTTTATGACTTTTACTGGAAATTGCAAGAGCTGTAAGCACCCATTGCAATAAAACGTATTCAACATTTCTCTTGCTCTGACTTGAAATGCTCACAAAAATCTTTAATAAGGCAAATATCTTAACGGCGCTATAAGGTAACAGGGAAGTTGGGTGAGGGTTTAAACTCTGGTAGGGAAGATGAAAAAAGAGTCAAGTTAAAACATGAACAATATATGACTAATCGGTGGGAGGAAGCTGAGACCCAGAGCAGAACTGGAAGACTGTGGCTGTCTTCACCTGCTACCAGGTTTTTAATCAGTCGGGTCTCCCAATTGTTTCTGTTCAGAAATCAGGCTAAAATTAAGAGACTTTTCACACCTGGAAGAAAAAAGTAGCCTTAGCTGGGCTTGGAAATGCGCTCACAAACGGCACAGGTAACCCGAGGAAATAGGAGTCAGTCGACACACAACCCCTCTGGCCTGGAAATGCCTCAGGCTGCTTACACATAAAAGCAGCAGGCGATGTGCTCACAACTCGAAACAGCAACCAGGCTCAGCATGTCTGGTCGCTTTTATTTTTTATTTTTTTACAAGCTCCAGTCTGAACACAGAATGGCTTAAGAAAACCCCCAGCACATACGGCCCCTGATGATGAGGAGGAGAAAAAGAGAGCAGTGATATTGCTGTCAGTTTGTCATTGAGCTGCTGCACCTCAGCAACAATCGATGGGACAAAGTGAAGAGCAGTGTGACAGCCTGCTGTACAATGAAACGTTTAGAAACTTGGTTTAATTGGCTACTGGTCATCAGAGCACAAAACGGATGGATTTTGCGTTACTAACTTCGTTTCCATATACTGTGGAATTGCGCAAATCAAAATTCACTTGCTTAACGGAAACATGCCAAATTTGAAAAAACAATTCTTACATTTTTTGATGAAATGTTTTTGCTTTAGGACGAAGAGGTTTTTCAGCCATGTTGAAATAGATGCATTTCACAAAGCTGCGATGGAAACACTTGTTCCTTATCACACAAGTCATGTGATCAACAGCCTGATGTTACAACTGGCAGAAATGCTAAAGAAGACGACAGGAAGTCATAGGAGGATGATATTTTCTGCGGGGTTTTTGGACAATGTGCAGCTGCTCCACCAGATCTCCAACAGCATCATACAGTTCATAAAAAGTTCTGTATAATTTGAACATAACTTCTCTGTAAAATCAGCGACTATAATTTCCCCCAAAAAGCTTCAAACTTACCCACTCAAAAGTAGGCGGGGCTTGTCACTCCAACGCCTGAATAAGACGCTGACGTCTCCTCTGATTGGCTGATAGACGAGGAGACCTAGCGCCATGACTGAACTGTGATTATATCTCATGTAACTTTTTTACAATCATCACAGATATTATGTTTAATGACTCATCTCGTGAACAAGCTTATTTACGCACGATTTTAATTTCATTTCCTATTTGATGAAAACACAGCAATTGCGGAATTGTGTTTTTTCCGTATCAGCAGGAAATAGTCAAAGATTTGAGCACATTGGAAATGGAGATGCAGCTAATGATTCCCTCTGATGAGAGACATGAAGATCTCTGCAGAGATAAAAACATTTTTCACTTTGGCACAAACAGCAGGTTGCTGCGGGGCGACATGGGTACTGCTTAGCCAGGTGCAGTCCTGCTCTGCAGCCATGCAGCCTGAACTGAATTGCGTCGAAAGGTGCTTTTAGAAAACACTAACCCGTGGCCGTCTGCATACAATTGCACACCATACTTTACAGATTTGATCTGTTGAAAAGCTATGCATCGTTTCCCTCCCACTGCACAATCATGTACTGCTTTCTGTTCGTCTGTCACATAAAATCTCAAGAAAATCTATCAAACATTGCAGCTCTAAGTCATAAAACATGGAGGGGTGAACACCGTTGCACAGCGCTGCATGTTATTGATCTGCCAACATGGCAACTGCACATAGTGTTACATTACAGTTTCCTCGAATTATTTTTATGAGGTAACATACTGCAAACTTTAACATTTGTGCTTACACTGCTGTGGTGTGCAACATTAATATAACGCACTGATGAAAATTTATGCAGGGCATCAGTGTAATGGAAAACAACTCAAAAAAGGGTAATAGGGTCAGGTTATTGATTTCTTTAATGTAAAGAAATATGGAAGCCAGAAGCTGCTTGCTAAGTGTTGGAAAAACCTTTGCAGCGCGCGCTTGAGAACGGCCTGAATATATCGACAGAGGGTAACTACCCGCACCCACACTGATGTCTGTGTGTGTGTTTTTGTTTTTACTTGTTTGTTTTTGTTTTTAATGACTGGAAGAAGAGGCATGAAAATAATTCAACCGGAGCTTCCAGATTTCATCAGCTCTGTCACGTTTTTGGCATCAAAAGCAGATTCAATGCACAAACATCACAGACTTACAGCAGGTCGATCGTTGGGCAGGGGGGTTGTGGGGTGTGGGGGCAGAAGCTGGTCAATTAAACATCGTGGAAGAGCAAATCAGAGTGCGACTTTTCTAAATCTGGGCCGACATCCAGGCTTCAAAACCGTCCGAATTACCAGAGAGTTACAACCCAAACCTGTTAGCACGGTCGTGTTGCCAAATTCATCTCTAACATATAAAAGGACGGAAACACAGCTAAGCAGATCACCCTGCACTGGGGGTGGGGGGGCAGCAGGGCGATATTTTGTTATATTAGCTTATAATGTAGAATCTGCACCGCAGTCAGCAAAAGCAGCGAAGGGGAAACGTGGAGAGGAAATATCATCCCCAAGAGAGGGGGAAAAAAAAGTGAACCCCCTCCACACACCCTATGTAATAAAAGACAGGAGGTGAGTTGATGTGGAGCTGCTGAGGTGAGAGGGAGTGGCAGGGGAGGTTGAATGAATAGCATAGAGTGATTATGGTGGATGTCTTATCAGTCATATTCCTCAGTAGCTTTATTCCCATTCCCAGACCGGCTCCGACACGCAGCTCTATCCGTCACCAGCGAGCAGCAGGAGCTCGGATGAATCTGTTTAAACCAGCTCAAAGCCACAATGTGCTTCTGTGCTTCTGTGTGTGTGTGTGTGTGTGTGTGTGCGTGTGTGTGTGTGTGTGTGTGTGTGTGTGTGTGTGAGTGTGTGTTCTGTCAGTAATATGGACTATCTTGAGAATCACTTCATTCATCTGAAGTGATGTACATTCATCTCCCGCCTCCCTGAATCCTGTTTTTTTTTTTTTTTTACCTGAGGTGTAGATCTCGGCGATAAATCGATTTTTACAGGTGATTCTAATTTTTGGCTTTTGAAGATTTCGTTTTTGGAAAATCACAATGTTTTTAAACCAATGTACTCTTTGGCAAGTCCAAGGCAGCTCCTAGTGATTTGGACTGGTACAGCTAGAAACTAGCAATCAGGCCCGAAATCCAGGTGTGGTGATGGATTCTGACCTGAACGTTCAGAGCCACATTAAGACGGTTACAAACTCGGCCTTCAATCACCTGAAGAACATCTCCAGTTTTAGAGGACTAATGTTTCATAAAGACCGAGACAAACTCATCCATGCGTTTATCTTTAGTCAAATCGATTACTGCGACAGTATCTTCACACGTCTGCCTAACAAATCAATCCTCCAGCTGCAGCTGATGCAGAACACTGCTGCTGCCGTTCTGACTAAAACCAGGAAGTTAGAGCACATAACATCAGTTTTAAGTCACAACAAAAGATCTGCTGTTGTTATGTCAACCTTCCAGATCTCTGAGGGGATGAAGCAGTATTGAGCTTCTCTGCTCCACTAGTTTCAGAAAACAGCAAAACTGCTGAAACACTGAGTTTTGTTAAAGCCTACCTGTTTTTATATTGACAAATTTGATGTATTTTTGCTTGATGATTTTCATGAAAGCATTTGATAAAATGTAAATGTAAAATTGGGCCTTTTTCTGCTTTTATTCTTCTAAATGAAAGTTCTCCTCGCCTGGCAACTATGCTCCAAATCGAAGGCATGATTGAAATAAAGTTTTTGAAAATATTTTCTGCCACTCATTATTTCCTTTTCAGAAAAGAAAACGAGCAAAAAAAAAACAAAAAACAATCAGTCAGAATTTAGAGTTGGAGAGGAAGTGAAGAGCAAAGGTCAAAGTGGAGAGGAAAGAAGACAACAGAGGAGAGATTTACAACAGGAAGAGAAGGAAAGCTGTGAGCGAGAGAGGAGAGACAGATGATATAATCCAAGCGGAGAGGTGACATACAGAGAGGTGGCAACAGCTGGCCACTCGGCTGCTGGCAGGGCCTTCGCCGCTCTCACACAGACCGTTTCCCTGCCAGTGCCGCCTCGAATAACCGGGGCTAAAGACAGGCTGCCAATAACGTCTAAAGAAAGCCTCACACAGCAGAGCAATGCAGGGGCAGCGCCGGCTTTTAAAGAGGAAAGCAGGTGGATGCTGCTGGGCAGAGGCCTCTGGGACGCCCTGCCAGGGACAAAGTCACCTTAACATTGGGTAACAGCAGGACAGTAGGCAGTCCTGATGACTCACTGCGCTCTCTCTCTCTTTTCCTCAACGGATTTACTGTACTACAATATTTTACGCTTCATCACATCTGGGATTTTTCAACCGTGACAGCATACGTTATATCCTCCACTAGACAAATGACTCTTCAGTTCCATTACAGAACATGAGGCCGTCGTAGAGATCTGTGCGGCAACAAACCTTTGTAAAATTTGTGCCTGATGTGCAGGGATCCGACACGGTCTGGAAGAGTTTGCAATTTGACTTCAGTGTTTTCCAGGTCAAATCAGTGCAAATCAGAGAATGAGATCTATTTCTAGACTTTCTAGACTCTAAGCTTTTCAAAGCAGGGGACCGACACCATGGACCTCAGACGGGCCTCAGACGGTCAGATAGTCAAAATCACTCAGACAGTCAGAGGGAAGATGAGAAAAAAGAAGCAAAATAATAATATTAATACTAAAAATAAATCAATCAAGATTGTTTAATTGTACATTTTTACATAGAATCGTCCATCTTGGAGGCTAGTCTGTTTTTCAAATCTTATTAAAATGATGACATTTGCTGCTTGTTTCATAATTGATGACTGTATGATATTTTTATAATCTAAATTGTAGGTTTTTTGCAAAGTCAAGAAAGTTTTCCTGTTTCCCTTAACCTTTTCTAACGAAATAACTTCAAAATACGCAGAAAAAACATTTATGACAAATTCTGAAGTTTGGCTGCGATTGGCAAAATAAACCACAATAATGTGTCAAATCACAGTTAATGACAGTACATGATGAGAAAAAAAGGCAGTAGTTATATTAATACATCAGGCCAGGTTGACTGAATTTGCTCAGCCCCTTAGCTAATGAAGTCTTTCAAGAACTGTTTGGTTATTCTTTTCTCATCCAAAATATTTGATCAGCTTATACTTTGAACAGAAATCTGTGCAAAAGTCAATACCTTTCAAGGTAGGATCTAAATCTCCAGCTGAAACATGGCATTATCTTTGCCAGCTTTTTTTTCAGCTGTGTAAATGAAAAAAAAAAAAGAAAAATTTCTAAACTCTTGCTGAATCTCTGGAATTCCTGACCCACCATTAAACCCACGGTGCATCCTCAAGAGGTTGCTTCTGAGTTCATCTGCACTGCGATGAACGTAATTAATGTGGCTAATTTAGGACACGATCAGGAAGGCCTAACCTTTGTCGTTTGCTTCATGAAAAAAGACCATTTTATCTCCTGAAGAATACTGCTGAAAGGGGGAGAAGAAAAGTCTGAGCTCAGCATGGCTAGTTTTCAGCTCCACTAGCTTCTACCTTCACTGTCAAATGCTTTTAAGTCTATATAAGAAACTAATAAAGCCCATAAGCCTTGTGCAAGCATTTTGTAATGTCTGTTCACACTTATACTAATGTGACTTTAAATGCAAAATTGCTGATGCAGACAATCCCATCTCTTTCTGTGTTTTTCATTAGGACAATAAAAACACACGACTTCTGGTACATTTTCTGAAGCTGTCCTTGAAAATAAGTCGACAGAGAGAAAAACATATGCACAATCTGTACAATTGAATACGGGAAACTGTGTGACAAAATATCCAGCTGAAAACGGAAACTTTGAGGAACAAAACATGTTTCCTTCTTACTTGACTTACCTTTACCTGTTATTGCTGCACTCTTTGCAGTTCAGCGGGACTGTGTGTGAGTCTGTCACATGAAATACACAGACGTTTGTGGTTGTAATGTGAAAAACAAAGAGTGCAGCTTTATAAGGAGAAAGTATTTTATTGTCTTCCAAAAGCAGAATCTAAAAACACTATCTAAGTTTGATCTATTATTATTATTATTATTATTATTATTATTATTATTATTAAAAGCCTGATTCAAGAAATGTCTGATTTATACTCTTGGATAAAGTTGATTGAAGATTGCTATTTTTCTATTTCCTTTTTTAACACAACAAATTCTGCAGAGTTAAATCAACACTTTGCCGAGTCTGTTTGGTCCTTTTCAGAATTGGCATTAATTTAACTCTTACAGAGTTACTTCAACAAAGTTAGTAGTTAATAACTATTTCAGGTGATAAAATCACTCTTGTGTCTTGTTAAAACAAGTCTTAACTAGTTCAATTAACACCAATTCTCGAAGGGACAGAACAGACTCAGCCTAGTGTTGGTTTAACTCTTGCTGTGCACATTTGTGAACACTACCCAGTGTTTTCCATGTGAATGGAAGTGCTGCCCAAACCCATGTTCAGTTTGCAACGGTTTCCTTCTTCGAGCTCACTTCCTTAAACTGTACTGCAAATAAAAGAGAGAATAGCTCAGCTTTTTTTATCTGTTAATATTCGCCTTGTGCTTGTTTCACTATCCCTCACTTCTGTCCTTTTCTTCTCCTTCAGACACCTTTTAATTATTTCCCTGCCACATTTTCCTATAGATGACGTACCAGATTAAATGGGAATGTCTGGATGTCCACGTGTGCGATTGCGCACGCTACAGACTTGGGTGCGTGTGCATCGGTGAAAATGTCTGTGTGTGTGCTCGTGTGTGAGGGTCGTCCTGCTAAAGAGCGATAAAAATGTCATTTTATCAACATCTTCTGTCAGACTGGCTGACTGAATGCTGATGCACGCCGTCGGCTCCGTACTGCCGTGTGAAGTCTGATCTGTGCGGACGAGGGAAGCTTTTGCGTCCATTTAATGGAAACAGCATGGATAAACTCTGACCTTCTGATTCTACAAAGAAAGGAAAATAAATTTAGCTGCTCTGCAGCAAGAAAAAATGTGAATTACAAGAACATTTCCAGTTACAAAACTGGAAATGAATAAACAAATGGAATGAAAGTATCAGGAGAGAAACATTTGGGAAATGACTAAAAATATAAGTCTATAATTATATTTTAGATGTTTTTTTGAACATATGGAACCTTTGGAATCTGATTTTGCGCCGCACAATTTCACAGTGAAATACTAAAACAATTCTTGATTTTGTCAAAAGGGGAAGAGTTCATGTTTCCATCCAGTATTTTATTTACATCACACAACTTCCTAAATAAACTGCAGCTACGCTTGGTTTTCCTTTGGTGTCCTAATCACACTGCTGATATTGCTGAATCAAACACTGGGAGCTGCTTTACATTCCCTAATGAGCTGCTGCAACACCCCTGTGGTCCAAATTACCAACACCCAAACACTCATAAGAAATGCAAACATAAACAGGACTGTTAAGAAGGTGAGCATATTGATTGATTACATCCTGTCTATGTGACCCTGAGGTCCAGATCAATGCACAGCTGGTCATCAAGCGTTGACCAGGGCTGGACCCAGCCTTTCAAGCTCACAATCTCCCTGACCCCCAGAGGAAGTACTGCAGCACACACAGTGATGAGTCACTTCAGTGTTGACCCATGAGATCATAGTTTCACTAACATTTTTCATTTCCAAATGCAGAAGTTACATGGTTCTTATGATTATTTTCATTTTACTCCAGAGCCGAACCTGACCTCGTTGTTAACATTAGGAGAGGAGGGCGTCTTTGTGTCAGCAATCCTAACAAAGCACACGGTTGAAACCAGAAGTTAATTTACTCCTGAATAAAAAGACACAATTATTCTCTGTGTCTGAAGTTAAATGAGACTAAACATCTAAATCAGCTGCCGAAAATATTTTTCATTTTGCTAAATGAAAGGATAATGAGAGAAAGAATTTATTTATTAATCTATTCTACAGGGGTGGGCACCACTGACTAGACAGTTAGTTGCACTAACCCTGATTCGCTAATCATTAACATTAGTTCTGCTAATGCTAAAGCAACTTAAATTCCAATTATGTCGGCCCTTGGACGACTACAGTCCTTGAGAACCCATTTCATTTTGCCATTTTATCTTATAGCTTCTATAATTGCATATAGTTTTTATGTTTCCATCTTGTTCTCTGGTGTCCATGTTCTAATTTGCCCTGCTTGTTTCTTGGGAACCAAAAGTGGATTAAGCAGTCCTTTCTTGGACTAATTACCAGTCTCTTTGTCCTCTGTAGTTTAGTCCTTCATGGCTGCAGGTGTTATAGATTAACTGGTGGCTGAATTAACTGGTGGCAACAACAGATGTTTGTATGGGCGTGGCTTTTTAGAATCCCTGTACCGAACCAGGAAGTAAACAAGGCGATAAGCTTAAAAAAAACTGCAAAGTTTTGCAGAAATACTATCCAATGCCGTAAGACACCTATTAAGATCTCGGGAACAACTAATTAGAAAGACTTTTATTGGTCTAATATGGTATGTTACCTGTTTTTTTTTTCTTTTTTTTTTCTTAATCTGCAAAATCACCAAAACATGTACATTTGTCAAAACTCGTCCTGATTTATGTGCTGCTTCAGAGGTTAAAACTTGTCAGATCGAAATAGATCTCAAGATGCAATAAACTGATCTCAAAGCAAAAGTTAATCCCCGAAAGCCACATAAATGTGGAATTAAAAAATAAAATGTTTAAAAACATTTATGTTGTTTTTCATGTCTCCTTCATATTGTATGATATTTCAATTAGATATCGACAGAAACAATATCGAAATCTTTTTAAACACTGTTTTTGTGGCATGTCAAAGTTTATTTCCTAGTTCATTTACAGAAGACATGGCTGCCGCAGATCTATGTGGCAGTGGCATTTCTTCTTTATTTTGGATATTTTTTTCTCGTAATTTAGCTAAACATCTTTATTCTTTTCATCAAGTGACCCTAACACTGAGTTTATTTCCATCCTGCAAACTGTTTCCCAGTAATGAACACACAGACAAATACTGTAGATATGGATCATAATCTGTTGGTATCTCACAGAATAATGTAGGAACATTTATTATTATAACTTTGGCTTGTCCATTTGGATTCACCACCAACTACAACACTGGCTGTTAACTTTACATAATTTCAATGAGATTTTATTGCAGTATAACTTAACGACATTACTTGATATTCCTCTCTATTTTGACACGTAAACACCAAAAGCAACACCATCAGGTATGTGATTTAAATTTTATGAAATGTGATGACACCAACCTTAATGTTTAGTGGCACTTCCTGTGGATAGTGTCGCTAAGAAAAAGAAGATAGTTAAGAAACAGTTTGGTTGCAGGATCTGAGCCAAAAACACACACTTGGCTGGGAGTGTTAATAACTCACATTACAGGAACTTGAGAGTCAATTCTAATGTTTTTTTCTGATCAGTGCTGGTTGCAAAAAGCAGAAACCTTCCACTGAGGTTTACATTGCGGCTGTTCATGAGAGTCTCCCAGGTCAAGGAAAGGTAAGTTAAAACAAAGTACTTTATTGCACCTTCCACTGTCTGACCAGAAATTTCCTACACATTCAATCAGAAACGTTACCAAAATGATAAGCTTCCACAAATTGTTGCCACCTGCTCTTTTTTTTATGCATATTTAGACAACTCTTTCCAAATACATAAGAAAAAAAATATTGATTCAAAGAAAACTATTTGGACTAGTCAAGGTCTGAATTTACATGCACATACAACCTGCTTAGAAATATTAACAAATTTGATGACAGAAACCAGCTCTATTTACATACACTTCCATCTGAATGCGCTTTCCTTGTGTTGTGACTTCATGTGTGTTTTTTTTCCCTCAAAGGAAGACCTTAAACTCAAGGTCCGGTGATACAGCTGAGAGCATCTTGACATTCTAAATTGGGCTGGCAGTTTCCCTTGTCGCATGTTGAGGGATAACAGCGAGGTCAGCCTCTGGTCAGCCAAACAGTTATGGGAGAGCGGAGATGTTCCAATCTGCTTTAGTGTCCCTATCAGCAAGTTTGGCCAATTTTAGGTAACCAGGGAGTAAGAGAGACACAGAGGGGAGGGCTTTCTGCACAATGGACAGTCGTCTCATTAAAATGAATTGTTTGGTAAAATGTTCAAAGTTCTGGCTAAGAGGATTCTCTGTTCAATTTGTAATTTGGATAGGTTCCAGTTTGTCTTTCGGCTCCACCGATCGATTATGATGACACTTTCAACGGCGGAGAGCCGGGGTGCATCGCTCACACCGGGTCTGTCCTGAACATCAGTGTGTGTACGCCGGGACCAGCACAGCTGAGGGCTGCTGCCTCGGTGGTAATGAATGTAAAGAGGCATGTGTTAATAAATTAGCTGTGCATGTATTCTACCTTATTAATGGTCTCAGAGGCAAATCACAACCTCTTTAATGCTTTTCACTTAGCGTAGCTTAAGGGTGCCTTTCATAAAACATGGCAGCTTTTTAGACACTTATTCTGGGAGTGAATTTATCATCCTCCATAGATTCCTACCATCCTGCCCTTTTTCTTCTTTCCAATGTATTTTCTGCTCAACATGCTCCTATACCATAAAAATAGCTTTTTTTTTTTTTTTTTTTAATAAGATGTGTTTAATCTAAGATTAAATTGGGATATGGCTGTCATTTGAACATTTTCATTTGGGCAGAGATGACTGAACGCAGCCTCAGGGACTACAAATTTTATTCCTCAGTCTACTTAAGAGGATCAGTGAGACGCTGAGCTCACAGATACTACGATGATGTATGATCACAGGGAACCATAACGTTCTTTATCCGAACAAATCTTGGCTCACGTGAGTGTATTTTAAGGCATGTTTGCTATAATAACAGAAACGATTCATTAGAAGGAAAATTTACACACGAGAAAGGAAAGATTTGATGGCAAAGAAAAAAGCTACAGATGCGTCAGGCTTACAAAGGCAGGACGGATCATCTGAACTAATATATAGATTGCCTTTTAAAAGTATTCATACCACTTGAAGAGTCACAGTAAACTGAGATGACTGCTGTTGCCAGGCGTATCAGAGATGGTCTGGAAGCTGAGTACAGGCAGCTGGTGAGCTGCTTTGGGCATGGAGTGGAAACAATCTTCTGAAACAAAGAAGATGATTCTAGAACTCAATAGAAACAGGAATAGGTCAAAAACTATTTATCTTCTGCCATCATCTGCTGTGGGACCCGCATCGGAGCCAGTGACCTCTCTGTTCGGGAGACTGGACTGCTCTGTAACCTCTCGTTAGGAGTGTGATCAGAAGGATTCTTCAAGAAATGAAGATCATCTTCGACATCGTGAGCCTCCTCTTCTCAATACTGTCTCACAACAACAACGTTTTTTCAGTCAGAGGCCTGACTGCTACAGGAGCTCTTTCCTGCCCAGAGTGAAACACACTGAACAGGAGTGGAGAGAGAACAGCCCCCTGTGGCGCTCCTGTCCTGCTGACCGCTGATCACACACACAACTCAGTCTTACAAACTGTGGCTGTTTGTCAGATATTCATCGATCCAGGCAATTATTGAAGCCTCTGTGTCTTCTGGAGTTTCAGATGAAGGAAAATGAATTGTGCTTAACGCACCGGAGAGATCGAAGAACATCATAATCAGCGCCGCCTGCTTCGTTCAGATGTCAGTGTGATATTTTTGCATGATTTTTGTGAGTCGTCCCTTTCTTCTGCTCTCCATCCTCCCCTCTTCTATGGAATCGGGTTCTAGTGAGGAAGCTCCCATTTTGCTGAGTCCACCAAACTCTGCAACAGAGCGCTGCTTCACTGGGACCATGAATGAACCCTCCATGTGACCACATTCTCCTTTTTGTCTCTACCCACCTTGTCCCCTCCCCCCGATTGTGCACTTTCATTCTGGGTTGATTTATGGTTTATTGTCTCCTGTTGTCTTTCAAGGTCGCCGCTAAAGCCGTCCAAACTGGACCCAGGGGAGTCGTCTTTCAGTGTACCTGCCAGGGAAACGCCAACGTCGCTGCAGCTGCCACCAGAGCACCTTGTGCCAGAGAAAAAGTCCAAACTGCAGGTCTCCCCTGCACCTTCCAGCAACGGTGCATGAAGTACCTCAGCAGCCTGGCAGGTGATGCTGATCAATAGTAATGTCAGAGGTTGCATAAGCACAGCACCTTTAAAACAAGCTAACATTTTAACATTTTTACCCTGTGACACTTTCTGCTGGGTTTTGCACAACTCTATTCGGTTACTTTTCTAATTCTTCCTAGAGATGATGTCTGTTTTACGAGTAATTTCCCAGAATGGTAGGCAAAATAGAGGGAGTTAGGGAGCATTAAAAGGCAAAAACACATGCTCACTGCAGCAGACATGGTTCCTCCCTGAATTGCAGTCAATGAAATAAAGATCAATCACAGTGTTCCCCAGGGTAGGAGGGCGGGAGGCAGACATCTAAATAGAAATTAGTGAGACGCTGTATCAACCTCTGTTCAACCAGTGGAGTCGCTGGGGGGTAGAAGGTGGGGCAGAGGGAAATCCTCAACTTATTCAACCCACCATTTACCTCATACATGTCGCAGGCGTGTACATATATGTGTGCACTGAAACCCGAGAGGCTTTCAGGTTGGATTTGACCGACTAATCCAATGTTTGAAGATCAATCAGTAGTGAACACCAACTCTGTATAAGTCGGTTCACTCATCCATGATTCTGATTCAGCTTACGGTGGAAGTCATGGCCTAAGGAAGCCAACAGAACCACATCGTTCTTGAAGAGGTTCTTCTGAGGTTCTTCTCCATCACTAGGCCTTGAGCTCCTGTCCATTGGTGACAAATGGCAACCCAGGAAACATCCATCATGTACTGGGAAAAAACTTGACTTTTTTCTATTAATGTTGTACATCTCTACATTCAAATTCAAATACGTTAAAAAAACATTATTTGCTAGGTTAGTGAGTGAAACAATCATCATTGCCTATTTGGAACTGAAACACAACTGAGTCGGGTTTCATCTCATTCACATTGCCCTGTTGTTGCTATGGCTATTCAAAGCATCTGCAGTCATGCACAAAGCATGCTGTGATGCCATTGTATCTCTAAAAGGTGAGTTTATCAAGGAACACAGAGACACACGACACAAAAGCTTTTAAGACACACAAAAAAATGCTGTTGTCAGAAAACTTTGCAAACAATACAAGTTTGGACCTGGCTAGTATCTGAAAAGTAGAAATCTTTCTGTTCGTGTTAAGAAGACTGAGACATTTAAGAAGTTTTCTTCCTGTCATCACTGTTCCTGTTTACACATGTAAACCAACAGCAGGAGGTTTTCTAGATCCTCTGCAGCTCTGCTCTCAAAGCACACAACATTAGACAGGGATCACAGAGGAGCTAAACGGTAGGCCCTGATTCCTTTACAACCCCTTGAGAATAACAGATGAGGTTCCTTGCTGTGTTAATATTAATAGCACATCTATCTGAGTGCATTCAAAATAGCAAGGAGCAAAATGGAAAGGTCATCAAAGACATAAACAGGTCAGCAGAAAACAGAACAAAGAGTAACTCAGTGTACCAGTACACACACTTTTCCCACTCATAATAAAGGCACCAATATTTGTACCTGCTGATCTTCCTGACATTCTGCTTTGTGTTAAGTGTCAGTAATAGATCTAGTGCAGGTTGGAGCATTTTTACCTTTTCAAAATGTCTCTGGAATATTAGGAAACAGCCGTTTGAATGTAAAATTGGGTTAAAAAGATAACACATTGCTCTTTCAAAGTGGATGAAGGTCTTTAGCGGCATATTAAGAAGGAACATTGGCTCTTTAGGTCACAGTGGAGAAATGTCAATACTTGTAAGTTCTGTTAGAAAGCAGAAAATGGGCTTCATTTGTCTCAGCTTCAAATCACTGGTAGATTTCTAATCTACCAGTGATTTGATGTGATGAAAATGAAAATAATGGAATGGGAAGGTCATTCCAATATCAAATCTTTTTTTCCTGTAGAAGGCTGTTGATCATAATTGTGATGCAATTATATAGATATTATGTTCTTATGAACTTTGAACTACCTTAATCCTGAAATGTGCTGTACAAATAAACTTGACTGGAGAAACTTGAAGGAGAGTTTTAACAGGTAGAGGAGGAATATAAAGTAAAGCTTGATAAGCTTGATATACATGTATATATATAAATAACTGATGTTTTTAACTGATGTTTGCAAAAGAAAAACAAAAAGGTCAGTTGAGGTTAACCGACTGACTTGAACAGGATCCAGCTAATTTTAAGTCTTTCCATAGATATTCTGTTGAATTTAAGTCCAGGCTGTAGCTTTAACACTCAAGGTCATACACAGACTGCTTGTTAAGCCACTACTTTGTTTTCTTGGCTGTGTGCCTCAGGGTCATGTTGGAAGATGAGTTGCTGCCTTTGTCTGAGACTCAGAACACTTTGGAGCAGCTTTTCTTGAAGAACCTCTTTACATTTGGTGACTGTCATCATACTTTCAAAAACACATTCCACAGCATTGTGCTGCTGCACCGCCATGCTTGAAATTGAGAATAGTGATGAGCAGATGAGAGAAACTGTTACAGCTCAAAGAAAAATGTTCTCCTGACTGGACTCTTGGTGTCCTTGCCAGAAAGTTCTGTTTTCAGTTGTACTGAAGAATTTTGTTTCTCCTGGTCAGACGATCTTGAAGTGTCATCAGTCAGAAATTGACTTTTTGAGCTTTACGTCATGTGATAATATTATTCCCTCATCAAAAATAAACCTGGAGTGTTGTTTTAATTCTTTTATGCACCTTCGATGAATCCTTGAATCTCTGGTGGCAGCCATTCAGGGGGGCTCCCCCGGACCAGCGGTTCCTCCAGACTAGCAGCAGCAGCAACTAGCAACACTTGGTGGCACAAATTCTCAGTCCAGCGCTCCTGAGGATGGATGTCGACGGCATCATGCGTTAACACTATTGTGATGATGGGCTGAAGGTGGGTGTCGGCAGGAACAGGAGCTTCTTAAAGAGATGGAGGTCAATGTAAAAGCTTTAACATTTTAAGTTGTGTTTAGTGTTATCAGACCACTGAAGGTAGCAAAGTTACTTGATTGTACTATGAAATGGCACTATGTGCCTGGAAATTACATATCCATCTAATCACTGTGCTGTGAAACCTGATGCATTTGCAAAGGTTGAGCTTCAGCATGGTTCTTCTGTCTCAACAAGAAAACACTGCAGCACGGCCTGACTAACCACTGGGTCGACATAGCAAAGAGTGTGAATACTTATGTGCCTAAAATGTTTTACTCTTCTGCAAAAAAAATTCTGGAAAATGAGTCATGTTTTAAATTAATTTAGAATAAATCTTTCACATATAGAAATGTGCAGAGTTGAAGAGTGTGAATGCTTTTTGGTGGCTGTAAATGTTTTTTTTTTTTTTATGTATTTTATCTTGTATTATATTTGGTTGGAGACATATGTGCAACAATAAAGGGGAGGGAGGTATGTAAATGAATTATTATAGCATTTTAACAGGGGTGTGAATGAAAACGTTTGCATGTGTTGGGTAAACATTGATCAATGCTGCAGCAAACTTGAGCATATATTATGTGCTTTTTCACACTGCAGACCATCAAAATACACCAAACTTGACATGACGGTGATTCACAGTGATCTTTTTCTGCTTATTCACCCTTTGTTTATATAGAAGAACAAAGAGACGCATGAAGCGTCAGAGGAAAAATTATTAATGTGCCGTTTATCTTCAGTCAACATGGAGAGTGGTAGTCTCCCTCTGGTGACAGTGCACTCTTACTGCAACAAGTACAAACTAATAATTAATTGGCATTAACATGGATGACCCTGTTCATAAGTCTATTCAGTTTAAATAAACTTATTCGGATAGATCCAATTCACAACAAGGATGCTACACAAGACAAACATGTTTTTATATTTCATCCATACTAAATTCAGTGCATTTCTCAGTCCCTATTAATGGACACAATATGCATGTTGGGAGTTCTTGTTATGGAAAACTAAATCAGGTCACGCTTTCATTCAGTGAACTTTCTTTACAAAGATCTCAACACATCATGGGACGTCGAAGTGTTTGATTCCCAATACAACTCTGAAGGCAACCACTAACCAACAGGAATTATGAACTGTAGGGAATAATATAATGTGGCATAGTGAAGATGGTGCAGCGAGCAAAGACATGTAGTAATCCTTCTGTACCAATCTGGTCCAGGTGTCTGAGACACCATGTTAATGAAGAAAAAAAAAAAGAAAAAGCCCAAAGCCGCTTCTAATAAACAGAATTGGCAACCGAATCTCAAAATAGTTCCTTTTTATCAACGAAATGCTCATCTCCCTCCATTTTTTTCTTTTTTTTTTTTACTTTTTTTTTTGCTGCTGACGCTGTCGCATAGAAACGGCGATCACTGCCCAAGATGCGTGGACGAAATCAAATTCAATTACAAAAGAAATTAGCAATGCAAAGTGGTTTTGATAAGTAACTGTAGTCTGACTACTGGATGTGAAATAGAAACGCGATAGATTACTCGTTACTAAAAAGGACAGCGGCGTGTAGCTAACAGGAAACCGAAGCAGTCACCTCAGGTTGTGTCTGGTGAAGCTGGTTGCATCCTGTCATAGCAGGTTCCTGTATCCATGACGGATGCCCCCGTCTCCCTGTGGCTCCCAGCCCACGGTGAAAGCTCAGTGGAATTTCCCCGTCCACTATTCACAAGTCATCAACATCAATATTTCCTCCTCCAGCCCTCATTCCCTCTTCACCGGTCCCTGCAGTGTTCCATCCATCCCTGTCCATCCTGAAGTGGCAGCTGGAGCTACACGTGTCTCTCCGTAGAGAACAGGTGAAAAGAGAGAACGCGTGCCAGACTCAATCTGGGATCTTCGGCATTCTGGAGAGATGTTTCTGTGATTAACAGCAAGACAATATACATGTTTAAATCAAGTTTATTTATTTATTTATTTTCATATATTTATTTATTTATTTATTTATTTATTTATTTTTAACAAAGAAAACTGTTTTCATGGTGAAAACGTGAATATTTTCTGGTCTTTATGGAAGGCAGAGGATGGAGTTGGAATTGTGTACAACATTAGCCAGAGACATTATAGGGACATCACAATTCAAGATTCACTCATATGATATTAATATCTGTATAGGTCCTGATATAATAATCTATTTCGAGTGACATCATGCTTTATTGTGCATTTTTTATTATATTTAGAATTCCCAGCTGCACTTTCTGAATCGTTTGAAATAAGGTTTGGTGCAGTTTATGTTTGACCAAAGTATTGTTTTTGTCACTTTCAGTTTCTTTATTATGTATTTTACATTGGACTTTCTGCTCCCAGTCATGCTGACCGAGCAAATTAAAGTTGTGTCGATTTGCCATGTTTGACCAACCTTGTGAAGCTACTGGAGTGTTTAAGTGTGCTGTACTGGTGCAAACAAATTTGTAGTTCAGTACATTAATGTCTTTGTTTTTAAAAAAGAAACACGTGAGCTGTCTTTCTGGATCAGATCGCTGTCGGCCTCAGATATCTGCATTGCTATCGGGAGTGAAAAGAGTGGATCGGTACTTTGGGCAACTCCATAGTGGAGAGGGTGGAAAATGTTTTCTCTGTTATCATTACATTCGAGAAATTGACAAAAGACAACATTGATAGTACTTTTTGGATGCATTGGAGGAATTCAGATGGTCTGTGTGACAGGTGACATTTTGTGCATTCTGTAAATACTGAAGGATCATTTCTGATTAGAGCCAGCTGTGGCAATTAATAAACATCTACTTTGCCTGAAGACGCAAAGTTGAAGGCACAAAACTGAAGGCAATACTCGGGAAAGCTAAAAAAAAAAATTACAGCAAGCATTAAAGAAAATAATTTGCTTAAATCATACTGACCCTTTTTATTATGTGCTCTGCGCAAAAGAACTTGTCGTTCCAAAGGTTATTAAAGAAACACTTTGCTCTCAGAGTCAGAGGGCTTATGTGATTCTGTAAAGTAGAAATGGCTGGAAAGAAGCAGGAGTAGAGCTTTGATTCACCTCAGCTCAAATGTTAATTTACTTAAGCGACTTTTTATCTGTTGATAAATCTTAAGTTACTGATTCTGACAAATTTCTGCTTTTACTGGACTGGACTAGTTTTGATCTTTAGCAACAGTTTGTATTGGGATGAATTTGATTTAAGGTCAGCAATAAAGTAGATTTTTGTTGATTTGAGAAAACCTCAACAAACTTATAGCAAAAAAAAAAAAAAAAATAGAAAAGGCAGGGGTCCAAATCAATTCAATCGAACTGAAGATACAAGTACTACTATGTCACTACTATAATAGGAAACAGAACAAAGAAACCAAAGAGAAGATAAACATGCTTGTGGAGCAGAAACAAACAAATTTCTATACACAGACCATGGATTGTGACTTATACTAAATCAGAACTGGATGATAATCTGATCTGAACAGGAATAAACTAAGATAAATTAATTTGATTAAACTATAAAGTGTGACGATCTTGAACATTCATCTGACTGGATTTAACTCTGGTGGCACAGCAGGTTTATATATATGTATATAAAAAACGAAACATTTCTAATAATTGCTTCAATGTCACCTAAACCACGTTCCAACTGGTTCTGTCTGGATGAACTTCATGTTTTGATTACTTTGGATTCATCTTTCTCATCAAACATCATCCACATAAAAACTGTGGTGTGTGAAAGTTTTCTCTATTTCGCTGCAAAAAAGCACAAGTGTAAAGTGATGAGTGGCTTCTCGCAGCCATTTCTTTCAAGCTCAGGCATCAGCATTAACCGCAGGGATTTATGACAGAGAAGACAGAAGCTTTATAGAGAAGTGCGTTCCTGCGCCTCCCTCTGAGGGAGAAGCTGATGACGGCAGGAGCGCTAACGTTCAGAGGGGTGAGGCGGCTGCGGAGGGAGAAGGGAAATAAGGAAAAGAGGAAAACACTTAGAGAGATTAAACACGGCGGGATGAGAGGAGAGCCTGTTTTTATGTGCAGATGTCTGCAAACGTGCTGCCCCATGTGTGTAAGCGTGTCCAGTGTGTGTTGGAGACGCTCTGGATCCATTTCAGGTCCTGAGTAACAATCCATTATAGATTAGCGGTGAGTCTGCCCTTTTTTTTTAATATATGGAATCTGCCATTAATCTAGAGGAGCTATTTTCAATGAGGAAGACATCAGTCCACTGTCAGCACCAGCGCTATCTGCCCAGTGTGGTGGAACTGGAAACCAGTTTCAAACTGCTGTTATTGGGGCAGAGGACCATAAGAGGCTTTGGTCACTGGTAGAAAATCAAACATAAATGACTCCTTTGTGTGTGGCATGAACAGCATTCATTTACCAGATTAGGTTTCCATTAACTGAGACCAATTAAATATGACCTCACATCTGATGATTTTGATGGTAAATGCCGTTTGTGGTGAAGATCACCTAATTAGTTGGCTAAACTTACAATTTGCATGCAGTACGTTGTTCGTAAGTTAGAGAAAGATTTCAAACATAAATTTTAAAAAAAACTGTCTGCTGTTTCACTTTGAAGCACAGATGAACATCCAAACAGCAGTGGCAGGAAAACCTTTCTGACTTCCACCGCCAACGAATCACCGACAGTGAAAGTCTAATGCCCGGAGAATCGTAATGAGCTTGAGACTCATGCTGAGCATAGCAAATACACATGTGACAAATGATTTGACACAGTGAGTCTGTGTTTGACAGCTCACTGGGAGGGCGTGCTAGGCGAAGCTAACAACCATGACAGGTGTTTTCTCATTCTGCAGAGGTCTGTGCGAACTTCCAGTCGGCAAGAGGAAAGGTTTGCTTGGCGTTCCTCGTCGTGTTTACGGACGCCATCAGTCTTGAAGAATGCAGTCTGTTCTGAGCTGGTCCTGTGTAAAATAAAATAATTAAAAAAATAAAGGTTAACACTTTTGGAATTGGAAAAATTAAAAATAAATCTAAATTTTTGATGTGTTATCGTTCAAGTAGGGCCAAAGTCAAACTGGCAAAAGAGAGTCAGTCTCTCTTTAGAGAGACAGACAAAAAATTGAGAATATGCTTCAAATTTAAAAAATGTCCATTCTTCATTTTTACCCAACTCTCTGAATGTTTAAAGTATGCTGTTGGTATCAGGTGAAAACTGTAAAAACAATCCAAGCCACAGACATGCATGGCTCAGTGCCTGGTGTCGACACTCAGGCTTTGCCTCTCTGCTCCCCATGCCTGCACATTGCTTGTCAGCTGGCTGAAAAAGGTTACTACATTTTGCCCTCAGGTCCAAGAAACACAAATTCCAGTCGAAGAAACCCAGAAACATTCACATTATGGGAATTAACCAACCATTTGACTTTTTTTATTTATAAAGAGAGGAACAGCAAAAGAAATTTTATTCAGTTATTGGAACGAAGCTACTATATTCTACCAGTGTTTACTGTATTTAATCTCTTCAGGTTTATATAACAAAATAACATTGAACAGCTACAGTATATACATGGAAACCTGTTGTGCAGTAGAAGGAGCCATGGTTCACAATGTTAAAACCCAAAGCAGAACTCTTATAAAGCAGAACTATATCTGCGAGCTTCGCCTGTGTAGCAGAACTCCTCGCCTCACAGCCAGGATGAAGCTGTGGAAATATTGCAAAACCACGCAATGTGATAGGATTGAAGGGAAATCTTTGGTTGTGTGCTGTAATCAGCAGTCAGCGGTTGTTTGGTGTGACAGGCTCACTGACAGCCAGTTTAGGACTCTCACAATCACAGACGACCTGCAACAAATATTAAACAGTGTCTAAAAGTTTGAGTAAAAATCTGCTGACGCGTACAATGACTTATTATTGACTGATTTTTTTTTTTCCATTTTTTTCCACCCATACTCTTTAGAGTTTGACTGTAGTGTATGAGAACATTCCAGTTCAAGTATCAGATCAGGCCCAGATGACAGTAACTCTTTTTGAAATCAGTATTTGTGTTCTGGACTCAGCTCCTGCCGCCTGCCTGTGACTGAGTGTGACTGTCTTGTGTCTGACAGGCATCCACTTTGACGTTGGAGGTCTTAAAGCTGTAGTATGTAACTTTTTAAAAAATATATATTCTTTTACATATTTATTGAAACTGTCACTATGTCGTATATACACTATTATATGACACTGATAATCTGTTTAACAAGTCGAGCTCCTCTGCCTTCTCCCAGTGCTAACTGGAAACAACCAATCAGAGCGAGGAGGCGGGTCTTAGTGCAGTCAATCAATCCCCATCAGCAGAGCCTGTTGTGAATGCTAAGGCTAATTAAAACATGGCCACTGATGACAGCGTATAAACGTTTTTTCTGAAATAGTGAGTTAGCTTTAGCTAACTGACAGCACAAAACCCTTCCTCCTGCCTCTGATTGGTTGGTTTTGGTCGGGAGTTTCTACAGACAGCAATAGTAGCTGAGGAAGGAGGCAGAGGAGATTCATCTGTTCATAGATTATCTGTCTCCTACTGTTATGACATGGTATTTTTAACAAGTATGTGAAAAAGACTGTTCTTTTTTAAAAGTTACATACTGCAGTTACAAGTTTAATAGTTTTTCTGCAAGAGAGTTTCACAAGATTTGACAATGGTCAGTTTTCAGCCTAAGAGGATATTCTTTCTTTCCTCCTTCATTTCTTTGAGAGCCTCTTTTGTTGCTTCAATCCTCTTCAGAAGGCAAGACCTTTCCATTTGCCACTGCTGCTTTTCCTTATGCAGAACTTCCAGATCATTCTTCACAGCTGCTTATGCATTTCTGAAAGTTTTCTGCTGATTGTCAGGAGACTGAATTTTTTTTTTTCCTGGGCTCAGAGCAATCTCTGGTCCTCCACGTCTTGCTCCATTTTGATCAAAACCGCCTTCATTTTGAACGGTTACTGAACTGGCTCGGCTAAGCAGATCTCAGCCTCATTTGTTCTGGTCTTCTCAGCAACCAGAACAAATTTCCAGCTCTACGACTTTCCCTGCAACATCTTGATGGTATTGGGTCTACTCTCCTCCTGCAAATGAAACGCAGCTTCCACAGGTAAACAGGCCTTCAGCCAGAGTGTCTAATTCATCATAAGAGACTGCTATCAGAAATCGTTCCTACCTCTGCCATCACAGTCCACAAATACTCTTTGAGTTACTGCGATGTTTTATTCCCTTTTGGGATAAATAAAGCATTTCTGAGTTGTACTGAATTGCATGGCATCGAATGACATGTGGATGACTTTTATTTGAGGATATTTCACTCTGTGAAGTCAGTTTTGTCAGGCATAATAAAAGATTCTTCTATCTTTATACTCACACAAAAGAGAAGCAATCCAAATAGATGCACGTGTTGTGTGTGTGTGTGTGTGTGTAAGACGATCCACTGTATAGCTGTGGGACATCTAGTGGATGTCGTTCTCACTTAGTGGTGCAGCTGAGATGAGCAGCTTTGATATGTATTGATTATGGCTCATCTGTGGAAGTTAAAACCTATTACAAAATACCATCAGCCTGTTTAAAAGTAGGAGCTTGGCGAAAGTTAATCATTGAACAGTGTTACCTTAAAGGCTATTGCACTCTGTGGCAAGTCATACAGCGCGGACCTTGAGGTTTTTCAATTATTCCAACCAATTTGAAATAATGTAACTGTGACCTAAAGCTGTTTGCAATGAAGGCGTCATTACAGGAGAAAGCTAAGACTTAGTGCAGACGTTGGCTAAATGCAGAGCAGGCGCTTTTTTTCCTCTCACTCTCTCTCTTTTTTTTTTTTACCCTTGGATTGCCCTAATTATACAGGGCATTGATTTTACAATGCATCCATGGATTGATTTGAAGAGCCCTGCACCTTCCCTAAGGAAGGAAGGCTTTGCTCTCTGGTGTTCTTCTCGCTGTTGTCCTCTTCATCCATTCTCTGTCCCACTCAATTTAACCGCATCCAGGTTCGCTGGCAATGTTCAGCTGACTCATGTGGTATTTGACAGAAAAATGACCCAAAGTTTGTGTAAAACTAATTCTGGTGAATTCAGGTAATTCAATGGGAAAACTAAGATCATGAGACCCGCCATTATTTATACATATTATGAATTTGAGAAGTACTGGGGACACCTCTTACTCTATTTTCTTTCCATACTTTACATCAAAAAAACCCCGGTACATTTCAAGATGCATCTACGCCTCTCTGTCGTTGTGTCTGTCTAATTTCTTTCCTGCTTTCCATACTTGCGCCGAGACGTTTCCTGCCAGGAGAAGCCGATATGCAGCAGAGGAGACAGAAATGCGGAAGCCGTTAACGTGTGTCTGAGAGAGGTACACAGTGATACTGGGAGGATCAATTGCTGTTTGCAATGGAGGAAAGAATAAAAAAAATATATTAGTCCAGGAATGGAGAGACGAGTGTGTTTAAAAATCAATTACACAGTAAATATGACACGAGTCAGCAATGACGGCCTCCGGGGAGCCGAGGAAATATGTTCCTGCCCCACGTCAGTAAATCTGCTCTCCCTACAAATGAATTACTAATTTTATGTTTAGGAGTGAGAGAGGAAAGGAGGAAAAAAAAAGAAACTGGACCCTGTTCATGGTGTTATGCGTGCTGCTTATGTACACAAGCTATGGCTCCCATGGGAGAGCATTATTAATTGATGGGGTAGAGTAAAGGAAGCTTTCTTTTCTGCCGAGGGAGAGGGGCGGGAGGCCAGAGCCGCCCGGTATTACCTCTGATCTTTGGGAGTGTCAGCAGGTCGGCGAGCCAAAGGAAAGCACTGCAGCAGCTGATGCTTTGAAGCATCCTCAAAGGCTGACCTAAGAAGGCTGAAAGACCGCGGACGCAGGACAGGATGGAAGGGAAGGAAGCCCGGTGAGAGTGGAAGCTGGGAGAAAATGTCTAGTGGTCGAGGAGAGGAATGGAACGCAGCCAAGACAGGGAGACGGTGAATCCAAGAACGGAAAATGTAAACATGTTGACATGAGAATATGGTAGACAATTCAAATCTTTGTCTCCATGTACAGGGGATTTAAATATGACACGATCTTCTGTTCAGCTGACTGCATCGCCACATTCGTAATGCAAAGGCACATAAAACGGTTCTGTGGTCATGGAGTCCGCAGTCATGCAGATCTTTGCAAAACTATACATTTCTGCGTCGTGTGCGTCTCTCGGCCATATGCTGTTGGTGACAACCTTTCTTTTCTAATGCTTTCCAATGTGCAGATCTTCAAAGAACTTTGTGGTCTCCTTCACCCAGGCCTAAAATAACCTCTGTACTAGAAAAGACAGTTCTGAAAAAAGAAATAAATAAAAAATCTTATCACACTTGTGAACTGTACTGACAACTCAGATACAAAACACTTGCAACATTTTATTTAGCTCACTCCTACCAGGGTGGGGATACATCAATGGGGATTACTACACTGTCTAAGTGAGACGCTTTCAGCCTGAATGTGGGGCGGTGTGACGTAAACCTTTAAACAGTAGGAGAATTAAACTGCGTAAGCGCCATTTGACCAAAGGACTTTTTTTTTTTTTTTTAAGAAAATAATACAAATAATATTTATGACATTTCTGTCATAAACTCGTATGTGGCATGAGCAAATATACTGTCATGACACGTTGCAAACCAGTGAAACTGCATATCATTCTCCTCTTTTCTCCTTTGTCATGACGGACACGCCTCCCCTTCTGCATATCTTTGTTAGCAGCTCCGCGTTTCCTTTATGCACTTCATCTGAGTGACTGTGATGTCTTGGCAGGGCAGCAGTATTGGGTTCAGCCCTAATGAATAGCATTGATCCTTGTTGGGTTATGAGCAGGCTTTAGTGGCCATGTTGAGATGTTAATAAGCCTGGCCTTATTCCGGAGGAGCTTTAATTAGCCTGTTCAAAATGTGCTTACAGGGCGCACTGTCACTCTGCTGTGGCGTACATTCCTTAGGTCTGGCACTTACACACACACTTACACACACAGAGGTGGAGCACGCAAGCAAGCGGAATCTAGAAGGATTCACACAAACACACGCGCACACACACAGCATCTCATGGACCACTGAGATGGCAATCAAAACAGCACTCTCCATTTATTCAATTAATAGTTAAATTAGCAAATCAGGCAGTGTGTATACTGTAACATATGGTGTCACTACATTCACATACAGAGGTACAAACAATTACATTATAACACCGTATCCTAAACACTGCCTGTTATTTAATCCCATTGGGTTCTCAAGCGGAGGGACATACTGCCCCTGCGCTCAGCTGTAAGCTTGAAGAACGGATCTACTTCAAGCTTGCTGAAATGATGGGAAGGCTGGGAGCAGGGCTCCTCAAATCCTGGCCTCAGGGACCTGCAGGTGTCCTGCAGCTTTTAGATGTGTTCATGGTTTTAATACACCTCAATCACTTAGCTGAATTACCTCCTCGATTCAAGCCTGAAAAGCTTTTTTTTTTTTTTTTTTATGAATTTTCATGATATGGTTCGAAATGTTTGGCCTCAGCTGTATTTTGTACCAGTAGCCCTCATTGTCAAGACATTAAAAACAAATTAAAAGGCAGTTTCGAGTGAGATTTGGATTCTAATTTAATATTCTTTTCCTGCAATTATTTCCGTGTTTTTAGAATATTTAAATGATTCCGAGAAGGAGTTTCTCTCATGTGCATACATTACATATTTTGCTGCAAAATGTTAACTCTCTATGCACAAATCAACCATTGACAAATCCCAGTAGTAATTCTTTAAATGCCACAAAAGGCTTTGACATTTAGAAAGTGCTTGTAAATTGTTAACCTGAGAGTGCTAAACTAGCTAATTTGTTGCTAAAAAAAAAAAAAAAGTCCTCCTGCATCCATGAAATTTTAAAGTTGTTTTGTAAGTTGTTGTATGCCTTTATTCTAAATACCTTTTGAATTAAATTGCTCTGGACACATAATATTTTCCACATATCATCACTGAGGCTGTCATAAACCTGATTCCCTCACCCCCGGATTTTCAGCAGCTTTTACTCTGAACAATTGGTGTAGACACTGCAGCCCTGCTGGGACATAACAGAAAGCTGCTGATGCTGCCAAAACCCCTTTTTTTCCATCAAGATGTACTGGGGGGTGTTCTTGTACGCAGCCTCTTGAGTGAAAGGGAGCATGTGATGTAAATCTTGTATTAGCGATGGGCTCCAAGCGCCTGATGTTTTCCGATTAAAGTTTGTTCTGCTGTGCATTGTGATCAAATTGGTCCTGAAATCACTTGTGCACACCGCTTCTCATACAGTTACTCACTTTTAAACAGCTTCTGATCCTGATTCTGAAAAGTAGGTGTGTAAAATGTTCTCTGGTTTAATAGACACCAATGAGCCAGTATCCACACTCAGCTCAACATCTTTGCATCGTCCATTAACAGTCACTTGAACTGTGCAGGGGATCTTGTCTTGCACTGCATTGTTCATGTAAAGAACTGTGGGCTCATCAATAACGACTTCACATGCCGCCTTTTGAGTTGAACGGCACACTCGTGAAAAATGTCCCACTTTACCACACATGTTGCATGTCATTTTAGCAGCAGGGCACGAAGGTTTGTTAGCCAGGTGGTTGAAAGATCCACAGCGGAAGCAGAAACGGTTACCAGCAGCAACCAGCTGCTTGAGCCGCAACAGGAGCAGGATGTAGAAAAGCCTTTGGACCGCCGTACCCAGGGCATGAAGGCCAGCCATCCCCGATGCAGCTATCACCAACATGTAATTGTGGAACATTTTTGGCCATGTTGGAAATGGTGTCACTGGCTCCTCTGAGCATGGCATAAATGGAGTAGATAAAGGCACAGAAGTAGACAGCCTCGTTGTCAATGTTGTGCTCTTGCTATATTGAAATAGTGGAAAATGAGCAGCATCCAAGTTCAGCTTCAGTTCTCTTCTTCTCCACATGCAGCATATTTTGTCACATACATATTCAGAGAACCCCCTTCTGTCCTTTTCATGCAATAATACAACATAACTCCATACACAGACAGTTAAAACATGCACTATTTTATAGATGTATGTTTTTGAAGAAAAGACACAAATCCACCTTCATTAGGTTTTAGCAAAAATAATTCAAACAAAAAAAAACAACACAAAAACACCTGAAGGTCAGTGGTTTAGCGATATATCAAACTTAAATTATTAAAAGTATTGGTATGAGAATAAGTATCAAATCAATCTCAAAATGTGCAGTGTTGCTCTCTAGCACTGCTACTCCAATATTTTTGGCAGTTATGATTGATAATATAGTTGTTTTTTTTAATCATGTAATTGCAATGATTTATTTCACCCTGGTTCTCATCATCAGCTTCTTTTGTGCATTTTTTCCCAAACAATTTAGCAACTTTTTGCATTGTTCTTAAGATATAAAGCTGGAGTTTTTCTGCAGCCATAATGAAGACAACTAGTCTAGATTCTGTGTTGAAGCAAATTTGTTGTGACTGCAGAAAGCAAGAATGCATTTTTCAAAATATTTACACGGTTTGCAATTAGGCTAATAAAATTATTTACAACCCTTGGCCAGCGCAGATCACCTCTCTTCACACTGTAACTCCCACATGCAGCGTCGAGGCGTCTGCAAATGTCAGAGGTTTTATTTTAAGAGCGGCGTCATTGTATCTTGCACCACCTGCGGTTTAAACTGCTGCACTTTTAATTCAGAGGGCTCATCTTATCACCTGCCTTGACGCCTGCAGCTACATGTTCATGTTTCCACCAATTCTGTCCAAAACAGGAAGAACTAATTATACTTTGTTTGTCCTTTGCACACTAAATATGGATTCCGTTCCTTTTTCTTTCTTTGTTTTTTTTTGTTTTTGTTTTTTTAATTTGCACTTTTAGAAAAACACCATTCCAGCACCACTGCTCATCATGGCAATGTTTATCTTACTTAGAGGGACTCTGTTTATCTCACTGACAGCTGATCTCACTGTGGACAAAACTGCTCTAATATTCCAAGTAAGCAATGCTCGGCCACTGAAGTAATGCAATTGGGTCGACTTATGTTATCACCCTGTGATAAAATAATACGCTGACAACATGCTGACTAATGTTAAAATAGCAAGATAAGTGCAGGTTGCCATGGTAACCAATGACAGTCTAAAGGCCAGCCAGCTCTCTCTGCAGTCAAGTTGCTCCTGCATTTGCTGTGTTTAGAAATAACTTCTCTATTGTTAAATGTCTTTTTCTCCCTCTTTTGTGACTGTTCTCTAGTTCTCTGTATTTTTTTCCATATAAAACACTTTATAAAATTATGTAACTATTTACATAATAATTACTGCTGCAGTGGTTGTCTTGCTGGGACATATGAAATTAACTTTGATCTTTTCTACTCGGAGGTGAGGAGAAGGCACCAACAGGCCTGAGCAGCCCAGGGCACAACCAGGCCTCACGTCAGGACTTCTGAGCAGACCAGATCACTGTTAGCTCACCTCACACTGCAAGAATAACTGAGGTTTTTCTTTAGACATCACAACAATCGGAGCATCCTTAAGTTGTCAAAAGGTGGAAATCGGGTTAGAATTTGGCCTGATCATCTTGTATGAACTAAGCTGAAGCTCCTGGATTTTCATTGTTTGTTTCTTGTTTCTATTGTTTCTCTGTTGCTCAGTTTGCCGTTTACTTCCCATGTTCCAAGGCCCGCTCTCTCTGCTCTGCATTCAGGTCTTTTTTTTTTTTTTCTAACTTAAAACCTGACATACGGTGCATTAAGAAATTCAGCACTTCAGCTTCTCCTATCTGTCGTGTACTGCGAGTTGGCAAACTGAAAGACGGCCAATACACTTTTTTTTTCTCCCTTGCTTACAACAAAGACAGATTGGAAACAGATTTGAAATTCTTCCAGTGGCAAAAATACACCCGGTTACGATGTGGAAGCTAAAGCAATAGAACCCATCACTCTTACCGAGGTGGCAGCTGGCAAACTGCAAGCAGCGCGCCTGTGTGTGCCGACTGCATGGCCAGCTAACTGACCAGCAAATCTCTGTGCCTTTACATATCACACATGAGCCACTACAGGTCTTGTGCGGTTTCAGATCGCGCAGCTGAGACTGCAGAACCAAACGGTTGTGGTTTCAGCATTTATCTGTGTTAAACATTAGCAGGATCTCCCTTGAGGGGAATCCCACACACAAAACACAATTAATTACAAAAGAAATGCAAATAAAATCACATGTGAATAACTACACAGCAGTAAACCTCAAAGGTTCTCTGATGGTTCTTTCATTATGTAAGGTTTAGTCACAGACGGCTCAGACCTGGCTTTACAGAAACGGTCAGTAGCTCCATTATCCACTGATCCTCCAATCGGACTTTTATACCACAGCGCTTGTGGAGCTTCATCAGGCCGAATGCTAACAGCAGTTCATCACCACACATACTGAGTGTTTGGTCAAGTCTGTTTATATACATAAATATAATGTGTGATTCTTCAGTTCTTTCCTGTCAGATCCATTTCTCTCATCTGGATTCTGCCAAAAAGTTAAAAGTCATGATTCTTGGAGGCTTTGACTTGTGGTTTGGTTATGGCTTATTTATGGTTCATAGTTTTTACATTATTAGTTCTTTCTGGTAGGTCCGTCTTCTAAGTTATTCGGGCTATTTAGGATTCTGGCTCATCATTGTTCTCTGCTCTCTTTAACTCAGTTCATACCTATTTTTACATAAGTCCAGGTTATGTTTTTTTTTTTTTTTTTGGGGGGGTGGGGGGGGTCACTGTTTTTTTTTGTTTGTTTTTTTTTTTTGAGAAAATAAATCTATCTAATGCCGCACTTCAGTCATTGTCTGCTGCTTGGCTCTCCAAGATCCTCCATAATATTCAAGTTCATTATTCATCCTTTTGCTCTTTAATATTCCCTTCTGCTTTGCTTGAAAAAGCAAGTGTATTTGTTTGCCATAAGATTACTTTAGAAACTTTGGTGTATTTACAATCATTTAGCAAATTGCAATTCTAAGTTTGACACAAATCTTCCTCTGTTTCAGTCCGCTGCCTTCTCTGTAAAGGTCTTGCTGATACCGAGTTGCTGTCCAGGAATAGTCATTTTGAGCTGAGCAGGACCCCTAGAGCCACATTCTAATAAACAGCATGGGGACGTTTAGGACTGCGTCCATGCAAACATCCTGTCTATCTCTCTTTATAACGAGCTCACGCTTTCCTCATACACAAACTCCCTGTAGTCCAAAACAGCTTTGGACAGCAAACCTGAACAGCCCAGGGCTGCAAGGACATGCTGCTCCAAACTTGATGAAGCATTTATTAATGGACGGGGAGTTTGTCAGTGTGTGCGCCACATTACACGCCTGTGCATACAATTCTGACTTGTCTGAAAGGCTTGGGTGGCTGACGTGAAGAAATGATTGCAGAAAATAATGCTTCTGCTTGGCACAATAAATTTTCATCTACGCATTTTATTTCATTATCCATATCTATCAAACACACACACACGCACACACACAAAAAGGAGTACGATGCCACAGAGCCTGAGAGGCCCATTTAGTGGCTGTGTGGATTTGATGAGAAGGGCCTTTTGCTTTATTTAGTCAAGTGCTGCCTAATATGATTATGGTCAGCAAGCCTCCTGTTCTCTCTCACATTAGAGAACACACTGGGAGCTATTACCCAAGTCCCTGATGACCGACCTCTTTCCTGGAGAGAGAGATACAAGAGACACCTTGGTGGGGAAAAAGGGAAAAGAAAAAAAAATGCACGGTGACTTAAAAATCACCACAGTGTAAAAATCTGCAGACATTCTGCAGAACAGCTTCAAGACGACGACAATTCTTTTGACCTCTTCAGGCATAACTAATAGTCAAGACTCCGCTCAGGCATAACTGATCATCTGTCATTGTCCCACAGAGGTCACAGTTAATGGGATATTGGCAGACAGCAGCCTTGATGTCCATGCCCAATGAGGAGGGAGCATTATGCATTATAAAAACACTACAGAGCTGGGAGGTATGGCGTTTCACTGCACATACCGGAGCTCATAATGCAGTGACGAATCATGAAGGATGGTTTTACAAGTGCGAGTCTTACCCAAGCACTCTCAGCGCCGGAGTAACGCATCACAAACATCTTCTCATTGGGATTTTCTTGGTAAATCTCTGACTTTCACTCAGAGAAAAATACAGAACAGTAGCGGTATGATGATAAACCCACCTTAAGTGGCAATTCAAGATCTGAATTGACAAGAGTGAGCCTCTTTTTCTCATTTTGGGCAGAAACAATACCCCAAGTATTTATTTTAACAAGCAAAACTCACAGTTTTTTGTTTTATTGTCCAGGGACACAGAGCCATTTTATAGCATAGTAAGTACGTTACCTTCAGTTGTTATAAAAGACATATTTAATTCTTATATTAAATATGTCTTAAAGAAATTTGGCTTCGTAATTCAGCGCCCTGAAGTTGGGCCTCTAATCTTTCACTCTCTCCTCATATTCGATTCAGATTCCAGTCAGGACTTTGAATGGGACACTGGGAAACGCTAACATTAGAGAGAATATGTTGTATGTTAAACTTGATGTTTAAATCTGCTGAGGCATGAATTCATTTGAGGTCTACTTTATGACCGTTCAGCAGGCAGATGGTCAAATGAGTCCTCTTTTGGAGAACCAGAGAAAAATCAGGTGAGAATCAATCTGACCCCAATAATCAGGTGACTGAATCTAGCAATAAGAACTTCTTACTTTCCATACATTTCTCTGTTGAGTCGAAGCAGCAAACAAGTACAAGTTTCACTGTGAATCACAGTATGAAACGCAAATATAACAAAGAGTGAAAAGATGGAGCATTTTGAACAAAGCAGTAGTAAAGACCTGCTGGAACTTTGTTTTTTCACTTTGACTTTACCCAATCCTCTGCTTTGTTCCTCTACATTTGGATGTGATGCATCAGGAGCCCCCTGGGGTCCACTGAGCCCATGTCATTCACATTAGTCCGAGATAACTTTTGCCTTCTGAGATGGTGCATTATCCTATTGGAAGCAGCCATTAGACGATGGTAAAGTGTGGCAGTAAAGAGATGTACATGGTCAGCAATAACAAACACTAAGATATACTGTGGCTTTCCAACAATGATTGATTGGTATTAAAGGGCTGAAAGTGTGCCAAAGAACATTCAAGCCCACCATTACGCCGGCAGCAGCAGCAGCCTGTGTTGTTGACACAAATCAGGTCGAGTCTATAGATTCATGCTATTAACACAAAATTCGGAGCCCACCATCTGCTGCTTCAGCAAAAGTGGAGATTTATGAGTTTTTTTGTTTTTTTTTCAGTCTTCGCTGGTCAGATGCTTTGGTCAGTCTGTGGCTACTGCGACCCCTGACTTTCGACGGCCCCTTTCTGTTCGGTGCAGCTGCTCATCTGAGGAGCTGCTCTTTTGAAGCGCTTGAGATGTTCAGGTTCAAAAGCATTTATCACTTCTGTTCTCTCACTTTTGGATGAGACAGATTGACATTTGTTTTATTACCAGTGGTGTGGCTGTTCTTCAAGACATGAATAGTTTCATAGTTTCTTTCCAGGGACATGATTTTATTTTTTTGTCAATTTTTTGTCATTCTATCGTTTCTTTTGTAATAACAGAGTTAGCCTTTAAGTCTTTTCTACATCTGATCTGAGTGTTCAGTTGTTTTCGGTGTCAGTGTCCAGCGCTTCATGTGCAGATGCTTTGCGGGTTTTCCAAAAGTTGTTCTCCCTTTCAGAAGGGTTTTTCCCGGACCACTGGGCCTCAGCGACTCTCCAGCCGACCCCGTTCAAAAGGACAATTGCAGGAGTGAATTTTACCTTGGAGCTGAATCTGAACAATGAGTCCAGAGAAGCTTCCCTGACTGCAGTCCCTCAGCCTGCAGACGCAGTGCAGGGAGCCGTCACAGAAGCTGATGAATATGTTCTTACTGCCCCCTTCTGGTGTCTCTCAGCATTGCATCTTCTAACAATCTGAAGTGAAAGTAAAGATATTACTTTTACAAACTAATGGTTTCTTTACAAATGTCCCAACTTCTTTTAAAACCAGTTTGAAACACTGAAGCTTTTTCTACTTTTCTAAATGTTAATTTACTAATTAAAAGATATCGATAGTTCAGACTCTCGTAGATGTCGACTTGTGATTAACTAAACTACACTGGAGTTATTCACTCAGGTTTTGCTGATGGCCAATGAAAAAGCATCAAAAGCTTCATTCAAAAGCAAATTCAAGGCGACCATTTTTTAGTAGGAAAATGAAGCAGAATCAAAAATGGTGCAAGAATTTAGGAACAGCAACAAAATGTATGCATAATATAAAATCTTTCTAAGGAATGCAAAGACATGCATATGAAGAACAATACATGAAAGTGCAGTGTGGGAATATGGAACAATTACTAGATTCAATAAGATATAAACCAAAAACAAGTGAAATTCTCTGGCAGTACGGCAATATTATTACTCTTTCACCTTTTGGAAGATTGGGTTATCTCTATAAGTATTTTATAAACCATTCCAGGTCTATAATAATGTGGAAATATACTCAGAACCAATACATTTTTCATATTTATACGTAAAATGAACAAAAATGAAACTGGTTCTACTGGGAACCGCTGAAAATCTTAAGACTCCAAAGATAATTTTTCATTGAAAATTTTTTTTCTATCCTCATTGGCTGTGACAATAGAAAAACATCCCCCCCTTTATCAGTTCCTTTATATGCACAGCACCGTATTTTGTATTTGTTTTGTTTTCTGGCTTCATGATTGAATTTCTACATCTAAATGGATGAATGACGTGAACTGATGCAAATGGCTGCAGCTACTGTCAACAGCATTATTCAAATGCAGACAGGAAGTGTTTTCATATAACTCACATGGAGTCAGGTGAGTCAGGTGAAGAGCTCACCTGGACATTCCAACAGCTCTCCAGCAGACGGTCCGACGTGTGGAGTCGCGTTTACTCAAGATAAGAACTCTGCAGCCCGGGTAGAGGCCGTGCCTTTGAGCATGTCTGCAAGCAGCTTTGGTACCCGGGTTGTTTCTCTGTGCTTTTTCACTCCATTTGAAAAAGATTAAGAAATAAAAAATCTGTATGGTTGTGTATGGTCATCCTGCCTTCATTTCTGTCGTCGGCTTCCAAGAAGTAAAGGTGTTTTTACACCAGCCTTGGTGTGATAAATGAACTTTATTAAAGCTCAATAAAGTTCATTTATTGAGCTTTAAATGAACTCCAGTTGGTTTGTCTGGAGAATCTAATTTGTTTGTGGGAAACTCAATTCTGCTGCTTAAAGGTAGAGGAGCTTGATTTCAGTTTGTTTTTCATTTTCACAGATTGTCTGTCTTGTAATGCAACATCAGGAAATAGTGATAGTTTAAGATGTAAGAAACATTTTTTTTATAAGTTACACACTGCAGCTTTAACGCCTGCTCATGCAAAGCACCACTTATTTCCCCAAAGCTCCACCTTGGAGCTTTAGCCTCCAGCCAAGCTCTCGCCACCATACAGCTCCTCCAGACTAGTGGCAGCAGCCATTGGCAATCACCTGGTTTACCAATGGCAAATAATGAATTAGTATTTTTGAATGAAAATCAAATAAAATTGCCAGACCATCACAGATCAACACAGAGTCAGACAGAAGAAACAATCATGGACACACACACACCAGAGGAGAATTTAGAGAGACCAGACAACCTGACAGTCATGTTTTTGTGGGAGGAAGCCGAAGTACCCAGAGAGAACCCACGCATGCACAGGGAGAACATGCAAACTCCATGCAGAAAGACCCCAAGCCGGGAATCAAACTCAGGACCTTCTTGCGGCGGAGTGACCGTACTACCCAATTCATGTATTCAAAAAGATATTTCAAGAAGTAATAGGAAGAAGTCATTTGCAGAGGACATGATATTCTGTAGCAGTTAACCCTTTGAATGTGCTGAGAAGTGAATGAACTTTGACTTTGCTCTGTGACAACAGCAGCAGGAGCTAAACATGGTGTTAAACTGTCCCATCAGTCTGTTGCACTGGGACCAGTTTGTGGGTTCTGAACAAACAGAAAATGCAAGACTGGCTTTCTCTTTGTTTTTTTATTTCCCTTCCATTTTACTCTTATTGTACTACTTTTTTTTTTTGTCAGAAAATGGCAAATGACATTCAAACAGTAAAGGTTGTTTTTATGTGAGAAAAGTTCAAGATGTATATTCACACCTTTGCAGCATTGAGTAAAAGTTGAAAGGTTTTTCTTTAGACAAAAAAAAAGTAAGTTGGGGTTAAATTTATCATAATGTGCTTGATAAATATATAAACATGGACTTACATAGAATTAAGTAAAACTACTTAAGTATACCTTAAATCCACCTAGGAGCACCAAAACTAGTAGACCTGATTAAATATTTCCCATCAATCTATAAAAATAGAAGATTTACACTTTCACCAACAACTTGTTCATTTGAAATCAGGCTATCTGTTACATTTTAGTTCAAGGTTGAACCCATGTCAAGTTTTTAAATATTATTTCATTTATATTTAGACATTTATTTTAGCCAAACAAATGTTCTGTCTATTTATAACACCCCTTCATATTACACTTTTCTATCAACTCTATGGTTCTGTGATTTACTTTTCTCTTTTCATTCACTCAAGCATCTGAATCCGCTCTCACTAAACACACAGTTGACCTGTAAAATATTTCCTCATCCATTTTACCATTTATGCCCCCAATGAGTTGAATATTTCATCTTCACTCCATCATTTGCGGGTAAACAAATCTTATGGCGGCGTAGTCAGATGACTTATCGCATCTTATTGTCCACAGATATCAGTCAATAGTCCTGCACTCTAACACATGCACAAACATGGATTATCAGTCGTCTGTGCGTCTTCAGTTCATCTCCTGTGACCCATATCGGTGTTTGGTCCAGTTGTTCTGGTCCAGCAGGCAACAAAATACATTAAAAAATCATCACGGATGCCAGAAGAAACCAAATCGGTTATGAAATATAGACATATATCCACTGAAAGTGCCTGTAGGTGTCTCTTTTGGTTTTGACTCTGTTTGCAGCAGAAGTGACAGCTGGCTGTGAGGCTCTGTGTTGTGTGGCTGAACCATCGGTAAATGATCTGTGTAAATTAGCCTTTTATGGTACTTTGGGGAAAGCAAGATGTTTCACACCCTATTTAACTCTTCATCACTGTTTGGACAAAAGGAAAGGCTCAATCTGCAGCAGATTAAATTGAGTAATGACAAGTAATTGCATTCAGCATTATCAGATACGAGGGAACTCGTGGGACAGGATCGCTGCGCAGGACAGGCCGGTGTGGAATCCCAGGGTTTAATTAAAGCTTTATGTGACACTCTAAAAGTTGTTTTGAGTTTGCCTTCTTAATGCTCGATATAGATGTAGAAAATAAGCCTGAAAGATGATGGTCTTCATGATCTTGGTGAGCTCTTCTGGGGTGTATTGGGAACTCTGCAGGTTTTATATTACTAGAGCATGAGGGGTCATGAAATGCTTTTTTGCTTCCACCTTGTTTGTGTGTTCAAATTTGTCTTTAACTTTTCATTTTATTGTTGCATGTTTGCAAATTGTAATCCCTGATGTTTGGTTTTTATTATTTGTTTTTTGTTTTCACAAAAAGAAAGATCTAAATTACTGTGCAAAACCACATGTGTTTAAGGCAATTTATTCACAAATAACCACACATAAATAGTCTAGGTCCTCTGCCTACCGTCGGCGGGTCCTGCAGCCGGCAGAAGCAGTTTTCGGGGAGCCAGATAGGACCTGACAGGCTGAAATGAAACACAGATATGGCAGTGGCAGTCAGGCAGACAGGAGCCAGTCTCTTATGGGTGCTGGAGATTAGGATGACTCCTACTTTACATTCCCCACTGAGCAGAGCTCCACAGGCTTGGGCCTTGTATGCCTTTAAATCCTTCCTTCCTCCCTCTCTATCTGCTGCTTGTGTTCACTGTTTCTGGTGGAGGTCTGCGGCCGGGAGAGCGCATGTGAAGGTTCGCGTTGTTGGGACGGCCTGACTGCTGTACGGAGCGGAAACATGACATCAGTTAGGAGGAGTGAGCCCCACTGAAGCTCGGTCGGGCTGGTGGTCTGGAAAATGGCAGAAAACGGTGATTAATGGGAAAACAGTCATCTGGCGCGTAGGAAAAGAATTAGAGAACAATTTGCCTTCAGTATGAGATTACATGATGGGGTCCCCCATCATTTCCTGACGGCAAGCTGAAGGTTAAAAACACAGTCGATGATGCAGTTGTGCTAATCTGACATCTACTGGAAAATGAAACCTCGCCAAAGAATAAAAAGAAGTATTTAACCTACTATGCAAAATTCATGTAGGCTGTGGTGTTTATGGGTGTTTTTACACCTGGTAGTCCGACAGACTCTGTTCGACTGGAGACCAACATTTGTTACATTTGAGCAACAATTTAAGCCCTTCTACCTGTGCTGGCGCTGCACCAACAACCACTGACAGAACCGACATGAAACAAGGAGGGATGGATCCTGACATTCTTGATGTCAATCGTCTGAATGTGACACCTCAGATTTACTCAACACCACGATGTTTTTCCAATCTGTTAATGTTGTGTCTGTCCAATAACCAAGAGTGGTTGAGGAGCATATGACCCTTTGGGAGAGGAGCTGTCCTATCAGGGGGAAAAGTCACAAGGTGATGCACACTAAAGCAGTAATATTTACCCTGGAGAAAATATAGTTTTGGCCCCGTTTACCTGACCTACAAATCTTTACACTCACCTGTCTGAGCTACTCATAGAAAACAATCGGAAAAGATCTGTGGATCTGTGTCCTGCAGACATGGGATCAGCTGCTGCCTGAGCTTCACTGCTGTCTCTGGTCGGTTAGCCTCGGCGTATACCGACGATAAAACACATCTCTTCCAACTGCTCGTTATGGTTTTGGGGCTGATAATGTGATGAATGAAGAGTGGATGTGGTCTTATCAGGAGCGATCAGCTTCAATTTGCACAGCTGACAAGAAATTAGAGAAAAAGCTTTAAAACAAGACAGGCAGACAGACAGACAGACAGACAGCGCAAACTCTGTCTGCTCCCTCATTGACAATAAATACCTTTGGGAAATTCCTCACTTATCTTGCAGCCTTGTGTATGTAAAATGAAGACAGAGGCTGAAATTCCATTCCTGTTGAAAAGAATGCAGCCATAAAGGACAGTGGCATCGCATTCGAGGGTGATCAAAGCGAAAAGACACTTCTCTCCCCGGGTGGATGGAGCTATCAGCCAAACAGCAGAAACATGAGCAAAAACTGACATAAACAGCAGATATGCGGCCTGCGGAGGGATCGCTCAGTCCCAGTTTGTTATTGACATAACCACAGACTGACCGGTGGGGCGGGGGAGCAGAGCGACGCGGCGCTGGAGCAGGCCCTCAGCGATCACCTCATCCATAAGGCAGCTATCAGGCTCCCAGCATCGAGAGAGAACAATTACTCCCTGTGCTAAACCTTCCTCACAGCTTCTCTCTCTCTGGGAGAGAAATGTTGCTTTCTGATGGCATTCAGGGAAAAGCTTTTAGAAGTAAATATGGAAAATCAAATCTACAGTTCAAAGCTTTGGTTATTCTCACGGAAATATTAGCGAATATCCTGCTCCACAAAGTATCCTCTTCATTCCAGTTCATTTATTTCATCATTCGACTGATCCTGCAACTGTTTATGCTCGCTCTGTTTTGTGGTTGTATTATTTTGTAAACTTATATAAAGTCAGAATGAAGGGTGAAAACTAATTGGAATATAAACAAAACTGAATTAGCTTAGTGTCTATGTTTGATTTTACACAATAACAGAGACCCAATAAAACTCAAAATTAAGCAAAATAAAGTTAAAAAAAAATCTAATTCAATTGAAATTGTATTACCATGATTTGTAAATTTGCTGTAAAATAACATAAAAAAATAAAATACATGGAAGTCCTTAAAATATACAAAAACTATAAAATAGTAATTTAACTTTTTCTTCATATGTTGAAGCAGTAGGAGACTAAAACCAGAAACACACTGTGCCTCTTAAACAGCATGTCTGGAAGTTGCAGTACATATTGAGCTGCTTGGCTTTTTAAGGACCATCTTTTACCTTTTGCGATTATCTGTTTGGTTTAAATGTTTAAAAGTTTAGAGCAGGATTTCATAATGGGGTTTGTGATGTACTCCAGAAAGCTTTTCGATAAGTAATTGCACATAATTAAATGTGAACATGATAAACCAGGAAATGCACTGCAAAGAAAACAGTGAAAAGAAAATGTGCTTTCCAGAGCAGTGGTCCTGAGGTCATTGTTTTTCTCAAAGCAACCACTGGAGGGAGCTGTTATTCATACCCGGGCATAAAATGCATCATTTGAGGAGCTTTTTCATGATAAAATATGGGATTGTTTTCCTGTAGCTCGATGAAGATAACTCAACCAAACTCTTTTGTATTTCTTTTTACAATTTACAACATAGTCCAGACTTTTAAAACACCAGTATTTCTTTACACCAGGCAATGCTTTCTGCCATTTTTAAAGTGCTCTGAAGATTTTTTGCAGTTTTCCTTTGGCTTTTTTGTTTTTCTCTCATTCTGCGTGCTGTGCAGTTTGTTATTATGAATAATGAGCAAATAAGAAAATAAGAAAGAAAGGAAAAAAGAAAGAAAAAAGGAAAGAAAAAAGAAAGAAGGAAAGAAAGAAAGATCTGTCTGTCTGTCTGTCTGTCTGTCTGTCTGTCTGTCTGTCTGTCTGTCTGTCTGTCTGTCTGTCTGTCTGAAATTCTATCCCCATTTGATGCAATATTTATAAAAATATTTTTTCACATATAACTTTGTGCAAAAGAACAAATTCTTTAAAGATTTCCCAGATTTTCTGGTTTCTACCTGAGTTCATTTTACCTTCCCTTCCTGTCATCTCTGATGTTTAAAGTGTTTTTGGACATTTTATGATTAGTTTTTCCCACTGATCAATAAAGGACAACATATGACTATTATTGCATATACAGATGAAGCACAAGCTCTAGTGTCGTTTCGGCCTCTCTGTCATTAAAACGCTTCATTTTCAACCAACACAATTCGCTCAGTCTCGGCGGTGAAAGACGCCGCCAGGAGAGGAGAAGAAACAAACACATCCAATGAAGCGGCAGGCAGGAGGCGTTAATTAATGCGCCCCGGACAGGACGCGCTCACTGAGACGGGACTTAAAGACATCAGGCCGATCAGAGAGAGACGCTCGATCTCAGGGCCTGGCGGAGAAGAGAAGAGAAGAGAAGAGAAGAGAAGAGAAGAGAAGAGAAGAGAAGAGAAGAGAAGAGAAGAGAAGAGAAGAGAAGAGAAGAGAAGAGAAGAGAAGAGAAGAGAAGAGAAGAATTTGGAATATTTTGTTGTAATAAAACTGTCTCTATTATTATTATTATTATTATTATTATTATTATTATTATTATTATTATTATTATTATTATTATTATAAAACAACGCATCATTATTATAAAACAACGCATCCAACAGGTCATGGTTGCCTATGTTTAACCAGGTATAACGTCATAAATTCCGTTTTATCCGGTGACGTCATGTTTCTCTCTCTGTTATCCGCTCATATCTGTGTTGCGCTGGATTGTTCTGCATGAGGTTTGTTATTGTCTTATCGCTCTGTTTTGCCCTTAAAGAGAGCGAGTTCACAATAATCTCTACGTGGAAATGTTTTAAAATCAAAAACAAAACAAACAAAAGAAACGTGAAGTAGAACTTTTACTTTCTAGTGACAAAGCCAACTTTAAATTTCACAGACCCAGAGCCGGGCTCTGTAGTTCAGAGTCTGTTTGTAGAGGCTGAAGAAAATCCCTTTAACAAAATCTATTATTAAAAATGATTATCCATCTTTAGAATGAATGGCTTGAAAAGCGAACCCAGGTCTCTGGTGAAAGCGGGGAGCCCTCAACGCCCACACTGCGGAGCTTTGGGCCCTCCGCTGCAGGGGCCCTCCCCCTCCACCTTTTCCTCTCCTCCCCACCTTGTCCTACCTCTGAGCGGCGGCTTGAGTCACGTGTTTCTTTTTTCTTTTTTTTCCTTTTCCTTTTTTTTTTTTTTTCCTCCTCAGTACAAATGTTCCAGTAGGAGAGCGCAGAGACGCACACCCATATCAAAAATTATCAGCTGCAGCAGCAATCTGCAGATACACCGAGAGGAAGAGCCGCGCTGCAGCGACCGGCGGATCCAAACAAGAAGCGGGGAGGGGAAAAAAACTGTGGAGAATCACCCAACAGCAGCAACTTCGGTTCCATCATCTCCAACTTTTCTTTCTTTTTTCCTTCTTTTGTTTTTGCGCACCAACGCGCAGAGCTGCGGAGACGCTCCGTGTCTGCGCGGTGAGGTCCAGGTCTGCCCAGCTGAGCTCCTGGGTCTCTGCTGAGGGGGAACCGGACCGCTTTATCACCGGACCGTCCTTATCTGGTGAGATAAAACTCCGAGAGGCCTGGGGACGGAGAGAAGCAGGAGCCATTATCAACTTTTTTTTTTTTTTTTTCCTTTATGCGATTTGAGTTTCTATTCATAGAAGAAAAGAAAAAAATAATAATCTGCAACTGGGGAGAGATAAATGTGGACCGATGTGCCCCTCGGTTTCCGCTCGGGTCTGGATGTAAAGAGGCCGCAGGACCTGCGCTCTGCGCTCTGCGCTCTGTCTGCGCCTCGACACACAGCAGCGGCTCTTAATGCCGTTTCAATCCGTTTCACGTCGAGCAAGAGCGACGACAGTAAAAGATGACTGATGCATGTCGATGACTGTTGATCATTAATATTCTAATGAGTCTTTGTTTCTTTTGTGCGCATCGAATAATAAAAAAATAGTGATATCGGCCTATTTGGCCTGTTATTCATAGACTAAGTGATATCAAAATTTAACATATAAACACATTATATTTTCAGTTGTTGTAAAATTATGAAAAGAGAAAAAAAATGTTTCTATAATTGAAATTTTAAACAAACCAAGAGAAATGCATACTTGTTTATGGACAATTTTCCAATTTTAAGAAAAATAGTGCATGCAACTATAAAAATGAATTCCGAGCACATCTGTCATTAAACTTGAACCTCAACATTTCGGTCAGAATGGAGCTGAATATGTTGATTCAGGTTTTTCCTCCAGCAGGTCATCAGACCTGTGGAGACATCTTCTGTTCTGTGCAGTTTACTAATATTTCATATCTTTAGCAGCAGAAGCAGCACATCATGTCACTTTCTTCCACATTTTATGACTTAATCACAAACTGATGTATCATTTTAAGTTTCTTTTTTAGCATGTTGGAAAAACCATGTTTCGATCTTAATCGGTAGAATTTAACTAGTTTAATTGAGTAAGTGGAATATTTTCTATTCGATTGGAATTCGACTAATTTAGGTGCCTTTTAAAAGCCTTCTTTTTTGTTGTTGTTGTTTTTGTTTTTGTTTATTTTTTTAATATAGCACTGAATCCCCCCACAAAAAAATCTTTTTTGTGCTGTTGTCACTCTGATCATGTCTTTCTGTTGATGTCCAATTTTAAATATGAATATGGTCGGTATGTGGGTGCTTGTTAAGAATTATTATCATTATTTTTATTTATTTATTTATTTTCTGGATGTTTTCTTTTGCCAGAGTGAGTTGGGAGAATCTGTGCAAGTTTGTTGAAGAGCTGCTGGTTCAAAAGGAAAGGAACGTTCTCCGATTAGGGGACAGTCGGATCTCCATCTGTCTTCCTTCGATTCGTCTGAAGGCTAAAAGTTTCAGAATGTACCAAAGCCTGGCCCTGTCCTCCAGCCAGTCCCCGTACCCCCACGACACCGGGAACTACATCCACCCCTCGGCCAGCTCCCCGGTGTACGTCCCCACCAGCAGGGTCCCGGCCATGCTGCCCACCCTGCCCTACCTGCAGACCTGCGAGTCCACCCACCAGTCCCACGGCCTGGCCGGCCACCACGGCTGGGCTCAGAGCGCCGCGGACGGCTCCTCCTTCGCCCCCAGCAGCCCTCACCCTCCGCACGGCTTCTCCTACTCGCACAGCCCGCCGGTCAGCACCAACCCCGGACGGGACGGCGGCTACCAGAGCCAGTACGGAGGGGCGCTGGTGCGCTCCGTGGGGGGCTCCTACTCCAGCCCGTACGCTTACATGAGCCCGGAGATGGCCACGTCCTCCTGGACGCCGGGGCCCTTTGAGAGCGGGGTGATCAGTCTGCAGGGCCGGCAGGGACCTCTGGGCGGACGGAGGTCCAGTCTGGGTGAGTGTCGAACCGAATCTGAGTCGAATCATGTTCCGGAGGACATCGAGTCTAGTTTGTCCAGATTTTAATTTCAATCTATGTAATTCGATGGAGGAAAAACACTCACTTTAAATTTTCGGGTATATATAAATATATTTTTTATTATTTCGACTCATCAGAGCTTCCCTCATTGTGTTAGGTCAAATTTACCTTTGAACCTTGAATCCAGCATTTTTTTTATTTTCTCCATCTCGATTCTCTAAGAAGCTTCTGTTGACTAAACGAGCGACTGTCTCTTTAAGAATGCTCTTATCAGGCCTCGCCGGGTTATTTATTACAGGAGGTGATGGAGAGCCCCGCGGCTGTATAACGCTTGTGTAACGCGCTCCGAGATTCAATCAGAGTCCCAGAAACACATCGGAGCGCCTCCACTGAACAATGCCCCGTCAGGTCGAGACAATCCACATTCCCCAAAGCAGAGGCTCAGCTGGAGCGATCAATTAACGAGTTAATTTAATCTCACGACCTCTGAACGCACCAAACTTCACTGCAGTTTGGTGCAGTTCTCACCTTGGCCCGCCTCAGCCTCTGCACCTGGCAGGTATGGTGAGGGTTGGGGAGAGAGGGGGGTCCTCTTGAGCTCAATCTCATTTTCCTCCCTGGGTAGTTAAAGAGCAGCTAAGAGCATTTTTATTCTGGGAATATTATCATCTCTGGATACAATTCAAAAGATCAAAGTGTCAGAATATTAAGATGCTGCAAATTGATTGGAAAAAATTCCAAATGGATTTAGCTCTATAGGGCAAAGTGGACCGGTTTGAGTTTCTCTTTCTGTCATTCCTTCATACTGTGGGTTGATTATAGTTTTTTTTTTTTTATTTCAACACTGTAACTACATGAAGCTCAGACACACACCACTTAAAATTAAAACACGTTTCAAGCTGACACATTCCTCACAGTTTTCAATCCAGATATTTTATTTATTTTTTACTTTTATTTTCACAGAATTTATTTGATGCCATTTTGATGCCTCTGCTCATGTGGTTAATTCTCTGTGTGACAAAGAAACAACAGGAACAAAAAAGAAAAAAAGGTGCCGGTCAGGATGAAGCAGCAAAACTGAACTATTTTGAAATGTGTTCACAGTTAAAACGTGTCGCTTTGGCTGAATCTGCAGATCAACATTACCTTCAGCAGGCCATCGCTTCCAGGAAGGCCCCGAGCTGTGTTTTTGTTTGTTTGTTTGAATATTATGAATATAATTTTAGAGTCCATACTCTGCCTCCTTCTGAAGAAACAAATTGGAAATAGGAATTATTCCTGTCTTTAACATACATGTACACTATTTTCATTTTGAGAAAAGCAGATATTTCAGTTAATAAAACATACTGTTTGTTTCCTCGTGGTTTTAAAGTCAGAAAATAATTAGGTGTTAAATAAATAAATCTGTAGAAAAAGTTTCAAGTGCAGGAATCCCTCAAAATAGGCATCAAGGAATAGATTACTGGCAAAATTAATGGTACATAAAATTGTTTAAGTTATAAAAAACAAACAGCTCTTGAAACATGTAAGAGACCTGCACCGAGTCCCACTCAAAACCCCGCAGTTTTTCCTCCAAATATTAATGTTTGAACTCTTCCTGAGTTCAAACATTAATAATGTTGTTTCTAAATGAGTCTGAACTTGATTATGTTTGCATTATTTGAGGTCTGAGAGCGTTGCATCTTTTTTTTTTCTTTTTTTTTGTTGTTGTTATTTTGACCATTTCTCGTCTTCTGGAAATAAATACTACATTTTTACCTGGAATATCTTAGACATGTTGACATAGAAGAAAAGAACAATGTTCAATGTACTCGAATATTAATTTCACTCAAACATTTTCCCATGAAAAGTAAAATCAGACAAAATGACAATTTTAAGGCATTACTTATTTTTTTCTGGAGCTGTACAAATATATTTTATGTTTATAATCCGGCTTTTTAAGAAATAAACAGGTTTCTGCGGCCTCCGTTCTCAATGACGGTCCCTGGCCGGGAATCGAACCCGGGTCGACCGCATTGAGCATCAACCGTCACGCTTCTCACATAGTCCTGTAGTTTAAGGCCCAATACATTACGAAACAGTCAGTGGTCGATATTATTATTATTATTATTTTCCCCCATGCTAATTGATATGCATTGATATGCAATCCTCAGCGCATGCGCACGATGCCTCCCTCCCAACAGTATTACTATGCTTCAGCTCCGTGTACAGTGAAGAGTGGAGAGCGGCCCAGCCCGGACTGAAGGCCCGCTCTGGCTGCGGCTCGAAGGAGGAATTCGGCCGTCTGGAGGCCGGAGCCCGTCCTCTGTCAGTACCGTGATGGATGATGGGGGAATCCTGGATCCTCCTGATAACCTTCCCCCGATACCCCCCACCTTCACCCCCATTCCGACTCACTGCAGAGGAGTTTGATCTCCGCATCACGCGGAGCGGAGCAGAAAGAGCGTGGGGTTACATTCCTCCCTCCGCGGGTTATTTATCACGCGCTGGCCCGGAACCGGTGACCCCGCACCGTCCACGCGCTTACTTGTGTCCAACTCAGATGGGGATATTGTGTGATGTCAGAACTGATCCAATGAGCACGCAGGAAGCGCTTCGGTCATCTGACGGATGTCTCCTTCCTCCCCGTCAGAGCTGATGGACGACATGCCGACAGAGGGCAGGGAATGCGTGAACTGCGGCTCCGTGTCCACGCCGCTGTGGCGCAGAGACGGAACCGGGCATTACCTGTGCAACGCCTGTGGCCTCTACCACAAGATGAACGGCATCAACAGGCCGCTCATCAAGCCCCAGAAACGGCTGGTAAGACACAGCCAGAGGAGAGAATAACACTATTATTATTATTATTATTATTATTATTATTATTATTATTATTATTATTATTATTATTATATGTTGCTTGCAATATTAGATTGAATCTATCTTCCATAATATTATACTGATATATTGAAAGATGGATAGTTACAGTAATTTCCCAGCAATCCAGCTTGGAAATAAGATATTTAGGCCAGAAAGGTAATTGTTATGAATGTCTTCTTTTGGACAATTCAAGAGAAAAACAAAATGCAATTTAAGGACACAACCAAAACGATAAAATCAGGATGACTCGTAAATTGTCATCAGTCCTGTTTGGCAGTTTGTCTTCCAAATGTGTTTTCCATTTGTGCGTTGAATTGCAAAAGAACAGGAGTCAACTAATGGATGAGAAATAATTTATGAACATCTTCATCAAAAAGCAGCTTCTCACCTGTTGCTGTTTTCAGAGCGTGGACGATAAAAAAGTTGAAATCTCTGAAAGATGATTTACGGGCACCGGGAGAAAACATTCCTTACTTTAATCTCAGAAACTGATTATTCTTTTTTCCCACAGAAGTTTTTATTTTTTATTTTTTTTATTTTTTTTATTTTTTTATTTTAAAAAGTCAAAATTCTTTCCCTCTAATTATTTTCCATATAGGCTTCAGCCATTTTTACCAGCTGTATTTTCATAACACCTCCCATAATTTACTCCTCAAGTCATTTTAATATGAACTTGCAGATTGCTAAATGTTGATTAAGTGGTTATAAAATGCTAATAAGGTGAAACTTGGAGCGTTTGTAAATGTTGTCCAGTATGTTGTTTTGGGTGCAAGCCAAGTCTTCACTGCTCTGTTTTATTTCTCCTCCTTTTCACAGCAGATGTGGCTGTGAGCTGCCACTGTGTGCATTTCTCTCCCTGTTTTTATTTGTCCTACGCCGACCTTGTCCTTGATATGTGCTGTTTTTAGACAAGGCTCTTTGCAGCTCCGCAGCCTTTAGAACTGAGTGCAAGAAGAGAAAAAAAAAAAAGTTATTTATGATTTTGCGACAAATTATTGTTAGAGAGTCCTGTGTTTGAGCCTTTTTGTTTGTGTGCGTGTGTGTGTGCTGCAGCAGACCACGTCCCGCCGGGCCGGCCTGTGTTGCACCAACTGCCACACCAGCACCACCACGTTATGGAGACGCAACGCTGAAGGAGAGCCCGTCTGTAACGCCTGCGGCCTCTACATGAAGCTGCACGGGGTAGGTCACGCCAACAGCGACACTCCTTTAATCAACTCGCTGCGTCGGGGAAGACAAAGCCTCACAGAGGCCATGGAGGTCGCTGTGACGTGTGGGAGAAGGGCTTGTGTGAGATGACATAACACACTCTGTGGCTCCTGTTGTGTTGGGGTTTAGGAGGGAAAGCCCAGCTCATGTGTTGCTGTACTCCCTCCAGGTGCCCAGACCTCTGGCCATGAAGAAAGAAAGCATTCAGACAAGGAAGCGTAAACCCAAGATAGCGAAGACCAAAGTGTCCGCAGGTTGGGCCCCACGCACAGGAATCGCACTGGTCAAATCATATCAGCCTTGAGGACAGAAAGCAAAAAGAGCGTTAAAAAAAAATGGACACAACATAATGAAAGTGAATGATTTTCCTGTTTTGTTTTTAGGCTCCATCACCTCTGACACCAGCTCCCCGTCCTCCCTGTCAGTCTCCGAACACGCCTCCACTATTAAAAGTGAACCCAGCATGGCCCCGTCGCCCTACGCAGGGCAGACCATCACATCTGGCTCTCAGGTGACCCTTCCTCCCATCACATTCTTCTGACACTCCATACAGAATGGAGAAAACAAGCGACACTAAATCATTTGACTTAGAGAATTGGTATGATGGAGAAAAATAAAACTGGTAACTTTAAACAACAAGACGGCTATCACTCCTTACAGAATGTGGCTGAGGAATATTTACTGACCTCCCCAACATTTGTCGGGGGTTCGGGACCATAGCTAAAATTTACAGCTGCTTTTTCCCCTTTTAAAAATGCTTATAACTGCAACTCTTAATCATTTACACACCAAATATACCTTGTCATGCATCAATGCACACAGTGGAAACCTCTGCAGCAGAAGCGAAGATCTACTAAGGTTTCAGCAAATCAGCAGCAAAAAAAATGAACAGCCCTCTGAGATTGGCTGCTGTGAAAATGCGAGCTAATGTAAGCTAGCATTGCACCTGGGCATCACATCTTCCAAGGATGCGTTTTCTTGTAAATATGTCAGATATGCTCTCACAAAAACATAAAGCTGCAAAAAGATTCATTTAACAATTTGATCCATTCCAAAAAGAATATTCTTAAATACTAAACCCTAAATAGATGGTGGTCCTCTATTTTAATAATGAAAAAAAACAAAACAAAAAAAAACAAATATAGCAGAGTATCTATTGGTGTCATGAATATAGGTCGATTTGTGGAGAGGATGGATGCGGTTGGGTTTAAATACACACACAAGGACTGATCAGGGAACACAAGGGACAACTGGGGACAATCATTTTTCAATTCAAATATTATACCTTAACATAAAGGTTTTAATCGGATACAAAGAAAATTACATAAATTACATAAATAGGCTTGCACTTAGCTGAGTGCAAGCCATAGTGTAATGTCTCTTTTTTTGTTATATCTAGTAAAAGTTGCTTTTTTAATTAATGAAGCTTTTGACTCCTTCCTTTCTGCAGACCGCCTCTCAGCTAGACAGTACGGCATCCGGACACGTGGACGTTAAATACGAGGATTATCCTTTTACTCAGACATCGATGGCGCCACAGAATTCCTGGTGTGCTCTGTCTCAAGCGTGAGCATCCCCAGACAACAGGACTAGCTTTCCGGTTAACTCTGACGTCACCGAACGGACAATCCTCCTCATCCTGAAGCAACTTCCCCCCGCCCCGACTCTGAAGCTGTGGGAAAACTGTTGTAATATGGACCAAAATGGGCAGAATGCAAAAAGAAAAAGAAAATAAGAAAAAAAAGAAAAAAAAAACTACCTACGACCAAGTAATCTTGGATTTTTATTGGAAACACTGGCTGTAAATGACGAACCAGGAGCGGATTGCAGTAGGACTTTCAAAATGCAATCTGCAGCTTATAAACAACGTAAGAAGAGCTAAGAACTAGGACTGATGTCCGTCCAGCAAGCTATATCTCCTCAATACATCCAACATCAACTACCTATTTCCTGATAGAAAAAAAAAGAAATGTTTTTGGAGAAACATTACACTAAACAGAGGACATCAATGCAAACACATTCAAGTGGAATGCTAAAAGATAAGGACACAATAACCTAACTTTAGAGCTATTGAATAATTTTATTGTAATGATTTATTTTTTTTTCTCTTAGTTGTTGCTTTGTGTCCATCCTCTCTGCTTTTAAAAACAACTCCAGCGGGTTATTTTTCAGAGGCATCTTAAAAAAAAAAAAAAAAAACAGACTGAAAATAACTCTTTATGGCTGTTGAACATGTCTCATTACCAGCGTGTAGATGATTAACGTTTACAGGCACATTATTTATGTTGAGATAAGGACAGTTAAAAGTCATTGTGGACACTAAAACCGGCTGGTCGTAAAGCGCCGCTCACCGTTCGGCTCACAGAACGGCTGTTTGCGCCTCAGCTACAAGGCTGGTATTGTCTTAGGTTTGCTTTAGCAGAACAGCGGGAAAAGATAAAAAGGTGAAGTGAAAACGTCCAGCTACCAAACGTTTTCCATTTTGCTGATTCAACAGTGGTGAAAGTGCAATGAATCGATTTTTCTTTTAAAAACTTTTTAAGGCAAATAAAAAAATAAAACAAAAATAAAAAAAAAACAGTGTGAAATGATTGTAATCATAATGTAATTATCCGTGTTTGGTTGATAAGAGGATGTGTGTGGATTTTCTGAAGAGCTTTCTGTTGCTGTTTTATTTTTTAATGACATTTGAAATCTGTCCAGGTTAATAAACATATTATATAATTTTATACAATTAATGTACTGAACACAGTTTTTTTTCATTCCACACATACGCAAGTTTAAATAAGTAAACCTTATGGCACCTTCAAGATGAAAAGATCACAGCAATTCACAATAAAATGATATGAGAACCAAACAGCAAATAATACATAAAAAGCTGAGAGAATAATTTTTTTGTCAAAAGATTATTTTAATGGCATCAGCGTTCTGCTGCATTTCTAACCCTTTTAAAGAATCCTCTCATGCAAACAACTGTCTGTTATCTTGATTTTAAAATGGGCATTTTATATATATATATATATATATGTGCAGCCTAGAATATATAATAAACTAATAAATTGTAGATAAATTTGGCCTGAACCTAGACAATGAAAGGTAAGGGTATTTGTCCCATTTGATCAGTCCCAGCAACCTTTCAGTTGTATTTAGAAATCAATTGGTGTCTATATGTCAGCGTTGTTTCACTTTTCAATGAAGGCCCCTGAGCTCATTATCTGGGCCTTTTCATTTTACTCTATTTTTTATTAAAAAAAAAAAAAAAACATTATCTTTGTTTTCTCAGCTGAAAATGTAAAGGAGCATTCTACCCCCTATTTTTTCACGTTATCATTCCTCACTTGGAGCTACTTAAAGCGGCAGTATTTTGTAAAATATACTTTTTTTGAGATTTATGCCACATTATTATGTTATTCCCCTAACAAAAACATGCCTGGAGTGTTGCCCTCATTCATTCATGCATGTTTGGCTGCTGCCACGAGAGATTAAAAGATTTCTCATTCGGCTGTGAAAAACAGCTGAAGGGACCAAAAGCACATCTCCTCCTCTTTCCCATTTGCAGCTCCACCTCAGCACTGGAGTTTCCAAGCGACCTTGCTTTCACCTCACAGGGCATCTCTCCCTTTTGACTCCCCCACCCGGCTCCTTCAGACTAGCCAGCAGCAACTAGCAAACTACTTCTCAGTGCATGTTACAGTCCCTTTCATGTTGTAATTAGTATTTCTACCTCTTAGCCATAATGTCCCATTATTAGCAAAATATGGTTTCCCAAAACATATCTTCTGAACAAAACATCAGATCCATCACCACTCTTCCTCTCCAAAAACCGCTTTGATATGATGCCATTATATTTCTTACCTAAAAATATATTACCCATGTTTTTTTTTACCACCCTGCTACTGAATGTAACATAGATAGTTGACTGTGCTATAAAATGATACTATATTATAGGCTACAGGAAAATTCATAATATTGCCCCTGTAAGAACCTGTGTGACAACATCAAACAAACAGAAGTAAATGTCAAAAAGCAAATTATCATCCCCTCCTGTACAGAAATTCAAGAACTGATGAGACTCAGAGACTTCAGTGGATCAAAGTGCCACATTATCTACTGTTGGAGAAAAGATGAAATATGTGTGAACATCTTGTGGAGTCGCCGGCCCATTAGAGTTACTGGGTGTCACCAAACGACGGAGGACGCATGAGGTGCTGCAGGTCTCACCTTCCTCCGTTGAGGTCAGAGTTCATAGTTCAACAGTAAATTAGAGACTGGCATCCAATAAAGCCTTTCAAGTTGAGGAATCACTACTGACTGCATTCTTTACTTTTATTCTTCCATATTTTTGTCTGATGTCATCACTGGATGATCTGAAACATTTGATTGTGACATAATATCGAAAAATGGAGAAAATCTTTGAGATTGAAAACACTTCAGTTTATTTAATTTTTGTTGTTTGCAACCTATCTAACATAAAATTCATGCATTGCACCATCAATGCTACAGAGGAGGTTTTGCATCTCTAATTATCATTGATACACACACACACACACACACACACACACACACACACACACACACACACACACACACACACACACACACACACACACACACACACACACACACACACACTGGCCTGTACTGATTTAAGCTGTGGCGTTCACTGTCATACATACAGATTTGTAAACTCTCATGTGTTTGTGTGTACAAGCAGGGCGTGTTCTCCAGCAGTGCTGACCAAAGGTTGACTTCCAACTCCCCTTTATGGCGGCCGGGTCCAAACCGGCCACACAACTGAGGGAAATACGGGCCTGTCAGCAACACGGCCGCCACTTTACTGCCTCCATGGCGACATCGAGGCACCAATTCACCAACAGCACTGCCCAGGTTTATGACTGTTGGGAAAGATGTTGTAGTCTTATCTCTTGCCAGCGAAGGCCCGCCGTGCTGTGATGTGAGGTACACATTTAGAGGATGAGGAACGAGAGACAAGTTATGATTTCACAAAAACTTTTTGCAAAACCTTTTTACACAAACTGTCAGCATTGGAAACATTTGTTCAAAAACAACGGCGATATTATCTGTTCAACCAGAATTAAGAACATCATCATCATCATCATCATCACGCCCTTTCAAGATCAAGCATGTGAGACAATGGATGGATTGAATTCACATTTATTTATTAAAAGCAGAAGTAATAAACAAAACTGAAACAAATGGAGAAACAAACAACGAAATCCACAAAAACAGGAATCAGCTCCCCCACAAGGATAAGTGGGTACAGATGATGGATGGATGTTCATAAAGCATCAGCTCTGACCTCACAGGTCTGAGGTCCATAGCCTGCAGGCATGGTGACAGCCCAACACTGTTTTCCTTTCAGTCAAAGAAGTCTTGACCCTTAGGCTGGTTGTTCTGACAAATGAGGAAATCTCTCCTCCAAAAGGCTTGTTGGATAAAACAAAAACTGTTTCTCCAGAGTGTCCAAGGGAAAACGTCACAGCAAAGATAAATGGTCAGTTGAGTTGTGCTGCCAAAAACCCAACAGGTAGCTTGAACTATAAGGTCAGACTGTCAAACTGGACGACATCTTGTGTCTTTTGAAGCTTACATGTCTCTCATCTTTATGTTACATCAGAGCTTCTCACTTAGATGTAATACACCAGGAGATATATTGAATGATGCTTTGACACGAATAGCAAACCCTTTTGTTAAAAACTCTTTATCCACTTCATGAAGCACATCGCTGCAAAGACTGTCAAATGGCTAAAAACTCCTGGATGAAAATCAGGCTTTCTACAGAGAGAGGCGATCTGCAGAAAGCTGTGGCTCTCTCTCCATGACAGGCTCTCTATGTAAATAACTTTTTAAAAATCCTGTGTCGTTGTACGGATTCTTTTTTTTGTACAAGACAAATAAAAACAATCACAGTTTTGACTCGTGTTTAAACTAATCATGAAATGTCAGTTTGAGTCAAAATGAAGGAAGCAGGGATGCAGGGAGAATCCCAGCGATGGGGTCGAGACGTACTCTGGTCAGGACAGGTGCTCTGCAACGTGTATGAAATATGTGTGCACATGCAAGCATCCTATAACCACATCGTTGTGCGTCAATTCTTCAGACGAAGTATGGGAGAGATGCTGAATAATAATAACAGTAATGATGAGAAATGTTCTTGCTTTCTCCTTATTAAACTTGTCATAACATGTTTTATATGGAGAAACCAAGAAAATTGTTACAACCACATACTCCTGCTGTATTTACTTCCTATCTATACAATTCACTCCATGGACTTGGAAGTGACAGTCTGAGTAGACCTGAGAGAAAAAGGCATGATGAAGGCGTTACGTTTTCATGGAGCTACACACTCCTTTGTGTTTATCACATACATACCTTTCCATTTGTAACTATATGTTAATACGAAGATTAATTGAACTTTTCCTTCCATTCAAATATTTCTTTCAGTCACACATAACGCAGCCATACATTTGTCACCTCTGAAGGGGGTTTTCCTGCAGCACACATGAACTTTAATTTACTATTGTTGGGTTAAGTAAGCTAATATATTCATTCAAAGTGACAGTCAGTGCTGACAGAGAAGCCTTGGGTTTGATTTAGACCTGCGGCATCAAGGCTGAGGTCAGACCAATGTCAAGGCTGTGATGGCTTCGTCTGTGTAGCGATTTTTAAAGTTGCTGTGTCAACGCCCCTCGCACCCCCCATAGCTTGACTCATCTGTCAATTGCCAGGTTTCCCTTTCACTCTTCTCTGTGTTTCTGAGAACTCTATGTTCCCCCTTTTCTTCATGCTTTTGACTGTGTGAACGATATTGAAATGTTAGCTTGCGCAGCATTGCAAGTCGGTTCCTGGACAGACGTGGGGCTACGGGCCACATCAGTCCAGCGATATTATCAGCCAGCCGTATTGAGAAATGGGCTTTTTATTCTTTGTTTGCTGCTGCTGCAGGTTTTTTCCTTTCAATTACAGGCTCTACCAAAAACAGGGCATTTCCTTATAGGCTGTGGTTATTTAAAGTCATTGTGTGTATGGTCTCACACACACATATTATTCAACAAAATTTCAGCCTTTAAATCAGAACTTCCTCCTGCTGTCTTCTCTGTGATTGGCCCAGTGGTTCTGTTTTCCCCTCAGTGTGACAGGAACAAAACTGGACTCTTGTATCCTGTATCTTTCAAAAAGAAAGACTGATGCCTCCCTTGGGTGGCATGGTGTTGTAAAAAACAAGAGGAAAATAATAGTCTGAGCTTCTGTTGATTTTGGAACAAAGAAATGAACAGTATGTCATTTTTATGGTTGCTTCGACGTAAAGGACAAGGAAAAAGCAACTACTTCAACCAACTGTAACTGAGTGAAATAAGTCATTTATACACTCTTTCTGAGCCTGGATTTCTCCTCGCTCTGATTTTAGACAGATTACAATCTGTCAGCCAGTAACAACTCAACTCATTATGTGAAGCTCCAATGTCTACCATGTCACCTTCTCCATCAACATACATGAGACCAAACGTCTGACAAGGAATGTTTGGTCAGATTGAGCTACAAGATCGTGAGAACTTGGATTAAATGAGGCGTCTTTTGTGGGTGTGTGTAGTTTCGTGCCGTGGAAGGGTTGAAACATCCAACGTTACCACTAACTGTTTGGCAGCTGGATCATGAAGGGAACTATGCAGTGAAGTTTACTGGAAATTGCAGTAAAATCTTTGCCAGCAGTAAAATGTCTGAAATGTTCCTTTTTCCCTCACTTTAATTGCTCAATATTTGCAAGCGTGACCACCACAGATTGAATGGCTTTGTTCACTTCCTCTGCTGTCGTTGCTAAAACTACAACCATCGGAAGACAGGAATTATAAAATAGCAGAGAAGTCTGATGTCATTGTTCACAATTCCTCCTTCTGTCTGCTGATTGGACAGGATCAGCCGCATCCTCAGATATCACAGTCAGAACTCCAGTCAAGAGTGTACAGCGTCACCGAGGGACTTATATTTAAGGAACATCTTCATTTAATGAGAACATAGCATGGATAGCATGGATGCATGACCACCATAAGTGGAAAAATAGGCTGAACAGTTGTTGCTTTTTGCTTATTCAAAAAAAAAAAAGAAAAAGCTAACCAGTATGTTCACTTCCGCAGTTAGAGCTTACCTACCTATCTGCTATTTTTAAATCAAGTTTTTGATTTGAGCAGTATTTTTGGTTGCTGCCACATTATGGAGTCTACAATGAAATTCATAATTTCATTGGGATCATTCTGTCCTTAAAGGTCTAAATCTTTAAAATTGACCTCTGACCTCTCAGAGAGTCTAACTATTCAATCTCCATGAGCACACATATTTTACGTTGTCAGGAAGGGATAGCGGCAGACGTTTGGGGGGATTTGATTTGTTTCACCTTAGAACCTCCCCGTTCACGTGTGATTTACTGCGCCGGTCACTGATGAGATCTGCTGCAGAGGCACATCTGGTTCTGGTAATCGACAACTATTTGACAATTACTTTAAACATCATGATACCTTTAACTCTGAACCGAGTCATATCGGCACACAGCCCTGGAAAATCAAGCTACATCAAACCAAATAGTGTGCAGGTATCAGTCATCAACAGTTCGAAAGTCAAAAAGAATAAGCAGGGCAAAGGTTGGAGTGCATCAGCCCTTCCATAAACCAAAGTACATCCAACTGTAGCCGGGGAGAACAGGTGGAAAACACAGCCGCTCTCAGTGATCAACGTTATCGTCGTAATCTAAGAATAAACCTATCTATGATGAGCGATACGCATAACATCATTCTACTATCTGACAAAGGTTTCACTCATGAACATCTCGTAAAATAATAATTGATCGACTGACATCCTGAAGCACGAATATCACTGCACTTGTACTTACAACTAGGAATTAGTGACAGTTACCAGCTGTTCTTCTACCTGATGTGTAATTAGTGCTTTGTGGCGGTGAAGGTGTCTGTTTTAGCACCATTGTTCTCTGCTCTGAAGGAACATGAGTATTGTTTCTCAACATGCTTCTCATTCCTCACCTGCGTGTGGCTTCCTCCCCCCATGTTGAACTCAGGGGTCAAGAAAATCAACATTCAGACATTTTTACATGCAATTTTTAACATCAGAGTAAGTTTCATTGAGCTCATGGTATTTAAGTTCTCAACCAACTATTGATTGAGGTAAAAACAACTGAAAAAACATGGTATTTCTAACTTCAATTTTGCTAAATTAAAAGCAAAAAAATACTCAGAAGTAACAGACATGCCACTTTCAATACTTTCATTGCTTGTTGGTCGCTACAGCTGCGTTTTCATTGCAAATATGCAATGAAAACGCATAAAGATTAGACGCATTCCTGCTAATGCTGAAAAAAACGCAATTTCTCAATTGCGGTGTTTCTGTTAAATAAGAAACACAATTAAATTAACATGTGACTAAGTTTGTTCAGGCAATAAGTCTTTGAAAAAAAGATGTTGGCCAGCTACTCCCTGCCACTTCCTGTCCTTTTCTTCTTTGTGGTTTCTGCCAGTGGCAACATCTGGTTGTTCATCATGTAACTTGTGTGAAAGAATCATTGCCTTTGCAGTTTTGCAAAGTAAACTAATGTCAATATGGCCAAAAAAAAAAGAAAAAGAAACACATCCTAACAACAAGACTTTTTGTTGAAAAATGTGTTTTTTCAAAATGCCCTTTTACCATGAAGCTAATTTATTTCTGAAATCTCAAATTGTGAAATCATATGGTCAGTGGAAATACAGCTTTAACCACCTCCTGGTTAAAGGAGTTCCTCTGCTGCAGTGGTTTTGCATGATGATAACATCATTTGTCTCTTCATTTTTATTTTGTCATCATGAAAACAGAACATGCGATCTGCCAGAATACAAATAAAGCAAAAACTAACAGAAGGATTGGACTTGCTGCCAGCTACCACTCAAGCATATATTCATCTTCAATATCAACACAGAACTGACCCCACAATTTATAGAAACCCTGACAACCTCTCATCACAAGCATGCAAAACATAAAACCAACAGAGATGTCATTTACTGTAGCTTTTCCATCAAAAAGTAACATTAGCAAGATACAGCTAACATGTTCTGCAAGTGTTGCAGAATATGTTATCTCACATGTTATCTATAGGAAAACCTTATCCCTTATCTAAGGAAAAAGGAAAAACACAGAGATATAATTACTCTACCTAGTAAAATATTGCCCTGGGTTAAAAAGCAAACCATGCTTTGAAACAACGTAAATGAACCCTTTAAAACCTCAGAGAACAAACCAGAGAATTATTCTGCTCTTTTTCCAACGTCATGAAGCTCCGTACTTGAGGTAGTGACTTCCTCTAATTCAGATTTCTTTTAAAGAATAGTTATGTTTATGTAATTGAGTACTTGTATCAGAAGAGTTATTACATTAGTTATTGAGTCGAGTTTGCTTTGATAACTGTACATATCGGTGTTGCTGTGTATTCATCGGATCCTTACCTGAACGCTGCGATCTCCAAAATGCTCCCAACTTTTCCGCATCTGTAACCTGTTCCATAATAGACAGATAGAGGATGAAACTCAAAGCAACTATATATAAAACTATATATATATATATATATATATATATATATATATATATATATATATATATATATATATAATATAAAAGTAGGAAGATTGTTGTGACATATAACCTGTCTACATTCATACATTTATGTAAGTGAATATTTTTCTTACCAATTTGTCATCAGCATGTGTCTGAAAACTCTGTGATCTTAGAACCAAACTGTCCTCAGCTTCACTCCTCCAACATCACAACTGTGACCAGAACACCCATGAATATGAAGGCACATAATATGGGGGTGGGGTAATCATAAGAGGTAAAACAAGTTTAAGAAATTTAGTGACAACAGCAAAGCTAGAAAACACAAAGTCTAAAAATAAATAAATAAATTCCTGTAAATATCAGACGCTCGCATCATTTCAGCCTTCTGTTCACCGTCCGCCTCGTTGGCAAGATCTGAACTGGACATAAAATCAAATTCCTCGAAAGAACAAGTAAACACAGGCTGGAACCAGAGTAGGAAAGCACTTCCTTTAATTTCATCAGCATACACAAAGGCCGATGTGACCCAGTGAAGTCAAATGCAAACAATAATCATATAGTTTGGCCCAGCCTAAAAATAACCAAATAGCCCAACCCTACTAGAGCGACAGGTTATTTGAGGGACAAGCCACTTCAACCCTGCATGCTTCATTCATGCTTTTATCTAGAGTCAACAGCACTCAGCCTGCACAACTGCAACGCAGCAGAAAGCGAGCAGCAGAGGCCTTACACTCTGGTAAATGTTTTATCGTACTTCTGTGCCTCGGGTATCTGAGGAGAGTGGCAAATAGAGGAGTCACTGAGCGGGAAGTTCACGCAGCAGTATTTATTTTTTCCAAGCAAAGAGTTTGATTCACACGATCTATTGATATTATTAGCCATGACTGGAATCTATTCCCAGAATTATTCTTCCATTTTTAGGTGGAAAGAACACAAAACGCCACAACAGGACAGAGTCGGAGCAGGGCCTAAAATAAGACGGAAAACAACCGAGTGATGGATTGCGCGGAGACAAATAAGAACGATGACTTCCGCGACCATGAGTTTGATTGTTTCCTAGGGAGAAAAAGGTAACAGGAAGCTGGAGGGTGGAGGGGTTACAGAATTTAGCCCTGAAAGGGAATTCGTAGAGAATCCATTCACTCATCATGTTCACAAGTTGTTTCACTCTCTGTATTATGCCTTATAATTAGTATTCAGACCCCTTGAACTTTCTGACATTTTATCACTTTGCAACCACAAACGTGAGGATTTTTTTATTTTTGTTTTTTTAATTAGGATGACAAATTCTTCTTTCATTAAAAAATAAAATCTGAAAAGTGTGGTATACATTTGCATATAACCCCCTTTTACTCTGATACTCTTAAATGATCAGGAATCCAGTTGTTCTGTTTCTGGCCTCGGCGATTTGTTAAACGGTAGAGAGCAAAAAGCATCAAGAAGATGAAGGAACGCCACAGACGGATCAGTTGGAAAGTCGGAAGAAGCTGAGAGTTGAGTTTGATTATAAAACAAACATTGACATCGACGTTCATTGAAATTGCAATTTTAATGTGGCACCCTTCTGCTGTTCGTGTCGCTGCCTTTCCCTCGCCTGAGGGAAAAAGAAAATCTAGACACGCCCTCTACACAGGGCAACATATTTTCCTGATAATTCAGCTATTTCCTAATCTCATTTTAAGTACATGTTTACAGTGGTTCACAATGGATTTACATCTGTTTTTCACATGGAGATGCAAAGTGATGCAAAGGCAGATTTCGAAGCCGATGCCTGAACTGATCTCCATGTCTCCCACGTTCGAGTCTGAATTTCTGCGTGTGGATTTGTGTGTTTTGAGCCTAACAAATGCTTTGCTGCTGCTGCTATCTGTATTTCACTCGTGGGAGTACAGCAAGAAGAGATCACTCTCACTCCATATGTGTGAACTTGTAATGCAGGGCGAGTGCGTGTGCAGCCATGTGAGGGTGTGTGTGTGTGTGTGTGTGTGTGTGTGTGTGTGTGTGTGTGTGTGTGTGTGTGTGGAGTTGCTTCTTCATTCGTCACTGGCCCAGGGTGGAGAGGAGACTCCTCGGAGCCCAGAAAGCAGGGGTCAAGTCCGGGCTTACTCAACCCCCGCAGATCCTCCTCTACCTCCCCTCCCCTCCCCCAGGCCCCTATCACCATTAGCTTTCAGATGAATGCGTGTGTGAGTGCGTGTGTGTGTGTGTATGTGTGTGTGTGGGGTGGGAGGTGAGGTGAGGAGCAGGCATGGAATGAAACGGGTGAAGGGGACAGATGATGAGATATATGAACTGAAAGAGGGCAGAAAAACCTGGGCTGGTGGAGGATTGAGAAACGAGAGGTTAAAGGATAATTCCTGGTGAAAGGAGCCGACAAATGGAGAAAAGATGTAGAGGCCAATGGAGAACTGGTGAAATGGTCAGAATCAAATGAAGGAAACAACTTCAATAATGTAATTTAGGATATTCTTATAGGGTTTAAGACAGCAAATTCAATAATGTCCGCTGTTGCTACAGGCTTCTTTTAGATTCGACCAATTTGAATAATGAACATTGTTTTGCATTGTTTGATTATGAACGGATGGGAATGTATTTGACTTTGAATCGCTTTGTATGATCAGACTGAATTGACTTTTGTTTCGTAAAATGCCCTGAGATGACACCTGGTGTAAACTGTTGATAAATACAATGAATTGAATTATGTGGGGGAAAAAATCCTAACCTCATAACATTTTTCATATCAATCGAAATCAATATGAATCACGCTAACAGGTCACAATTTTGGTCAATCTTTAGTTTTCCCTTGGAATTATTAAGTAAGATTTAAAGATATCACAAGATTATTTTTCGTTTTAAAGATTTACTTTTAAAAGTTGGACATGTCAGGATTACATGGCTGCTTTGGATAAACAAAAAGGTAGATTTTTAAATTAAAATCTTCAAGGATTACAGAACATTCTCTTCATTTTGTCAATAAATTGAGATTGAGATATATGTTCTCTAAATCTCTCCTTTACTATAGCTCTTTTTAAATATAACTTTTATTAAGAATGTGTCATGAAAAGAAAGATAGAAAAATGTTTATATCCTCAGGGCGAGGTCAGCATGTCTGGTTGCTCTGTTCGTCAGTTTTGCCATGCGATTGGCCCAAAGCAAAGCAATTCTAACTATTATTGGCTGTTATTCTTTTATGCATTGTGTTTCATCAGATTAAGTATGTAGCTTGCAAGGTAGCTAGATATTTTACTTCCGGATATATTACCCGGAAGTAAATACTTAGTCAGCAAACCTCAAACTAAATATTTATATCCAAACTAAATATTTAGTTGGCAAGCTAATTTTTTTAGCCTCAAACTAAATTCTGAGTCCACACTCATTCAGCTCAGTCAGTAAGATGCCTCCTCGCTTTTTCCTGAAGCTGCAAAAGTTCAAAAGCCATCCTCAAATTTGATTAATTTATGACTTTCAGACTTTTCAATGCTTAGACTCCCTATTTTGAGTTGTGCTCTTAGATTTGCACATTTTTATCTATTACATGTTTTTACATCTACTTTTTATATAAATGTTTAGATGGAGATATTATGAAAACAAAAGCAAAGATTAAAACTAATTCCAAACTGGATCCTCTGTGGCCTAAAGATCAAACTGTTTCTGAGTTTTGCTGTAGTTTCATTCAGAACTACAGCTTGTTGTGGCCTTCTGTCAGTTTTTCCTGGGCACGTAAAAAGATACATGAGCTGGAGAAAACAGTGACGGACAAACAGCTTGCATCTCTCTGTGAGAGAGCATGAGGTGCAGAGTGATGGGTGCCAGGTACGGTCCTCCACAGCGAACGTTACTGCTGTTCTCAGCGCACCACCTAGGATGTCCATGTCAGGATGGCGTCGGCGATGACTAGTGGAGACTCCAGAGGTCTGCTGGTATTTTTAACACACACACACACACACACACACACACACACACACACACACACACACACACACACCCCCACACACACACACACACACACACACACACACACACGCACACACACACGCACACACACACACACGCACACATATTTGTGTGGCAATCTTTGTGGGGACTTTCCATTGACTTCCATTCATTTCTACAGCCTCAACCTTACTCCTCAATCTAACCCCTGACCCAGAATCAGCATTTCCCCTTATGGGGACCAGACTTCGGTCCCCATAAGGAGCTGTGGGTCTCCACAATGTAGTATGTGTTGGGGAAATGGTCCGCACAAGGTTTCACAAACGCACACGATCACCCTGTGCTTGGCCTGCAGGTCACTGTCTCACCAGACAGCTTTGTCTGGACTGCAGTTGTTTTTTTTTCTCACTATTAACACATGAAATAGACTCCAAATATCAATATAACATACAGTCTAATTACACTAAACCTTTCAAAGATCTACTGTGGTACTTGGATAGATTCAAGCTGGCATAGGTCTGTGGGCTTTATAAAACACGTTGATTATATTTAATACATTTAATAAAAATGATTCTCAGATATTGAGAGCTCACCCAATTAGTTCTGCCTGTTTTGAGCTAATTTAGGAATTCCCATTTTTAGGGAATTCCTAATCGTCACAAATAATTGCTGATTACATTAGGACCTCAGACACAACTGTGCATCTTTGACCCCGAAGCAGAAGTGGGGCCTCCTGACACACAGCTCTGTTTTCTGTGATGGAGAAGAAATGCATGGACACATGCTCTGTATTGCAGTCAATAACTCAATGTCTTCCTGTAATGAAGTGGGAGGAGCTCCGTTTGGGTTTCCAGGTGAGGCGCTGGGTATGGCTTGGGGTTGCTAGGTTAAAAATTGTGGCACAAAGATTTGGAGGTTTTTGAAACTGTTTAGGACCGATTCTCAAAGCAGAAGGACAGAAACATGCAAAAGGTGAATTTTGCATGATGGTTGACCTTCAAGTAAAAAATGACTCAAGATCTCAAAAAGATTTTATTTTCGTTTTTAGAGTATATTCTCTTCGTTCAAGTTGTATGAGGCGACTGATTGCTGGTATATTTTAGGTTTGAGGTGAAAGTTGTGAAAAAGAAACATGACTTTCAATCTAACTCTTTGGAAATGACAACTTAAACAATTTATGTTTAAACTGTGCAGCGACTACAGAAACTAGCGGATGGCAGCATCATGATGTAGAGATGCTTTTTTCCCATCCGGGATGAGGAAACAGGACATGCACATATCAATGCATAGCTAGTCTGTTAAAAAGCAAATCTATTGTTCTAAACTTTGCTTCATTCAGAGGGCCTGGACCATTGACCACTGAGAAACAATTGGTTGTGTTGAAACTTTTAACAATTGGATCAGATTGTCCCCCGATTGCTAATGTTTGGCCGAATAGTAAGACGATAACCAGGCTAAAACATGGCAATATTGGCAAAAAAAACAACAACAAAAAAACCAGTTACGCTCCAAAATCTTGAATAGCTTTTATGCACTACAGCAAACCCAAAATACTTAGCAGCAACCATTGTAGATTCAGTGTTAAAAGAAGTCAACACAGAGGAAAAAGGTCCGATGTGTCATCACTAGCAGCAGTTTTGTTCACATTCAGCCAGAACAGAGAGTAACGGTTAGCAGAGGATGCTTTGTAGAAACATTAACATGCATTTCATGCACTGGATGGCGTTTGTTAGGTACCAGAATGCTAAAGAGCCAGGTATTTAACCCAAGTGAATTTTCTTGGGTCGTCTGAAGCTTTGAAGACACATCGGCGGAGTTAAGCTGTTCTGCAAGTCAGCACCACAGACGGGCGCTCCGTTTGATCTTCTGACCAAACTCCAGTTAGTGAAGTCATCCCTTCTTCCACCACCCCTTCTCTTTAAGCGCCGCACTAAAAAACAATCACTGTGGGCCGTCGTAAAGCTCGCTCTCATCCTTCTCTATTATCTCTGGCCCAGTTTTGTCTTTGTACCGTTTGCTGTCAGAGCAGCTTTATTTACGCCGCTCCTTAAGGCAGACATCAGTCATTTTATTGGTCTCATTTGATTACTCTGCTTCTCAACCTGCTCATGCATCTTCCTCTTCATTTGTCTCCACCGTACTCTCAGGGATAAACCCCCTTTTTGTCATTCTAATATGATCCCTAGAGTCTGTTTTCTCCATCACTCCAACCTTCATTTGCTCCTCTTTTCCCCACCTTTTGCCTCTGTCCGTACATCTGTCTCCCTCGGTCGGGGGGCTGTCCATCTTTGCATTCTGTTTCATCTATGTCTTCGTATGCTTGTGAAAAGTGCACTCTGGATAACCCACCGAAACGCCTCCCCTCCGTTTCCTGTGGTGGGATGCACCCTATTTATTTCGTTGATTTTCATTTGCGAAAGAATGCGCAGACCAAAGACTGACTGTCTGCAGAGGATTTATCCGAGTCGAGCCGCTGCGTCACTCCGAGAGGGAGTGAAACTCACTCCATAAACTCGGAGCCTGGTCAGAGTCATCAAACTTTTTCAGCATGGTTTTGTTTTTTGGTTTGTTGGGTTTTTTTTGTTTTTTTTTTCAAAGTTAAAGAAAGAAATAGAAAAAAGAAAATACATTTAAAGTGTTATACGAAATATTATTTCAGAGCGTCTTCTCATTTAAAGGTGTAGTTTGCTTTTTAAGATACTGTTAAGTTATTAGAAAAAAATGGTTTTCTAATGGTGTCTCATTGCTCAGTTTGCTGGAAAGTGAAAAAATGCTCAGAGTGATGAAAGGTTCACATCTAGATTATTACAAACATCCGTTAAACTTGTTGCTGTTTTCTTGTCTCTCTAACGTCTGTAAAGTTACGCTGGGTGATGCTTTGGGATGTATTACCCTGCTGGATCGGCCCATTCACAAAGATCACTGCTGTCTGGTATAACTGGAGGCTCTCATGAAAGTATAAATCCTTCTTATTATTGTTATCAAGCAGCAGGTGCTGCAATGGGTTCCTTCCTAAACACTCACTGGCAGCCCAGTCCCTCCCAGCTGCAGTCTGTCCCTGTCCAGACGGTCTGGACAGAAGTTCCAGTGGCTCTTCGGAGGTTATGAAGATTGTTCATATAGTTTGAATCCATCCAGCATTTTAATATCTTCTGCTCTTCTCTCTGCAGGTTGTGTGGTGGTGCTCGATGTGTGTTTCTACCTTTTCTCTTCTGCAAGGCTTGAAGAGCTGTTCCTCATCTATGGCCGTCTGGGTGTGATGTATGTAGGGGAGCTGGTTCCTTGACGCAGGGACCAGATGGTTGTTGCACCTCCAAGTGGTAACAACTCCAGCTCTCTCTCTCGTCTTTGCCCTCATTGCATCCCGGTTCCTCGGCCATGTCTCCATGGACTCCTGGACAGTTCCCTTGTTGATCTGGTCCTGTTTTTACAGTCAGTTCGACTCTATCTCATTCCCATTTTACAATATTATTTGTTTGTTGTACAATCTACAGATCATATGGAGTAACATCACTAGTTTTTTGTACCACTTTTTGTGTAAGAACTAGCCTTCTCAGAGTAATGGGGTCCGAAGACATCCTGGACATTTCAGTTCTCTTCCTGGTGGTAGAAACAACGTCCTCTGCATGTTGATGTTCTTCTCAGGTCTTCTAATGAGCCATCATTTGATCCAGGGAGAGAACTGAAACATGCAGGACGCCGGCCCTCGAGGACCAGCATTCTGCATTCTTTGTCAAATCTAACAAAAAATAAATAAATAATAATAATAATAATAATAATAATAATAATAAAAAGTTCAAAGTAGAAGCCTCTTAAAGAAAACCTCTCGCAGAATAAAGCCTGAATTCAGATTTTCTCAGCTGTGCCTTGGTGCCACGCCCACACATACAGTCACAGTGGATAATGATCCACTCAGCGACATGGTAGCTGGGGCCAAGCGTCATAAAACAAACTCAAAGGAACCCATAAATATCACCTCATTTTAAAAGTCATCCTCACCTGTTCTGTCATTTCCTTTTGTCTTTCAGCTAAAGAACTCTTCAGAACCCGAACAAACGGAGACACTGAAACAGCGCCACACGCTGCGTCCTCGTGTTTACAAAAATAATCTTATACAGTCTTTAGTGTCCTTTCAGGCACACACACACCCCCACCCGCCTTCCCCTCAGCCAGCAGAGAAACAAAGACTGATTACTGCATTCTTCTCATACATCAGCTCAGCCTTCAGATAGCTGACTTTACAGCAGTCTGGAGAAATGGCCTGAATGCAAAGACCAAATAAATACTTGCAGCCAGCCCAGCCAGAACAAGAGACAATGAAGCCAACGGTCCAATTACATGAAACTGCGTCTCACAGTGATGGCAGTGTGAGACAAGAGCAAGCATAAAGAAACACGGACCTGGCTATTTACCTTGCTTCTTTAAGCTTTCCTAGAATCACCAACTGCTGCATTCTGCTGAGCTTATCTGGAAAAAAACTACATAATGATATTCAACATAGTTTAAAAAAAAAAAAAAAGAAAATGGAAAAAAATGTAAAAGAAGATGAGTAAATTTCCTGTGTCATTGAAATACATTTTCCTTGTTAAAGTTGATGTAGTGAAATATTTGAAAGCTTTCCAAAATGAAATATAAAGCTTATCCATAGATCACAATGCAACCTGGACAGAAATCTGAAGTAAAACATATTACTACAAAACTGTTACATGTTGTGGGCTGCACAGTGAAACAGCTTCCCACCAATTTTACACTAAATCACAGCAAAATAGGCAAAGAAGTTGGTGAGAGTGAGATCTGACAACAGAACACAGATTAATATCTGGTTATTAATATGATATCGTGGACACACTGACTCCTGTTGTCCCGATTCATGGCGAGATATTTTAGTGTTCTCAGATCTGAGTTCAGCTTATAAAAATAGTGAACTAAAGTGGTCAAAAGAATGTCCTTGAGGATCGTCACAAGTGATTTTGTTTGTCATCCAAATGACACAAAGTTATTCCAGTCTCCAAAATAAAGTCTGAACCAGTTTATGCCAGTACTACCCAGTTCATGAATTCAGATGTTGTGTTCAACTGTAGATGTATTGCCATTGATCATAAAGTTGCAAAAATCGGAATTGCAAAAACACATTTGCATGATGGAAACACGGCGATTTAGAAAAAAAAAAAAAAAACTCACGGTCTTTTGCAAATGATTTTGTGCCGGGATCAGGTGGTTTCAACGGTTTATTGTATGAACAAACTTATCAAAACTTGATTTTAATTGCATTTGTTATTTAACGGAAACACCACAATTGAGAATTTTTATTTATTTATTTTTTTTACAGTAGCGGTATTTCTAAAAATGGAAACGCAGCAATCGTCAGACGCCGCCTCAAGATTCTCTAATGCCAACACAGAAGTTCATGTCCCATCGCAGTGGTAGTCTTGGTGTGTGACGTTCTACATACTATATACTCACACATATGCAGACTTACTTAAGAGTGTGAGCATGAATGTGTGCGTGCGCATGCTGAGATTCCTGGTGGCTAGCTCATTGTCCTGGCCCTGTAAGACAAAGGGTTAAGTAAATGTTTGGGGAAGATAAGACCACTCACTCTGACAGGCAGCAGCCCCTGCTACCCAGGGGGATCCAGCCCAAATACATCACACACACACGCACTCACACACTCACTGTATGCGCTTCCACACAATGACTTTCTATTAAAATCATCTTTCCCTCCTTTCTCATTGAATTTGCGTGTTTTTCTTCAAGCAGTGAACCTCTAAAGCTCTGTCAGCTGGTGTCATTCATCAGGTTTGAACATGGGGAAAGTGTTAGCTTGATGGTGAAAACCAGTTAGTCTGCATCCTTTCCAACCAACCCACTTTAATTTCTCCTTTCAATGTCCCACTGTGAGGAGAACTGAGAACTCTCTAAGTTCTCAGAGAGCTTAGACCCACGGCACAGTTAGAATAAAAGCTATACAAGGATGCTGTGTCCTGGAGAAAGACGGAAATCCCAGAATCCCGCTGATCAACCCAACGTTTTGGTTTAATTTCTTGTTTAAGTTCTTCTATGTCTGACTCTTCCAAGAGGTTTCAAAAGAACCCACAGCGAATCTAAAGCATGATGACCTCAGTCTCCTCAGTTAATGTCCATCTTCACGATACAACTGTAAAAAACATTATACACAAACGGCATCCCAGGCAGAGTTCAAAGACCAAAAGACCGACTGAACAAAAGTTTGAAATTTTCTTGACCCAGTGCAGGATTGGTGGGAACAACGTCTCCCATCAAAAAATGAAATCATTATTGTAAACTGCGACATGTGTTTGCCCGATAGGCAAACATAATAGCAACTCTGAAAACTCATGAAAGTTGTGGTTATTTTTCTGTCGACAAGAAGCTTAAGCGTGATGGTGAACTATCCACAGACCTTGATGAACCTCTGGATGTCCTTGCTAAGTGTTTTTGCCAGAGGTTAACCATGCTGCAGGTTTTTCCAGTTACCAGCAGGCTTAACAAAAACTGACATTAATCTATGTAAAAACTTAACAGTGTCCATGTTTGATTAATGTTCCACAAATTGAGCTGAAACTAAAGACGTGTCAGTTCACCACAGTTCCCTCAGTCAACACCCACCAGACCAGATCTGAAAAAGTTGCATCGCAGATCCATTAATCACCAGAATATGAACAGTTTGGTGTTTTGGCACTTTGTCCTAACAACAAAAAAGGAGTGCATCAGAAGAAACCATCTCTGTTTTCGGAAACGGTACCACCCACTCACTGTGGGAGCCCAGCAGACTCAGTCATTAGTGGCCGCTGATCGCTGGAGATGGGGAGTTTGCCGGGGTAATAATAACCTGAAAGACCTCCTCCTCCCTCTCCTCCTCTGCTTTTTGCATCACTCGCTCCGTCTCTCCCTCCCTGCTGGGCTTTATCAGCGGTCCTGGTCAGTGTTCTGCTGTCAGATCTCGATGTGATTTATGTCACGGGCTGTGAAGTTGACTTATCTTCCTCCACTCCACTCTGCGTTTCTTTTTCCCTCTCCCTCCCTCCCTCCCTCCTCCCCCGCGCCGCCCCGCCTCCTCTGCAGCTCCGCGGAGGCTTGGCTCCCTGCGTCTCAGCCAGCCTGGCTCCTCCAGCTCCTCCGCTAGGAGTGAGGAGGGGAGGTTTGGGTGCGAGGAGGTATGAGGCAGTGAAGGTGTGAAAGAAAGATTTCTTTCTCAGGTCCCACCTGTCCAGTAAATTACGGAGCCCATGCAGTCTGCATGAGTCCACTGACTGATAGTGAGGAAACTCAGAGTTCCATCTTACTGGGGTTTTTCTCTAAACATTTTTTTTTTTTACAGGCAGTCTGTCCCACAAGTACAATTTATCTCCTACCTTTTGTAATTGAGTTTGAAAAATCATAAATGTCAAAACAAATAAAAATGTTTCTGGAATTTTATACGCCAAAACAGGCCCGTGTAAGAGGTAACAGAGAATTCCTTTGATTTCATGTTTGGTGTTTGACCTCTGACCTGCTGTCAAAATCGAATCAAATCAAAATCCCAGATATGCAGACAGAAAATAGGATTTGTTGTACCTGATCAGCAAGCAGTATGTGCATTTCTCTGATCCTGTATCATGTCTTTCTGATTGAGTTTCATTATTTCATTATTTTTAAGCACATCACTAAACCGTACTGTAAATTGTCTTTTCTCCCCACTAAATGTGAGGAGAAAATGGAATTTGGCTGCCAATTTCCATTTTCCTTTCTCTTACAAACCACACACTGCACTAGCAGGAGAGGACTGAACAAGCAGCAAAAGCCACTTTTTAAAAAAAAAAAAAAAAAACTCTAAACATCATACTTCTTTAAACCATTTTCTTGCTGCAAAACATGGGATCACCAAGGCCACAAAGAAAAAAAAAACTATTTACCATAAAGTGTGTTAGTTCTTGCTCAGCATCATACACATCCAAAAAAAAAAACTCTTCCTTGAGAGTTTTTCACTTGTTCTTGTGTATAATTTTAAGTCCAAAGAGTTTTTTTCCCCCCCTGCATCCATGTGCGTCCTCGTTCATCCATCTTCCCGATCCTCATGCCTCACCGTCCGCTGGCCTTTGATGTGCTTTTAAAGTGCTCGCTCTGCTTTCCCTCTCTTCTGACAATTATTTATTAGTTTTGAAATAGTCTTTGAGGACCGTATGTGTCTCTCAGTGGTGTACTTAAGAGGGGACAGCTGGCTTCAAAACAAAGAGAATCTGATGGCAGGAAGAGGCAGGGAGGCAACAAACGAAGACGGCAGTTTAGGACTTCTATCTCGGCGGCTGCAGTCGGGTTTAGTCTTCTCACCGGAAAGTTCCTCAAAGTATCAGCGAAATATGAACAGCGTGAAGACGGGAAGAACTGGGAAGTGAGGGACAGGGAATCGAGTGTGAAAGGAAAAAAGGTGCGACCGGAAAAGAAAAGACACATGGAGGTGTGGTGAGAGAGAGAAAGAGAGAGAGAGCGAGACAGACATGCCTGCAGACCACCCAGGTGTGCCGCTGCAGCCTCATGAATGATTGCTTGCTTTATAGCCACCTTTAGGGTTGATCTAAGACTTTTCAGTCACGACAGCATCAATCTGCTTCATTCACAGAAACTATGTCTTCTCTATCATTTAGGGTGGAGGAACAACCAGGAAAACTGTTTTTCCACCGTCATCGGTGGCCACCTTAACTAGCATCCGCCGTGGGCCAGGGACCTGTAGCATGTAGCAGGGTGTGAGCAGCACGTACATGAGGTGATAGACAACGCTAAGACCCTCCTCGTGGCTCTGATTGGTTTGTTCTGGTCAGTGTATTCCTGCAGGGAGGAAACAGATTATCTGTCTCATACTCTACTGTCAGGAAACAGTCACAGTTACAACGTGTGTATAGAAAAAAAGGTCATGAACCACAGCTTTAGCCTGTTGTAGAAAGCTAATTTTTCCAGTCATGCTTGATATTTTAAAGAATTTTTGAATGATTCCCTGAAGGTAGTCCAACTAACCTAATGAAACTCTGGAAGTCGGTTCACTGTCCCTTATTTTTCCCCAGCCTTGTAATATTTTCCCTGCCTCAGAAACATTTCATTCACTCTGGTCATTTCTGTTCTTCTCTTTCACCTTTCCCCATTTCTTCTGCAGCCTTTCCCCACTCGTCTTCCCCTCCCATTCTTCTTTCCTGCCATCCTCACTTCCCTGGCAGCAGTTATTTCTTATCAGTCTGCAAAGAGGCTAAGAAAACAGTACAATGTGAGACCCTTAAAGAACTAGATGGTGTAATTGCCTAATTGCTATTTTTTCCTCCATCAGATGGTTCTGCTTTCCGTCAGCCAGACAGAAGCCCATAAACACTGCCCAGCTATTCCCAAATTTCCCTCAATGTCACCATTTTCTTGCAGCTTGATTGGTTTAATTCCAAGCCAGGGTCCATTGCTCATTGGCTCTCTCTGGGATGAATGGCCCCGCTGACAGCCAATGGGGCCACAGCAAGGTGAGAAGGGCTAGCAAGAGAGTAAACAGCATTTTTCTGAAGTCAGGGACATGGAGGGACTTTTTGTTTTGAATTCCAAGTAATCTTTCCAGATTGACTTCCTGGTAAAGTAATACACATCCATAACTGTAACTCAGTAACCACAGATAGCAAGAAAAGCTCAGGATATTTGCAAGTAGCACAGGAAAAACTGAGAAACTAGATCGGCAGAAAACGTTCGGGGGGAACAATCGCCCAAGCTTCACACTGGAAGTCAGAGGGTGTTGAATGAAGGCCTTGACCTACAAACAAAAAATAAATCAGGGCAAACTGTCCCTCCAGCACACTCACTCCATCCAAGGCTAAGCAATCCATTTCTTTGGGCAGCGAAGGCCCTGTGAGAAAGGACCTTGCTCTGTCGAGTGGCAAACATTTGACAACAGCGTGCCTAAAGTTCGCTGTGTCGAAACTTTTCACCCGTTCCCTCTCAGAGCAACTCCACAGCAACCCGAACCCAAACCCTTCACACATCTGGACCCTCTGTCCGCTGCCCGTCCCGACCTGCCGGGGCGAGGATCCATGCAGACGTTGCATAGTTTTCCACAGTCGTCACTTTAAACCTTTTCTGTTCCTTGTGTGTGAGACTAACTGTTGGACTCAAGCAATGAGAAAAGTCTTTAACATAAATATATCAAGAGAACAAACAAAAAAAAGAAAAACAAATGTTTTTTTGTTGGGTTTTTTTTTATCAGCAGCGTCACACACTAATCCAGGAGAGGAAGCATGTGGGCGTCCTGTCATGGAGGCATACAGGAAACAGACTGGTAAGGACAGGAAGTCACTGGCAACACAACAACAATGTTCACACAGTCTGTAAAACAAAATAAAGAAACGACTGCTTGATTATAACTTAATGGGGCAGGAACAGCTAAGGTACAGTTTGGTTCGTTCATATTTACTCGGGTGTTTAGCAGAAAGTTTGCTGCAATGTTCATTCACTCATTGGTGCATTTAATATGAGTTCTTTGCATGAGTTAGCATTTAAAGATCAGCAGTAAAAACTCCAGAGGCGAATTTACATGCAAGCACAGCATCCAGACACACGGTCACCACCTTGTTTGGTTTTGCCTGTGAGGACGTAGCTGGTCCTCTGCTGACTTCAGGTCAAGCTGTTGTTGTCGATGTGGATGTCTGTTGGACTCGCTGTGATGCGAGTTCAGGTTCCTTCGCAGCATCAGCTCTCCATAAAACGACTCAAGGTTTTGGATCCTGTGGTCCATTCGCTGGTTCATCAGTAATCCTGCCTGTCATCGCAGCATGGAGACTAACAGAACACTGGACACAAAATAGCTCCAATGATCTCCTAATTTCACAGTATGCAGGCAGGTCACTGAAGATTTTCATTTCTGGGTTTTTCCCATCAAACAAATGCATCTGTTGTTTGAAATCAATAGAAAGTGTGTGACATAAAATTTGAAACATTTTGATATTCCTTATTATGTAGGCTGCAATTAAGTGATCCTGAACTTGAAGACAGTGAGAAAAACTGACACTTAATTTTAGACCTAAGGCTAGAGCAATATTTCTAAAATGTAATTGTTCATCTCAAAACCGCACACAGACTCATGCAGCATGCATTTGCAAATGTCCAATGTTTCTGTATTTTCTCTGCAAATTGAATTTGGTTTGCAGAAGAAAATTCTAGGTTTACAATATGCTTTAGCTTTTATTAAGTTTTGTTAGGACAAAGTAATAAAGAACGTTCTGTAAACTTATCTAGTTATTTTGTGGTTTTGTTTCAGTCACATTAACAGTTTGTTTTCACTGCCCCCAAGTGGCTTATCTGTTACAGATTCGATCAGATCCAGGAAATCATAAAAATGGAAGTTAGATACAGGAGTCAGAGGGTCAGTAGGAAGGAAATCAGATTTAGTGTCTCTTTATTGTTTAGTGTCTCTTTACCTGATCAGTATATTCCAAATCAAGTCCTGAATCACTGTTCAAAGGTGAAGTGTTGCACTATTGCTTCATATGGTGCACTCTCTCTATGTTTGTGTGTGTGTGTGTGTGTGTGTGTGCGTGTGCGTGTGCGTGTGCGTGTGTGTGTGTGTGTGTGTGTGTGTGTGTGTGTGTGTGTGTGCGTGCGTGCATGTGTGTGTGTGTGTCTCCTGGGCCAGCCCACAAAGTGTGTCTAAACATGGCCATGCTTCCAGCAGCCAGGCTGAAGCAACTTCAGGGCCCAGAGGCTCCACCCGCTCATCAAACCGCTCTATTCCCCATTGGAGTCCAGCGGCCAGGATTTAAGTACACAGGCTCACTCACACAGCAGCTGATAGACACACACTTACACACACACGCAAATAACAGGCTCTTATCTGGAGATCAGCAGGAGGACCGGAAGAGCAGCCGTCTGATGAGGTAACCACCACCGGAGATGCAGCTGGCTGCTGTGTTGGGATGTTCAGTCATATATCACCAAGGAGGAATTGATTTGCTGGTGTGTGTCGTGGTTGTGACATTACAAACTATACATGTCTCTGTGTGTCACTTAGAGTAAATGTCAAACCAATAGAGAACCAGTCCAGGTTTTCCCCCAGAAACCCTGCTAAGCCTGGTGGCACGAGGGCACTAGGGCAGTTCATAATCTGGCATCGTGATTTAGAAATGAAGGTGCAGGGATGGCAGACCCGGGCACAGAACCGGGACACAGAACCGGGGCATAGAACCGGGCACAGAACCGGGACACAGAACCGGGGCACAGAACCGGGCACAGAACCGGGGCACAGAACCGGGGCATAGAACCGGGCACAGAATCGGGACACAGAACCGGGGCACAGAACTGGGCACAGAACCGGGCACAGCCCCCAGTCCCCAGTTCAATGAGTCGACTGTGAACCTGGTATAATCTCTTTACTGCCATTGTTACTGGTTACTGGGTAAGAAAACTTGAGCTTGAATAAAAATAAATACTGATCTAACAAAACAACTCCAAAATACAAACAATGACAATGACTGAACTAACACAATGAACTGAAATGGCAAGATAGAAGAAAACAAACAGTAAAGAAATTATGAACAGAGAAAATAACTGAAACTGAAAGTCCAAACACCAAAGGAAGGAAGTTAAAGGAATATTTACAGTCTGCAGGTTTGAGCTGATCTAAAAGCCATTCTTTGTCTCCGTGACACATCAGACATGCTGATTATTAACAGTGAAAAACGTGAACTGCAAATGGAGCAGATCGTGTTTTCAGCATTATCTCCTCAGTCAGCTGAAGAATCTCACCAGGCTGACCTCACTGAGCAGCGCACATTCACCCTGTCAAACATATAAAGCTGTAGGAGAGCCTCCCTCTGAGGCGCGCTGGTACTCTGTCAGATTTACAGGCAGCCATCTATTAGCGGCGTCTGTCTCTGTGCTGCGCATGCGCTGCTCCCCCTAGTGCCTGGCGTCGGCAGAGCTGCACAAACATTTACGCAGCAGTATTTTTTAAAGGCCCTCAGCGGTGTCTTATAAATCTGCCTCCAGCTTTGATGTCTTATCAGCTCTGTGAGTGTGTGCACGCGCGTTTGTGTGTGTGTGTGTCAAGCCCTTGTTTAGGCATTTGTAGCTTTTCTCGGTGTACCCTAATGCCTCTTAAGACTAAAACAGCTTGTTAAAACAGCTTGTTAAAATATGTAAAAAGCTGTTTTTTGAGAAAACATTGTGTCCTACAAGTAAAAAAAAAAAAGATGACACATTGCAAATGTGTCAATGTCCTTTGGACTTTTTTCCCTTTTTCCAAATTGCAACCACAAATGGACGTAAGGAAATGTACTGGCAACTGGGCACTTATTGTATAAATCATTTTCTAGTGGATGCCAATGAAATTTTAACAATATTCTGCATGTACCTCAGAATGAATTTTTAGAGAAAATCAGACTCATGTTCGAGAAAGCAATCCTGACTGGTGCACACTGAAGCCGACTGCCTTTAAAATCTTGTTTATGTTACGTCTAGAGAGAGTGAGAGTGATTTGCAGGCCTGCTTCGATTCAGGGCAACAGAATGAACATGAATAAGGTGTGAAGGAGAAGATGAGGAATCTATATGGACTTGGTCAGTTTGAGCTTTTGTTGTCAGTGCCCAGAAAATTGCAAATGTAAGTCTAAACAATTGTGGAACCGGAAACAAACCTCAGTTGGATTTTCATGATATTTCCTAATTTTCAGCTAAAGCTATAGCTCGCAAAAAACAAGGTGACAACGGACCAACAAGATTCAATAGTACAAAGATGTCATTTGTTAGGTGAAGAATTACAAAAATAAAATAAAATAAATAATAAAAAAAATCTGCAGTAAATGTAAAAACAGCATGTCAAAATGAACGAAGTCCCCAGGAGAACATGTGGAACAAAACTGCAGGAGGAGACGGTTCAGGAAAATGCCAAGAGCAGCAGTGATTCCTAAGAAAAGCTGGTTGAGTTCTACATGTGACCAGAGTTGGGACATCGAACACACAGGCTTGGTTAAAATCTCCTCAGACCTTCTTCAAATGGAACGTGTCTGATTTGTGTAGCTGGATGGAGCATGAAGAATACTTTCAAATACCAGACAGCTTCAGCTCCAAAAAATTTAGCTGTTCAGTCAAATGCTTGCCATCAGGAGGAACTCAGTCTTTCGGCATCACATCCAAATGAACTAAATAACGAGTTCGTGAAAGGAGAGTTTAGGAACTCACTCTAATTTCAACAGGTAATCTGTGTGGTCACCACCCACAAACCCAATGATCAACCCCACTCCAAGCTCAACTTCCTCTTCCTCCGCCATGTTGACCTGGACTGCTGTCATTTACCCGGAAGAATTGTTTTACTGCACACAACTGCAGGCAAACTACTCAACCTATTTCTTGGTGCTCGTGATTGTTCCCTGCTCTAGAGGCTCACTCCTAAAAACCATGACAGTCGATACACAAAGAAATGAAGAAGAGAGAGCAAACAGGGCAGAAACAATGGAGGCAAGTGTCAGGTGACATTTGTGACGGCTTACAAGTGTGAAAGAAGCACACACATTAATACCATTAAGATTGCGTTGTTGTTTGCTCATGCTCTTCAAGTTTCTTGAGTTTACTTTGCTCGAAACTCCATTTCACTCATCCTCAGGGAGTTGAGACTTCAGAGAGGAATTAGAGAAGTAATGAAGCCGCCTAGCGGAAAGAAACCTGATAGCAACAAATTGCAGATTTGAACTTTACAGTCGATCACTCAACAATACCTCATCTTTCCACTCCAGCAGTTCAGCAGCATTCCTCCTCTGAGTCTAGTTTCAGTCACCCGTTATTCTTCAGGGTAGAATGAGGAAGTCTTTTACCCAGAGCTGACATGTCGAGAGCATTTAATATCTCATTAGGATTGTTAAGGTTTCCTGTTCTTACAGGTCCCACTGTGCCCTCTTGTGGATTACAATAATCATTGCAACAATGTGGAGGCACTGGAAATTACTTTTCCAACCATGAAGGATCTTTCAGTCTTTAAAGACTTAAGCTACAATCAAACAATCTCTTTATGAATAAAATTCACAAAATCAAAACTGACTATTTTTCTTCCTTTAATTTAATCCTAAAATCTCATACAGTATAAGAAGCAAATAGTTGTTTAGAATCTGAAAATATGAGATGAATTAAATGGTTAAAGGGGCAATATCATGCATTTTCCAGGCAGAGTGTCATTTCATAGCACAATCAAGTCACTATGTTACCTTCACTTGTTATACAATTGCTGTTTATGTCAAACAGGACTTTTAAAAAATTAGAATTTGTAATTTAACGCTTTCAAAATTGGACATTTTTCCTTATAAAAAAAACTTCTGCTCTTTCTGAAACTCAGGAAGATCACAAGATCACTCTTCTATCAGCCCTTTAACCATGTCTGTCTTTATCAGAATTGGAATGAGAAGTAGCTCCTATAATGACTTTAGCAGATGTGCAGCTTTACCAGGTGTTTGCTACTTGCTGCTGGCTAGTCTGAAGGAGCTCAGAGCAGAGGGCTGCTCTGTGAGGCATAGGGTGCAGTTCCAAGGAGGGGGTCCACCCAGGAGTCTTGCACAGCTGGTTGCCATGGAGATTAAAGGATTTCCTGAATAGGAAAGAAAGAATCAAAGAAAAACTCCAGGTATAGGGAATAACATAGCATAATGTAATTCTCAAAAAGCTAAATGTTACATAATACTGCCCCTTTAAACACAACAATTGTGAGGTGTAACACCTACTGAACATGTGATATTTATTTAGCACTATCAGTGACTTATAACAGGTCTGATAGTTTATTTAATGCTATTTTGCAGACTCCATCAGTCACAAACTGGGACCCATATTCACCAGGCTCAGCTGCTGCCTTGGGAAATTACGACTTGCAAGACCGGCAATCAATATGGTCGCTCCTCGCATCAACAGTGAGTTGTGTCTATGGTTGGTGACACATGTCCAGAGGAGGAAACCAAAAACCACAGGAATCTCAACTGGATATACATAAAAGCAGGATCTGACTAAAGGTGACTGAATTGAGACACGAAACGCAATGATGACTGGAATGCAGGTCAGGCTAATAAGAAACAGGCTGCAGCTTTCAAACAAAGAGTTGGTGAGGTGAGGGACAAGTATGCCAGGGATGATTAATAAACACCAAAAGAAGAGTGTGTGAGCAACTGACCAGATCGTGCCTGTGCACAACGGTGATTCATCTGATTAAAACCCGAAAACAAAACATGACAGGAGAACTTTGTTACAGCCTCTGGGGTTACTGGCTGTAACCTTGTAACACCTTGTTATCCTTGTGACATCTTGAAGTAGCAGACTGTCCCCGACCCATTCGGGGGACAGAGGAGGGTCGTCTTCGACCCCCTCAGAGAACTTTGGAATAATCACTGGAAAGCCAGTCGTCCTTAATCCCCTCTGAGTACACAGCAGCTGGAGGGAGCAATAGTCTTCGGACTAGAGGAGGGACGAGCGGTGACCGAGGTCAGAGTCAGGGTCTAAAGACTGGAGAAGTGACTGTGAGTGAACTATGAAGAGCGCCGCAGCGCTGAGGTTGTCAGCGCAGAAGGAAAGCAACTCTTTGACAAGGAATGCTCTGAATGAGGAAACGATGGATGACGACGGTGGTAGAGAAGAAGCTGCTAACTCCAGCTCTCATTTAACCTGTTCTTCTTCAACACCAGACACAACTGATGATGTAACTGATGGCACTTGCGAAGCCCAACCCAATTGATGTTTGCATGATCACAATGCGATTTTTTGACCTTTTTGAATTCTGCACTTAAAAATTAACCAATAATACGACGTCCATAAAAAATCAAAACTAAACTGAAACTGAACAACATTTAATTAATAAAAACTATCAAAACTGACAAACTAAAGATTAATCAGAACTAAGTATCTAGTCTATCTGCCCATTGACATTAAAAATGTCAAACGTCCACAAGAAGACGAAGGTCAAAGAACTGGTTGATCTACTGATCCATATAAGAGCCGCCCTGGTTCTTTTGTAGAACCTCTTTAACTTTTCAGCTAAATAGAGCTTCACATCTCAACTTTTTCTATTTCTTTCACATCGTTTGTAATTTTTTTTTCAAACTAAATAATTATTTTATTGATGTCTTCCTTGCATGCTTTCTTGTTTGTTCCTATTTTTAACTACTATCAAGAATTTTATTGTTCTTATGGTGCAGCCCTTTGGTGTCAATCTGCTTGCTGTAAAATGCTGCACAAAGAAATTTGACATTGACAACAGAGCTGAGATGCCTGAAATGATTTCTTCAGTAGGTTCATAAAAATCCACAGCTGCTTAAGACGAGGAAAGAGGCTCAGCAACAGCGCCAAGAAAAGGTCTGCTGGGTCCATGTGGGCAGTTCAGATGGATTAATTCAAAACGAAGTTCACAGCTCCAACTTGAACGACTTCTTGTCAGTCGATCGCACTTTGTGTGAAATAAAGTCTAAATATACAAAAATATGCAGGTACATCTCAGTAAATTGGAACATATGCTTTGATGAGCCTCTTTAGTTAGATTAAAAATACCTTTTGAAAATAATCTTCAAACAAAGCACTGAATAAAATCATGTATGTTGTCACTTGGAGTATTTTAGACTCTTTTCTGACATCTTTTATCCCAGACAGGTTATGCTGAAGTGACTTTATCGCTCTACAGGTCTGGCACTGATCATGCCAGAGGGGAAGTTAAACTCAGTTTAATAAAGGGATTAACCTCAGTTAACTCACAACTGAACAAAAAGACTCTCTCACACAGGGCCAGGTTGATTTGTTTGGCTATTTGACTTCAATAGATAAAATCATTATTTGAAAAATGCTTCCTGTGCTTGTAGATGTTTTCTGTGCCTTACATTAAAATGAGCGAAGCGTTTTAATCTGTGGTATAGCCTCCTGGATGACCTCCCCGACCCTTTGATTTCTTCGCCTGATGTCTTGGATTCCTAGAAGAATAGGTTGAAACACTCATCTCATCGGTCCCCTCCTCCCCCCGCCCCCCCCCCCCCCCCCCCCCCCACACACACACACATGCACACACACAACCTCATGCTCCACCTCTTGAGTCGACGAACCATGTCATGGTGGAGATAGCTTGGTATATTCCACGAAGTACTATCTGCATGTTTTCTTCCGGGAAGCGTGTTACACACCTGCAGCTCTATGTTTAGATCACATGATGTTTGGCAGGTTGGGTCAAATACTTGAAAGTTTTCTTTTTAGACAAATTAGCTAGTTGAATGTGAAAATGCCTGTTTAGATAGACGCCATGACTGGCATTACGCTACCATATGATAAATGAGCAGCCTGTACGTGTCATGAAGTCTTTCTGCTCTCAATGTTGGTTCCAATAAACCCAAAGCTGAACCTGCTCTTGGAATTGATTTTAAATCTGCTGACCTCTTCAAAGACTTTTCGAATGTTTCCTGAGACCTTCTCAGGCTTCAGGATGAAAAGCAGCGACCAAAAGACGTGAGGAACACGCCAGTCCCTCCATTGTTTTAGGCATGTGCGGTGCCATAACCCACAAGGGAGTGGCAGGTCATACGGTGACGATAAAGACGCCCGGCTCAGTCCAGTTGAGCCAGTCGTGAGGAATCTGTTTTCGGAATCAGGAAGATGAGTTTTTTCGTTTTGCTTTGTTTTTTTTAACATCACACAAGACACGAATCGTGTCTCGTCTCCGTGGCAACAGGCGTCTGCTGCTTGGCCGCACGCTCACATACCAGCAGTGCCACAGCCGTCTGTGATCTATGACTGCAGCCTGAAGCATCTCCACAGACATTTGCTTCATTTTATATCAGGACAATGAACATTGTCTCAGCAGGTAGCGCCCATATTGTTATTCCTAAATTTACATTAAAGTTCAATTATTTAGTCAATTTAATTGTCACATCAGTTTTTATTTCATTTGTTTGTTTGTTTGTTTGTTTGTTTGTTTGTTTTGGAGGGGAGGGTTTGCAGTATTGCATGCAGGAAAACAATAACTCTTGGTTTAGATAAGCAGTCATTGGTGCCTACATTGGATATTTCTGGTTCCTGGAACCGGGCCTCCTGGAGCCGGTTTAACCGGTTTTGTGGGATTTCAGCAGAACAGGAATATCAAGGGAGAACTTGCCCGGGCCTCAGTGTTTGTGTTCCTCAAGGGGAGGACCGACCCAACCGGTTTTCTCTCGGTAAAGAGATGAGAGAGGGAGAGAAAGAGAGAGAAAAAGGAACGGTGGGGAGGTGGGGGGTGAGAGCGAGTGCATGGGGCGTTCTCCTTCACCTCAGTCTCTTCTGTTTCTCTCCTCTCCAGTGCGTGTTCGGTTCCCTCTCTCTGTTTCAAGCCCATTTTGGAGTTCTGAACGGAGAGGCAGAAATCGGGACAGAAGGAGCGCCGCAGCCACAGTTCCCAGGGTGACTGAGGTGAGTTTGGAATTGGCAAAGGTCAAACCTGAAGGCCAGGAAGGAGGAGCTGCTGGCAGGTACTGCAAGGAGTAAACGACTATATAGGGAACTATTTAAAACTCATGCACATGATTGAGGATATAATTTGGAAGTTTGAGAGTTTATGGATGTAATAAGAACTGCTCACTAATATTCTGTATAATACACAGTTTATTTATTTTGTGATAGCGCAGTGTCATTTGAAACATGTTTGGGTTTTTGTTTTTTTATATTGAGAGCATTTCTATTACATCAGATTTTTTTTTCTGTTTGTGATAATAACAATAATAAAAAAAAGGTGTCAATAATTAACCTGGCAACCACATCCTTTTGCCACATGTCTTCCTCTGGTTGTAAACGAGGAAGGAGTTGAAACTTCTGCTCCTTCTCCACAGCTCTGCAGCTGTACCTGTTGCTGACTTGGACACCAGAACTTTCTCCCAAACAAACAGGTTTGGTTTTGCTCAGGGTCCAAACTTTCCCGCTCTGATACGAATCGTTTGGCAGCAACTGTCTGTCTGTCTGTCTGGAAGCAGAGGGAGTGAGGCGTGTTTCCTATCGCGTTATGGGTTTCTTCACAGGTGGGGAGCATCCCGGGAGATGTGTTTGCAAAGAACATTGTAACGTCTCTTTCAACTGACTGGGAAATTTCATGGATTTGGAGATAGAGTCTGAAGCCTAGGGAACTTGAAATTCCTGGTAAGCAGTAATAGATTTGTGTGTGTGTGCGTGGGTGTGTGTGTGTGTGTGCGTGGGTGTGTGTGTGTGTGAGAGACAGAGAGAGAGAGAGAGAGAGAAGGAAGGAGTGTGAATAAGGATCTGTGATAGCAGAGCCAGCTGAGGCAGGCAGGTCTTTTCTTGCTCTGCTGAAGTGATCTGAACAGCCTCTTTCCTGACATATCCTGACATGTCAAGAGACCTGAAACTCCACTGATCAAAATGCTAAATATTAGCACTTGACTAAATTTGGAATATGTTCAGGCACAAGTTTGATGGCAAACTGTGAGTCTGTTTCACACAATGAAGCAAACGTTGGATGAAATGCAGCACGACAGTTCTATTTGTCAAATCTACGCAAGAAGACAGGTTTTTATTTGAAAATAGTACATGGGTTTTGTGGTGTTCAGGCTATTCTAAAAATGTATGGATTTCATACTTGCAGGTGAATGTCGCCCGAGGCGATTTCAGAGGACCAAAATATTGATGAACTTGTCAAATTAAAGCTCTGTCACTTGAAGTATGAAAATTCCCAAAAGCTTAAGTTTTTACCAGCTTTACTCTCAGCAATGGAAACTGAAAACCTCAAAGGTGGGTTACTTAAGGTAATCATTAGTTCTTTGATAACCAAGTTCTTGGAAACTCCAAAAGCATGGGTATCTGTGACAGATAGGTTGATCTAGCGGTGGGTTGCCATTGCTCCCACTTGCAAGAGAAATGACTTGTGGTCTTTTACCAAAGCCAAATGAGAAACTCTAACCACTAAAATATGATGTTGTTCTATTTTTGCTTGCATTTTGTGAAGAAGGAAGTTTTGCTCAGTGACTTCTTCAGATATTGTTGCGTTGCTTCCTTTAGTGGTTCATCTGATGTACAATCAGAGGAAGACAAGTGACAAAAGGATGTGGATGCCAGGTGAATTATTGACACTATTTAAAAGAAAGCATCTCAACATAAAAAATAAAAAAAAAACGCATTTCAAATGCTAGCATGCTATCATTGGTTCATTTGTCGCAGTGGAGTGTGAACGCGAACAGTATCAGTTGAAAATGTTCCAATCTTGGTCCCCATTCAAACTAATGACCACTCACTTTGCCTTTGCCTCTTTGGGCAGAACGCTTCACTCCCTTTCCCGCTGGGGGTGATGAAAGGGCGTGGTGCTGCCTATTGAATGGCAGCCTCATTTGTCTCAGTCTGTCCCAGGGCAGCTGTGACTACAATGTAGCTTACCACCATCGGTGTGTATGAATAGGTCAATAACTGATTGTTGTGTAAAGCTGTTGGGAGTCCTCAGACATGGAAAATGTTCCATACAAGTCCAGCCCATTTTATCACTTACCATCCATGCCCTGGGCATCAAGTCACCAAACGTGCAGCGCAATCCCTAACTGATCATCCCACTCTTCTTCACCTGTGTTTCTGTGGCTTTGCAAGAGTAGAAGTGTTGGTCTAACAGCCCACTCTACTGTCACAGAACCAAACAATATGATAAATATCCTTTTTTTTTTTATCCTATTTTTTTACCTTTTCCAAAGAGAGTTGTGATGGGGCATATTAGTTCCTGGTGACACTGATAAAGAGCTGTTGAGTGTCTAATGATGCTTGTTGGTGAATTTAACACCAACAAGCACTTCAATTCTGAACAAGACAGTTTGATCATCCTTTTCATAACGTCTTCTCCTTCTTGAGGAAGAAGGCTTAAAACAATGAGGAGAAGGCGGGAATGACCTTGGGTTCACACATTTATGTCGTTAGATATGTTGTCAGGGGGGCTATCTCTAAAGCCTGCAACCTCATGTGGGTGCTTGTCTCCTCGATCTCCTGAACCAAACAGAGTTTCAGCTCACTCATAGGACCACTTTCACTATTTCATCTTGGTGAAATTAAAAGATCAGAACGAGACCACACCTTTATTTCTTTACACAGAGCAGGACTAGGTGTCGTTTATGCTTGAAATGCTGTAACATTGGGTCCACAATGCAGACTGATTGTTCAGCATAGTTGTACAATTTTCAATTTGCACAAGAGGTGAGCAAGTGAGAAAGAGAGAGAGAGAAAGAGATTTTCTGCAGTAGCTCGCCCATCCCATATGGTTTATCTCAGGTTAAGAGAAGCCTTTGGTGGGGAGCTGAAACCGGCTTGACCAGTCATGACTTATCTTGCGAGCTGAAAAAGCTGGTAAAAGCTGCTCTCCTGGTGGCAAAGGTAATTGGAGGCTCTGTCCAGCGCACAAGTCATGTTCTTCCCTTTCTGTGTCCCAAGCTATTCAGCATGGAATGCCAGGTTGCTGTCCACTGGGTCCTGAGTAGTGCTGGAAAGTATAACAATCTTTGAGTTATGACCCTTCAGCAAGGGTGGAGGCTATTGCCGTAGCAAGAACTCCCGAACACAGAGGTTGTCTTAACACGCTAGCACGTGAACTAAGAGTAAGGTGAGCTCATTGCAATTTCACTCCATGCAAAATTAAGCCAGTCTTTACATGTAGGCAGGAAAAAATAAGTAGTTAAAGAAATAGTTACCCTTTACTAAGAATTTGCAGCCAGAACACTCATTTTTGAAGCTCTTACTCAGCACAGTACAGACCGGAGACTTTTTCCAATACATAACACTGCACCAAGCAAGCCAGAATGCACAGAGCGAGTCTTTAAAAACAACACACACACAAATACTTTTTTACTTCTGAAGTAGTTTATTCATTCAGTTGCATTTATATGTCCCAACACAGATAATTTAATAATAGGCACTAGAATGAATCTATCATATATTTATAGTCACTTCTTAATGTCCTCCAGAACTAATAAACATTATCATCTTTTAGAAACACCAATCATCAGAAATTCTGCGTCTGGCTCTTTTTCAAAAAAAGTTTTTTTCCACCAAATCCAGTCACTTTCCTATTGCTATTATTGCAGTCTCGTTTAAACAATGCATTGTTCTCGCTTTCTGCATGCTGCTTTTGGCCCCTCCGGAAACGGCCAAAATCCACACTGTCAGTGAACAAACATAAAGTCCCTGCTGCTTGCCTCAGTTCCCATCTTCCTGGGTGTTTACACTCCTGACATGTTTAAGTCTATTTAAAATGAACTGTGTGTGTTGAAATCGATGTGTGTTGAAATCTGGGATGAAGAACAGTAAACAAACTAATAAGCAGCATATTTATATGGCAAAGCACCAAGCTCCAATCATCTTTCAAGACAATGTGAAAAACTGAGTTCAGTGTTGAGTCCATAGCGCGTCTGTAAAATCACAGACTAGAATTTGCCAAAAACGTTGCAGACTTAGCCGCTTCCAAGTAGGCAGGGCTTATCACTCTGTACCCTGTGATTGGCCGGTAGATAACAAGTGCTGGCAACATGACTGAATTATTAATATATATCATGCAGCTCTTTACATCTGATGTCGCCACGACTTACCGTGTGAACAAGCTTATTCACCTGTGATTTAAATTTCATTTCTCGCTGCAGTTGCGAAATTGAGAATTTTTTCTTTTTCCTTCTTTTTCTTTTCAACAATTTGGAAGATTTGCACACATTAGCAATGGAAACACAGTTAGGGACAAGCCAGAACACTGTCCATATAATTTATCATTGATTATGGGGTACATTCAAGGTGTTGTAAAGAAACACTGGGAGCTACAATCAAATCAAAGCACTGACAATAAAAAGAGCCACACCATGGAACCTGTGGAGAAGAATTTCCCATGGTGCTACTCCCACAATCTGATCAAATTGACCCAATTATATATAAATCCACACAGAGTGTAACTCTGAGCTTCTTACTTAGCAGAAACTCTTCTGTTTTACTCACTGAGCTTATATTGTGTGTGTTGTGGAAAGTTTCTTGAATTTATTTGTTCCTGTATGCAAGGAGTGCATACAGGAACAACATTTTCAAATGATAACATACACTTGAAAATACTACCAAATGTATATGGTGTTGTGTCCTTTATGTATTTGAATCACAAAGTGCAAGCTAAAGTAGCACACCTGGCAGGTCCAGTCTAACCAGTTTTCCTAAATATAAAAAAAAGAGAGAAAAAAAAAACGCTTCCTCATGAGAATTTAGGGACTCGTTCTCAGACTCACACAAACAGTCCTCAGGCTATAACGTTCGTGCGTTTAACTGTTCTTGTGAGTGTTTTCACAGGTTTTATTATTTCGTAATAACATCGGATTAAGGGCGTGGCGCAAGCTGGATCTGATTTTATTGTCGCAAAAAAGAAAATCCTGTTTTATTCTATTCTTCTGATGGACAATGATTGAAAAAATAAAAAAGTAAATAAACACCTGCCTTTTCTGTCACACAGTTTAAGTGAAGTTCAACTGTGAATGTTGGAAATAATGGAGAGCTTTAAAGACCTTCTGCAGAAGCTGCAGGAAGCCCATGAAGGAGAAGTGGAAGGTGAGGGCGAAAGATTTATGAACATTGCAAAGATTTTTGCTTTTTTTTATCACTATAAATTCTAATAGTTATTTTTATTTTTCATCAGTTTTGCAGGTGAAAGTAAAAGAGCTGTCCAACAAGAAGGGCTGGTGAGTAGACTCGTGGTTTACGTAGAAATTGAAGAGTGTTCAAATGCGAAGCGTTTTCAGATCAGACAGGGAGGCGGGTGGGCACGCCAGTCCTGCACCTGGCTCCGGGTTCACTGCATGGAAGGAAGAACGCTCATGTTGCAACAAGTCTGTTATTGAGTCACCGAACCTTTGATTCTTCTTAGAACTGAGAGAAAAGGAAAAGGAGATGGGAAGAGTATTCAATATAAGCACAAAATTAGCACTTTTAAGCCATTCAAAAAGTCTAATGAAGATACTAAACATTCTCTCAGTGGAGCTTTATTTATAGGAGCAGGCGGCACATGTCAACAAAACTCAAAGCAGAACATAGAAGCTTTGGTGAGGATACTGCAGGACAAAACTAATTAACCATCAATTTTGTTACTTAAAATGAGATTTAAACTGCAGCTTAAAAGTCTGAGATCTGATCAAAATCACAGTCCTCTGCCAGTAGCTCTGTGTGGCTGCAGAGAAGATAGTTGTTATTGTTATTTTGGAAAAAGTTAATGCTTAGTTAAAGTCCAGGCGGACAAAGTTGGGACAATCAGAAGAGAGTTCTTATCTGACGGTCCGGTAGACTCGGTTTGAACAGCTGGTGCGGTTTGTTTTCACACCGCACTGCGTCAAATGAACCAAACTTTTTGAAAAACCCATTCGCCCCCTCGCCTGTGGGGGAGCTGCACCAAGACTCAGTGGCGAGAACAACACGAAAACCTCCGAAGAAGACACGAACGCAACTTCTTTCTTCACGAATTGTAAACAGAATTGGTGTGTTGTCATTCACTCTTCGACGCTCAGGACGAGTCATTCCTCCCACTACCTTTGGACTCCCTTTGCTTTTGCTGGTTTTACCCATATTGTCCTGCACAATAGTCTCATTCCTGTTTCTGGAGGAGTTTCCGGTCTGCTTGGCATTCACATGTACATTAGAACTGCACCAGAGTTCACTTCAGCAGAACCAAGACCTTGGTTTGAAGGCGGACCAGTTTGATTTCTTTTTTTTTTTTTTGGTTTGACTGTTTGTTGAGATTTTTTTTTCTTCCTCCTGGAAGATGATGGTTCCCCATCTTTGCTTCCAGTTTAAAACAATGTATTGGATAATTTTTAATTAAATGTTATTTCCTTTGATGTTTTCTCTGCTTGATGCCAAAAATTTGATCCTTTTTAAACAGACTAACATCTCTCGCACGGCTACAGATTTTAAGCTTGAACATAGTTGTTTAAGAAATGAGGAACTGCTAGTTGAATCAGTTTGAGTTAAATAATTTGTTCCCAACTAATAGTTAATCACCCTGCAGTAATTATCCAATAGGACATCATTTGCTTAATGAGAACCACTTCTTTGAACCTAATATTTTCCAGGAGGCTCCTAACATTTCCTGATGCATCTTGTTCTCTGACGGGGACAGATAGTGAGAGACCACAAAGGGGAACATGGACATTCCTGTTTTCCTTGAACTGTCTCGCAGCCTGAATAAACCGCAGACATGTCTTGGCATGATATGGAAGAACATTTCCTTTTAAACAGCTTCCTTTGTACTTCTTCTTCTTACATCATTTTAAACATCTCAGAGAAAGTGATAGTGCTTCACTCAGAAGCACATCATCATTTCAACCAAACGCGTACACTCACATCTTAGGAAATTAATAGCAATCAAACTTCTTTTGCTTCGAAATAAATCTCTGGCAAATTGTTTCTATCATTATTATGACGAGAGATGCACCAACTTGATATTATGAACAAATTGTTGCAAATGGAAATAGTTTAGAAAATTCTTGAAAAAGAAGAAAAGCTTTGGTCTGACTTGACTTCAGACAGTGAGAAATAACAGAACATGGGTCTTTTTTTATTCTGCGAGTGTAAAAATCTGATTTCATTTGTAGGTTTATGGAATTTGTTTGCATTACTAAAACCCGACTCTGATTGCTTGATGCCAACAGCGACACAAAGCGGATGGAGGAACTATTCACCAGAAACCAGCAGATGAAAGAGCAGCAGAGATTACTAATGGAGAACATCAAGACTCTAGAAAACAGGTAACACTGAATTGAAACCGGATGTTTTCTATTTTGTAAAGGTACTTGAAGTACCAAAGGCATCCAGGTAGAAATTAAAGAGATGAAATAAAGAAAATTAACGGTGGCTAAAGCTTAGGAAAGTAATAACATGACTTAAGCTAAAGATTTTAGTGTGAAGACTTTCCTTGAGATTAGTAAGATACAAAAAGATGAAAACGGCTTTGTACCTCTTCCGTTGGTCATAGGAGAGTGTGTTGCTTTTAACATGCTAAAACCTACTTCATGTCGTCAGACAGGTTCCATTTCAGAGATTTCTTAGCTCTACCTGTCGTCTTCTTTGTCTTTCCTGCCAGTAGTAACACTCGGTTGTTAATCATGTGACCTGCGACCTTCCATTGCAGTTTTGTGAAACACATTTATTTCAATACCTCATACTAATGCAAAAATGTTTTATTGAAACTCAGGTTTTCTCAAAATTTGCAAAATTCAATGAAGTGAATGTATTTTCCCCTTTCCGATTTGCACAGTTATACAGTCGATGGAAACGCAGCTACAGTTAAGCCATCATTTTTACTGGGACTTGAAATGATCTTGTCACGTAAGATGATGTCGGTTCGGTCGACCCGTTTCCCTTAATAAATAAAACCATCATTTAAAAAGTGAGCAAACTGTTGCTTCAGCTGCTCAGGTTGCCGGGCCTGACAGATTTTTATTTCTTATTTTTATACAAAAATAACTTGCTTGCAATAATAGCTGATTGCCACACAGTCAAGTTTTTCAAGTGTGGAACAAATCTAGCTTTCGCAGAGAGAGCAATATACAAGAGTCTGTTCAAATATATACTGCTCAAAAAAATAAAGGGAACACTCAAATAACACATCCTTGATCTGAATGAATGAAATATTCTCATTGAATACTTTGTAAATGAATTTGATTTCCATTGATGATTTTTGCGTGATTTTGTTGTCAGCACATTCAACTTTGTACAGGACAAAGTATTCAAGGAGAATATTTCATTCATTCAGATCTAGGATGTGTTATTTGAGTGTTCCCTTTATTTTTTTGAGCAGTGTATAAATTCAGAACATAATTGGCATAAAATGAGCACTTGAATTAGCATTTATTTATTTTTGTTCTGCTGTGTTCAGACTGAGAGCCGGTCTGTGTGACAGATGTACCGTAACCCAAGAGGTCGCTAAGCGGAGACAGCAGGAGCACGAAGCCTCACGCATACAGAGCCTCCAGCACATCTCCATCCTTGGTATTCCAGATGTTTTTTCCTTCTATAAGCATCATTAGCTTCCTCTACGAAGCACTTTGTTTTACACATTTTTTCTTGTTGCCTTTATCTAAAAAAAAAAAAAAAACAATTTTTTACTGCAACTTGTTCTTTGGGTTTTAGCTGGAGAAATGACCAACCTTCGGAAAGAGAATCTTAGACTTAAAAGCGACATTGCCAGTTTAAGAGCAGCACTTGAGTGAGTATGTGATGTTTGACTGGAAAGTTTTAAGTTTCCACTTAGTTTAGCTTAGTGTAAGCTATAACTACGACAAGGTTCAGCTTATTTTAGAGCTAGTCCTAAAATCCTCCTAATGTCTAAATTATTTTTTTAATTTGCACTTTTATCCAAATCTACGGTGGCCTTGAGGTGCAAAACACTACAACAGCAGGAATGCAATTCAATTTAATCATGTCTGGGTGTTATAACTAAATGTTCCCAATGAGGACTCAGCTTAACAAAGTCCATTAAACTGACTTTTATCAAAAAGTTTCACTCTTTGCATAATGTTATGTTATGCAAAGAGTATTTTACATCGTCAGTTCATAACAAATGTCCCATATATCAAAGTCAAATTTATTCCAGTTGCAGATCACATTTGATTAAATTCAAATGCACTGAAAATAACTCAATGTTAATTTAAACAAATTCCTCCCAATTCCAGTTATTTTAGTAAAAATTCTATTAAACTTAGTTTTGTTTTTAGCGCACCCTTAAATGTGTCCTTTGTTTCTTCAACACTACCTGTCGGTGTGTGAAAGCAGAGGTTGCAGCGAGCACAACAACAACAACAACAACAACAGCAACTCTGTCGACATCAAACCAAAGTTGTCTCCTGACCTTCTGTCCCCCGGAGCTGTAGCCCTGGTCAGCCCAACCAGCCAGTCCAGAGACCAACCAGCAGACGGCGATGTACTGGTGAAGACTGAGGCAGACCACAGAGGTGAAGGTGAGGCTCACCAGAGAAGAAGGGCTTCTTTTCAGAGAGCAGATTTTGTCATTTGTTCTCTTATATCTTTTTTTATTTTTTTATTTTATTTTACAGAAACTGAATGCAGGCTGCTGAGAGGCACAAACCGAAGTAGTTTTGTAAGTTTTTAAATCGGCTCTCTCTACTCTGCCTTTGTTAAAACCTAAATTAAGTTTCTACAGTTGTCTAATCAGCATGATTACAACTTCCATTTGTATTACTGCATTGGACGAGTGAGCTAATAGTTAGGCCACACATGAGCAAAGGTGTTAAACTGCGACATTTTTTCCATTTCCAGCTGCTGCATTACAAATTACACAGCTCTGTGTCAAATGAACCAAACCCTTTCAGCATCCTGTTCCCCAACCTCAGTTTTTAGGTGGACTGGAATTCGATTACGCATTCACACATATGAACAAGACCTTCCAACCAACTAGAGTTAAATTAAAGCAGATGAAACAGGGCTGATGTGAATGCACCCCAGGTTCTAAAAACGATAGCTATTTCCTTTGAGATAGGACTGTATTTCTTTTAGTCAAAGAAATCAGGCAGGAACCTTGAAATGTATTGTAATCCAGTCCTTTTTTCTCACACAGGAAGTATACAAGCCTCAGCCAACTTCAGCACCATCATCCTGGAAGACAGAACGCAGACTAAACCGAAGTGGAGAGAATAGGTAAAAACTTTATATGTGGGTTTATGCATAAACATCTTCAAAAGAGACAAAGGATTTTTTTAAAGAAGCCAAAATGCTTTGATCCCTGGAAGCCACATGAGTTTTTATGAACTCATATAGACACATAGTAACATTTACGGGGAGGAGTGCTGCCATTCCCAAATCCTGGTTTTGACAAGAACTAATGAATATAATCGTAGAAAGAATTTAACTGACCAAACATCTCAATTTTGATCCAGTCTGTCATTGACTGGCTGGACATTTTGAGACACCAAAGTTTTTATTAATGGTTGTATTTTATTAGCAGGTGTCATCTGCATAAAGTGAGATAAAGCATACGCTGAAGTAGCTGTACAATATGAAAGACAAAAAAATATATGTATATTCTCAGACAGAGAAAATATAGTCCTTCCTACGTCAAGGCAAATTACATTTACGTTATTATTTTAATGACTTCAAATAGGCAGCAATGGAGAGAGTCATTTTTCAGTAGAGAGCAAAGACTACATCGACTGGACATGACGGGTGACACCTGGGACCTTGGAGACTTTACCTCAGTTTTGTTTTGGTTCTTTTTTGTCCTGGTTTTCCCATTTTGTTAAAAGAAAAATAAGATCACATTCCTTCCTAATATATAACTAACTTCTGTTCGTCATTTCCTCAAAGCATTGAAGCACTTGATCAGCATTCCTCCATCCATACCCCACTGCTTCGGAAGAAGTCCTCCTCCTCACCGAGTGGAGAGGTGAGACCAAGCAGACCTGTGATCCACGCGCCCATCCCCTGCCATCCCAAACCAATCAAGAGTGGCCCCGTCTCTCTGCCCTGGCCTCTATCTGAAGGTCCAAACTGGGGTCCCCTGGCAGCTGTGGGAGCCAACCCGGCTCTGCAGAACCCTTCCAACAGGCTTCATTTGACACGTCTTTCCAGCTTGATCCCACCAATCTCACAAGCCACCACCAGAAGGCATGGTTTTGGTTCTCCGTGGCAGAGCCAAAAGCAGAGCACTCCTCCGCCCCCTAAAGAACCAACAGTGGTGTTCACATTCAGGAGGATGCCAGAGAACATAGAGAATGAAACTAAGCCTGTGGAGAAAAGAGAAAGCCCACCTTTCAAGACTCAGAAAGTCTCTGGAGAAGAACTTCAAGAGAGCTCTGATGGGCCTCTGGACCTTTCCGATCGAGCGAAGACTAAACCTAACCAACCTGGAAATGATGACAGTCCCATCGGCCTGCAAAGCGAAGGAGACGTACAGAGGAGCCCTGACAGAAATGTGAATGCAGCCATACCTGTGTCATCACCTTCACTCATTTCCCTCCCTTCTTCCTCCTCCTCAACACCCATCAAGCAAGAACAAGAGTTGATCAGTGATCATAACCATGAGGTATTTTCAAACTTCTTCACACTAAAATTTAAATGAATTTTTTTTTACCATGGTGAACAAAAGATATAATGATGATATTATTGCCGCAGGTTAACGATCAGGACAAAAGAGAAGAAGCAAATGATAAAATGGAGCAAAGCAATGGAAAGAAAGTTCCTGTCCTCACTCTGTCATTACGTCCAGGTAAAGATTACGAAAATGTCTGCAACTCTGTCTGCTTGCTGACTGACAAATCTTATCCCTTAATCATGTTGAGTTGGAAATGTGGGATGGCAGTATTCAGTAAATCGACTGAAATAGTTTTTCCAAAAATAGCTGGAAGTAGCACACCTACCTCAGACTCATAACCAGCGGCATTTACAGAAGTTGGGAATAGCTAGCTTAGAAATCAAGCCTTTCCCCTTTCCTTCGGGCAAATTGACAGATTTAAAAGTGAACAAAAGACTAGATGCTAATCAGTTCTCTCCCTGCTTCTTCACAAGCTAAAATTAAAACTACAATGCTCCTAGTGATGCTTGTAACCGGCATTATGGAGAAGTATTCTTGTTACATTATGCTGAAGGTGGATTGTTGGAAAGAGTGGAAGCTTCTTAAAGAGACGGAGACCATTTTCCAGGCATCAGATACAGCAACGTCCTGAGAAGTCATTTTTGATACAGTATTTTCAAAATATATAAAGTAACCATTACACCCCTGATACATATTTTTTTCTTTGAGATGTTTGGAGTTTTTGATGCATAAAATGTTTTGAACTGGCACTGCTCTGATTACATGTTAGCTGGACCCCCTAAGAGTTTCTTTTTGATTGGTTAAATTGAAACCACTCTGAATGTCAGATGACTTAACTCAACCCCATTATAAAGGAGCTGTAAATCTATGCCAGAGGTTTTTTTTTGTTTTGTTTTGTTTTGTTTTTTTTATTTTTTTTACTTTCCTCCTCTTGCTAAGCTTGACAAACTAGCTTTGAATTTAGCCTGTACAGATGAGAACGGAAGACTCTGTCTTGAAAATCAAGTTCTGGGAAAGAGAGCTATTCACTGAATGTGTCAGGTTCTCCATTCAGCCTTGGTTCATTAAAAAAGAAAACATCCTGGCTTCATTGACTGCATTCCGTTAATATCTCATAAATACCTGTTATGAGAAAACATCAACCTGAAACCAGACATTTACATTGAAAAAGTTTTGAAATGTATTTTTTCCTCATTGTCTGACATGAAAATTGGCTAAAAATGTCATCATAGTTTATAAAGCAAAGGGTGTGGAATTGATAAATGAGGAAAAATGACTTTCACGTTAATGCTCTTTTTAACTGTTGTACTGCACTGGATGCTGATGTCATCGCTCACTGCCCACATTTCTAAAGAAGTATTTCAGCTCTTCCTGAAATACTTGAAAGCTGAATGGGTATCACCAAACTTATGGTTGAATAATCTAAAAACGGAATATAAACAATAAATATATTTATTGTTGTGCTCATATGTCTTTTTATGCAATAATTTACCTGCAAAAAGAGCTGCTTTAGCATATAATTTCAGAATATGGTTTTCAATTAAAATGCGATTCATTGTTAGTAATTAATTGCAGACCCTTCAATTAACTCGCTTCAAACTTTTCAATAAAGCTCCACCACTACTAATAATAAATTAAATATAATATCAATATCATTATTGACACACAGCGCATTTAATAAGCTTGCTTATATGTCTGCAGTTTGTGTAGTTTTTGTTGTCACAACATTTTCCCAGCATGGCCTCTAAGTGTCGCCATGGAGCCAATAACTGTACAAACGTGTAAAGCAGCCAGAGAGCCTCACAGTGTTGAAACGTCTGAACTGTTATGTCTGGTTTTGTGCTCAAATATGTTTTTTTGAAGATATTAGTCTTTTGCCTTCTGTGTCTCTCAGGACAACAACTTTCTATGAACTATGTGCAGCTCGGTGTTGAACAGGACTGCTGTCCTATTTTAAGCCTCACAGGGCATAATCTAAATAATTGCTTTTGCGTGTGTTCTTTGTCAAAATTAAAAAACAGGAGCAACAGGAGTACCGGTTGCTCCTGTTTGTTTCTCATCCAGCGTGAGCACAGGTTCAGTCTGACATATAGTTAATAGATCTAGTATTCATTCCCTTTTTTGTCCTTCATATAACCATTCCACCAGAACTCACCAAACCGTAACAGCTCTACCTCAGGGTATGTTGCGCAAGTGGCTTAACAGGTTATTATGGAAATGTGTCACATGCTGATGTAGATAAGTAAGTTTGATTGTGACAAATGCCTGTCAAGGCAAGAATTGTACAAGAGTAAAGCGATGGCTTCTTCTGGAGTTCAGTGTTGATGTTCTACGCACTGAAGCAAAGGAAAGCAGACGCATTCCTTTAGCTGAACAGTTAGCAGTGGAAAAACATGTTATGTGCTCCAGTGGTTCACTTGTGCTCATTTTTTCATAGCACTGGTAAGGCTAGAGACCCTCACATCTGCGCTACAGAAGCAAGAGTTGAAGTCGTCAAACGGCAAGGTAACTCAAACCGAGACACCGAGCTGATTGTGTTGCTGAACGTCTAAATCTAAAGCTGTGTCTTTATTTCTGCCTTCAGCAAAAGTGTCCTTCTATTGCGAGCCCCTGTGCTTCCTCTGCATCGCCACAGTCCTCGTCTTCAGCAAATGAGGCAGACAGCAGCCTGGACGAGCAGGAAGACAAGAGTGGGTCGGGTCAGGAGAGCAAGGCAGGCCCCAGGAGGAAGAGACTTCGCATAGAGACCGAACCTAGCAAAGACTCAGACACAAACAGTGAGTAGTGGGTTTATTTTTAGTCCCTGAATGTTAGACACACTGAATGTGGGTATTTCAGTGTAACAGAACTGATAAGAAGGAAGCGCCAGAATAATAATATATATATAAAAAAAAAAAAAGCTCACTGAGTTGGAACCAAGTATTCTGGCACAGTTTGATTACAGTCCTACGGAGCCCCCAGGGGATATAGGGGGAAATTTTCTTTTACATTCCCTCAGAACTTTTGTCTGTGTATTTGTACTTTTACTTTCGTACATTGTTTGAGTACTTTCTCCGCCACTGGGCATGTACATGTTGCAGGGGCAGTGTTGTTTAAAATCAACATTTTTGAGCTTTACATAATGTCATGATCAAAAACATACCAGGATCTTTGCCTTGATTCTTTCATGCGTGTTTGAGAAATCCTCTAATCTCCATGGCGATCATTCAGCTATGCAAAATGCCTGGTTTGACCTCGCACCACCTTTCAGCCATAGCTCCTCTTCGTTTGCAAGCTTCTGCCTCACAGAGCAGCCCTGCCTTGCAACTGCCCCACTCAGTTCCTTCAGACTAGCCAGCAGCAATTAGCAAATATCAGAACATATTCTGAGCTCATTATATGATCTACTTCTCAGTGCAACACCAGTAAAAATGTTGTTAGAGGGTTGATAGAGGACTGATGTTATGATGACTTCCTGAGTTTCAGAAATAGCAGGAGTTTTTAAAGAGACGTTAAACTTGAATTTATTTTAAGGCATATTGGATGTTCATATAATTTTTTATTCACTGTAAAAAAAAAAAAACAAGTAACATAAAGCATAATAAAGCATACTTTATTATGCTTTAAAATGACATTATGTGCATGGTGAAAATATAGTATTGTAAACATTTCTTGCTGCATGTCTTTTAACTCTTAACTTGATATGTTCCACTTGTGATGAATAAACGATGTCACTCTCTGCGCTGAATCCATACATGCGACATGTCAGGTGTTGACTGACATGTCGCATGTATGGAACAACGCTGTGACCAAAGTCTGCTACAGTATATAGTGATATGACATTCATGAACAATCCGATTCTTCTGGACGGATCTTTATTAAGACCAATAGGACTTAGCTTTAGAATAAAGCTCTAAACCTGTCATAGGTTTAACAGAAAAACCTTATAAAAACCTTGCATTATAGCAGAAAGCACAGAAAGCTCTTTGACTGTGAAAAAGTAAAGGTAATATTATTATTATTATCTGGGTTGTGCTTGCTTCTGTTGAAGCAGTACGAATGTACCGTAAATACTTCACCTCTAAAGTACTATCCTTGTAACTGTATGTTCAATAGCAGCAGGAATCTGATGCCGGAGCATTATTTACTGAAAGTCAGATGAGGTGGTGCAAAATATGAAATCATAAACTTTACTGGGGTTTTTTTATTTGTTTTTCATCACATCTAATGTCTCAGATCATCCAGCTGAGCTTAGCATAAGACAAAAAGTAACTTTGTGTAACTTTGCAAGAAGTCATCAAACATTGGCAGCAAGGTCCAACTTTGCAATCGACTGCAGGACAAAATCTAAAGCACTGCAGGCCTCTCCTATAACAGTTACAGTCAGTGTTCATGATTCGACAACAAGAAAGAGACGTGGCAACGACTGTATCTGTGGGAGGGATCCTACGGCCAAAACCCGACAAATCGAAAATAACGCAATAGCAAGTTTCACATTTACAAACAGACATATCAGTGATTTTAGCTCCATCGAGATGAATACCAAAAATATGTCAGCTGAAAACGTGGCATTCAGCAGTCTGGTTGAGGCGTCTCTGTGTCCTTTGTCAGTTCTTTGCTCTACCTTTCTCCCCCTTTTTCTTAAAGAAACAACTCTCAGGTCCTGTTCGTCTGCTGGGGAGACTGTTGTAGGCCGGACACTTCTCCTTTTGTCCTCTAATTGTCCACTTTCAGCACTTTTTAAACACACCATGCACAATATGCTTGTCATAGGTACTGGACAAAAACTATGTTATAAGAGAAACCAAGGAGCTTCAGGAAGCCTGCAGAAAGTTGAATTCTATTTTGAGATACTGCACAAAAAAAAAAAAATGAACTGTTCAGAGGGAAAATATGCATTATGATTTTTTTTTAAATCACCGTGAAGCATTGTTTCCTCTTATTACGTCAAATGTCTATAACCAGACAGTTGATAGTTTATTTTAAAAGTGACACCACAAATGTGCGTTAGCAGCAAAATAAAGAAGAGCAAAGTTAGTTTGTTCCATGCTACAAAAATAAACTGCATGTGAGTGTGTCCTGATTAACGTGTCGCATTGTCTTTAAATGTGGAGATAAGATCTGCAGTGCTTCAGAGGTTTAATGTGGTGCAGTTCTGCAGAGAAGGCTATGCACTCTCACAATGACAGCTCTCTGCTCTGCGCTTCGTCGTTTAGTTTAGTTTAGTTTAGTTTAGTTTAGTTTAGTTTAGTTTAGTTTAGTTTAGTTTAGTTTAGTTTAGTTTAGTCAGCCCTTCTGCAACACTGTGCTTGAGATTGTTGAAAACTAAAATGACTGATTTTGTGGCATATTGTGGTCACAGTTGCAGTTGTTTTATGCTTTATCTTTGCATTAATCTCTTCTTGTGAAAAAGCTTTGTAGAACTTTCCCTACAAAGACGGGATCTTAACATGACTAATATGTAAGTGTAATATCAACAAATCCTACTGAATATCTCAAAATGGTTTTTGCAAAAAAAATTTAAAAAATGTAAAAAGTCAAATGTTATCACTTAGCTTTACACTTTCAGGTTCGGTTGTCAAGAGACATTGTGAAGCAGGAAGTAGGACCATTAGGAGGCTAAGCTGATTGGTCAGAATTTGGCCGAGTTTCAGTGGTTGGTGGGATTTGTGGAAAAGACAAGCCCTAATGATTGCCACAAGAAATTCAAGGATTTCTCAAAGATGAATTAATTAATTGAAACAACATTTTGTGTTTTGTGAGGGAGTAACATTATAATGTGATATAAACCTAAAAAAAGAAATAAATAAAAATAAGTAAATTTAAAAAAAAGAGTAGATTTTTGCATATTAGGTCCCCTTAAAGAAATTCTAAACGTCCAATCCTTGGTAGTAAGGTGTAAATGACAAATTGGTTAGTTAGAGTGTTTTGTGGGAATTATACAGAACCAGACTGCCCTTTATAACAAAATCAGAAGCTAATAAGAATATTTAATTTAAGCTAAATCTTTTACATTTTAACACAGACATCCTGGAATCCATACTTTTGAGTTTAGTAAGCTTGGAAAGAACAGATGTTGTTTCTCTCTTTGGTTAGCTATTCCTAATCATACCCATCTTAACAAGGATTTTTCTCAGGGTTTTTTTGTCCATCTACAATCATTTAAAATTCCTTTCTGTTGTTCACAGACATGCACCAGGATAGAAGATTCAAGATCACAGTGAGAACCGAGGAGAGGAGCCCCAGTTAGAGAAATCACACCTGGACGCTCATACTGATGACCAATTTCCTCCCACATGGAGGCAGCATGGCGAAATGCAAACCCAGCACCGACTTCATCAAACATCCTGTATGCTCTGCCGCGGAAAGGAACGGCTCATTTGCATATTGTTTTATTTCATAAGCGTGACGCTAAACCAGCTTCCACTCCCTTTTAGATCAGTTTGTGTGTGTGTGTGTGTAGGTGTGTAGGTGTGTGTGTGTGTGTGTGTGTGTGTGTGCAGAACGTGATCAAAAAATCACATGTGCAACCAAATATACACCTTCATATACATGTAGAGGTTGTAACTTTGCAAATACAGGTTGCACCGATATGGTACAGCTTCATATTTGTCACCTACAGAAAATAACAGTAATCTGTGGGTTTGTCAGCAGAAGTGAAAGACATTAGTCAGCTGATTAGGATTATGGCAGGTTATTATTATATTGTGTGTGCGCCTGTCTCTCTCTTTCTGGATGTTCCTTTTTATCCTCTGAACATGCTGCTAAACCAACAGCAGTGTCATCTCGCAACATGTTGCGTCATAGCGAATGCATTGTAGCTCGTCGTCGACGCAAAAACCGAGCGGCTCGGATTCTGGGATGAGAACTAATCCTCGACTCCAGCAGCTTTCCAGAGTTTCAACTCTGTCACTCAACCAGCATGTGGAAAAAAGTTCTTTGTTCCCAGCAGATTTCTTCTGGTTTTGCTGTTATCAAATCTTTTATACCAAAAGACCAAACACTGCATTTACAAAGGAGTTGTCAAATGATGACTTCATTCATGGCCTTACGTGAAACATAATTTCTACCACTGTTAAAGTCTTGACTGTCCTGTGATGGATCAGGGTTTTTTTGTTTGTTCTTTTTTTTCTTTTTGCTTCAGTTTTACTGTAGAATTAAGAAATCACTTAAACAGCTCGTCTCACATGATCTGACAAACGAGCAGATCATGTCCAGACCGACAGAAGTGAATTAGTGTCATGAGTTGTATCGTGTTAAATATGTGGTCGGAATAAAAACGGAGCAGTTTTCTTTTATGACGATGACTGTTTTGCCTCTTTTATGCTTTGTGATAATAAATGTACATCTTTCGAGCGACTAGAAACCGTCCTGCAGCAAAAGTGTACACAATAACACAATAATGAAAATAAAGAAAATAAATAAATAACAAAATAATAACTTATTATCAATCATATTTGGTTTCTAAATGTCACTATTTTGACCTCTGAATCAATCGGGGGTTTTTTTTATCAGGTCTATAAAAAAAAAAGGCCTGATGAATGAGATCACTCAACTTTTTACCCCATCCAATGCACTGAACCTTAAACAAGAGGAAATAACTCCCTATGCCGTGGTAAAAGCAAACTTTAAATGTTCATACTTAAATTACATAACAATTTAAGTTATTTAAACGAGTGTGCAAGCAGTCCACCATCTGCTTGGGAAGAGGCCATATTTATTCCTGTTTCTGAGTTCAGGGACAAAACCAGCATACAGAACATGAAACAGCACATTTCATGTTCTGCGGTGGCTGCTTATTCCTATTATAATCCATGTAGAGCAGTTTCTGGCTGGTTGTTTTACAGTTAACCCACTAGTGTGACTGAAACCGACTGCTGTTCTGTCAGGAAACTCTCAGCTGCAGGGCGGAGAAACGAGATGCAGTCTGGCTTTGACAGTCACACATTTTGCAACACATGGCAGCTTGTTTTTACAAAAATGTCACTGTGTGACCAGCCAATGGTGAACTTCACTGCACAAGGGAAAGAGTGAGTTATTCCATTTCAATAATGGTGCCAACTCTGTTACTTCTGCTTTTCAATTGTTCAGACATGATCATAAAACGGAAACATCCTCCTGCTGAAAGCTTCTGTCGCTTCTTTGTGAGGCCTTGAAAAATGTCTGAATCAAAGTACATTTCAGCCTCTCCACTTCTTCTTTTCCCTTTCTGCCAGACACTGACAGAATTATCTTGTGTTAAGTCCAAAATAAGCAGGCCAAACAAGCGAAGTGACAGGCGTAACCTGTTGGTAATTAAACCATTGGGGTTGCTTTCCCGGCATTGATCGCCACTTGGCTATTTTTACAGCAAACCCCTCCCTAATGTTTTTTTTTTTTTAGAAAAAAAAACATGTCAAAAAAAAAAAGAGAAAGGCATGTTCCTCTTCCTCTTTTTAATTTTCAGAATGCACATATTTTGCAAGCATTGAGTTTCCATCCACAGCTTTGGTGGCTTGTGTTAATGTGGGTGGAAGAGGAGACGAAAACTTCGCTGTGGCGGAAGAATGTCAATTTGTTGATTTCATTCCGAATTTGAAGAATATATTTTGTCAGTACACAAAATAGGCCAAAATATGCACTGCATAGGTTATTTTTTACAGTTGGAGATGCTGTCAGTGAGTTTCTATTCATTACTATAGTAATTATTTTAAAGTTCTGTGGCCTAAATACTCCTTGACTAACCAATCAACAACCACAAAAATCATTATAGCAATCTATAGTTTTTGGTTTGTTGTTTTTACCTTTTATATGTGTATATTGGACAAAAAAGTTGAATTGTTGTTCAGAGTAATTTAATCACTTCACTAAGATATACATTTTCTCTTTTTTGGCTTTTTTTTTTCTTTTTTACTTTGATAGTTTATCTATCAAAGTAAAACTGTGTTTTTGTTTTTGTAAAACTGCTTTAAAAATCCACGAAAAGTGAAGTTTGAATGTGGAGCATTTACATCAAATTTTATAATTGAAAGTTGACCTTTATATATACACATTCACAGACCCCCCTAACACACAATCCCTCTGTACTGGAGGGAAAAGTATCTTATTCCAAGAAGAACAACAGACTCCGTGGCTAAAAAGGTCAAGGACGACAGTAAACAGAAACATTTTAACCACAGAGAGCTTGTTGGGCAGCAGAGTGGTGCTTTTGAAGTTTATCTCTATGGTCAGCAGGTTATAAACCAATGCTCAAAGTGATCAATACTGTCATGCAATACAGTGAAGAGGTGATGACGATGATGTTGAGGACCCGGGTTGGAATGAAAGATATTATCACTGATCATTGATTAAAAATACAAATCCAAAGTCCAGGCCGAAAGCTCAAATTCTGGAAGCGACTGGTTACATAAATAACTGGGAGCGGCCTTGACAGGAGACACAATGAGACGACAAGACGGATAAAACGAGGACCCAACAAGGAACACGGGTTGGTTTAAACACACAGGGAGACAATCAGGAGAAACAAGGAACAGGCCTTACTGATCAATGGGACGGCACAGAGACTCCAGAAAACTAAATAAACACACAGAAACAACCAAATCCTTACAAATACTCTGTGTGCTGTTAATAGCAACAACAATTATTAGTAATTGAGCCGAGTCTTTGATTAAGAGCCTCTACATGTTTCCTGGTTGCTCTGATGAAATTTCACCACATTTTCATAGCAGGAAGTGATGGATGGAAATTTCAATTACTTCAAAGTGGAAAAAAATGTGGGCTTCCCTGTCCTCATGTAAAAGAAAACCCCGTCTAAATGAAGATTAATAGTCTTTTTTTTTTTTTTTGACATTTTTTAACATGCCTTCGAACAAGATTCAGACTAAAACTAAAGTATTCACACCCCGGTAGCTTTTCTCATTTTGTCATGCTACATTCACAGAGTTGTGGGTTCAGAGTTATTGAATAAAAAGAAAATGTGAAATGTGACAAAAAAAATATAACAATTTTCAGAAATAAAATGTATTTTGACACAAACCTTTTATTTAACCTGTGGAAATGATTCAAGCCTGAGCAACATACAAATAAATGCCAAGTTTTAATTCATGTAAGTCCTTCAACAGAGAGTGTACAGAGGTCAGAACACCTTCGGTACCACATTAAATGTTTCTATATATTAAATGTTTGTACAAGTTAGTACAAAGAAAAGACAATGTCCTAAATTAAGAAAGAGTGAAACATTTGGAAAAAGGTTCCGAGTTCTCCAGTTCTTTTTCTAAACAAGGCCGACAATCCAAGTGCTGAACAGTTCATCTGTGTCTGGGCCATTTATCATTCTTTGGTTTGGTAGAATTGTTAAATATTAAAGGCTCTTTTCCACCAACCGGTTGGTGCATCTTGGTTCTACTCCAGGTATAGAGCTATGAGTGCAGCAGCTGCTGTGGTCAACTCTGATGATATATATATATATATATATATATATATATATATATATATATATATATATATATATATATATATATATATATATATATATATATATATATATATATATATATATATATATATATATATATATATATATATATATATATATATATAATTCCCTGCAGCACCTTCCATTTTTAGAGAGAGGAGGCTTTTGGCAACTATTAGCAAGAAACACTCCTTCTATTCCATGCCAATTGTCAGAATTAGTCACATTTAGTCCAAACAGATGTTTGTTTGTTTTTTTCACATCAGCCTGAACTTGTGTCACTCTTTGACCACTTGTTCCTTGAACGAGGAAGTGAGACGTTTAAGGTCAATTAAGTCTCAAGAGCCAATGGGAAAAATCCCACTTGTAACTTAAAAATAATAATCCACATGACACGGAAATCCAACAGGATCAAAGGATTAGGCAATGGGCTGGGATTATGTAAAATATAAACAGAATGCAGGCACAGGGGTTCAGGACATTGCGACTCTTTGTCCGAGGAAGAATCAGATCCGGCGCACGCAAACTCCTTGTGTTTCCTTGTGAATCGTCCAATAGGTCCAGCACTGCTGCGGGTCGCTTCTTATGTAATTATTAAAATAACCCTGGCTCTGTTAGTCTGATAAAAGAGGAAGCAATTTCACCCTGAGGTTAGATTGTACAATGAACAGAACGTCTCTGCGTGAGCTCAGGATGTGTTTTAATTCCCAGCATTAGTTCCCTGGTTCTTTACTCCTGTCTGTCCCATTCTCGCCCCGCTTTCGGAGACAACGTTGCTTCTAATCCTGATTCTTGATTAAGGATTACATCTCGTGTCTGTTTGTCAACGCCCGAGCCCTCCATCCCCCTTCGCCCCCCCCCCCCCTCTCACCCTTGTTTCTGCCTGGCCTCCCTCGGCATGATAGCTGTCAAACTATCATTTGAATACCTGTTAGAGCTTCCCTGCACACCATGCAAATGCGCCTCTCACATCTGTGAAGCCATTCAGGTGTGCGTCCTTCCAGCGAACCTCCCAACTCAAAGTGCGTCTGAAATAAATCCCGAAACGGGGCAGAAACTGCGTTCGGTTTTCACGGATTTGTCCTCTTTTAGTAGACTACCGGGGTAACGGAGAAAAACTGCTCCCCCCCCCCAGACTCCCCCTCACAAAAAAAAAAAGAAGAAGAAGAAGAAAAAGAAGGAAGCCTCAGCTGTGGTGTGTTCAGCCAGTGAAACCAAGAGCAGGGGCTGACGTGTTGCTTGTTCCTCTTCACAGCAGCTCGGATACGCACAGCTCAAACTTCCTCCTTCAAGTCCAGTGTGCCGCCGCTCCGCCGCCCCGTTCACATCTGCAGCGCCGACCCCGCGAGCGGGTTCGGGAGAAATGGACGCCGCGCGCGAGGAATGAAGAACCTTCTCGACGGCCGTCATCGTCTGAGCCCAGAAGATCCCCGCCGAGCGCAGAGACAGACAGACAGCCCGCGTTTCCAAGAGACTCTTTAAAAGCAGGTAAGAGCTCTGCTGGGCTTTGCTTGTGTGTGAGGGGGGAAAAAAAGAGGAAGCTAAAGCGACTGCAGAGTGGAAGATTTAAACTATCGGCGAAAATATTATCATTATATTGGAATATAATGTCCTGTTGATAAGAAGAACTTTTTTTCTTTTTTTCTCTTTTTTTTTCTTCTTTTTTTTAACTGAGAGGACTCTGAATCCCAAAAGAGGAACTCTAAGGTCCAGAAGTCGCTGCATACAAATGAGATGTAAACTTTTATGATCTGATAGGGCAGGTGACAGCTCCAAGTCCTGATCATTTCCCCACATTTATGAACTCAATAACGGGACGGAGAGGGGAGGAGCGGGGGGGGAGGGGGGGGCACAGGTGAGGGGCTCTCAATTCATTTCCAGCATCTGTGCTCAGCTGCGTGAGCCGCTTATTTTTAGACACAGACTAAACTAGAAACCACTCCAGTTTCACTTCTGTGTTCTCACCAGCCGTCTTTATTTCACTTTGCCTCTTTGCATGTTCGGTTCAGTTCAGATGCCTTTCTACATAACTTAGAAAGTCTAAGTAAGTTACAGAGTCGCAGAAGTGCCAGAGTTACATCATGATTGTGACTAAGGTGTTGCAATAATGCAGCTGGGACTTTGAGCCGGTGTGTTTCCCCCAATGTCTTAAACCAAAAAGCAAAAAAAAAAAAAAGTTCAAATGATGCAACTATACATAGTGCAGAAATCACTATTTTCAAGTGTTAAATAAAACAGAGTAGGCATACTGTGGGCTAATGAGCCACATACTTCTTATCTGAAAAGAAGAACCGAAGCTAGTAAAACGTCTGGGTCAGCTGGACTGGATGTCTTTTATGGCATGAGCTGGTTTAACTCTTCTTAGTGTACCAAGGATTTTAAAACTGACCATAAAGCACTCAAATATTTCCTCCTGCGATTTTTTCTGAGGTTTAAAGTGACTTTGATAAGATGCCGTAGACTAGAGCGTTGTGAGACTTTTCTCCGAACATAAAACATGAGGTATTAACGGGCCTAAAACTCTAATACAATATCAATTATTCAAGTTTCTGTTTAAAACCTGTTTATGTATGACATATTAGTTTTGAGTGATCATGAAGGGAAAAGAAGCAGCTTGGTCTGAGTTTGACGTGGGTCACTTTCCATATCCAAGGCATCGTGAGGTTGACAACTTTTGTCCTTTTAATGAAACTTTAATCCAGGGTGATCAAAGTTTTGAGTTTGTGTGCTGCAGTGTCACTGGTTCGCTGTGCACTGCAGGTCAGCTGACTGAAAGAAGGTTGCCGTACTTTCATCTCACTTACAAGACACGTCAAATTGTATGTTTGGAAATATTTCAAAAGCTTTGCATTGCATAGAATGTGAAGTTGTGCCAACCGTTACTTGGTGTTTGAAACTACACTTTCAGCAAGTTATAAGTTCAGTGGATCTGAGCAGAGGGCCTAATTAACTAGCGAACCAGCTGACGTAGCTTGTTACGTTTTTGTTGCTCTACAAAGAGCAAAGCAAAGAAACATTTGAAAACTACCAAACTACTAATTTTTTTTCTGCATTTACAGTTACGTCTGTTTTCAAAAAAATAGGAAAATAATAGTAAATATACATTATAGGTAATATTATTGAAACTGTAATAATCCATCCACCCGTTGTCAATACGTACTTCTTCAGAGGTTACATGGGAGATGGTGAATAACTGTAATAATCAATATGTTTATAATATTAACAAATCTCATAGAAGCCAATGTTGCCAGATTGGGAAATTGGGTTGGATTGCTCTTCTAAATCATCCCTTAAATGCCACCTTTACAGAAGCATTTTATGGTTTAGATAGTTTACGTGTTGGGTCATAAAAATTCTGAAATGGCAAAGAGACATTTTCCATGCACTTCCTCCAAAATAAAACGCCTGACACTTGCGCTCTAAAAGAAGCATTCCGGGTCGGCTTAGATTATGTCATACATTATATCTACTTTTTTTAACATTAGAACGTTGGGGGCGGTGGGGGGATTCTTTCTCTGACATATTTACATTTGTCCACTGTGCTGCCAGGAAATTATTTAGGTATTTCTATAAACAGGGTTATTTTATATGACAGTGCATGTACGATTTTAATTTCAACTAATGGTTTCATTTATATGCCCTGTGATGGGCTGCCAGCCTATGCAGGGTGTAGCCAGTCTCTCGCCCAGTGACGGCTGGAGAGATAGGCACCAAAACCGCTCACAACACTGCAAGAATAGGCTTGTATAGATAATGGATAGGCAGATAGTACTTAATTTCTTGATTACATTCAGTAAAAATAAAAAATAAAAATACTGCTCTTGTAAATACTTTTAATTATTTATATATTCTGCTGGCAATATTGTGGCACAACATGGGATGGTTTTCTTGAGAATCCTCATGTAAAACTACTTCTGTTGAAGATAAAAAGTTTTAAAAATAAATAACTAACTCGATACTGCAGTTCTGCATGAAAGTAAGCAAAAGTATAAATATCAAGGAAGGCATTCGTGTATTGACCATCAGGTCTGTACATGAGGACACATGAATGGCATTTTTATTTCAGGTGGCCCACTATGATTGGTCAGACATGGTCTTTTGCAAATAATCTTCATAAATATGTGTGAAAAAAAAATTAGGAGAAGTTGCTTAACTTTTCTGAAATTAAAATGATGCAACCTGTTCAAACTCAAGCTTAGAAAGCAGATTTTTCCTAAACTAATTGTAAGAGATGGTATTGGACGTGCCAAAAATGACCCAATGAAATGGTTGCGGGGTCTTCACTTAGTCATTATCAAAAACAAAGACCTCAAGGAAAAATGCCTGGTTTACCCGATTACCACTCCAGCCCTGTTTGCCCTGATCGCTTCATGAGACACGAGTTTCTGATTGAAAAAAGTTAAAGAGGCAGCACCAGCTATTGACACTCTGGGGAGTTGAGAATGTGAGAAAACCCCAGGAGATACAGAATCTGAGAAAAAAAAAAGTCTCTTCCTGTTGATAAGAGACTAGCTAAAGAAGACTTCCTTTCTGGTTCAGTTCATGGCAGGTGATGTTGTTGTTGCCTGGGGCAGTTCCACGCAGGTACAAGCTGGCGCCTCATTACAGCTCCAAAACATGTCCATCTGGGCTGAACATCTCCTCTCAAAGCAGGACGCACGCATGAATTATTCCTATCAGCTGTCTCCTGAGAGAGTTTTTGCTTCAGTGTCCTGCTGCAGCATCATCGGTTGATGCTGCAGCAACCGGTTTGAGGGCCGGTCTGTCAAAAGGAGATACTAAGTCCTTCTTGTTACGGCGAACTTGAACCTGTCATAAGGGCTGAAATTGGATCACAAATTTCTTTCTTTTGCATTATCATGATTATCCCAACACAATCCAAGAGCTTTAAAGGGTCAATATTATGTATTTTTCAATCACATAGTGCCATTTGTAGCACAATCATGTAACTATGTTAACTTCAGTTCTTATAAAAATGCTGTATATATTAAAGAACTTTTACTTCATAGTTTAACACCTTGAATTTGGGCCCGTAACTCTTTAAAAATCCTTTTGTTAAACTCCACCTTCAGGTAGTCATAACATCACTCCTCTCTTCACCTTCTAGCAACATTTTTTGCACGGAGAAGTAGCTCATATAATGAGCTCACCAGTTGTGCAGTTCCACCAGGTGATTGCTAATTGCAGTTGGCTAGTCTGAAGGAGCTGAGTTGAGGTGGAAGCTTGGAAATTGCAACTGAATGGTTACCACTGGAGATTAAAAGATTTCTCAAACATGCATGAAAGAATCAAAGCAACACTCCAGGTATGTTTTTAATGACGGCATAAAATGAAAACATGATGTGAAGCTCAAAAAACTCAGTTTTACATAATACCGCCTTTTTAAACATCAAACCGAGCAACTGCATGGTGCTTAAAGGTATAAGCTTTCCAAATATTGCATCCAAAGGTCCTCTGGAATATAGGAGATGCACACAAGAATGTTGCAATGATAATGCTATATATTTTGCAACTCTGTTACAAAATATATTGATTTTGTGGTTTAATACAAAGTCAATTAAACCACAAATGTTTGTGCTAAATGCAAAACATTTTCTGCAGCTTTGACAGGTTTATTAGTAACCACAGCTGCTGTTAGAGCAGGAGATCATTTGTGCGCTGCAGGTATAACTAAATAACTCTATGGCAGACCTTCATAAAAACATTTTCCTTCAAGAAGGAGTATGTTACACTGTGACTATTGTTTAAAGCTGGGAAGGACCAACTTTTCTGTTGTCGGAGTTTTTGCTGAACAAACAGGACAGTGTTGGAAGAGTGCAAGACAAGGAAATGTTTCCAACAGAAATTTGTTTTCCAAAATCCTAAAAAAAAAGAAGGAAATCATTTGGTAATTTCACTTATTTTAATATTTGTGTTTATAGCCTAGTTACAAACATATAAAGAGTCTTTCCCTTAACACTCTATATTTCTTCTTGTTTTTTACTTTGTTTTAAAAAACTCGCCGTTCTTGCACTTAGACGTCATAATTTTCAAAACTGAAAAATACCTAATAGATCTCCTACTTAATTCTTTATGTTTGTACTCATATTGGCGCCTCAAAGCGCTTTACACTACATGCAGATGCACAACTGCAATGGGCAACTTACCGATTGAAAGACTATTTTAGTCCTGGAGCTACAGCTCCTGGTCGCTGAGCACAAGAATTAACAATCCCACTGTGGTACTGTTCCAGCATGGTACTGGAACAGTACCATGCTGATCATTTCTAAGTTACAACTTCTGAGGCAGAAAATAAAGAGATGCCATTTTAGAAATTGATGCTAGCATTGCTGAAGCCGATGCTAGCATAGTTATAGCTGATGTTAGCATTTTGCAATGCTAAGATGTTAATCTGCTTTATTCATCTCACTCTTATGTTTTACAAACACGTTTCCTCGACTATTAATGACATTTTTTGTAGGAATCTTTTCAGTAAATATTAAGATAAGTGATTTGTGTTTAATGTTAGTGGGTCTGTTAGCTTTAGCAGAGGATGATAGGAGTGACACTGTGACACAAACTGTTATGTTGTGTTGATGGTAAGCAAATGATTTCACCAGGAATTATTACATTTATTGGCACACAGTTATCAAATTAGGCAATGAAGCAACACCAGCCCTGTTATCTCTAGTTACATGTCATGTGTGATTTAAATAGAGATGTACGGTATTTGCTGAGCCTTCTTGTGATCAGTGTGTAAAGGCAAGCCAATCACGTCTATGAATAATTTGTTAAGCATCCATCTTTGACACTTCAAAAATGTACACAATTTGACTGCATCATTTTCCCATTAGGTCCGTTAGATCAGTTTTTGAGAATGATGTAGCTTGCTGATTCATCCATTTCATACTTTCATTCTGAGGAATTCAGTAGAAAAAAAAGCAGAAGTCCATCTGCAAGCATTATCATGAGGAATTTTTTATAGGTTTGTTTCACATCCACAATAAAGTGAAAGACTGAAGTGGGAGTGGTAGTATTGTCTCCAGCAGTTTTTGTGCATGCATGCAAAAAAGCAAACAAACATCTGTGTCATAGATGATGATTAACTTCTGTTACAGGAAGAGAACATTTCTTTATTTTTAGCCTACCGTGTTTGTGATCCAGATTCTTTATAATCAGACCATTTTTGTGCTGACAGTTTACTCAAACAAGAGAATACTTGGTAACTTCTTTTGTTACCGAGTAAATTATTCTCAAGTTCATTACTGGCTTTTCACTCAGCACTGCACAAGACAACAGATATATTTTTTCATATTTCTTTATTTTCCTGTGATTATCTTAGCATAGCTGTGCTGTGTTGACTAGCTATTTTTTTATATATATTATTGCCAAGTTGGATTGTGCTACTGCAGGCACTTTTTAATGCCTGTTGTTATGTGTAACTGCAAGAAAAGGGAAAGTCAGTGCGATGGAGAGGCAACAAACTTTCTGTAGTCCAGTGATGCCAACGTTGAGACCTCTAAATGCCTTTATGCGAAAGGTCAAGATTACAATTTTAGTTACAAGAAGAATGACCCCAACTATGTTTAGTAATTAAATATTTGACTCACAGATAAGTCTAAACTAAATGTACTTTCAGAAAGCATATTCTGGAAGAAACATTGTTTTTACCCAAAAATGGCTTGACATTTGGTTGGAAAGCAACATCTGTGTGCTATGTCACAGATATATTTAAAATTCAAAATATAAATTCAAAGGTTAATATTTTTTGCAGCTGAAAAGAAACGTTTTGAAGTTAATGTTGTGTTTATGCCTCAAAAACAATGAATTAAGCTGTGTGATATTCTAGACGTCCTTCCTGTATCTGTTGTATTCAGATTTCCTGTCAATGATCAAAATATCAAATTATGTGTGTTGTTTCTGTTCCATACAGACAAGTAATCATTGAAGCATTTGGGAGTGCACCCAATCTTTAATCAGTGTTTAGAAATAGTGCTGAATCAGGAGTTTTATTTATAGTTTCATGTATGATTCATTAGGTTTTAATCTCCAGGATAACCTTTTTCAAAATTCTTTCTTATTTTAGACAAAAAACTGTACAAACAGGGATTCGAAATGAATGAAAAGACACAGTCATCTAGAATAGCGTGAGGTCACTGTCTGTTTATTTAGAAATGATTGGTAACAACCAATAATTTGTCAGTGAGCCACAGAGAGTCACAGAATCTATAAACACCATGACAGACTCGGTTTTTAATACTCCCAGGTATAGGTGGCCTATTTAAAACCTACATAAAACACCGTGTCAGATTTCTGTTTGTTACTGATCAGAGAGATCAGCCATCCAAGCATCACTAATAAATTAGGATGGTTATGTATTTCTCCAGGGATTGATTTCAGCGAAATGTAAGATGTTTATTGGGACGTCTGGTTTTGTGAATGTAAAATAATTGTGTTATAAAACCAGTAAGCTGCATGCGTCACCATCTCTCTGAAACCACTTATAGTAACCCTTAAACCAGTAATATATATAGTTTATTACTGGTTTGATCCTCTGTTTTACTCTGCATATTCAGAATCATCCCATTCATTTCTGTATTTTATATATATTATATTTTATATGTTCCACTACCCAAAATTAACCACCATGCCACGGACAAATATCAGCCCGGTTTCTTCTATGGGACTGATATATAAAAAAAATGATTTCAGCCGATACCGATGTTAGTCCCAATAAATCATGCATCTATATCCAAAGCCAGATGCTTTTAACCACAGTTTAATCCGGCATTTTGAACAACTTAACGAGGTTGTTTTGTTTTGGATTTTTTTTGCTATTTCCTCTTTAAAAGCGGACAGATCAAGAATGAAACAAACTCTTTAAAGAGATTATTACATTTTGTTTGGTTGTCGGTCTCCTGGAGTTCAGGCTCGGCACAGAGTATAACATTTGGAGGATTTTTGGGGGGCTAAAATCTGTGTTTTCTGTGATGGAAACTGTAAGGACCCACCCTGTTGCAACCCAAGAATATACAAAAGAGAACTTCCAGTGGTCCACACAACCGGAGTGAATGATATTGTAAGGTTTAACATATGTTCTCATGCTGAGATATTTTTGGATGTTATCTTTTGATCGGGTGATAGTCAAATAAGGCTTCAGTGCAAAGAGGAACAGAGGAATACCTAGGACACACTTTGTTAGGTTTTCTGATGCTGTGGTTTATATTCCAATGAGAGATGAAGTTGAAAACTTTTTTTTTTTTTGTTCTTTTGGTTTAAGCAGATAAGAGTCTTGACAGCCGCAGCATGAAAAGTGTCAGACTGTCCTCAGACACGTCAACAACCCCTGACTTCACTGACACAGTCGGGGTCGAAGTTTCACCAGCAGAGTCCTGCTGACCTTCACCTTTACAAAAGTAACAGTATGACAGAGAGCCGTTTGTGTACATAAACGAGGGCTACAACTGTCAAAGGGACTCGGGACATCCTCTTAATGGATGCTTTAAGAGGAACATGGCTCAGAGAATAGAGAAAAAGGAACGTTATGCTAAAACCACAAAAAAAAAAAACCTGACCGTAGCACTTCCTGGGTTTTTACCCTCAAACGCAACATTTTCCATTCCTCTTTGCAGTGTGTGAGTTTCTTATTTGCGGTTATTAATAACTTATATTATAACAACACAGACATTTAGACATTATATTTTACTTGTTTGCATTCTCTGCACTGTCAAACATACAAAAACCTACTGAGTACTTTTTGTGTAGTTTGTCGGTCAAATGCTTGAAATAAGACTCAACTGACTTTCAAGTTAGTTTTCAGCAACATGTAAGAGTTCATTACTAATTCAGGAACAGATTTATGCACTTACAAGTGAAAAACTCTCTCGTAATAAGTGAAAACAATCCCAAAACAATTAAAACAAGCCTCTGTAGCTTGCTAAAATGTTGCATATACATTCGTTTGATCTTATTTCAAGCGTGCCAAGATATTTGCACAAGAACTAGACAAAAAATACGTGGTAAAATTGAATCTTTCTGCAGTGTGGCACTAAACTCAGCGCAACAGTAGACGTGTTGTTGTAAGCAATCATATTAAAGCTGACTTCTCTCACCCGGTGCAATAATCTGTGTGTGCGAGCGAACGGGGGATTGGACCCGCTGAATGACTCGTTGTGTCCTCTCCATCTGTCCAGCCCCGGCATCTGGGCCCCATCAGACTCATCCTTTGTTCTGGATCCTGCCGAACCTCGTTTTGTTCATCAGCATATCCTGTTTGACTTAGTTTTATTGATCTGCATTCACATTTGCTTACATAAATACACAACAACATATGCAAAGCAGCAGATTCCGTGAACACTAAAGGTCAGCGGGGTTACGCAGAAACATGCGTGCCAGTATTGAATATTGCCTTGCAAAAAAATACAAAAATAAAAAAAAATATGTGGAAGTCGATCACTTAGATTGACTCAATTTAATTTGAGTGGTTTTTAAAAATCTCCTGAAATTCCACTGAAATAATCAGTCGGAAAATTAAAATGAAAATTCTGATGCAAGTTTGATCTGATATCGCTTATCGCAACTGGCCCTTTTTCAACAGTCTGTTCAGATTTAGCTGCAGATTATGAAACTGACGCCTGCTAAAGTGTTAAAGCAGTTCGACAAACACCGTTTTTAAAAGTTGGCGTGACTGCTGGGTCAACAAACCATATTCTGAGGTCAAAGTCTACAGATATTATTGGATTTTCTTTCCTTTGGTCTTGCTGAAATTCTCTTCAATAAAACTTTTAGTTTTTGCTTGAGTGGGTCGGCAAAAAGAATCAGCAGTCCTATCGATCAGAGGATACTTGAAGGTGGTTGATTTAAATACAATGAAATGCCCCAATTTACTTCCTCAACAATCAGAACTATACACTCTATGAGAACCTTTTAACTGTACAGGAAAGTGTGGTGAGTCATCTTTAGTGTCTGTGAGACAAAACTGAGCTTCAAAAATTCACATGTTATTTCTCCTATACGTCTCATTTCACACTCGGTAAGCTGTGTGAATAAGCACAGAACTCAAATGTTTGAAATGTTTAGAGTCTAAGCCACCACAAGTGGGTTTCAGTGGGGGTGGGTTAGTCCTTATACGATTGGACTTTCAGTCGTTTTGTTAAAAGTGAGTTGTACATCTTATTAGTTCTGTTACGCTTTCTGAACTGAAGTCATTATTCAGGCTTAAAGTGGGATATTGTGTATTTTCCAAGCACTTAATTCCATTTTATAGTACATTTATATAACTCTGTTTCACTTATGAAAATGCTACATATATCTAAAACCACTTAAAGGAATTTGACTTTACATCACAACCTTGTCTGACGCATTGAAATTGGCCTCTGTCTCTTTAAGAAGCTCCTATCCTTTCTGACACTCAGTAATCATCACAGTGCCTCTCCATGATGCCGCTTACATTCATTACATCATGACTTAGAAGCTCAGTAGAGAAGTGCACTTCCACCAGGGGTTTTCGAATTACTGCTGCTGCTAGTCTGGAGGAGCTGCGTAGCTTGACAGCAACTCTGTGGCAGAAGCCAGGCTAGGAACTGAAGGCGGAGCTTTGGGTAAATGGACAGTGCGTTATCCAAGCAGGTGTACGATCTCCCATGTTTGCCACAGGAGATTCAAGGATGTCTTAAGGCTGTTGAGATTTTAATAGATTTTGCCTTAAAGAGCCATACTTTCTATGTTGTCTTAAAACAGCATTGATTTGTGTTACGTTCGTTGGCATTTTGTGTGTATTCTTGCATCATGGAAATCTGTTTCGTAACAAACAGGACAAAAAAAGCAGGTTGGTGACAGAACGTGGTAAAAAGTGTGGTCAGCAAACAGAGCTAAGGGTCACATTACGTTTTACATTTTAAAAAAAGTTAAAAGTTGAGAAAACTCAACAGAAGATGGCAACTTTAACAGAAAACTCACAGTTTCTTAAAGTTCTTCAGTTTTATATCTGTAAGATCCACACTAAGGACAGTAAGTCTCCACAGATTTAGATGCAATTCTTAACTTTTTAGTATGTGTTAATCTGAAATTTTCTACTGTGTCTCTTTGCCTCAATGATCTTAAAATTCCAGAGAAGGTTTTTATTTGCAATCTGAAACTCTAGATGTCTCCAGTTCCTACTTAATGTCTCAAGCAATTCCAACACCAGACAGATTTTGGGACGGCCCACATCAAGACTTAAATATATAACTTTAAATAAAGTATTGTTAATGTGCAAGCCAAGGTGGGTATCTGCAGTGTCAGGTAAATCTCCAAAACATATTGCCTCCATAAATTTACCTTATGACTTCCTCCTTTGTGCAATATGTTCAACATGGCCCATTTTTTTATTACCTATTCCTTTTATGTGAAATCAATGTTCTCACTGACTGCAAGCATCAGTCAAATCAATGCATTTAATACGTAATTTAGTAGAGTCTAGATTCATATTAAGTGCAGCGATTTCATTTCTGGGATTGAGAAGTTATTGAGTAAAATAATTGTTGACATATTAACTGCAAATGTTGGAATCAGAGCAACAGGAACTAGTCCCTAACCTGACGAAGGTCTTAGTGAGAATGTCATTGTGTTCCTTGATGCACATAAATGTTCAAACTGACCCTCAGCAATTTCAATAAAAGTAAGATAAAAGAAAAATATTTTGTTTTTATACTTGAACATTTGACTTTTATTTCAGTTGTGACCTTCCTGTTCTTCTGAACGCCACATTGAACCGCAGTGAAGCTTTTACAGCTTCCACTCAGCTCTAACGCGTTCTGTCGTCCTGCAGACGGCATCATGGGCTGTGTGGGCTCAAAGAAGGAGCAGAAGTTCCCCAGCAAAGACGCGGATAACAGCGACCAGCAGAACAGAGCTCAGGTACACTATGTCAGAGACCCCACCTCTGGAAGCAAAGCTGCCGTAAGTTGGACCAGAAAAAAAAACGTACTGATTTAGACATTCAACATTTGCAAATTCTCTGAAACGTCGCTGAACAATTTCCATTCATTGTGGTTCTAATACACATTAGAGAGTCTCAACTTTTACAAATATGTCAGAATCTGAATACACAGCTGAGCTGACCTCATAATATAAAATGTACGTTTTATGGAAAAATATGAATTGGGAGACACCTATCCATTAAACTTGCCTAAATACACCAAGCATTTGAAGACAGAATCAGCCATATCCATTTGCTCAACAAAATAATTTTACTGCTGAACCAAATTAGGAAATAATTAACCCCAAAAAATTAGGAAACGATAGGCCTTTATTTAATAAGACATGAGAGAAAAATGATTTATGTGATTTAGAATTTTTTTTTCTTCAATAATCAGACCACTTTGTTCATTTCATTTAAGTATTGCATGCTAAGTTCATTGTAGGCAACCAAAACTCCACATCAATTTACCTTGGCATCCTTTTTTAACCTCCGATATAAGGGAACTGTTTTTCACTGTAGATTTAGGGAAGAAGTGTGCAAAAGTTTTCTCAACTGAACAGTGTATATTATAAGTATTCCAAAACATGGCAATCCTATGCTTGAATAGGACATATTCATAAATTTTGCAAAATTATTTTTTGTTGGGTTTTTTGTGATTGAATAAAAAAAACAAACATTCATTGTGTTTTTGTTTTCTAGTAATCGAGGTATAAATTCTTCACTTTAATGCAGCATGTACAATAGCTATAATATCTATGATGTAAATTTGAGACATTAGGCACAACTGAACAAATTGTGACTACAGAAATATTTCAGCTTATGCATGTATATTGTTTTAATGATTCTACTGATGCCAAGCAATGATTTCTTTGGATTCTATTCTGTTGGCACAGACTCCCTCAAACAGAACAAATCTTAATTAATCAAGCAACCAAAGTCCTAAGAAATAGTCTTAGCTATTTACCAAGACCATTAGAATAAAAATCATAATGGTTTTCAATAGAATTATAAATTCAGACAGATTTCCATTACAATGAAAATATGCCTGCTTGGAAGGAAAATAGAGAAATTTTAGAGTAAGTAGCAAACTTTTTGTACAGTAGCATAAATATTCTGTTCTAAAGGACAGTTTAACTGCACATGCATGTCTTAGCCATAAAAAAATCAACTGCAGAAGCTTCATGGGCTTCTAAAAAAATGAGGAAGAGTAATGATAAAAAGGCAGAAATAGGAAAACTTAGTTCAGAGATGATAAGAACGCAGTTCCACAATTTTCAGCAAAGTATCGAAGGGAAGTAGCTTTCCTTTGTTGTCATTTGCAGAAAAGACACTGTGTGGACACAGACTCAACATGTCCGCGTGACCTGCTGTGAGTTTGCATGCCGGTTAGACTTTGATGTGTGGCAGGGTTAAAGTTGCAGCGTTACTGCGAGTGTGGTTCCTCTGGCTACTGCTTCCTGTGTGTTGACTGTTAGATCTCTTTTGCCCTCAATGAAGAGGAAGTGAGAGAAGCAGAACCAGAGCGTTCAGCTAGGACATGCGTAGCGAGAAGCGTTAAGCCATACTTTTTTCATGCTGTGATAACTTTTAAAGTCTAAACTGAACTTCGTCTACACATTGGGTGATTGGGTCTAAAATGCCCCCATGGGTTTCAAACAGATCACCTTGCTCTACTTTAAAATCTACATGAAAACCAAACTCTGACATAAAAAGCAACAGCTAACCTAGAAAACAACAATGTAGCTGCAATTGATGTGGCATTAGTTGATATGCTGACCTTGCAAATGTCATTTTTGTTTGCATAGTTTTGTTGTAATTAAATGTGGTTTTAAACTTGAAGCTTCTAATTAAAAAGCTACTTTTAGAAAAACCTTTTTGTTACACAGAAATGTTTCCAGTTCATTTTAATAGCAGAAAAAGAGGAGTAAAACCAACACACAGTTTACTTTTTGGTTTAATTTAATTTAGTGCCAATTCATAACAAATAATATCTCAAAGCATTAAAGGCAATAATTCAATTCAGTCCAATCATTTGGTTTATGTGAACAAGAGTCTTGCACAAGTCAAAAACCTTAGCTGACCAAAACTAACACAAGGGCCTACCTCAATTTAGCCAAAAACGCATTTCAGAAAGAAAATAAAACTGTTTCATACTGGCCTACTTAATGTCTGCATGAGGTGTTGTGGCATGACCTTTTAAACATGTCGTTCTAAAACAGTCCTGTTTTTGGCTAATTTAAAATACTTCTCCAAAGAAGAGAGGTCCAAATTCCACCACAACAATTTTACCACTATTCACAAACACTTAGAGGCAGTTGGTGTTGTTGGTGTCGTTGTTGAGTTATTAAACTTCTCCTGTACCTTTATAAAATCGTCTATTAGAAATGTGACTCCTCACATTAATCTTGTTGATTATGCATTGTTGTTAGTAACCACACAAATTCTGATGATCAAAATATATTTTGCATTTTCAAAAAGAGAAATGTATTTTTACTTTCGTTTGACTGCACGGAAATTAAAATGAGTGCAGAATTCATGTGTGACTGTGTGTCTCTCTCTCCACAGGCCAAACAGCCCTCTAATGCAACCTCTTCAGATGGTGAGTTTACTGACTGGATATCGCTGACGTTGCATGAGTATGTGGAGCTACTTCTGCTTAAGCTCAAAAGTAGAGAAAAGGATAATTTAGGAACTAAGGTAATGTTAGATTCAAAATGGCCGTCAAAAAAAAGTCCTTTTTATAGACTGACATGGAAGTGCACTTTTTGAAAAACCTTGTCTCTGAGCTCAAAAGAGGAAGAAGTGTCAGTGTGTTGGTGCTGAGCAATAACCCCTCTCACTGCCTCGCCATGCAGACCTAAACACAGAACAAGGCCGGCCTGCTGCTGCTATTTTTACCAGGCGTACAAGGAAGTTAGTCATAGAACGAAAATATGGGGAAGCCTATTGTAGAGATAAAGCTGAGGTGTGCCTGTAATTATTAGGCATTGATAATTATATGACAGCAATGTACTTGAGAGCATTTTTATTTTGGTCCGACGTATTGAACTAAGAAAAAATGCAGGACTGAAAGTGTCAAAATTAAATGTCTATTTTTAAAGTACAACCACACGCTTCGTGGTTTCCTGATTTCTGTTGCAGCTGCTCTTACTGAAAATTAAACTAACTACTATTGTTAACAGAGGTAGCTGTTAGCATGCATGTTTTCTGTAGATTTAGTCCTCCCTTGAACCCCTGGAAGACTAACTAGTCTAATAAATATGTGGAAGGTCATTTGAGACCTCATCTTCCCCTGTTCCTATTGCTTTTAGATCGAAAAAATATATCGTCTTTATAATCTGTGCTAGCCAATATTGTGATACATGAATTTATGATAGAAGACCTGATCATTTTGTCTAACAGTTTCGTTCAGTCAGTGATTCGTTTCTGGAATAATGGTGGAAGTGGCAGAAATTAATACATTTCATCATTCCATGATTTGATATATTGGTGCATTTTTCCAAACCTTTTATGTCTTCAAGCTAATTTTAATGCAAATAGCTTTAAAAAATCAACTCTGACACCTTGTGATCTTTTAATTATTTATCTTTCTACGTGAAAATGTAAAGTCGTTAGTACAGAGCAGTTGAGACCATATTAAATGGTTAATTAATCTAATGTCATTATTTGTATTATTGCGTGTTATTTATGGTAATGCAACTGGGGGTTCAGTTATGTTAGCAGCTTCTGGAAAAAGAGCGACAGCTGCAACTAATTTGTTTGATTTGCTTTGCTTTGTCTATTGCTTGTTGCACTGATCACACAGCATCATCTCATCTAAGGCTCAGAGAGATGGTTTCTTTGGCCTTACATAAAAATCATTGGATTTAGGGAAACAAGAAGAATGTGGTTCAAGAATCTAAGCTTAGGATGATCACCAAAAGTCCTGCGTGTGCGATCTTTTCACATGTGCTTGAGCTACAAGTTCTCCAAGCAAAAGTAAATATCTATGTAAATGTCTGGATAGTGGACATAACAGCCTTGTTGTGTTTCATTGGCATAGGTGAGAGTGTTGCCATTGCACTGTTCGACTATGAGGCGATTCATGAAGGAGACCTTGGCTTCAAGAAGGGAGATAAACTCAGAATTTTGGAGGAGTAAGTAGCTTTGGGACATACTCATAATGTCATGATCCTAAGAACAATAGAGCTAAACTTGTAACCAGAATCCAGAAATACATAACTAGATTTGGACTGCTTTTGGAACATGCTGATGGACTCATACCAAAGAAGACTGAATGCTGAAACTGGACCAAAAACATTTTTAGCAAAGCATTAGTTTAAAGACTGAGGGTGGGCGATATGGTCTTAGCGTATTACTGCAATATTTTGTGGTACTATTGTGATAACAATAAAAAACTATTTATTAATGTGAATTAAACTGCACATAGTAGCTGCATTTAATGATAATTTCCCATTTACATGAACAATGTTTGTCTTTAAATAAGCATTGGAGAACACTGTAAAAAGAAACATCTGAAAAGTGTCAATTCTTTGAAATTTATTGAGAGAACATTCATAAAATTTTTCAAAAGAAATGATTCACAATGAATCATAAACAATACGATAAACGCCCACCCTAATGAACACAGTTTATAGTAGCTTTTTTGTTTAACATTCCACCAACAGATTTGTTTTTCATCTGTACAAGTTTAATCATATATGGGGGAAAAAAACCTCTTTAAGTTTTTTTTTTTTTTTTTTTACATCACTAGAACCTGTTATTTTAACAATACAGTGTCAGGTTTTGACAACCATCTACACTTAAACCTTTGAACCATCTGAAAGAACCTCATGCCGTGTCAAGGCAAAGTTACCTTTCTAGGTCTCAGAAACACTTGCCGTTAATTTTTTGGGTAATAGTTTTCTTTGTTGTGCCTCTCTTGCTGTCCCTTTCACATTTTAGGTCAGGCGAGTGGTGGAGAGCCAAGTCCATCAGCACAGGCCAGGAAGGCTACATTCCCAGCAATTATGTAGCCAAAGATACTCTGGAGACAGAGGAGTAAGTGTGCACGCTTAAGCTTTAAACACAAACATGGATTATTATGTGGCCTTTGTTTAGATTTAATCACTGAGCCTTTTTCCTGTTGTTCAGTTGGTTCTTTAAGGGTGTTAGCAGAAAGGACGCCGAGAGGCAGCTCCTGGCTCCGGGGAATCGAGTCGGATCCTTCATGATCCGAGACAGTGAGACTACCAAGGGTAAGACGAACTGCAAAAGAAAATGCATAAAGGGTGTACAGACCGACACCCTGTAAAAGATTTAGTAAAAGATTTCACATGGATTTACTGATCAAAAGGGATCTGTATGTTTAAGTGATTTAAATTTAATTTAAATATTTGAATTCCACTTGCCATTTTTAATATCCCTGCTTCGGATCAGATGTGAACTGCTGTTTTATTTGTTTCTGCAACAGGTAGCTACTCTCTGTCTGTCAGGGATCTCGACCCCCAGGCTGGTGACACAGTTAAACATTATAAAATTCGAACTCTGGACAACGGAGGATTTTACATCTCACCACGCATCACCTTCGGCACTCTGCAAGAGATGGTCAGCCATTATAAGAGTGAGTTCTGACCGCCAGAGCAGATTTTCTCCAGTTTCTCACAGTTCTGATGTAGCATATTGTATATTGTTAGATGTCAAACAGTCAAACCTGTGCTTATTTAGTTGTGAGCAACCTTTTTTTAACCCCCCCGTCCCCCGTCCCCCCCCCGTCCCGCAACATGAACCATTAATATCATGGTAATGTGTGGCTCCCTCTGCTGGACAAATCTTATAACTGATCTCAATTAAAGCTGCAATAATTGAGATAATAATTGCTGCAATAATTGTCACTATTTTGTGACAGTCTTGTTTGAGACTAATAGTCTGTGAAAACCCTTAGCACCTCTTTCTTGCTAACTAGAAACAACCAATCGGAGCCAAGAGGAGGGTCTTAGCGCTCCACTCCCTTTTCACATATTATGTCTTACGTCACTGTGACCACATGGTGATAGTTTTAACAAATGCATTAAAAATTGTTTTTATTCTTTCTTTAAATACATATAAAAGTGATACACTGCAGCTTTAAAGGAGTAATTGGATAGATTCCAAATCCCTATAGCATCAACAATTTTTCTAATCATAAAAAGCCGCCTGACACCTGAAACCGCTAAATATAATATTTGTCGTTTTCAGAACAGGGAGACGGCCTCTGCCAAACTCTGACCAACCCATGTTTGAGCCCCAAACCTGAAAAGCCTTGGGAAAAGGACGCCTGGGAAATCCCAAGATCTTCACTTAAGTTAGATAAGAGACTTGGTGCAGGACAGTTTGGAGAAGTTTGGATGGGTGAGACAGATCTATATCACTGTAAAACACAATCAGTAATTTTTTAAAATTCTTTTACCAAAGTTGTAATCAATTGTTATGGTTGTATTTTTTTTTCTTCATTGAAGCTACATACAATAAGCACACCAAGGTAGCTGTGAAGACCATGAAGCCAGGCAGTATGTCAGTGGAAGCTTTCTTGATGGAAGCCAACCTGATGAAGAGTCTACAGCACGACAAACTGGTTCGACTCAACGCTGTGGTCACTAAAGAAGAGCCCATCTATATCATTACTGAGTATATGGAAAAAGGTACAACTTTACGTTCACTTGATGCTTGAAAACATTTTACACAATGATGTCTTATTCTTCTAAAACCCATCGCAGAACTTGCAGAACTCTTCTTCAGTCAAGATTAATTGGTCCAGAGGAAAATCAGTCAATTGGACTTGTGCCATTTTCAAACGGCCGCAGTTTCAAAAGTCTCACTACGGTTTACATGAAGGCTGTTTGTTGAATCTTTAAATCGTTGCCATGTTTGAATTGGCTACTTGTTGTCAGTGCTTCCTCTGACTGGTAGAGAAAACAACTAGCTTTGAATCTTCCTCTCTCAGTAACAGTGTCAAAGTAGAAACTAGAAGTAGAAAACAGATAAAATTCAATCAAAAAATTTTCCAAGCTCTGACGCAGAAGAAGAAAATCCAAATTATTGTATAGGAATGGATCTATTTTCTGTTCCTTATCTAATTTGTAATTCATATCTTTCTAAATGTTATATAAATTTTTTTATATTCAGTCACTGTGCATTTAATGTTAATTTTAATGTCTTCTTACAGGCAGTTTGTTGGACTTCTTAAAGAGTGACGAAGGCAACCGTGTCCAGCTTCCCAAGCTTATTGACTTCTCTGCCCAGGTGGGAATCGATTGATGTTAGTCAGTCCAAAAATCAGATACATTTCCAAGTAAAGCAACAGCTGCAAAGTGCTGTTTGTGTAATGCTGATCGCATTTGGAACTTGTAGTAAAGATGTGTAAAAGGCCTTAAAATAAATCCAACTTTCATTAGCACAATTACTAACTAGTAGCACACATGCTGATTATATGGCATGTGAGAGCTTACTGTCACGTACTTTCACTTCCCTTGCTAGTAGAGTGAAAGTTATCCATCCATCCATCCATCCATTTTCTGAGCACCCTTCTCCCTAACGGGGTCGGGAGGTGCTGGTGCCTATCTCCAGCTGCGTTCCGGGCGAGAGGCGGGTTACACCCTGGACAGGTCGCCAGTCTGTCGCAGGTGAAAGTTATTAAGTGTAAAAAAAAAATCAATTTTCACTAATCCAGTGTTCTGACTGCTAGTGCTACCTCGTCAGAGTTTCCTACCGCAGCACAGATAGATAGCTGCGTCTGTCTAAAACTACCGTCACGTTTACAAAGTGAAAACTATCACTTTAACATTGCGTTAATGTTAAATATTATCATCGGATGACTTTCTTTGAGTGACTGGACTGATGTGGAAGCTTAGGAGTTATGCTTAGTTTGACATTGGAACAATTTATATACACGACGAAATCACAAAAATATCACTTCCTTCATCAGAATATCCTACCTGCGTAAAATCAAAAGCTGTCACAGATGCACTAATCCTTTTATTTGAATATCCTACCTTTTTTTTTTAAAATATATTTGAAATACAGAGGCGTTTGTAAGAAAGAAACCGTATCAGACCGGGGAAACAGGTTTTTATTGAAATTCAACTAAACACAGACATCTTCAAATACAGATCACTGCAAAAATAAAAATGAAAAAAATTGTGCATCAATATGTTGTATGACACTCTAGAACAAGGGCTGCTTTTTACCAGGTGAATCAATAATGCTTTCATTTGTAACCTTGGGGGGAAAAAACTAAGAAAAGCTTTTACAGGTCAGTTCTGTTAAATAATCTGTTACTTTACATTGCTTGTTTCTAGATTGCAGAAGGTATGGCATACATTGAACAGAAGAACTACATCCACAGAGACTTGAGAGCTGCCAATATCCTGGTTAATAAGTCCTTAGTGTGCAAAATTGCTGACTTTGGCCTTGCTCGTATCATTGAGGACAATGAATACACAGCCAGAGAAGGTAAATCTCATCCCTCTACATGTCTCTTATTTCAAGTGCACTAAGATATTTGCACTAAAAACTAGACCAAGAATACCTGGTGAGATTTTATGTTTTTGCAGTGTTCCTGTACGCTGAATGGTTTACTAAAACAGAAATATTTTTGACAAGGACATTTTTTCATATTTTTTCTAGGACTTATAATGTCTGAATGTCCAAACTAGTTCTACAGGCTTACAGTTTTATTGTTCTTCCTTAACCAGGAGCTAAGTTCCCAATCAAATGGACGGCCCCTGAAGCCATCAACTACGGTTCCTTCACAATAAAATCAGACGTCTGGTCCTTTGGAATCTTGTTGACTGAGATTATCAGTTACGGACGCACCCCCTACCCAGGTGACAACACCGCTTAATATCATTTCAAAACGAGCACAAGTCCTGTTACGGTATTTAGGAAAATATTTTGGAACAATGCTGGAGTGATAAAGGTTGTAAGTAATTTCTTATTTTCCAGGAATGACTAATCCAGAGGTAATCCGTTCTCTGGAGAAAGGTTACCGAATGCAGCGCCTTGACAGCTGTCCCACTGAACTTTATGAGATCATGCTGGAGTGCTGGAAGAACAAGCCAGAGGACCGTCCCACCTTCGACTACCTGCAGAGTGTCCTGGAAGATTTCTACACAGCCACAGAGAGCCAGTACCAGCAGCAGCCATGAGACATGATTCATTAATATGTGCTGAAGGTTCAGTTTGTGTCTGCAGTAGTGCAGTTCAGGCCACAAACCCTTATAGTTTAGGTCTTTGTCTCTTATTTACACACACAACACAGCAATAGTAGGGACTGTACAGAAATTATTAGCGGATAATTACGTTTATTTTTGAAAGATAGGTCTTAACAGGTTTGCTATTTAATAAAAAGCTCTTGTTTAAAGAGAGAATGAGCTACAGGATTGGAAACTGACATATCAGTTTCTAAAAGTGAATCTCCATTTGTGTCCACAAAGACTCACTGCCTAAAAAAATGTGATGCTATTTTTATACTTTTTATATTTTTATGTAAATTGAGAGTTGCAATAATTCCACAGCACTAAAACTCCCAACTCAAAAGATTGGAAGTACGTCCTATATGTCAAAGATAGAAACACAACTCAGACATTTGTTGTTGTTTTTCCCACAATATAATTATTTTTTCTTACATGTTCTGTTTATTCAATAAATAGTTTATTACTCAACGCCGCACAAACCACATAAAGCTTTATTGATAGATTAGTGCTTTAGCTCCACCTTGTGGTCTGGAGTTTAATAGAGCCTCAAAAGTTTGGCACATACAGGCAGCAGTCTTGAAAACAAGTGCATAGCACATAACATGTTAATATTTATTATCTGAAAATTCACCATAAACCCTCCAGATGCACCACAATTATGACGGGTAAAATGTTCATTGGTGCTTTTCAGGCATAGACGTCAGTTTTGTCCTCTAACATGAAGAGTAGCACTTCAAAGAACATTTTTATCAAATTTATTTACATAGATACATTAAATACACACTGCGCTGTATGTTTGGAGCCCGGCAAATTCAGAACAAAAGGCATTTCATTCGTGCCATTGTTTTTATGTATTTATCACTAATGATAACTTGTTCTGTATTGGTAAGTTTTTATAGCCCTGCTGTAATTTTTATACAGTCCCTACCTTTTTAAAACATGACCACCTTCATCAAGCTCAGCAGATATTTTCAGTACTAACTCAGGATTACAGAAAAGGAATTTACCATGTGAAAAAAAAAACATAGGCCTGATTATGGTAGCAATTTTCTCTCTGCACATGTTTCCACATTATTTGTGGCTTATTTTAGCATTCCTTATTCACAGTGCCTTTGACAGTGGCTCTTTAATCCACGTTCAATCAGCAATATATTCCATATGATTTGTATATACAGAAAAGCACTCAGTCTTAGATTTATTCTGCTTGTTAATTCTTACATATATGTTCTTTATGACTTAAGTTATTTTAAAAAAAAGCAGTTCATACTTATCTCATTAATATTGTCTTTAAAAATAGAAATCTTTTATAAGTTTGTATGCTTGTTTTAGTGAAGAGCAATGACTGATGCTTACTAATGCATTTTTATAGTGCTGGGAGTTGGATGTAAATTGCACATAAACATTCAGGACCAAAATCCTGAACAAGTGAGATTTTAAGATTTTAAGATTTCATGCTGTGGTAAATATGGCATCTATTTTGAAAGACATCTACGCAATAGTGTATGAGAAATCTCTCTTTAAGTGTAGAGCCATATATGAATGAAGCACAGCAATTGCTCAGAACTGTATATAATCAGACTTTTTTTCTGTTTTTCAGTATGAATCTCTTGGCAGTTTGTGAATGCTTATGTGCAACTGTTATGTCAATGGTTAAATAAAAAGGTTGAAACATAGCGGTAATGAGTCTTCATGGAACAGCAAAGATATCTTTTCATCATAACGTTTATGTTCTTCTACCTTTTTATTAATTATTATTTAATTATACTTCCATGTATTTAATGTCTTTACTGTTTTATTTAATCCACACTGCATAAAAACTACATAAAATATAGTTGTACTGTAGTCATCTCTAATATTTGGTTAAATGCCCGGTGCAAAGTTGCTGTTGGACCACAAGAGAAATGGGAGACACTTAAGAACTAGAAAACGAAGCATATCTATCTGTTATACCCTGAACAAGTTTGCTACTACATTTATGCATGTGCAATGGAGCAGGTTTTCACTAGCTGGTGAGAATTTGGAGACGAGATTACCTGCGCTCTGCTGAAAAAGAACTGAAAAATCAGATTATATGTTTCTGATGGAAAATGATACAGAAATCTTTCGAAAGACAGGTTTGAATTTAAACCTATTGATGATTGCACATTATTACATCCAGTCAATTTAAACTAAAATGAAACTTGATTCTGCTTGTGGCACCAATGATTTTGGGCTTGACTGTATAGAATAGAATAGAATAGAATTCAACTTTATTGTCATTGCACTGTCACATGTACAAGCAACGAAAGCAACTCATAAAAAAAACCCCAACAGTTTTCTACGACGAGATTCATGTAGCAGATTCAGCGTAAGTGAAACAATCATTGAAAGGTATGTGCTCAAAATCACAGCAAAGAAAAGTTTACTGAACAAAAACAGGTGTTAAGCATGTGACCCCTGTGCAATGTAGCAATCAGAAGACACTTAGAAAAACTTAAGATGCTTTTCTAAGTCACATGACTTAGAAAGGTGACATGGGCTAAAGAGCACACACCCTGAAGGGAAATGAGGCAATACATTGAGTTCTTATGAAAGCAAGAAAGTTATTTTTGAGTCTTAGGGGCTGCAGAGAATTTGTCATGTGACCCCGAAACACTGATTTCAACCCACAGGATGCTGAGAGATCCCACAGCTCCATTTATACTCCATATCTATATATCTATATATCTATATATCTATATATCTAGATATATATATATATATATATATATATATATATATATATATATATATATATATATATATATATATATATATATATATATATATATATATATATATATATATCTAGATATATATATATATATATATCTAGATATATATATGTGAGAGTGTATTGTTTTAGTTTTTTTGTCTTTCCGAAAGAATGAGCAGCGGACACTTCCGGAACGTCACTAATGACACGTATTCAAAATGGCGGCCGAGGCTATGGTAAGTGGTAAAATGAACTCTTTCCTCTATCTATATATTTGCTACCCTCTACTCCTTAAATAAGTAAGGCATTGCGATGTAGTTGCGGCAGAGGAAATTAACTCAAGCGATATATGGAATCTTAATGTAGAGATACTATTCACAGGAGTTTATTGTGTGAATGTTTGCAATGTTGCTAACTTAGTTAGCCTGTTAGCTAAAGCTTGCTTGGATGTACGGAGCTCTGGCTGTGACAGTGATTCTCTTGAATTATGAAATTGCTTGAATACACGTCCAAGAGACCTTGGGCTCGTCAGTTATTGAGCTGTCATCCCAGCAGATGTGAGATAAAGCAGAACTTTCCCAGCTAGCTGCAGCACTTACGTCTGAAAGCGTCAGTTATTATGACTGAAAGGTGTTAGCATGGCAGAAGAGAATGAAGTTCAACAAAATGCCCACAAAAAACAGGAATAAAACTGTTTCCATTCAGCTATTTTGTCATGTTGGCACTAAGTAGCTCTTACAACATATTGTACTGTTGTTGACAGTTCAGTTGTTAATTAAACTTTGTGACGTTAAACTAGGCTCACGTACATATAAACTACTTCAGCAATAAACCAACATTTATATTCCAGATGTTGGCATGGTACAATGCGTATCCGGATTGTAATGCGTCGCCCTTCTTGTTCTGTTTGTGTTGAATGATCTTGATTACGTTGTAGACTTTAAGTTTAGGTAACAAATCCTTAATACATAACACTTGTCTTTCTGCAGGTTTTGGGGTTTTGGATATTAGCAACTTTGAAGTATTCTTTGTTGTGGAATTCAAACTTTTTCTGCCAATGTTTTCTTTTTTTATATATTCTTATCTGGAAATGTTGATTTGATTTACTTGAACCAACATTTAGTCCAGCATGTGTTTTTTGGTTTTTTGTTTTTTTTTTTCATTTTGTCTAAATTGGATTATGTCGCAGTATTTTGAATCAATACTGGTAAATAGTTTGAGATTAACTCTGAAAATTGTAGTTCAGTTCTATCTCCTTCCATTCTCTTTATTTAGAGCTAAATCACAACTAAGTTAAGTTTCAGGCCAGAGCATATTAGAGTCATAGCTGAACGTTTACTCTTCAAGTTTGATTCAACTGTAGCCATGCAGTTTGCCAATGTGTCCATTCCTTTGTTTTCCATACGCGCTGGTTTCAGATTGCGTTGGGGTTTGTTGACTGGAACCCATCTCGCCCTGCTTACCAGTCTGTCACAGGGCAACTCAGACACAGAGCCTACACAGTTAGATTTGATCTTGTCCTGTCCAGTTATAATACGATCTAGGAATCACCGGGAATGCAGCGGTTTGCGTCCTATCTAATCTTTGCTTCAATGCAATCCTGCATTCAGAGCTAGCACAGGGCGTCAGCACAGAACAACCACTCCGTGACAACTGGAGGAAACCTCCAGCAGAACAAATAATGTCCAAACAGATGTCAACAGTTAGACAAGATATATTTGTATTTTAGCCATGCTGCTAGCGCTCATCATCTATCAGCCAATCAGAAGAGATGTCAGTGTTTTATTGAGGTTGGAGTGACAAACCCCGCCAACTTGGGGACGGCTACGTTGCGGTGCTTTGAGAAGATGGTAGTCTGTGATTTTACAGAAGAGCTGTGGACTCAACATTTTGGAATGAGGCACAGCTTTTTCATAAATTGGGTGATGCTCACAGAGTTCTGGTGGAGCCAGCTGCACATTGTCTGAAAAAAACAAAAACCATCCATCACCCTCCTACTATTCCTGACGTCTTTTTTGTTGTTTTCAACAGTCGTAACATCTGGCTGTTGTGCTTGTGCCTCATATGATGTTAAAAAAGTGTTTCCATTGCAGTTTTGTGAATCGTGTCCATTTTGATACAGCTGAAAAACCACCTCATCCCATAACAGAAACCTTTTATTGAAAAACTTGAGTTTTTCTCCAAATTGACCTGTGTCCATTAAGAAAATGTATTTTCGTAATTTCAGTTTGTGCAATTTCATGTTTCATGGAAATCCAGCCAGTGAGTGGAGATGAATGAAAATCATTTCCTGTCAGTAAGGTAGTTTGTAAAAGTTCAATCTCTTTGCTTCTGCATTTTTGGCTTTGAAACCGTTTAGTTAGAGAGGAACTCAGAGAAAACATGTTTTTCCTGTTTTGCTTGTCTCTGGATCCCTGAGGTGACATGAGCATCTTTATTCAGTCTGAAGCAGAGGACAGGTCTTTTGGCTTTTTTCTACTTGGCACTATTTACAGTTGTAAAGTTAAAAATCCGACAGCTGTTATTGTTGATTCTTACCAGCCACTCTATTGCTTAGTCATTTATTACAAAATATGGCTGTATTGCCACATTCAGAAGGCCTTTATTTAAGTCTTTTTTGAACCAAACAGTCAGTAAATGGGTTAGGAAACAAGGAACATGGGAACCTTAAGCTAATCAGAATTGCCTGGTTTTACCAGCTTCTTGTCTTCTTGTTTGTTCTTGTGGTTCATTCTCCTCTTTCTGATGGAAAGAAGCAGCGATGTTCTTCCTCCCAGCCATACTGTGAAATCAGAGAAGTGCAGCCTGAGCTGAGCATTTGTTTCATGCCTCTGTGCCTGTAAGGAATGGGTCGGTGTTAGTGGTGGCTTCAATAAACAGCATTTGAATAAACAGATTCTCCATTTTGCAGTTTCCTTTTGTAACTTGATCTTCTTCTCATGGAGAATAGACTCCGAAGCTGCTTGCAGTATTTTCATTCTTTCGTCAATTTTACCCTCTGAATTTTGAGGTCGTCCAGTAAACAGCCATTTCATAAACGTGTGTAACCTTTCAAATAAAATAAGCACGTTGTTTAGTCATTGTTTACTTTGTGTTAATTAACAGTGACCTGCGAGGGTACATGAGTCACCAGTAAAGACCGAGAAGTGAACTTTGCCTCCTAACCTGTAGAAATCTTCTAAGCTATTGTTTCCTATCTCTGCTGCCTTATTTCTTTCAATTTAAAATCAAAATCAAGTGTGAAAAATAATCTGTCAGCAAGGGAAACTGTGTGCAGCTCTCCTTTTCACAGATACAGTCTATTCAGGGTCTGGTTGGTACCATGCTGAAGAAACTTTCCCTTCATGCACACCATGAAGGGAAACTGTGAGCTGTGAGCTCTATGCAGGGCTTGCTGCATTAAGCTCATACATGGTTGCTGCTGTGTGTTGTCCAGGAGACATGGTGGGCCTTGCTGCTTGTGGCGCTGCTTCCTGTGGGCCGGTGCTTCTACGTCCCCGGGGTCGCGCCTCAGGACTTCCATGAAGGCGCTCAAGTAGAAATTAAGGTAAGGCTGAAACTCTAGTAAATTATTTGTGATTTTCATTTGACATTTCACAAGAAGGATGTGGTTTGAAGTTATGTAATGTTCTCCAGGTTTTAATCTGATCGGTGAGCTTTTAGAAAGCTACACAAGAAACTGAAATTGATCTTCTGTCCCTTGTTTTATTTTTTTAGAGTTGTATAATTATTAGTATCTTAATATTTTATCAATCAACAATGACCCAGTTGTCCAATTTTACACCTGAACATTGTTGACTTTTTTATTTTGACATTCTTAGTAGAGACTCGGCCTGTGACTGTAAGGAATAAATTAATTACTGCTGTCATCCATTCTCCTCTTTTCTCTCTTTCTACCAAAACCTGGAAGACAAAATCTTCAATGATTTTTCCTCTTTTTGAAGGACAGTATTGCTTAGAGAGACTTCATAATTCATTTTATTTCTTGTCTTTTTTGATGTGCTTATTTATTTTTGGATATTTAAAATGTCTTCCAGTTCCAGTGTTAAATGTTCATTAGAATTTAAAGTGTATTGATTTTTCTGAATATATTTCTGCGCTATTATGTCATTACCATTATATTATTAGAAAATGGTCTCAAAACAACAATGTTATCGCAATAATATTTATCATTCAGCATCCTAGAAAAGATTTGTCACCTTACATGAAACTCCCTGGTTAACAGTTTTTATGAGCCTTCTGTCTCTCGTTGTTTTTAGGAATTGTATTTGAGTTTTTTCACTTGGCCCATTTCACAGCAGAAAATATTTACAAATCTTGTAAACCAGAATTGTCAGAAAATATGAGATAACATCTTAGTGCTGAAAACTATCAGAAGTTCAGATGAAACAAGCTGCCAGCTATTTAAACTGGCTATTTTCTGCTGGGATTTTCCTCCCAATAAATTGTTAAAAAAATTAGAGACTTCTGCTCTAAGAACAGCAACATCCTTTTTATAAATTCAGGAATCATAACTTCAGTTATCTTTATTTAGGATGTAGAGGTACTTGATGCTTTCAAATGTTTCCTGTTGGCTGTAGAGCATATTGCTGGTGTGTGTGTGTGTTTGCATGAGCCAGTGTTGACTGAATGCGATTGTCTTTTCAGGCAGTGAAGCTGACCAGCTCCCGTACACAGCTTCCATATGAATACTATTCCCTGCCTTTCTGTAAGCCCGACTCTGTCTTATACAAGGCGGAAAACTTGGGTAGGTGGGCTGCTGCCGGTTTTGGCATTGATTTTTATAAATTTGCTTTTTTTTTTTTTTAGCGTCTAATATGTTCATGTTGTTGTTTGCTGTGATTTGCACAGGTGAGGTTTTGCGTGGAGATCGCATTGTGAATACGCTCTACAATGTAAAAATGAACGAGGATAAGAAATGCGAGCTGATGTGCGGGAAGAAGAAGCTCAACGTGGAGGAGAGCAAACTGGTGGCTGAACGAATCCAGGAGGAATACTACGTTCACCTGTGAGTTCATCCCCTTTACCCTCTGTCAAGCAGAAAACCAACAAGGAACCAGTTTTTAATTTCTCACATTAAACTTGTGTTTATTTTAGTTTTTGCTTTCTTACATTTATAATCTAACTGTGAGAATTGAAGCCTTGGGAATTGAAAGCCAAATGAAGAGTGTGTGTCATTTCAGGATTGCAGACAACCTTCCAGTTGCCACCAGGTTGGAGTTTTACCCCAACAGAGAAACTGGAGGGGATGAAGAGCAGAAGAAGGTTGCAGATAAAGACGTTCAGTTCGAACATGGCTACAGACTTGGCTTCGTCGACAACAACAAGGTAGATTTCACACTCGCCTCTTCAGAAGCAGCTTCTGCCTCATCACTCACTAAATGACCCAGCCCTCATGTTTATCATTAACCATACAAGTAAATATGAATATAGTAGAATATCGTTAAAAATCTTTTTATTTCTGTTTTCTGATAAAGGCTTTACATTAACTTTTGAATAGTTTAAAAACAGTGAGTTAAAGATTTTATATAGATTTTATGAGCTGATAAAGCCCATCAGTAAATAATAGGGGTGCACTGATTTATTGGTCTGCCGATTTATTGATGCCAATTTCCTTAATTTGGGGGGATCAGTGATTGGCTGATTTTTAGATATGAAGCCGATCTTATCAACCGATCTCCTCTAACTTAGCAAAAGTTAAAAAAAATCAACCTCTGTCCTCTTCTGCTCTCTGATGAGAAATTCAGTTCAGTCAATTGGATTTCCAGTTCTGAGCAATATGAAACAGACGTTTGGGAAAGCACTAATTAAATCCTGTTTTTCTTTGTTCTTGTTCCAGTTTTATCTGCACAACCACCTGTCCTTCATCCTGTACTTCCACAGAGAGAAAGTAGAAGAGGGAGAGACTCACAACTACAGAGTGGTGCGTTTTGAGGTTGTACCTCAAAGTGTCAAAGTGGAAGGTTGGTATCAACACGAGCTTTCCAAAACCTTTGGCTTTGGTGATTGTGTCAAACCTGAGGTGAACGTTAACTATTTTGGTCAAATGAAGCGAATGTGTCGGTTAGAAAGTCACCCGTTTCTTTGAATGTCTTTTTCTGTTTTTAATATGTAGATCTGAAGGCCGTTGATAAAACCTGCACGCTGCCTGAAGCCAGTGGTTCTGACCCCCAAGAGGTTGACCCAACCAAAGACAACGAGATTCTTTTCACATATTCTGTCACCTGGAAGGTCAGCAAAGTGAAACCCTTTCTGATCAAAAGTCAGACCTGGATGTAAACCATCTAAAGCCCTGGATATAAATAGATCAGCTGGACTGACGCAAAGAATAAATAAAACAACACTTCTGATGTTTTTAAATTGAATTTAGAAAATATGTTGCTCAAAAACAGTGACCATAAGGATTTAACTAATCTGTTTAAGATAAAACTGCCGTACTTAAACGTTGTAGTTGGCGTAAAATTAAAATGACCATCCATGCTTTTTCAACTGCCAAAACTCAGCTAAATCTATTTGATATTTTTTCATCACATTTTTTTTTCCTGCTGATTCTGATGGATGTGGTGATGAAACAAATTTATCTCGCTTAAAAGACAAACCTGTTGATCTTTTAGCAATAATTGGAGATCTCTTCTCAGACACTTCGGCCATCAATAAGTCCTTACTGTCAATCTTGAAAATGCGTTTCGGAGCATTTACCATCCTGGTGCCATAAGATTTTTGTGTGTTTTCCTGATTTCAAAGCTTGAGTTCACTGTTTGGCATGCTGTTGTTAAATACATTTATACCAAACCAGGTATCAAACTGATACTAGGAATCAAACCTGGTTTCTATATAAAAATTAATAGATTAGGTTTATCTAAAAAAAAATTTAGATGAACCTAATCTAATTTTTTTCTCAAGTTGAGTCACAGAACTTCTTGTCTCGTTTGCACAGGAGAGTGAGGTGAAGTGGGCCTCTCGCTGGGACACATACCTGACCATGAGCGACGTCCAGATTCACTGGTTCTCCATCGTCAACTCCGTGGTGGTCGTCTTCTTCCTCTCTGGTACGGCTGTAAGACTTCATGATCTTCTTTGTTCACAACTCCAACAAACCTCTGAGGCCAGAAATGGGACAACAGATTAGAGTAAATGACAAGCAGATAAACTCTATAAAAGTGGTTTATGCTCAGATTGTTGTCTGTAAAAATGTTTTAAATTATCTATTATTTTATTTCCTCTTCACAATAAAATACTATACTGTTGATTTGTCACATGAAATTCCAGTAAAGTCTACTGATGCTTGTGGGTGTAACTTGACATTTCAAAATGTTCAGCTAGCATGAAGAGGCTATAATTATGGGAATTGACAGAGTGGAAAATTTACAACCATAAAGTGACAAAAAGTTGCTTGTTTTGTATAAAACTTATATCGTCTTTTCTCCTTTGCACATAAATCATGAAAAACACACCGCACCGTCGTCCTTCTGCTACTTCCTGTCATCATCTTCCTGGTTTGCAGCAGTGGTAACATCTGGTTGTTGATGCAAAAAAAATATTGCCATTACAGTTTAGTGAAATAAACCGATTTTGATATGGCCACAAATCAGAATCAGCAAAGAGAACAGACGATGTAGGACATGGATAGAGGCTGCAGCTCACTGCCCTTTTGTAAGATGAGAATAATAACATCATATCTCACAGTGTCAGATTTGACACAGTATGAGGTTTCAAAACAAAAACCACATCATCCTAGCGCTGCAATTTTTTGTTGAAAAACAAAAAATTAGCTTGGTGTATTTCGATTAAATAAATTTATTTTCAAAATGTCAAACTGTGCAGTTATATGGTTAATGGAAACTCAGCTGCTGTTGTCATTCTAAATGCCACAGCAAGAGTTTGTCTTTCTGGCATTGCATGAACGCTTTCTCCTTCTCTGCCTTTGTCTTCCAGGGATTTTGAGTATGATCATCATTAGAACCTTGCGGAAGGACATTGCCAACTACAACAGAGAGGACGACATTGTAAGAAAATTCAAAACGGATCAAAGAACGTTTGCTCCAAGAAATCCTTTTCATCTTTGAGATTTTCTTGCCTGTTAAAATCTGGTTTTTATTCAGAGACTCAGTTCTGTTTTTTCTAAGCAGAGATTCTCATTTCTAACCAGGAAGACACGATGGAGGAGTCAGGATGGAAGAACGTCCATGGCGATGTCTTCAGACCGCCGCAGTATCCCATGATCCTCAGCTCCCTGCTGGGCTCGGGGATCCAGCTTTTCTGCATGATCCTCATTGTCATCTGTGAGTTTGGCTTCCGTCCTCTTTGCTCTACAAAACTTTGCCATTTTTGAAATTCTTAGTCCTTGTATGACTTTTTAAAACATTTTTACGTGACCAACATGCTCATTGACGAAGCCTAATAAAAATGATGTTCGTCTGAATGAATAACTAAACAATAAAACACAAACTACTGCAGCTGTTTTACAGGTTGTTGTTTTCATGTAGCCTGCCTGTTCTCACTATGCTCATCGTGCTGCTTCAGCTCAGATCCACAGTTGAATCTTTCCTCAGCTAATAACTCGTCTGTTTTTGTGTTGCAGTTGTTGCCATGCTGGGCATGTTGTCTCCATCCAGCAGAGGAGCCTTGATGACTACTTCCTGTTTCCTCTTCATGTTTATGGGGTAAAGGCCTCAACAGCTGCTCTAAATCCTCACAGAAACAGAACAAGGTGATGTTCTTCCAATGAGAACACCTCTAACCTGTGGATGTTTTTCCTTCAGTGTGTTTGGGGGTTATTTTGCTGGCAGACTGTACCGCACACTAAAGGGCCATCGGTGGAGGAAAGGAGCATTTTGTGTAAGTCAATCTTTAATGTTTTTTTAAAATATATATATATATATTGTTATGACAGGATTGCATTCATTTCATCCAATCTTTCTGGTTGAAGTGTAATTCACTAGAAACTGATCATATGGGACAATAAAGCTGCGGCTTTCTTCTCTGGTCAAAGTCAGGCACAGAGCAACACATTCTAACACAAACATCCAGAGAACAGCAGTGATGCTCTACTTACTGACTGTAACGTCAGTAACTACATTATGTCTCAAAACAACACGTAGAGCAGAACTCTGTTTCAAAGTTGAGTCTGACTACTAAGCAATTTGTCAGGTTTCAACTGTGTTTAATGCATTGTTTGTATTGTTGTTATTTACATATCACTGCAACATGAAAATTGTTCTCTGATTTCCACGCATGAAACCAACTTTATGTTTTGCTGGACTGAGTTTAGGGGAGCAGCTGGGGCTGAAGTCTGTTTTTCATTTGTTTCTCTTCCAGACGGGCACTTTGTATCCCGGAGCGGTGTTTGGAATCTGCTTCGTTCTGAACTGTTTCATTTGGGGGGAGCATTCCTCGGGAGCAGTGAGTTCAGTCCTTTGAAATGCAACCAGAAAGGTTTTCTATTGGGACTAAATGCTACTAAACCTCTGAAGCTTTTCTGGATCAAACGTTATAGTCGCTGTAAAATATGTCAGTTCATACTTGTTGTTATCTAATGTGGCCATAGACAGAAAAAAAAAAAAAAAAAAAAAAAAAACTTCCTGGTGATGTCACAACCTGAAACTGTGATTCACATTGATGAGTCTAAAGGCAGGCACATCTGAGATGATAAAATCAACTCAAGATTATTTTTAGAATCAGTAAAATAGACCTTTAATTTAATGCAGGGAGGAGGCTCTGAAGCAGAAACCAACTTCACATTGATGGTGGCTAATAGTTAGCAGTTCCTGTCTGTTCATTGTTTATGAAAGCAAGAGTTGTCAGCCTGTCTGCCATTAAAGGAGCAGTGTATGTAAAATCAACTTTTTGGAGCTGGACGTCATGTTATGATGTGATTCCTTCATCAAAAACATTCCTGGAGGTTTTGCTTTGATTCTTTCACGCATGTTTGAGAAATCCTTTAATCTCCATGGTAACCATTCAGCTGTGAAAAACGCCTGAACCGAGCAACACATGAGCTTTTCTTAGCTTTTCATGGTCGATTTCTCTCATCTGATGTTTCTTGACATTCCTCTGGATTCCAGGTTCCCTTCACCACCATGTTGGCCCTGCTGTGCATGTGGTTCGGCATCTCCATGCCTTTGGTCTACCTGGGTTACTACTTTGGCTTCCGTAAGCAGCCTTATGATAACCCGGTGCGCACCAACCAGATTCCCCGCCAGGTCCCGGAGCAGCGCTGGTACATGAACAAGTTTGTGGGGTGAGTGTGCTCCAGGTCCTCGTCCGTTCTACTTCTAGATTTATAGTGCATGAACTAAAAGTTTTCTTTTCTTTCTCTACCTCCCAGAATCCTCATGGCTGGGATCTTACCGTTTGGCGCCATGTTCATAGAACTCTTCTTCATCTTCAGTGTAAGTCTAAGCTCATCTTTTCAGTTCAAAGGAAATTCTTCCCTATATTAGGAAATGAAAATGAAAGTTAGATCCCGGGCTCTGCAACATCCTCATCAATGTGTTTGTATCGCCACCTGCAGGCCATCTGGGAGAACCAGTTTTACTACCTCTTTGGCTTTCTGTTCCTGGTTTTCATCATCCTGGTGGTGTCCTGCTCTCAGATCAGCATTGTGATGGTCTATTTCCAGCTGTGTGCAGAGGTAAGGCCTCCGAGACGCAGGAGGGTTGCTATGGTTACGGGTCGTTTCGTGCCACATGGAGAGCGATGATGTGCCGTGTCTGTGTTCCTCGCCGGCAGGACTACCGGTGGTGGTGGAGAACGTTCCTGGTGTCAGGAGGCTCTGCTTTCTACGTCCTGATTTACGCCGTCTTCTACTTTGTCAATAAGGTAAAAACCAGGAGAACTCAACTCTGATCAGAGCTGAACTTAACAGGACATTATAGCAGCAGTTTCTGTGATAATGAAAGTCTTGAATTTCAATCATAACGGTCTTAAAATGTGTGAAGTTTGAGTTGGTGAAACCTTGTTGCAGGACGACATTAAATGGCAGAGGGTTTGTATCAGAGAAGAAGCTGGGAAGCTATCAGTCAAACTGACCTCCATTTAGAAATGTCAAACTTAGTCAAGCTGAAAATATTTATATTTATGACATGTAGAGCACTGGTAAGTCTGTCACTGTTTCCCAGCCAAAACGCCTTCCCTGCTGCTCATTGGTTGGGAAACAGTGTGTAATGTTATCAGGCTTCCTCCTCTCCAAACGGTCACATGACCTCTGTCTGTTTCTGATTTAAAAACTCAAAATCTCTTTCTGTGTGTGTGATTTGTCTCCAGCTGGACATTGTGGAGTTCATCCCCTCCCTGCTGTACTTCGGTTACACCACCCTGATGGTGTTGTCCTTCTGGCTGCTAACGGGGACAATCGGTTTCTACGCAGCCTACATGTTCATCAGGAAAATCTACGCCGCGGTCAAGATCGACTGATTCCTCAGAGCTGCTGCTGTTCTCCTAGTTCTTGGTTTATTTTTCAGAATTTTTTTTTTTTAATACGTTTGTTTTTTTAATTTTTTTTTTAATTTTTTTGTCCAACAAGCACTGACTTGTGTGCAGAAGGAACAGGGGTTTATAAATATGATGCAGCAACCCCATCTGCTGGCCACATGGTGGAATAACAGCCAAACAGCTGCGTGCAGCTTGCTGTCTTCCCCGTCCCTCCCTCCTCTCCTCCGTGTCGGGACAGAGACCTGGACGGCGGCGTCCTCTGCTGGGAATGTTGCTGTCTCCTGTCGCCTCACCCTGCACACACACACACACACACAGCGGGCCAAAGCTTGTCAGATAAATTTCTGCACAATTTTTTTTCCAATGTTTCCAACTTAAAAGTTTTCATTTTGCCCATTATTATATTTTTTTTCCTGTTGTTTTTTTTTTCTTCTCTTTTAATTGTCTCCTTGGATCCCATTTTCTTGTGTTTTCTTCACACCAATCGCGTCTGACTCTTGACTGATTCTGCTGTCAGAGGGAGACTTTAAGTTTCGGTTCAGAGACTTTCTGGATCCGGGTTTTGGTGTTTGACTTGATGGGGAATTATGCTGGGCTCTTTTACATTGTAATACAAGAAAAGGATTAAATATCCCAAAACTTTTTTTTTTTTAATGGGTTTGCCGCGTCCCTGTTGGAACCAAGTTACCCACAGTCAGTCTCGGCGTACCAGTTCGTTTATTCTAAACGTTTCAGAACCTCTTCTGATTGGACGCAAATATTTGGAGCAAACGGCGGCGGCAACGGCGACACAGGCGGAGCGGCCACAGGACGAACGGCACGAAGGAGGAGACCGATTGAACGCAGAACGTACTGATGCATCTTCAACAGTGTAGCCTTAGCAGTCCCAGAGAACTATGCAGTAATGGAAAGAGTGTTGAAAGCTGATATTAAAGGACCGTATTTGTTTAAAAGGAGGGGAAAAAATTCACTTTAGTCCGTAAAGTTTACATCTAAAGTTTGATCAGATCAGATCTGCATCATTAGCCGCAGCTGTAAATGTCATCTTAGCCGTTTTCACACATCAGTGCTGAACATTTTCAGATCTTTGGTTCTGGAATCTTGTCTGATGAAGTATTCTGAAACCCAGCTTGTGTTTCCCGGATCTCTCACTCCACAATCCTCCCTGATGGAAAAATCTCTACGTTTGGAGCATTTATTTTCCTTTTACATTATTTTAATCCCTCCACGACTTCTCCATAAAGCTGCAGCAAAGTGTGAAAATGGCTTTCAACAGAGTTTCAGCTGTCCAATGTTCTTAAAACACACAGTCAGCTGGTGTTACAGGTCTGCACATTTTACACATCAACTTACTTTCTCCCCTGATACTTCAGCTGAAAAACTCACTTTAAAAATGGTGACATTAAGGGCTTCCCAAAGATGATCCATCGTAGCAACAACATTGAGATGTGTGCAGTTTTGCTCCGTGGCTACAGGAGAAAGTTGAGTGATTCATTTAGAGTTTAAAATCTATTCCCTTCCTTCACATCTGACATGTTATCGGTGTGAATAATACAGATTAATTTATAATTAGCACTAAAGCTTTGAATTTCTTTGCGCCCGTGGTGAGTGAGCGGTCGCTCACTCAGCGGCTGCAGCAGCTTCTGTGAATAACTGGAGACGTTTTCAGATTTCCTGAAATCCCACAAAATCTTTTTTCCGGGCTTATCGGCACAGGATCCAGCTAACGGACTGAACGTTGCGCAAGAGGGAAACTTTTCCGAGTAAAATGGAAGTAACATGTATTTCATTTATTTTGGGATTTGAATTAAATGACATATTTCTGGGAGCGTTTTCTTCTTCACTCCCTTTACAGTGTACTGGTACTTAAATCTTCACTCAATTAAACCCAGAAAGTGGAAATGAGTCATTTCCTGGTCCTTACTATAATCCCAAACTGCTACAAAGGAGCTTCCCAGAGGAGAGGCGAGATGAGCTGAGATCAGCTGAAGTCTGGCTTGGTGAAACCTTACAGATTTATTTCCATTTGCTTGTGGAACTTTATTAAAACTTTCCAAATCCTCTTTACTTCTGCCTGATTTTAAGGTGGAGCCACTCGTCTCCTGCTGCTGAGGTTCACATGCCGGGAGAGATTTTTGTTATTTTAGTTGTTTTTTTTTTAAACAGACTCAAGAGGCCTGGGTTCTGTGTGTGTGAACAAATGCACGGATCAGGGTTCCCAGTGTAAATAAGAGCTTTGTATTTGTTACGTTTGGCTGTTTGTGGCACTCTGTAATGATTCCTGTCATTGTTTTAGCCAAAAGCATGACGCTCTTGATGACTTTTAGAGCAACGTTTGTTTTTTTTTTGTTTTTTTTTTTAACTTTCTGTTTGTTTCTTTTACAGATTGTCTATATACAAAATGTACAATGACAATAAAGTGACGACAAGTTGAATATGAATATGAAAGCTGGCTCCTTTTATGACTTTGCAGAACGGATTCTGATACTTTCTCTGCCTGGTAGGAAGTGTCCTGAAGTGTCTGCTGTTCACTAACACATTAGTGTTTGTTCAGAGTTACTGGATTTCTCCTGAAGTTAATCGTTGGTAATATGATGCCCTTAGGTTTTAATCAGGGCTATCGGACGAAAAGGGGCTGAATAGAAATGTGAAAAACAAATGGAACAAAACCATTGTATAATTTTTCTTCCCCTTCACAATTATGCAACACTTTCTATTGGCCTGTCACATGAAAACGTTGCAATTTGTGGTTGGAATCCACCAAAATGTGGACAAGTTCAGGAGTGGAAATGTTTTCATTGACGCTGTACATGTACCCCTCATTTAAATGTCGCAAATCATAATCTGGCTGTGCATCCAGACGGGGTGGTTCTCCAGCCAGCCGTCTTGGTTTCACAGTGATAAATCGCCTCGCTGCTCCGCTCCATGTGAAAGTGTTCATTTGTGTGTTCAGAGTCGAGCGTCCCGCCTGCTTCTCGTGTTGGTTTTCCTCCACATTCTGCTGAAGAACATGCTACAAAACCAAAGCAGCTGCTATTCCTGGATTATGGCACAGATCCCATCCTGTAAGTATGCATGGGATTCTGCTCAGCTGATGTAAGTATAGGTTTGCTATAATTAGGCCAGTCTTGACAACTGAAGCCAGGCACTCAGACATATTCGTCCAGATCTTGGAGACGCAGTCCAGACTCTGGACCGGGACGGGAAAGTTTTATTGTTCTTCAAAGTTCCTGGCCACCTGCTGGCAAACAAATTTGACATGCATCCAAACGTTAAGACACGGCTAAGATTCAGTCACATCAAAAGCTACCGAGTGCAGACCGAACTGTTTTTATTCTGTCCTACCATCACAAAGGTAAAAACCAAACGCCACTGGGAGGGAGTCTCCCATGACTCTTTACACAGGACAAGAAACACAGGACTGCAGATGGGGTATGAAACCACTGGTTTGTCTTTTAATTATTTCAACATAACACATGAGAAGTCAAAGATACACTGTACTGTACAATAAGTCAATATTTCTGCTGTTGTGTTCATCTCTTTGGATCAACCAATATACATCTGTCACTAAGAAATTGCAGCAACTGATTACATGAGATATGTTAAAAAGGAAGACTCCTGATGTGGATCCTTGAACTCTCCCTGTAGTCGATAAGCTCCATGCTATATAACATAGTGTGAGAGGATGCAAGTAGCTTGTTATTGTTCACCTTTTTTTGTTTTTTAAGTTTATTCCAAAAGGTGGCTGTAGTTGCTTGTAAAAAAATAAAAACGGGCTATGTCACCTAACAAGATACACAAAGAGGATGGAATGCACGACTTACACTTTAGCTAAAAAAATATAGAAATCTACACGTGGATGCTGTCTGCACCAGACATCACCCAGGTTCGTACTAAAGCCAAAAAAGACGAGAGAGGGCGAGAGAGGAGCAGGATCGCTCAAATCAAATCAGCAATTTCTCAGGTTAACAATGATGGAAACAATTTCCCTTAAAAAAAATGTCTGCACCGCACCTACCAGTAAAAAGGAAAGAGAGGGAGGATAAGTGCATCCCTAGTAGGTGCAGGCTGAGGTATTGGAGCTGCAGCCAAGCGGATGACCAGCAAAGCATCTCTGTCAGAGCGCGGCGCTTCAGAAGCGTCGGTGTCTCGGCTTTTTCATTCGACATGAGCTTTGGGCCACAGATTTATCACGAAATCATGCGGCAATAACAGCAATAGCAATAACTATACTGGCTGTGAAATCAATCTTTCTTATTCCTAAAGCGGTTTTAGTTTCAACTCCTACATATTTTGTTTCCCCTTTTCCATACTAGATTTGGACAAATTCTCAAAATCTCGTCAATAAACAAGATATTAACGTCTTGTCAGATTCAAACGCACAAGTAGTGGCTCTATGATGATGACTGTAAGTGCTTCATAGCAGAGGTGACTCTGACTTTTCCAGCTATGTCGTGAAAACGGCCAGTAGGAGCCGCAGTTTGACTGAGGCCCTTCATCCACAGAACAAATGGGAGCAAATTCTCACTGAAATAAAAACCTAAATTTACTCGACTGACCTCAGACGGTTTCCATGGAGATTTCTGAGTGTGAAAAATCAAAACATTTTGAAAGCAAAAACGCAAAAGAGATTTTAAGAACGAAGCTTCAGAAAAATGTTCAAAAGTCAAAATGTTTGAAGTATTTATTACGTACTCCAAAATTTCCAGGTTTTGTCTACAAAAACTATTCAGAGACGAATCTGAATATTTTGGAATTTTCTCCGACAAATTTTTTGATGCGTCAAAATCAGACATGTCCAGCTGTTTTCCTGGAAGATTTTTTTTTTTTTTTTCCGGGAATTTGTTTTTCCCCGTTAAGTCAGAAATGTCCACATTTTTTTCAAGAAAATTTCTGAGATTATACAGAATTTCTGAGTATTTTTCTAGCAACCTTATGACCTTAAGATCTGACCTTTTCTAGATCAATCTCAAAATATGTTTTTTTGTTGTTGTCGTTTTTGTTTTGGCAGAAATTTACTCCACTTTTCTTTTCCATCTACAATGGCCCCAACATCCTGACGCAGCGAAGACGTCTGAGTTTTTGCTGCAGCAAGATCCGCGCGCTGTGATTGGCTGCGACGGCAGCTCCGTTCACCAGACATGCTGCTGCAGCTGCTGCAGCTACTGCTGCAGCTGCTGCTGTTTTCTTCAAATGCTTGGCTGCAGTTTGACTAGATACACTTTTGAAAAAGGAAAGGCGAAGCTGGTTAAGTCCAAAGCAACAACGGAACAAGGCGGAAGGGAGCGGGGAGCTCTTCTGTAGGTTATTAGTCAAAAAGGTTTATCAAAAATACTGTTATTCTTTTGGAGAAGAGAAATACACAAATCCTGATAAAGTTTAAACATCAAACTAATGGCACATACATATACAGGATCAATACAAAATTAAAAACATATGAACATATAAGCTGAAACTTTAAAAGAAAAAAAAAATACTCTTTTTTTTTTAAAGTTGAAAGTGCTAGAATTCAGATTAGCTCACAGAAACCCAGGGAGGACAAACTTAATGCACACTGAAAGCTTTTTTCTTCTTCTTCTTCTTCTTTCCTTTCATTTGGGGACAAAATGAGAAATTTGTTCCAAAAAAATAAATGCTCGATGGGACTGCTACAAATTTGGCTTAAACCAGAAGAGTTTTTCTTTAAAAAGTCTCAAAACTCTTACAAAAACAAAACAAAAAAAAAAAAATCTAATTTTAATCTTCGGTTTACAATAGAAATTCTAGGGAAGGTGCCGACAGCTATTCCTATAGGATCACCAGGAAGTTTGATCAATCATAAAACATACTGATTTAATCTCATAACTTGTGTAATTTTACATTGATATTGGAATAAAAAGAAAAAAAATAAGTATAACTTTGACGATAATGTGATGCTGCGTAGTTTTCAACCTTTAGACACCGTCGCTCAGTCGGATTCATCCAATGCTTTTCCAATGCACCGGGCCGTCAGCGGCCCACTGTCAGGGCTCCTTTTCCTTCGGCGTACTCAAACAAAAAAAAATTTTTTATTTTTTTTATTTTTAAATGTGAAGGTTTCTTAATAAGCTACTGTGCAAAGATGTAGTTTCTTCTCCCAAGGTTTTGGTAAGAAAATAAACAAATAAAAATGAGGTGATGTGTTGTGTTGTTTTTTTTTTTTTTTCTCTCGAGGTCCTGTTTCATATAAACAGAAAATAATATATGAAAAAAAAAAAAAACAAAAAAAACAAAATACATAACTATAAGTAATTTCCCCCTTTCCCCCCACGTTGTGCAGTCAGTCCCTTTGCACCTTCCTGTTGCTTTGAATGTCAAAGCCCAGGCAGTTCGATGACTGCGCTCTCCTGGAGTCGCCGTGTTTTCAGACCCTTTTGTTCTACAAAGCAGCTAAAGAAATAAAAATAAAATAAAATTAAAAAAAAAAAGAGGAGGAAGAGAGGAGTAACGAAGTGGTGGGGCTGATGAACACTTTGTTGGTTTGGCTCACTGTCTATGTTTCAGAAAGGAAAAAAAAAAAAATTAGCTTTCAAAACGTTCTAGTGGTCTACAGTTGTCGTACATCACCAACCGTGGCTAAAGCAGCAATATGAGATTTAGCTTCAATGCTTATGTGCTATGGTTTTGGATTATGTTTCTTTTTTTGTTGTTTTTTTTCTTTGTTAATTGTTTTTTTTTGTTTTTTTTCATCCCAGATTGGGCTCACCTGATACATCACTAAACATGAAGAGAGTCGGCGTAAAATTGTGACAATATTTCTGGATGAAATACGATGTTGAGAAGGAGTGAGATGAACGTTCAGATTTTGTCTGTCGTTTCAGGAACAGAACAAAAGAAAAAAAAAAAGATCCGTTTTGTTGATATAAATGCGATGGAGTTCTCTATAATGTGGTCACTGTGAACAACACTGTTCTGTGTGTTTCTTTAAAAAAATCATTTTTACCACAACGTATTTTATCTGGAGTCTCACGAAAGCTCACTTTGGAAAATTAGACGCAACAACTCTTTACATGCCGTCAAAAAAAAAAAGAAAAAAAAAAAAAAAGAAAAAGTTTTATACTTTGGGGGGTGGGGGGGAGTCCAGTTTGGAAACGAAAAGCGGAAACACTTTATTTGACGGGTTGTGAATAAGACTGTCATAAACATGAGCAAGTCTTCATGAATATTTATGACTGCTGTCATAAAGTATCATCCGGTAAATCATGACACTTTTAATACAAAGTCGACATCATTCAAAATGTCTCGACATTAACCAACAACTCGTGATCTGATGTGAATTTGTTATAAAAGTATTTACTGATTAAAGTTAAAAAATGATAAAAGCTAAAGTCTGCTATAATACATCCTATAATGTTGAAAATCAAAAGATAAAACAGACAGTTTAGACGGAATTTAAACTTACTGCCAGATTTAAAAAAAAAAATTGTTTTTTATTTTTTAGAAACATCTGAAGCCAAGGAGCCACAGTGACCACACCATAAGAGAGTCACAACAGACCACAACGGACTAAATCTGAAAGGATTCCTTTAAAACTGGATTTTCAGTTAAGTTAACTTTGGACTAAGGTTTTTTTTTATAGGCTCTTGGTTTAATGTTAGAACTCCAAGGCCTGCAGTTTGAAATACTTAAAATGTCGTCCACGTGAGCATCCCTACGACACAATCTACAGCCAGCTCAAACTCCAGCTGACAACTAAACCACTAGCAGCCTCCTACAAATAATTCCCATCCAAAGTTTGGGTTCTTCTTCTCCGACTCAAGTACAACAAGTATCGGTCGGATACGACAGAGAAAGAGCTTGAGGGACAAAGAAAATACTTCATCTTTTTCTTCCTCGAAAAAGAAAAAACAAAACAAACAAACAAAAAATGCAAGATACAATCAAATGTAAACCTGCAAGACATTAAAAACATTGTCACTTAGTTTTAATACAGCTACCTAAAATACACATTAGAAGCAATTTCGATATTTATTTTTTGAGATATTTCGTACACTGCAATGACATTCTTAAAAACATTTTTTACTCATCGGCGACTAATTTCCTTTGTTCTTTTTATCCATTCACATATCTCAGGGTTCATCATTCACCTTGATGATGCATCTTTTTAAAAGACTGCCTAAAAAAATGAGTTTGGAGTATTTAAAAAGAAAATAAAAAATAAAAACAGACACCTGGTGCGATCCTAACATTCTGTTCACTCCCCTCGTCCTGCGGGTCAAAAACGACCCGCCATAACAAAAGCCCCGAAGTAAAGCAAATCGGTTGAATTTTAAATCCAAAATCTATTTTGCACGATGAAACAATCTGCTATTTATCAATTCAACTCAATTTAATACCTTTTTTTTTTTTTATCATGTATTTTTGTTACACAATACAAAAAGACGATTAACAGGATTACACTTTTTTCTTTTTACCACAAACCAAATGTTGTAGCAGTTTTGTTTTACATAGTAAAGGTTTATTATTGTAATTATATAAATGTGAAGTTATTACTTCTGATTTAATTATACCGGAAGAGGAAACAAGTCAAAAATTTGGAGCTTTTTAGCCACCGGTTTATTCCTTAATATTCTTTTCAGGAAGTGAAATATAAAAATACCTCTCGTAACACAGCAAGACAAAATGAGGCTCGATTTTGTGAACAATTTAGCGTCAGCTCTCATCTCATAATTATATGAGATGTTCAGCACAAGAACATCTCCTGCTCAACACGAGGTATTGAACTTATAAGATGTTCTCATGTTGAACATCTTCAACATAAGACGAGGAACATCCTACGCTTAACTTCCCACGTTGAACACAAGATGTTCAAGAAAATCTTAAACGTCCTGAAGATGTTCTTCACCATGAAGACGCTCCTACCTTGAACATCTTCAGTTCAAGGCAAGAATTTGTTCAAAATAAGATGTTCGACTCCTGATGCTGAAGATCCCATGTAGGGCAGTATAACTCTTTTTCTGGTGTTTAAATACTTTTGTAATTCACGGGTCCAAAATGACCCATAAGACGATCCTCATACTCTGGCGGTGTTCAGTTTCACACTCTCTAATGAAATTTAGGAAAAGTCATCAAATTTCAAGCCAGAAAAAGATCATTTAGGGTATTTTTCTTACAGCTAGACATGGTAATGGGTCACCTTTGACCCGCAAGACGACACAAGGGTTGAGAAAAGATATGTAAGGTAGCCAAGAGAATGCGTCAACAAAAACAATAACGGAAACTTTTAAAGGTAACTCCGAGGAGGAAGAAGGAACGGGAGTCCTACGCGCCGTCACCCTCGGCAACAATCCAGAGTTTTCCCTCCCTGTCTGCACCGTGTCTGTCAGCCCCGGCTCTGGACGCCTCACAGCTTGTTTTCATCTCAAACGCAGACCAGAAGTTTTCTACCTGTGCGCCGCCGTCTTGTTGGTGGCATCTAAATTCAGGGACTGCGTCCTCCGAAAGTCGACCGGTCGACGGAAGCTGCGTCCTTCGGTTACCGGATGCTGCAGCCTGCAGGTTTATCTCTGCCCTGTCACATAGGAACAGTGACAGAGCTAAACACAAGCTAGTAAAGATGAACCTAGCGTTTTTATTACCTCTTTTCTTGTTTATTAATGAAATTACTTATTTGTTTCTTTTTAAAACAACGCAATTGACAAAAGACTAACAATACGACCGCTTTAGGCTTTTACATTTTCTATCGCCAGATATTAAAATATTTAAAACTCTCATTTCCTGTTTTGTCCGCCATTGTTAGAATGAAAAATTTTCCGTTCAACACGCAATGCATCTTGGGATTGGGCGGGCTGCAAAGGTTTCGCAAATCGGGAGTCTTTGCGTTTGGACAGTTTTGGTCACATCTTTTAGATGCAATGGGTCTTTAAGTGCAGCCTTTGACGGATGCAGCCCCTGAATTTAGACACTTTCTATGCAGAAAAGCTGTCATTCCAACTTGGAAGTGGCGCAATTGAGTTTTTCACAAACTACGAAACCGATGTGGTGAGAACTGACATCGTTCTGTTCCTTGACTCTTGCAGGGTCTGCACACATCTTAGAAAGAGAGTGCATGAAACATTTGTTCTCCTGGTTTAAGGTTTACGCAGTTTAGTAAACCGTGCATGTCGACTTCTGAATAAGCGGAGATCCGCAGAGCTCTTTGTAGTTTTTTTCCTAGCCGGCACAAAGAGGCTTTCGTACGAAAGTACGAGGGAGGAGACGCGAAGCGAAGTGCCTTCTGTTAAACAAAAAAGTGCTTTTTTTGAGAAATGACAACAACAACAACAAAAAGAAGTTGTGGTAAAGCTCATCATTTCTTCCGTGTTTCTTCCGTGTTTTGCTCCTAAATCAGTTTAACTCTCGTGTCATTTTTGTATAATTTGAAGAGCACTTGTTTTGGAGGTTGGGCTTGTTTTGCGGGTCTGGGAGAAACTACCGTTCATCTCTTTCCCCCACTGAGCTCCCTCCCCTCCCAGTTAATCGAGACGATTCAGAGTGTTAGCACGGGTGGTTCAAAACGCAACATATGAAACATCCTACCATGTTCTTACGTTTGGGTGCGTAGGGGAAGAACAATAAAGTAAAAACAAAATTTCCACTTCAAACTATATTTTTCTGGGTCACAACAAGACAGATAATCTCCACTAAAAATTATCTTTGTTTTTTTTTTCTTTTTTTCTTTTTATATTATTACTTTAAGTATGCAGTACCACGCCTTTAGGCCTACTGATCCTGCCCTCTATTCTACTAAAAAGGGGGAAGATAAAAGGGGAAGTAAATGAAAAACAAAAAAAAAAAACATGGGTTAATACATTGTTATATCTATAGGATAAGGGGGGAGAAAAAGCCCAAATAAAAGCTGCTTCAACTTCTTTTCTTATATTTTCCGTTTTGCTCAAAGGGGTTTCAACTTCCTTTTAAGGCTCAATCAAAAGCTTTTGTGCGCACTTTCATTTAAGGCTTCTAAGTGTTCATTAACGCATTTATTTTGAAACTTAACTCTCCAACGTTTCCATCAGGCCTTGTTCATAGTGACCTGAACTTTCCAAGCTGAGCTTGTGCTGGTGTGGAGGAGGCCACCTTGGCAGGGAAGAGGCTGCCTGTGTCACTGAAAGGCCTGGTGAAAGCGAGGCAACGTGGTGTTACTAAGGCTGGAGCTGAACACTGGTGGAAGGGGGTGCAGGGATCCAAAGCCTAGACCCCCGCTGGAGCTCTGCTGCTCCTGAGGTTGCGGTTGCAAAGAGGTAAGAGGTGCCGTGGCGACGGCGGCTGCTGCCGCTGCAACTGCAGCGGCATGGGGCTCGGCGGCGTGCAGAGATGAAGAGGAAGAGGAAGAAGTGGAGGAGGTCACAGATGAGGTGTACCCCATAACCAGTCCTCCTGTGCTCATAGGGGCACTGTAGGGAGGAAGGTTTAGGGGCAGGAAACCCAGCAGGTGGGAAAAATCCATGTTAGCAGCACACAGAGACTCAGCGATCACTGCAGGGCTCTTGGACAGGAGGGGATCCCCGCAAAGCTCATCGGCCAAGCCTGAAGTGGGCTCCAATCCGTCCTTGGGGGGTGAGGCAGCAGCATGGGGCTCTGCAGAGGGAACCGGGCCTGGTAGACCACTCTGCAGATCCATGAGGAAACTCTCCATCTCTACTTTCAAGGGCTTGTCCAGCAGGTATGAGGTAGATCCCAGCTGGTATTTGGGTGCTGGCTGGGGCTGGTGCTGCTGCTGGGGAGCCGCAGGCTGGTGGTGCGGGGGCGTTGGAGGGGAATGGTGATGATGGTGGTGGTGGTGGTGGTGGTGGTGGTGATGGGAGTGTGGATGAATAGATGCAGTGGATTCCATATGACAGCCTATGCCCATAGCTGCAGACAAGGAATTGGGCATTAGGGAAGGATGTGGAGGACCCACACCAGAATTAGACATGGCCTGGAGATGGTGAGGGTTATACATGCTCATGGGAAAGGGTGCCCCGCTGGGGAATGACTTTCCCATCATGGGGTCTTTGTTGGGCCCCATGCCACACATCATGGGACTGAGTTCCTCCTTCACTGAGCACGGTGGAGATCCTGTCGTCAACAGGCCCAGCATATCCGGAGGCTCTGTCTTGATCTTCAGCAGCTCCTGTGAGTGGCTCTTCTTCACATGCCGTGTCAGATGGTCTTTCCTGCCAAAGCGCTGGGCACAGTACTGGCACAGAAAGTCTTTTCGCCCTGTGTGGACCACCATGTGCCGTCTCACATCTTTCCGTGTGTAGAAACGTCGGTCACAGTGGTCGCAGGGGTGCTTTTTCTCCTTGGCGCCACCAGAAGACTTCCCCGAGTGGCTCTTGAGGTGCTCCAGGAGAACGGGTGTGCTTTCGTAACTCTGCATGCACACTTTGCAGGTTAAATCCCCCGCGGTGGCCGAGTGCATGGCCACATGGCGCTTGTATCCCAGCTTGGTATTGTAGTGCTTTCCACACTCCTCACACTTGAAGGCCTCTTTGTTGGGGTCATGGGTCTGCAGGTGGTTCTTCAGGTGGTCTTTGCGGTGGAACATTTTTTCACAGAACGAACACTGATGGGTCTTCTGCGGAGAGTGTGTGGCCATATGCCTGCAAACAATGACACAATGCAAAGGTGATGCAGAAAACATCACAGATCTCATGTCTCACCATCACTTTACCACGTATTCTGCAGATAAAGAAAACTTCTGCTAACAGAACTTAAAAACTCAGGTCAAAATAACATTTTTTGGGACATGTTGATTAATCAATATCTTGATTTAACTTTGAAAACTTAATAGCTTTGTTTTATCACTGCATAAAACAAAGCTATGTCATCTCCAAATCATATGATTCTGCTGAATTAGGTGACTTTTACCGTTTTTTATTTAGGGTCATCAGAGTAAAAAGGCATGCAACAATTTTTAATTGACGACTACATATAAACATAAAAGTTTAAATTAAGCCTAGTTGTGGTTGGTAACCAAATTATATCAAATCGCAGACGGAGGAAATGTGACTGATACCTGAAGAGTTTGTACTTGGAGCTGAAGGCCTTGGGACAGTGCGGCTGTGAGCAGTGGAAAGGCTTCTCCCCGGTGTGACTCGACGTGTGGAGCCGGAGCTTCTCCTGTGTGACGAACAGGGCCCCGCACACCAGACACTCGTTCCCACTTGCTCTTCCTACTTTCTCTGCCTCCTCTTCCCTCTCTTTCCCCCGGTCTCGCTCTCTCTCCGTCCGTGGCAGCGGGGCGGCGCTCCCAAACAGCTTGGCGGCAGTGCGTCGTCCCTCTTCCTCCGGCGTCAGTGCGGTAATACAGTGTGAGGCATCGGCGGCAGCAGCTGCCATGGCAGCCCTAGAGTGCCGCTGCCATGAAAGTCACATGCGGTTCCCCTGCCTCGCAGGCTCAACGTTGGAAGGTGTCGGGGAGAAGCGAAAGGTGACCGGGCCGTTCAAAGGTTGCGTCTGGTTTATAGCTGGAATGTTGAGGTCAAACAAAGTGTGAGACAAAAATGATCAAAACGATTTGAGGTCAAATTTGCAATCTCTGAAGTGAAACCAAACTGTGAACTTCCCACCTTATATCTCCACCTTGGTTACTCCTCCTGTCGTTTGGCTGCTCTACCCCTCACCCAGTGCCAACAGCTATGGCTGGTGGTGAGTGGGAAATACTGCTCTGCATCTTTACTGTCCTGTCAGAAGAGAAAGAACACAAGCAATGCAAAGATAAGTGAATAATATTCGTCCCAGCAACACAAACGCATCTCGTCACAAACACATTTGAACAGTAAATGGTCAGTAAGACAAATAGACATGTATAGTACATTCAGCAACATGACGTTTCAGTGCTTTACATGATGGAAATGTAAAATCTTACACTGCAGAGGCTAAATAAAGGAAAGCAATGAAAAGCTCTTCTTTACGATGTACCAGTTGTTATGAACAACTCTAATAGACAAATCTTTTGATCCAAAGGAAGTTTTGCAGTTTTCTGGAAGATTGTTCCAGATTAGTGGAGCATGCTGCTTCTCCATGTTTGGTTCCCCACATATGAATGAACCAGAAAAGTTTTATTGCTGTTACAGAGTGTAAACAATTGTTAATAAATACTGATAAAACCCCATTTCTCCTCAGCCTCCGAGGTATAATGGATCATCTGACGAGACAACTGACATTTGTCTCTATGTGAACAAGCTGCATCTCGTTTCTGGTTATATAGAAGGAAACAGCAGGCAGCACAGATCCAATGATTGACAGCACTTTAGATAAAAATGTGTGTTGTTTCCAAGAATCCCTACAGCACAAATGTTTTCTATACCTTCTACACTCCCTATTCCCCCCCACAGGCACACACACACACACACACACACACACAAAACTCACGCATTGATACTATAGCAGAGAAAAGGCTGAAACAAATGAAGTTGCCTTACAAGATTCACAAGCTGATGCTTCCTGGAATGCTTGCATAATTTACTGACTTTTTTGTGGGCCTCAAAGATTTTCAATTTAAATAAAAGTAAAGACAAAATCTACAGGCCTAAATCAGAATTACTACAGATTTAATCTTGCCTAAACTAGGTTATTGCACGTCCTTAACACAGAAATCCGATCAACTGGTGTGGGACTGCAGTGAAATTAAACCATCTTTGCTTAAAGTCACCATACAATCAGAGTCCAGTAGCCCTTGCCCAGCCTGCCTGAAGAAAATCATCTGCAAGTTGAATTTTTGCAATAGGTTGCCTTTATGGCCACTAGAGGGAGCTGCACTGCAAATCTGACAGACATAAAAGCAAGTCAAAGAAATCGTTCTCGGCCTTCAGAGGAAACATTTGTTAAGATCAAGTGCAAACACTGAGTCCCATCCCTCATCATGTGTGTCTGTAGATGTCAGAACAGAGCAGAAAGCATGTGTGTGTGTGTGTGTGTGTGTGTGTGTGTGTGTGTGTGTGTGTGTGTGTGTGTGTGTGTGTGTGTGTGTGTGTGTGTGTGTGTGTGTGTGTGTGTGTTTACATGTATGTACTTGTTATGAAATAGGATAAGGCTGCTGTAATTCTCGGGAAAACAGAAACACACACAGCCACCTCCAGGCGCAACATCCTTAACTCACTGAACAGTTTTAAGACAGAATAAATCACATTAGTTGCTGAAGGAGCCAGTGATCCCCTTTCTTTGTGTCCTCTCTGCTGTCCGCTTTTCTTCCCCTTCAGTAACCTGCTTGAGCCCTCCTGTTAGCTGAGTCCCACATGGAGAGGACACAACGCTGATCCCCAATGTCAGCCGCTCTACCAATCGCATGTAGAATTAAAAATGTGGCATCTTCTCCTCTGTGTGAAAGGTCATTGGGTTCTGGAAGACAGCAAATATTCTGGAATATAAAATGCTTCTAATGTTGTCCAACCACACTTTATGGCCTAAACGCAAACGCTTAATCGCCGTCTGTGTCACTTTCCTTCACATCTGTGCTGAATGCCTTACACATGTGCGTCGATGAGTCCATGTAACGTGTATATACACATATGGTTGCATGCGTATTTACAGCAGCGGTTGAGAGGAGGTTGCAGCAGTAGTGCGGAGTGGTGGTCATCACCCAGCAGGGAAGCTGCACAGGGATGACACCCGTCCCATTGACGGCCCTCAGGGAGCCCTGCTCTATTGTAGAGGGAGCTGCCCACATCACACATTCCTGACCTGTACCATGTCGTGTCGTCCTCGCTCTCTTCACACATTACATACAGTGCATTCTACCTACAGGAGTGCTGCATTGTGTGCACAAAAAATACTGATTGGTTGTTTTTGGTCGGGAGCGGGGCTAGTAGCTCAGAGATGAGGTGGAGAAACGGATCTTTTCTCAGATTATCTGTCTCATGCTATTCTGTCGCAACATGGTGAATGTTTTAACAAATATTCCAAGACATATATACATTTGTTTTATACAAGTTACAGACAGCAACTTTTGTCATTTGCATAGACATGTATTTTTACTACAATGCTCTTTAGTGTGAACTGTTTTTAGATCACACTAAAGACAGTTCTTTTCATTTTTTTCTTTCTTTCTTTTTCTTAAAGCAGCAACGTAATGAGAGCAAATCATGCAGGTCACTTCGCTTTGTCCTTTGCGGTTCTGGTCATTTTGTGCCCAACGATTTCAGGTTTACATAAATTTGAACGTTTACCCACTTTGACAAGCATTGGCTTAGAAGTCATTTTCTATACTGTAATTATTGTCTACTGTAAATAAATCTGGTGTTATAATATAATTAATATCTTCTGAAGATATGACTTCAGAAGAGTGATATCTATCAGCATGAGATGATTGAGTCTTTCTGAGGAAATTATTTTCCAAATTTAATGAGGAAATCAGCCCAAATAAATGGAAAGCAGTGTGTAATTCAAGCTTTTCTGATGACAACTGAAATTATGTGCGAGATTTCAGTGTTTCTAAAACAGAGTATTCCAATAAATCTTAAAAACAAAGCAATCGTTACAATACATCAATATGGAAACGAGGCAGAGGGGGAGAAAATGGAAACTTGAAGGTACGAACTGGGGGTGCAAATTTGCAAATAAGCAAATTGATTCTGAGCAGCGACACCAAGGCTCAAGCTACTAACAGAAATACTGATGTGAAATGTAGAGTTTAGTCTGAAAGCCTGTAACTTGACTTCTGAATAAGGGCCACATAATGCATCAACATTGCAACATTAATGACTGAATTTATTACTCGTGTAAAAATGTGCGTATTTCCACTTATACACACTTTCCATGAAATACGATGTGAAGGCTCCCTGCAGTAGCTACTGACACCTGGCACAGGTAACAGTAACCATGGTGATAGCAATAATTCAGAATTTATTTACTGCAGTCGACGTTAACATTGTGGAGGGCAGGCTGCTGTTTTTAACAGCTTATTCCTTTAATCAACATTATCAGAATAGACGTACAGAGATCAAAATGTGTGGAAAGAAACATTTACAAAAAAAAAAAAAACTTTTTTAGTATTCAAGTTAATTATTCAGCTGCGATGATTTTCAAGCAGCTGATAAAAATAAAAATCAGATTTGTTTTCACATATATTTCGGAATAAATCAATTTAGCAATTGTAGTTACTCTCATGACTGTTTAGGGAGCTTAACTGCCCATATAAAAAGAAATACTTGATTCACTATCAATTCGGACTCTGATAAAGCAGCCACATATATTTAATAGAAAAAAAAGGACTCAGTGACTAATAATGCCTTATAACTCAGTTTTTCCGTTAGTAAGTTATTTCGTCTGGTCTGTAAGGGCGAACTCTGTGACAAATGTTTGCACCTACAGGTCACACAGGCCTTTAGGCTTCCAGCAGCATGAACAGCACCCGTGACAAACCAGCAAAAGAGTTAACGTAGTGTCACACAGTAACAAAAACATTGCTGCAGGATGGAAAACCAAAATGGCAGACGCCTCTACAACAAACACAGAACAGCACATTCACAAGGAGGAGCCTCTGCTTACTTTCCCTAATCAAAAATGTTGAAAGCAGAATTGAACCGCCACTTTCCAACCGCCTGGGTGTCTTTGGTTTCTGTCCTGGATGAAAGAGCTTCCACATTCCTTTCCTGCGGGGTCAGAGGTCAGCCTCTGCGCTGCCTGCCAGCCCGCCTGCCACGGCTCCCGCATGCTGAGTGACTGGTGTTAACCCCTTCGCTCCCGCACGGAACGGCTCGACTTTTCTGTGTTAACGGTGGCATGGCCTCTGCAGAACCGCGGACTGTAAATCAGGGTAAAGTCACTGCATGAGCTCCCTGACTGAACTATATGAACATGCTAAATATAGAAAGTGAGTTCAGCGTCCGGAGCTTAGGTGACAACAGGCGCACTAGTGAGGAGAGAAGGAGTGGGGGGTGGGTGAAGTGCAGCGCTGCAAAAACATTTCAGCGAAAATATAGGAAATGATTAGAGGTGAACGAGGAAAGGCTCTCCAGAGCTTGAAAAACACCAGTTTTACAAGGCGGGTCATAAAAGTCAGGAAAACCCAAAATTTCTAATAATGACATTTGTTTTTAGCTCCCTATGCTGTAAAACAAGCCGGTTGGTCATTTTAAATTAAGTCACTTCCTAAAGTCTCCAGGTTGCACAGATTTGCATCATCAACACCGTTTTCTGTTTTCTAAATGTCATAGATGCATGTTTCCTGCTAATTACTCAGTAGCTGAAATACTGACCACTAAAAGTGATTCATTCTGAAACTTTGTCCATTTTATTTGCTAAAATTGGCTGAAGTGTTAAGGTTATCTATAAAGCTGTCAGTAACATTCAGTAGGAAGCCGACTAACATTGAATTATCAGATTCAGTTTGAGTTTGAGTTTTATATAAAAATGAGCTAAGATGCTAATTTTAGCTAAAACGCAATTAGCATAAGGGCTTTCACTAGCATGTTTAACCAGCAATAATCTAATTAATATGCTGTACTTGAATATAAGCAAAAATGAACAACAATGCTAAGGTCAGCATAAATGGTACTTGGCTGTAAACAGCAAAAAATAAAAAAACAAGCAATTACATCTCATTATTTTCTAAATTTATTTCACATTTATTCTACATTTGCAGTTATTTTGACACATTTTTCTGCTTTTTAACTTTGAGTTAGATCAATTTAGATGTCAGCTATGGCTGCAATAGTTTTTTTTTCTTGAGCTCGTTAAGAAATAAACGTGTGAAACAGTGTTTTTTATTTCATTACTGGCGACAGAAAATACTTTTTTTTTTTTTTTTTTTACGTGTCATTAATTCCAAGTTCATTCACACTTCAAGAGATGGAGAAAAATAATCTGCCGCGGCAGAGAGTTTTCCAAAGGAAATAAGAGTTGATCCTCACACCCTGGTAAGGACTAACTTTAGAAATTCAAGAGATGACTCAGGAAGCAGCAGAGTACGACGGAGGGTGTGGAACAGAGCGGTGCGCAAGAGAGGGATAAAGCAATGCCGAAAAAAAGCGAGGGAAAAGCAGAGTCCTTTGCAGTTGTGGAGTCAGGGTGTTTGCGCCAGTCAAGTGACTCTAGAGGGAGAGAAAGAGACGAGGACAGCGAGGGGGTGGGGGCAGCAGGTCACGCTTTACTGACTACATTGACCTGGATGAGAAGCAAGGAAGTTTACGGTTAGTGAGGGCAGCGGGGCCACCATCAGCTCACTCAGGGAAAAAAAAATGTTACAATTCACATTCCAAGAGGGTTTTAGCAGAAAAGGTTGCGTATTTTGAATCCTGTCAGTATGAAGTGCTATTCAAAGAACAAAGAAGATGAACAGGAAGATCGCATTTGGGCTGAAATGTTCTGAACATAACAAGGTAGACGAGTAAAAGACAATTTCTGTTCATTCCTACTAACAGGTATTCACACAAGAGAAAATGACACGAGCAAGAAGAAGAAAACAGGAGAACAGATTCTGCCAGATGACACGGAGCGTGCATCAAAGAACTGGGTCAACAGAAAATCACACTAAACACGGAAAAAGGCATGATTATTTCATGTAAACATAATGAGATCCACATTTCAGATTGGATTATTTATTCCCAATGTCTCTGTTATATATTATGACAACAATGGCAAAAAAAAACAAAAAATAACACAAAATTTATATAAATCTATAACTACATTCAGTTGCAGTCATACAATTCCAGATATTGCTTTTAAAATAAAACCATTAAATAGGACTTATTATTTAAAGGTGTGGTACACCAATAATCTAACGTAATCCAACTGTGTGCCATTGACTGTATAATTGCGCAAGTTGACATTTCAAAATAAAATGTTCTTAATGGGAACACGGTAATATCAAAACTTTCTATTTCGTGATTAAAAGTTTTCACACTATGCTTTTATAGCTTGCAAAACTGCAAGCTATAAACAAGCATCAAATAAATCACATGATCAACGACCAGATGTTACTGCTGGTGCAAAACACAAACAAGAAGAAGACAGGAAGTAGCTGGACGATGATGGCGCTGAATGTTTTCCAATGACTTATGGCGTGAACAGTTTTAATTTATTGTCTTATTTAATGGAGACGCCACAATTTGACAGTTGTGTTTTTTCAACATCAGCAGAAGATTGACAAAGATTTGCGCAAATTTGTAACGGAAACACAGCTGATGATTGGATGTATTTTCAGCCACTCAGGGGAGATGCGATTAAATGTGAGAGGATGATAAATCGCTCAATGGATCTCTGAAAGTATCCTCATCCCTTCCCTGGCTTCAAGCAGAACACCACAAAGCCCTCCTATAAAAACCACTCAAAGAAAATACAATGAACAGCGAGAAATTACAGAAACGGTTTCCTATCTCACGGCTCACAGCTTTGCAAAAATTAATACAGACGTTTATGTAGGTGAGTGAATATATGATGAACTACAATAACATGAACCACGCGGAAGATGAACGCAGCCTCAGTGCTGCCCAAACCCATCATGCATTTCAGCAAAGTCACCCCCTTTTCTCACTCTCCATCCTTCCTCTGCTCGGTTTCATTTCCTCTCCTGACCGAGGGACACGTATGGGGGAGGAGTGGCTTCGGATGGTGTAGGGACGGCAAGAGGAAGAGTCTCTGCCATGCCAAACGCTCACCCGTCCCGGCAGTAACCACAGGCCACATCGGGGCTGGGATGTGGCCATAAACCCAGAAGCACGGGCCCGGTGTCCTGGCTAAAAATAGCTGCGGTTGGGATGGAGGAGGTGCAAGGCTCAACTGCCATCAAGAAACACCTTCACTGCAGCACCAGCGGTGGGAAAAGAAAGCTGACTTTCCTTTAACTGTCACTTAGTTTTCTTATGTACAAATGCGCCTGAGTAGTGCTGCTCATCGCTAAGAGGGTTTTTTTGTTCAAAAAATGTAGATATAACTTTTTAAAAAGTTAAAAAGTCGCAGAAGAACTTGTTTCAGAAGATGAACAAGTTCATTCTCACAATTCTTTTTCTGTATTTGTAAGCTGCTGTAACCATTTCTCATTCGCTGAATTGATGAATTCGTCTTTTACTGGCTGTAAATTTATGCAGCTCACAGTTGATGTAAAACAACAGTCAGCGTCCCTGATCAGGTCCAGTACTTTCTTCTTTCTGCTTCCTTCTACTTTCTTCTTTAACCTTCTAAATCTCCAGCTCTAGCGAGGTTATCTTGGACAAATCAAAGAACATCTCCTGTTAGAAGCTGAAGGTGGTGATGAGGAGGCATTAATTAATGTGAGCATTGTTTTAGAATCAAGTGATTTCAGGAATATAAGTTAACAAAAAGGATATTTTGGGAAAAAATAGAAGGTATTTTCTTTCTTAAAATTCAATATTAACGTGAAAACAGTTGCCAAATTTAAAATTGTTAGAACATTTGTGGTGTACACTTGCAGATAAATAAATACAATGATATAGCGAGACCCAATTTGTGCAAATCCTTTTTCCACTAATCTCCTTCACTTTGGACAAAAAGTCTAAGCTTGAAGACAAACATGGAGTCAGAGAAGCACAGAGACACAGTATTTGCTCTTTTCTGCTGATTTTAGCATGGTTGCCATTTAAAGCTGCAAATAAAATGTGACGGCCATGTTGCGCAATTAAACCCTTTTTTGCCAAGATGAAAACATTGTCAGTAATTACTTATGCAACGCTGACACTTAAAACGCAACAAAAATCATTTGTTCACTGAATGAATCAGTCTGACGGGGATATTGGCATAACTCTGATTGTGGAAAACCTGGCTGGTTGTTTGCTGTTTAATTACTTCTTTGTTTTCATTGAAACCCCTTAAGCTCCAGCCAGGCCACCAGCCTAAAACACAAAACAGTTTCTGTGGAGAAACGTTTTCAAACCATACAAATACACAAATATGGTCCGTTTACAAGGTATCATACAGACTTATAAATAGACTTTATGTTGATCAGATCGAGCCACTGTGCACTAGCAAACACAGTGAGATATATCAATCACCTGCGGAGGCCGAGCACAACGTTTCGATGCGACCAGTTATCCTGCAAACCACTCCAGACACAACAATGTTTGCACCACCACACGTTTCACTGACATTTCTTGTTAAATTTCAACTAATATTTGTATGTGTGTGTGTGTGTTTGCGTGGGTGCGTGTGTGTGTGTTTGTTTGTGAGAGTCAGTGTTTTATAAGTGTTGGGTTGGGGTTAGCCGGGTCGTTTAAGTCGACACCAAGCCCACCCTGCTTATCTGACGCTGGTAATGTTTCTGTTAGTGAGACCGCAGATCACACAGTTAGACATGTACACACGCACACACACACACTGGAAGAAGACTCCACACACACCCACTGTTACTAACTTAAAAAGGACAGAGGAAGCCACGTCTGGCTTAAAGCAAAACTCTGCATGAGAGCATATCTGGGTGTTTACGTCTGACTCACAGACACGTCTGATCAAAAGAGATTTTAGGTGGTTCTTGTCAGTTTGTTGAATATCTGCCTGATTTAAAGATATAATATTTTATCACAAAACGACAAGGAGCAGGAGATTATAGCCAATTTATTCACCTACACGTGTTCAAACTTTTGACACGTGGACAAACATAGTGCAATGAGCCGATGAAGGAATGTGAGAAAGGGACAAACCTTGCTAAACTGAACATAAACAAGCCTTGCACCAAACCCTAAGCGTCATTTTAATGATAAAATAAATAAGTAGATTGACATAAACTATGGCGTATCATATTCTAACAGCAGGAATGTAATGACACCTGGAACTCACAAGGTGAGATGAAACGCAAAACCCAAGAACAAGACGAGATATTGATATTGACATTATATTATTCATTTAAAAACAGCAATAATTAACATTACTTTGGAGAAAACTTTAAAGATCAAATGTGTGCTTCAAGGTCTTTATTCTGCATTTGTGATAGTGTGATAGTGATGTACGGAGAAAATCTGCAACCAGATGACTGTATGAGTAATTTGGAGTTAACTAAATCAGAAAAATCTTTTTAACACCAAAAATTATTGCTCATTTGTTCATGTGGTTGTTAGCATTATAGCTACGATAAATTCCCCAAATCTTTCATCCCGCAATTTAAAGCCAAATAGGACAAAAAAAAAAACATTTTCTCATTTGGGCAAGAACTTGGAAAAATAAAAATCGTCTCCTGTGTACTGTTTCAATTTAGTTGATTGATAAAAAAAAAAATCAGGTTTTTTATCTTAAAAGCATACCTAATCAAGACAGGAGAAATGTTATCACTCTTTATTAATCTTTCGATCTTTCGTTTTATTTTTCTCCATGTCACATCGGAGGAATCTGCCTGTTCTTGTTAAAAGCTCCATCGTTAATTCCTCGCCCGAATCGTTCATCTCTCTCTCTGCCTCCTGCTGCAGTTACTGCAGAAGACACACTTTTGGGAACCCAAAAAAAAAAACAAAATTGAGCCACATCTCCCGTCAACACAAAACCACATCACACTCCAAGTGTCATGTTGACAAAGATCCACAGCATCATGATCTCAAGCGCGACAGAATGGCCTATGATCTGCTTCAGCCTCTGATGTCACACATCTGGATAACACGTTTTAACAATGACTGAGCTGGGAAGAGAGCAATTAGAAAATTAACTGGCTCCACAAACAAGAACAGATTTCCACTCTCTCTTTGGAGTAAGAAAACATTGGGTTTGGTTGTGATAAAATAAAATCGGCAACAATCTGGGTTGTCCATTTCCTGAAAAATGATGTCCAGGTCATGCGTACATATCACAGTGGTCCTCCTCAACACGGCTGCACCTTATTGGTTGAATCTATCATGGTGCTGGAATCAGGTAACTGACTCGCTCTTTGGTGAGCTAGCAATCTGTTGAGCAACATGCACAGCAGCAGTTTCAGGTTGCCTCCAACATGTTCGGGTGGACGCCACTCGTCAAAGACGCGTAGTGGAGGCGGCTTCAATGTGGACTCAAAGACAGCGAGCTCTGGACACGTCTATTTTCATGACCACGGACACTTGGTCGCTGACACAGTTTTGTTTGAAACTCAATTCATTTTGTTTATTGTTTCTGGTTGTCGTGTTTTATTTTGGACATTTAAAACATCTTCCAGTTCCAATGTTAAGTTGCTTCTTCTCTGAGTGGGCAAACTTGAATTATTCAATATATTAAAAAAAAACATGGTTTATCGCTGTAATTTCTGGGACAATTTATCTCCCAGTGAAATTTGTTGTTGGGACAACAATTTTTCGGGGGTTTTTATTTTAACAGATAAAATGTGTTAAAAATCTGTTAAAATCTGTTTTTTTGTTTTTGTTTTTTTATTTCAAAAAAATTAAATTTGTTTAAGTACAACAGTACAAGATGAAATTCTGGATGAAAGAGGAAAGATCATGTCTAGTTTGGCAGTATTTTGTATATTGAAAGAAAATAAATAAATAAACAGTTGTTAACAACTGACATGTAATGCTTATATTATGGTACATTTCTCAGTCATATTTGTCAGCGCTAGTAAAACATTTATTTACAGGCAACTCACATCAATCTATATATTTAATTACTTTACATCTCCTGTATCATAGGAACTGCCCCGCACCACTCCGCCTACCCAATCATTTAACTTTCAAACAAATCAATCCATAAACCACTAAAATATGTAGAAATATAAGTGTGACACTGTCACTCAAACATTCACAGCACTGTAGATCTTGCATCATCAGCAATGCACATATGAAACAATCGTCAAAGTTCATCAGAGGCTTTGGTTTTAGATTTTCAGGTTGAAGTTATGAGTATTTTTTAAATCTATTTAATAGATTAATCATATTCATTTTTAATCCATAATAATAATAAGATGCCAATGAATGCTATCGTTTCTTTAAAGTTTTTGTGCCAAGACTAACAACAGATTATGCTTCTGACATCATCTAAAGCGCAGATCAAACAATTTCTTTTGGTTGGACCTTTAAAAAAAAAGAATACGGGGTTTCTTTTGCAGAGCGACTAGCAGCATGACGGAGATGCCTGTACAGCACGTTTGTCTTTAGGATGGAGAAAGAATGGATGTGTGCAGGAGAGGGTCCGGGGGAAGCCCTTCTGGCAGGGAGTCCTGGCCGTGACACGGAGCTCCGCAGCAGCTGGAGATGTGGGCACGGTGCCAGCGGGCGTAACGCCAGTCGCCCTCAACCTCACTCCAACTCTCTCTTTTCTTGCTCCATCATGTTTAAAGAGCACGGCTCCGACAGACACAACAAATATGCACGCTTTAGAAGCCGCCGGCTTCCTCACTCGTGTGCTGAAACAAGTGGGGAACGTATATCGGATTACTCACCGAAGTCAGAAGACCTCGCAGAAAGTCTCTGACTGGAAAAACGGACTACAACTCAACGAGAACGATTGTGTGCCAGATGTATATTCTTTGTGATGTGCTCTCGCTGCGTCTGGCTGGAGTGCCTTTTGAAGACGGGCCAGGACGCGCTACCTGGTGATGCAAAGTTGTAGATATGAACATGTGTCAGAACTTGTAAGTCAATCCGTCTGACTCCGTTTTAACACAAAAAGCACATGTTTGGACTTAGACTCAAACAAGGTGCTTTCCCAGAAGTGTGAAACGTCACGCACTGTTTCCACCTTCACACTGCGTTCAGAAACACCAAGCAATGAATAAAAACAAAAGAAAGAATGAAGAATCACAGTTGAACTGAATATTAAACAGGGACGTAAGTCTACAGGCGATGTATGCATGGGAACGCTGATGCCCAAACTGCTCACCGACACATGGACTGAGCCGGTGCATCCACTCAACAGGACGTGTTCACTTTTGTTTCCCCGCGCTGCCGCTGGCTCTCTCCGATTCAGATGGGGTCAGCAACAAACAATCTCTAAGTTTGGCAACGTCAGCTCAGCTTAAAACAACAGGCATTGTTTCCTGGGCTTTTGCTCACAGAAATCTACAGGTTTCAATGGACCTGTCGCCATTTTCAGGGGGTTTTTTTCCCGCCCCATCCCTACTGCTCATATTCCTCTATTTGTTTCTTGTTTTAACCAATTCAAACAAGTGACTGATCTGCTGAAATATGGCTGGTGAAAGGACAAAAGTTCATCAGGATGATGGGAAAGTATGAAGTGTATGAGGGTGTTGGTGGCTAAGATGTAGACTTGTAAAAATGATATTCTTCCATAAACAGGACTCTGAAAATGGGAAGAGGGTGGTTTGCATTCCTCGAATTTCTTTTTAGAAACTTGATCATGTTCAGTAAATTAGAGGCTGCAGAGACGTTTAGGCAGATGACAGCGAGTGGGAAGAGAGAAAAAAAATAATAAAACATGAAAAATAAAGGAGCAAAAAAGGTGGGAGAAAAACAGACACAGACAGATAGTCCCATTATTCAGTACGACCATGATGGCAGTTTATATGAGATGTATGTGATTGGGACTTGTTGTTGGAAGACCCTGTATTTTAAAGTTTCATCTGAAATATCCATAATCCAGTCATTTAGCGCAGAAAAACATCTGGCATCCTTTGCAACCAACAAAAAAAAATATTTTACAGCCACCACACCAATCCTCATCAAACTTAATTTCTACTCATTTTTCTCATTGCAAAATTAAGTAATGCATTAAAAATGTTTCAAAACCAATTGGAGGCATTCAGGTTAATGCAAATGTACTTCTGGTTAGGTTTTGTGCTCTGCAGATTGTCATTCAAAGAAAATAAAGTACTAACAAAATTATAACCTGAATATTCAGAATGAAGATTCAGAATTGTAATAAAAGTTTAAGATCAAAATAAGACACATTCAAACCAATATGATGAGGTGTGAGAAATGGGTTCACAGTGGCAGGAACTGCTTAACTCCAAAGCATTGGTCATAAAAAATTGGTCAGAACGACAACTTTCTAGCACAGATTTGTACAATTCACATGTTCAATAATGCCCTTAGATATTGTATCTCTGTATATCTTGTTTTCCACTCCCAGGTTTAATTTGTTATTGCATGTTTCTTGTTCAAAATGAAGTTTTTGGGGGGGGAAGAAAGAGACGGAGCGTGAGGAGAAGAAGCAGAATTGCTGCGTTGACCATCTTCATAAGCTTCACCGTAAGAGCATGAATATCATCATCTAACTACTTTAAGAATGGTTGACAGTTAACGACCAAAAATTCAAAACAGATGTCAAACTTTATTCAAATGAAAGTTTATTAAACAGCACTTTAGAGTTTATCTGTAAATGTGAATTTACGAAGCTGACGGGTCACAATAAAATGTTAGTTGGGTCTGAAGCGCTGACCGTGAACAGCTCCGCTATCACACAATTGAAAATGTATTTTGAGGACTGAAACCCATTTAATTTAGACATTATAAATTATGTGTTCTTAGATATTGTATTTATGTTTATATCTTGTTCTTTATTGTCCTAAGTTTTATTTTGTTCCTGTCTGTTTCTTATTTTAAATAAAGTTATTGCTAAAAAAAAAAGAAAACATGATCAGAGGAAACAGAACTGCTGCATAAACAGTCTTCACCAAAATAAAAGCATAATAAACATCTAAAAATTTATAATAATCAACAACCAAAACTTCAACTAAGTTAAAAAAGGCCAAGTAAATTAGCACTTCAGAACTTATCACCAAGTGCACCAAGGTTTTCAAAGTTAGCAAATGTGCTGAACAAAGAATCAGTGCCATACGCCTCTTTGTTTTTGACCCATTGCTTTTGAATAATAAAGGCAGCCACATAAAATTCCTTCTCTTCCACTTGGGCAGGCATCATATCTCTATTTAAATACTAAGTAGGTCTGAATCCACAAGTGAAAGTTGCGTTTCAGTTTGTTTCTCCTAGAAAACATTTTTGCCATGACCAATACATAAACAACGTGTAAAATGTAACACACCGCTGTGATATTCCCCTTACTACATTGAGGCAAACACCAGGTAACTACACAAACTAAATCTGCTTTTTTTTAGTTCATATTTATCTTACTGCTGCACAGTAATATGGTTAAGCATGGCATTTAAATGACTTCCATAAATAAGTTGGACTAGTTATTTATTTCCACATGTTAACACAACACTTTCCATTTTCTTTCTTCCAGCCCCCAGTGATAAAAACACACTCAACTGAATGAATGGGATGTGCCAGAGGGGGGTCTTCCACCTCACTACCTCTTGCTTTAAAATCTGTATATGTGTGTATGGGAAGTGTATTTGGAGCGGCGGAGGGGCGGGGGGTCTGCACTGTCCTTCTCTCTGTAAGGTTTAGGTTTCAGTCAGAGAGTTAAATGGTTACCAGATTGTCCTGCATGCGTGTTGCTGCTGCATACTGCAGTCGAACACAAGACAAAAAATTTAAAAAAAGTAATTTGCAATTTGGTAAATACTATTAATATAGAATGGTGCTGAATTTCATTTGGCCTGAAAAGAGAAGAAATTTAAACAAGGCTGAATTGACTATCTGGTTTTGTAATTTAACGCCTCTGTCGCTTTCTGACACTCCACCTTCAGAAAGTCACCACAACATGGCTCCTCTAGTAACACTTTAACAATGTTTTTACAGGCATTGCACTGAGACGTAGCTCATATTTAGAGCTCAGCAGATGGACAGTTCCACCAGGTATTTGCTAATTGCTGCTGGATAGTCTGTAGGAGCTGAATGGGGGAAGTCGTTGGGGAGAAGCTGCTCTGTGAGGCATAAGTTCAGAACCCTAAAAAACTGCAGTTCTGAGGAGGAGCTGTGTCTCGAAGGTGGAGCTAGGTCCACCTTTCTAATTTCTTGACATTAGTTAATGCACTCGGTCCTAAGTGTAGAGATACACCACTCAGTCAAAAACAACCAATCAGACCAGGAGGAGCGTCTGAGCGCTGTCAACCACACCCACCCCACCACAACGTAGCCTGCCACGAATGCTAGGGCTAGTTAGCATGGCCACCGATGACACTGGATAAACGGTTTTCCAGTAACAGGAAGGTGTTTCTCCGCCGTTAGCACAAGATCCTCCTCCTGGCTCTGATTGGTTGTTTTGGAGAGGGAGCAGTGGACTTTAGCAAATAACTGTAGCACCGGGAAGGAGGTGCTAACCAACTATAGCACGCTGTCTAGACACGATGACAGATCGTGGGAAAAACATATTTTTGTGTCCGTTACAAACTGCGGCTGCAAATACAAACATGCTACAAACATTTTATGCATTTCTGTTTTGAAATTACAAAGCCAGAACACGCAGGAGTTAAACAAGCAAATGAGTTTTGCGTCATTTCTTTGAGAAAAGTAAAACAGCTGACTGAACCATTTCCAAGCTTAGGAATTTCACATTATGTTTTTTGTTGGCTTTTTTTTTTTTTGCCACCCGTTGTATAACACAGGCACAAAACAGAGATTGCTACTTCTGAGAGTCACTCACTGGCCAAATGAGCCCATCCAACCAAACTGGCACATAAAGAGAAGGCGACGGCGAGAAGGGATTGGCTAGCCCCAGTCCCCCCGCACTGGGGCGGGGAGGACGCAGCACGGGGAGGAGAGGGGGCGAGGGGCAGGAGCACAGGGGGGGCAAGGAAGGCAGCGTCACGTGATCGGGTCCAGCAGAGAGCGTTATAATAGGCCCCCTCTCGGAGCGGAGAGGCAGAGGCTGGATGTGAACCAAAATCCCTCTACCACACACAGGCTGGCCATTGTTGGCTATTCACTGGACTCCATCTCGGGGCACTTTATCATTCAATTAGGACAGCTTTCACACCGCACACCACAGAAAAGAGGCCTTCAATCAAACTGAAAACTTCACACTGGCCCTGGAGGGGATGCAGAGAGGGGGACTCACAGTTGTCACCCCACTTTCATTTTTCCAACTTGTTGTTGCCGTTCACAGAGAGAGAGAGAGGGACGAGGGAGAAGGGTGGAGAGTAGATGGAGATATGCGAGGAGCGAGGAGGAGAGCGGAGGAAGGGTCGTTTCATGTTTGGTACCACGTGTGTGTTTATGAAGCTGGTGGAATGTACCGGAGTGGGTGAGGGGTTAAATTTGGTACGTGGTCATGGATGAGGGGGGGAGGGAGGAAGAGAGAGAGAGAGCGAAAGAGGGGAGGGGGTTTCAAAGCTCAGACAGGAGAATGACACAGAGGAGTGTAGCTGAAGAAAATAATGAGAAGGAGAAGTATGCTTCGGGAAAAAAAAATAGGAACGTGGAGAGAAGAGAGGGCGCTCATGGCAGATGAAAGCAGCATGAATAGCGAGAGCCGTGAGGGGCCAAAAATAGATGAAGTTAGCTGATAAACATGAAAGGCAAAGAGGAGGGGAGCAGCTCCCCGATAGGTGATAAAGGTTAGAAGATAAAAACAGAAAGTTTTTGTCTGAAAATACAGTTTGTGCTCGGACGTCACAATAACGTTCTGCATGTTAACTTTAATAGGTCTTATGTTTCGCTTTTATTAGCTTACGTTAAGCCTATCACAATAAACAATCTATCATTTGCATGATTTGTTAAAAGAGCTCAGTAATTTTGATTCTGATGATTCGTATTTTCGTACGGCAATTTTGTTTACAGGGACGTCATAGCTCATTTTCTTTATGGTTTCGTTGTGTGTGTGCTTCTTTATATTGACTTATTATTTTTTAACCCTAGTGGTCAACCATCACCAAACCGTGTTTAAAAATCCTTCTCCAAGCATCCCTTGTTCTATCTTAGTGATTATACCAATAGTGATCAGAGCTTGACACAGAATCCGACGTGTAAAAGTAACGTTTAACCCGCTTACACATGAGTCTTGTTTCTCTACACCAGCTCCTTGGCAAATTGTTTTACAAGCCCGTAAATCCACCTTTTTGCTTTCACTGTAATAGGTGGACTGAGGAGTCCGTCAAAAAAACTGAGCCAGTAAGTGTACAGATATATGAAGATATATAACTGGTTCTTTGGAGGGGAGAATTGTTCCCGGATCTTTTCTTTTTAAAAGATCATTGCAAACAATGCTGTGCTGAAAGTTTTGATGCAGGCTTTCTACAACAGAAAGGATTGTTTCAAAGGCGTTATTTCATATCTTTACATTGTGAAAAACTGAATGTGTCCATTTGTTTATCCTTCTTCATGAAAGATGGATAAACTTGAAATTTTTCAAGTTATTTCAGATTTCTGCAAGAACAGAGAACAAGAAAAAAAAAGACGGGTTATCGTTCAGTTGCATTACTGAGTTGTAAGTTGTTGTTCTTGGATATCAATGGGGGTTTTCAATTTGATTTTGTTAAAGAAGTAGAAAACTTACATTCATGGAATTGAAAAATAAATGTCATTTATTTTACCAGCAGGAAGATTTAGATGCTGAACAGCAAGAAGAAGCACAAGCAAAAGCTGCAGGTAATAGTACTACATTTTGAGAAATTGAATTATTTTATAATTATTTATTCATCACTCATATGAAGTCCAGTATTGATTGCCGCTTTTTAAATCAGTGGAACAAAGTTTAATGGTAAACTTATTTTTAGACTTCATTTCAAGCTTTAAAAAGAAATACAAACTGAGAGACTCCCATAATAATACACAGCATCAGAAGAGGAATAAATTAGGCTAAGCTATTTTTTTTTTTCTGAAACTTTTGTTTTTGTTGTAATTAATATCTGTGTTATCGTCAAGGATTTCACTGAATGCTTGTAACCGTACGTACGCAGAACAGTTTTCTGGCCAATCACCAAGCTTGTCTGCTGATCAATTGAATTATTTTTCCCAAGAGTCAATAATGACTGTAAATATCAATGAAAGTTAAGTGACCAAGCAGTGAGTGATACTGGTGGACCCACCGGAGTTTTCTGCCCAGTCACTGATGTTTAAAAAGCTCGACCTGCTAATTCCGATTTAAGCGAAACATATTTTTTCTTTTTGGCTTAAAAGTTGCTAAACATAACATCAGTGTCACTAAGTTGTTAAACTCCTTTTGTTTGTTAAGTAAATAAGATGAGATTGGCTTCATACAGAAGTATCGGTCAAACGCCCAAATTTAAGAAAATCTGTCCAAATTATCAGTGAACTCCTAATAATAATCCCATCTGAAATTTTGATCCAATCAGACACAACCATGATTAATCCTGCCAAACCCAATGGTTTCATAATCAAGCACTCAGTAAAATGTCAAAATGATGTAATAAACATTTCTCTTGCATCTGTTGCCCCATTAAAGCCCTAAAGTTTGCCTTCCAGATGCTGGTTCTTTCTGTATTTCCATTTTTTTTCTCAGCTCTGAAACAGTTTTATGTCCAAAACCTCTGATTTCCCTGCAATTCAACTTGTGCTTATTTTGAGCTCTCCATGGTTGTGGTTTACAGTTACCGTGGTCACAGTGGTTTAAGCACTTCATTATTTCTTAAGCCGCTGATGGTAACCAGTTGGTGCGATGCTAAAGCCTAACCATAACAATGAAGCAACCACGCATGCAGGAATATTTAGCAATCCTGAAGCATGCTGGGATGTCGCCATGCATGTCATGGTTTTCTTTCGAACATCCTTTCCAACTTTGGTCTCATTTAAAGAGCAGAGATCTCTGAGAGCCAGCGGATGTGTCATGAGAGACTGACACTGAATTCTTGGCGGGGTTTTCTCTCCGGTCACCTTTTTACCCATTTGGGATTTGTCAAAACTCCACCTAAATGTGTGTGTTTGTGTGCAAAGCAGAGGAAGGAAGGAAGACAGAGACAGAGGAGAAAGTGTGTGAGTCAGGGTCGGTTTCTTACAAACCGCACAGATCGAGTTTTACCCCATCCGGTGAATCATAAGACCTCTAAACTCACACTAACATACCGAGTCCATGTTCCAGATATCACCGCACCAGGGGAACACACAGCTCTGCGTACAGTCACGTGCCGTAACGGCAGTGATTCAGCTTTCTGTCTTTCTGCCTTCGTAGCTTTCCGCCACTGGTGCATTCCTCCGCCGCAGCGCACGATACCGGCGCACCGCAACACTTCCTCTGGGGTTCCCGTCAAAAGCTTCGCATGTGAGCAGGAATGCTGATAATCACGAACACAGGCCTGCTGCTGCATATTTTGGACAGTTCTCACTGTCCTCAGAAAGAAAAAAAAAAAGACAAAAAAATGTTTAAAAAAAAACAAAAGAAATCAACAATAAATGGAGGCTTTAGGAAATGGGGAAAGATTGGATCCGTCAACGTTTGTTGCGCATAACAGGCAGATCTTCTGAAAGTAAACTTTCATTCTTTGAACACATCTACCTGACAATGTCTTCAGATGTCAGCAATGTGCTCAAAATTAAATTGCAATAATTAATTATTTTCCATAATTAATGTAGGTCTATGTTTCACTTTCAAAGCAACATTAAATTGTTTTCTATAAAGTGAGCCCTAAAGGAAAGGTTTCAAACCTCTCCCATGAGGGATTTTTTCTGTAACATTCAAAATTTGTTTAAAAATATTGAAAATGAAAAAATAAAAACTAAAATCATTCAGGAAACAAAAGAAGCATGAAAAACTGACTAAGGAACAAATAATTACTTGGTAATATTATTGAATTAGTTATTCAAGATCTCTGCAAAAAAAATAAACGCAATATGATTGACTTTCTCATGGGAAGAACAAAAGCTCAAATTTCAGCAAAATATCTACTCAAAAATTGATAATTAATATTTATTCTTAATGAATGTTTATGCTGTTTATTTTCTGACTATAATGCTTAAAATTCAAAACATTGTAAAATTAGTTTCTGCCAAGCACATTAAGGTTCCTCATTGTTCCACAAAAGCAGTTTTAAAAAACTGGAATAAAATGTTCTAATCTTTGAAAGGTAAAATAAGACATTAAATACAAAGAATAGTTTCTTAGTTTTTCTGAAAAAGTGATCCAAATCAGAAATCACTTCAGTTGACGCTCTGTCAAATCTTTAAATTATGACCCAAAATCCAGTTCAACGGGTAAAAGAAAATTAAATAGCTTTCCATAAATCATAAGAAGTACTGTTCTATATGTTCAACACATATTGAACACATAGAACATGTAAAAAACAATTAAAAATATAGTTAAAAACGGAAAAATATTTGGTAGACTTTTTACATTTGATACAAGATTTGATTTTTGCACAAATTCCTTGTCATTTTATTCTTTTGTTTTGCTGATATAACAGATTTAATGTCATTATTTTTATATGGCAATACTACAGTCTTTTTCAGATTGTTGAATCAACCGAAAAATTCACACAATTCCTCACAACAATAATTATTGTTTAAAATAGTGAAAAAAAAATTACTTTCAGTAAATTCTTTGCTGAAAACCATCTTAAGGCAACGTGAGAATTTGTTTCAGAACAAAAAGGCCCAAAACCTTCAGGTGGCCTAGTGTGGGCCCGGTTTCACTGCTTCTAACCCTCGCTGCAAATTAAATTAAAAATGCCCAGAAAATTCCAACAAGTAAAATGCAAAACAAAAAAATATATATCTATTATTAAGTTTTAAAAAAAAAAATAATAATAAAAAAACATAGTGACATTGAAAGGTTTAACTCAGACTTGAGAATTTCTCTCTGATTGACAATCGAAGTCCAATCTGGAAGAGACGTGTAGCAACTCATTCTTTGATTAATCCGTTAATTTTTAATTTATTTTTTTTTATATTACAAAAATTCATAAGAGCTTTCACATTTGTTGCGTACCACTAAAAAAAAGATTTCGAATTTTAAGAGATATATGTTTAATGTGCCACTGCTAGCATGGCTAAAATAAATCAAACAAAGTCCTTAGTATTTATTTATTTACAAAATAAAAGTCTGAATAGTCAAAATGATTAACATGATGAGATTGGCTTTGAAATAAACAATAGGCCTCAGTTCAGTCATAACAGTAAATGGAAAAATAATAAGTTTAATCAAACCTGTCACTTAAAATTTCCACATAACTTATTCAATTGTTAAAATGTAATGTACTTATGTACCTATTACCTGTATTTATTATGTATGGACTTGTCTCATTTAAACACAAATAAACAATTACAAATAAGATGAACACATGCAGCCACGACGTTAATCAGTGACACATGGATCTAAATGCTTCCAGACGTTTTTATCCAGAGCACGACACAGCTACAGAAAGACGATCAAGTAGCTTAAAAACAACAAAAATCTTTTCTTAAGAGATGATGCTTCTGCTGCTGCGGTTGCAATGAAACCTTTACAGAGAATCCAAACCCTGCTGGTCTGACGCCTAAACAGAGGCTCTGCCGAACTTTAAATCACTTCTGCATTCAATTACTATCACTGATAATGCGATAAACATTGAATAAGTTAATTGCCTTTTTTTGCTGGAGGTTTCTTGTTTGAAATAAAAAAGAAAGAGAATGTGAGAAGAGGAAACAGAAGTGCAGCTGTCACCCCATCAAACTAATAAGATGAATATAAACATCTGATAACCTAAACTTCGAAAGGTATGTTTCACTTTTTTCAACTAAAAGTTTACAAAACAATCAAGTAGCACTTTAGCATTTAACCAGAAAAAATTATTTAGCGGAAGCTAAGTGCGCTAATTGCTTTTAAGCTAGCAAAAGTGCAAGACAAAACATTAGCTCTGTTATTAGCAAATTAGCCGAAGCGAGCCCACCGCTAATGTTTGCTGTTAAACTACAACAGTCAAGCCTGCTGTATGAAAATAATTAGCTTAGTCAGGTTTCTGAGGAGAACGTCATCTGCTCCTGTCCTACAGCGTCTTACCTGTTGGTTTCAAATACAAGATACTTATCAATAATTCAGTGGAGTGTTTTATTTGCATTTCTTGAAACAAAATAAATTGATGTGAACAGTGGAGTAGCTCTACAGATGCTAACCTGCATTTTAATCCACTAGGAGACTGGCAAGAAGAAGAATCTTATGATCTCTAATTGGATTTAATGAGATCCTGTAAACTTGCAGTCATGGAATGTAGTTTGTTAAATGATCAAGAAGAACATGGATTATTTTAGCACCTTCTCAAATGTATGTTAACAGAACTCGCTGGCAATAGGAGCTTTTTATGTAAAGCTACAAAAACGATGAGCGATCATCCTCAGTCAAGGACAATGCTCCATTTTACAAGCACTAAATTTAATGGCTTCTTCCTCTGCTTTTGTTCCAGCTCTCTGTCAGGATGCTGACTGTCAGAAATACCGTCCAAGTTTGCCCTGCAAGGTTACGTTATTCAACTGCAGCTGTAAGGTGCTTCTGTTTCAAAATAAAAAAATGATGTTACCCTTTTCTGCTATGAGACATCTGAGAATGCTTTGACACCATCTGCTAAGCATATTATCTGATCCTGCGTTACACTTTCAGGATGTCCCAATCCAGATTTGTTTGACCCTGATGCTGATCCATGTAATTCAAGATGGAGTATCTGCCTATAACAAGGTTAAATTTAATATTTCATATCTCCAAAAGCACATGGTGCAAGTTATTAAAATCCAACCTAACCTTAGTTCATGCTGTTCAAGTGTTTTCTTTATTAGTTACATTTAAAGGACAAATACATATTAGCATTTCTTTTTGATCATTTACACATTTCTAAAAAAAATAAATAAATCTTAAAAACTCTGCAACCATTTAAAACTACTTTAATGGTTTATTACGTTAGCTTGTCAGTGTTTATGTGGACAATATTTATTGCAATTTACTGCAGAGGTAACAAATTCATATTTAGGAAACTCAAAAGTTAAACTGAATCCATAAACAAAGGAAGGTATGGCTTCTTTTGTCTCAGTGACTCATTAGAAATAACCTGAGGTCAGTGTGAAATCAATACAAGACGTTTTGTATTGGCGAGCCACGATTTGCTGCAGTCAGGGGTCACGGCCGTCTGTGAACAGCTAAAATCCCTAAAAACTTGAGATCTGCCCACGAGAGTTGAAGGCAGAAAGCTGCCCACAACTCTGTATTTTGATCGTTCAAACACAAAATATACCTTAACATGCATTAATAAGCGCAGTGGAAATCATTTTAGCACAACCACAGAAGCTAGCATCTGCGGTCATTTTTATCTATGCCTTTGAGGGTGCAACCAATCAGCGCCAAGGAAAATAAAAGGTGTTTCTGGATTGGCTGCTCACCCAATATTCAAGTAGTGTCGCGCCTAAGTGTTCTGCTTCTTAGATAATTAAGCTTCCTTTGTTTTACCATAGATTAGTGCATTAATAATGAGCTGATATTGAGTAGTATAAGACAAGATATCTTATTCTACTTAATGCACTTCTATTGTTATTGTTTTGACGTACATCATAAAAACTAAAAGCTTTTTTTTTATTGTAGTTTAACAGTCAATAAAAAGGTCTAATTCATACTTCACAGGATATTAAAACCATTGAAAAGACACGGTTTATACACAAAGCTAATTCTTATGACGAGTTTATTAAATGTCACAAATTCTAAAATTAACCCACATTAGAATTAGTTTGCTTAAACCAGTAATATGAGTGTTATTGAGATGCATTACTGCTAATAAATCGTCGAAACTTCGTCGAAAAAAGGTAATCAATTACTACAGCCTGAATTGAAGAGTGCACACAAATAACGTGGGAAATGTCGGACGCGAACACATGGAACGCATTTTGCCACAAACCCGAGTTATTTAAAGGCATCGGCTTCAAGCTGTAAACTGGACGCCGTCTGAGCAGTTTTCTTCTTGATGCGTCATTCAGACCAAAACACTAAAAACCAGGCTGTGTGTTTGCTCCCTGAAAGTAGATGTTGAGAGGTTTTCGTTTGAACTCATGCACATTTGTATTTAGTTAAAGTCGAGCAAAATCTGAGGAAACCTGTCCTACTTCTGACTATAAGAAGTCAGGCCTTAGTAAACAAATGTACCCAGGAATATTTAACATCTAAGTCAAAGTAAATCTGAAGTAGTTAGGCATAATGTAAATGGGAATCGATAGGTAGATCTTTTTTATATCCCAAGGGGCAACTGATTGCACAGCAAGTCACAAAAAAAACAAGAAACACAACAACACACAACAATTAATATTTAGCGAGAGGGCGTGGCACTTAATTTTCCTGCTTCAACCAAAGGAGGTCAAAAACATTAAACCTCTCAATCAAAAGCACATCGATGACTGAAAACACAAACAATAAATGAACCAGTAAATATATAATACTTAAAAACATTCAAATTACCTCATATGAGAGAACAACAGACTACATAAATCATCACACAATTTCCATCAACTGTATGAAACTAACAGCAATCATAACTGGGAATAAATGAATACTTATATCTGTTGCTCAGTTTAGACCAATTGGGGGACGCATGCTCTACTTCGTAGCCTCCATTGTGAAATAGATGGCCGAAGATTTGACCAATTACTGCAAATTACTTCTGCTGCCGATTTTTTCCCCGTTCCTTCTCCCCGTCTGCTTTAACACCAGCAGACCTTCCTGTATCCCGAGGTCAGTGAGTGTATGAGGTCAGGTACCAGTCCGTCAGTGTCGAGAGTCGGCCTGTTAAACCAAAGCCATGTTTACCGCGCAGAGAAAAGCCTATTAATAAATCAGCTGCAGACAGCCTGGCGGAAATGGCCTGGGGGCTGTAAACTGGAAGAGAGGGATGGATGAAAGCCTAAACAGAGGGGGACAGTTGGACAGAGTAAAGGAAACACATAGGTGCAAAAGAAAAAGAGAAATGAAGTGGTAAATAAATGGAAGGATGGAGTGACAGGAAACCAAGCATGGAAAAAAGGGGGTGTGTTTCCCCGTGTGTGAACCGTGGGTATCGGTTAATGAAAGGATGGATGGAGATTCTACAAAGCCGCAGCTGCTCTGTTCTTCCTAGAAAACGATCCGCAGGGAAAAGTGGCGGTGTGTGGTTCCAGCGCGTAGCGTCTCCTTACTATTTCTGCCTGGCACGCCGCGTAAGCCATCAGGAAGCAAGCCCAGGAAATGTGTGCCTGTGCTAAAGAACCGTACATGTCTGCATAAAAACTATCAAATTGTGGAGTTATTTATAGTTTAATTAGCCCAGGAAATATCAGTGTGGAGTGGGGTGTGTGAGTATGCTACACACACATTCAGATGTCTGTTTTCAATCAGCATCAGTCCTAGATCTGTCACGGCTGACAGCTTCATGCTGGAAATACATACTGCTCTATTTACTCGGATGTTCAACGGACCCCCGCTATTCATGAGGGTTAGGAAACACAGCCGCCAGCCAATAGCTGAAATACACTTGCAAAGGCAATTTACTGACAGAGTTTCATAACACAAGGAGCCCATTTTCGATGAACCCCCTCCCCATTACAGGGACCATGAATGGCTCAAATCCATAAGTACTTGAGACCCCATCGAAAACAGTGCCAGTTTTAATAGTTCAAACACTAAATTTACCTTAAATACGCGTTAATACAAACAATGGAAACCATGTTAGCACTAAAATCTATGGTACATAAAAGAATGTGCTGGATTGGTTGTTTTGCAGATTTATGGCTGACAGTGTGTCAAGAAACACAGCGCTCAGGTATTTTATGCTTGATTTTTGAATATTTTAGATTGGATCTGCAAAAAATAAATTAAAAAAATAAAAACTGCAAATAGGCAAGGTTTTCCACAAAAAAAAAAAACAAAAAAAAAAAGTTACATTCCACAGAAATGTTAATGAATATTGAACCATGAATAAGTATGTATAGGGAATTCTGGTTATTTAATTTTACCAACTTATAAAATTGCAATTTTATGCAAAACAAATAATATGAAGCTGTTTAATCACATATTTCAAAAAACAAGTTGGCCAGAGAAAAATAAAATACTGGTTTGCTTTTTAGATTCTTTTGAAGGCGTCATTGAAAATTATGATTTTAATAAATAAACGACACCAGGGCTCACCAACTGCAGTTTTCGGGCCGATCGCCGATCTTTAAAAAGCCTGAACTGACGATTTCGACTCATACCGATTCTTTTGGTCTGAAAAGTGGCTAAGCTGGCAACAGTGGTAACTGTGCATGTGCAGATGTGACCTGGTGGGTGGGCCAGTCAGTCAGCCCTCTCTCACAATGGAGCTAAAGGGAACAGTGGCGGATTGTCAGACCTCTGTGGAGGAAGATAAGATTGGTGGAGTAGATCAGTTTCACATGTAAGTATAACTGAGTTTTAAAAAATGTTACATTCTCAAAACCACAAACAATTTCCTGTCATACAGTTTCTACGGTTTCAATTCCTTTTAATCAGGTGCAAGAGAAATCGCCTGAGTGATGGCAGTTTCTCTGGCTCTCTGCGTTGGGTGAAAATATAATAAGTTAATTGTGATTATATTTGCAATTTTTTTGTGCAGTTTCACTGGCAAATTGTTGGGAAAAAAAAAACTTAAGATTCTCTTGCTTTCAGGAAAGACAAATTCAGGTGTTTTGAAACACTTCCAGCTGCGAAAAGTACAGACGGTCATACTGGAGCCCCGCCCATCTCAGCTTTTAATACCTCCTCTGTGTCTTAGAGAGCAAAATACAACCAATAATGAGTTTAGTTTGAAGGTTTATTGAATCAGATATAAAACAAAACCTATTTCATAGTTGATTTTAGAGTTGATCTTTTATTTTCTTTTGGCGTTTTGATTTGTTTTGAAAGAGCCACACCTGAGGAAAACATCACCAGCCACCCTCCACAAGTATATTCCTACAAGTTTCACATTTGTTCCAATGCCAAACACTTTATGAAACATTTTTAATTGAATTAATTGCAGGATCTGAATTAAATTAACCCCATTTTAACCAAACGTGACATACCAACAAAATAAGTGACATTTTCAATTCAAAAACCCCTTTTGCTGCTAAATTACTGAGTAAATAGACAGATGAACTCAACAACAAGCAGAATTATTATTTTTGATCTGTTATTTAGGTTGCAGTTTTCCAGTCTTTCAGGAAGCCCTGAACATTCGTGGAACTTCTTTAGAAAAATGGACAGTGGAAGCTGACATTAGTGTCAACAACATCTGTGCTGCTGCATGTTTAGCATTGAGATGTAGTTTTAGGCTCGAGTAGCTCGAAACATTTGAAATATCCCGGGAATAGGATTGAACACATAGCATTAAATTTTGACCAATTCCACGCAAATTCTTGCATATCATTTCTGTTCGGTCTGACGTTAAGTTTCCTTTGATTGCAGATGATTGACTGGGTCACAAGCAGCTTAAATTCATTCTCTCAAATTAAGAAAAATCTGCAAATAGGTAAATAAACAAATAAACAGACAGATAGATACATTATTCATCCCCTTGGGATTTAGCCTCAGGGAAACTGTAGTTCAGTCTCCCACACAGCACCAACACATCAAACAACACGTCAATACTTAAATGAAAATATAATTTTTCTATTAACAGCCCGATCCTATAGTCCCTCTGCTTCTGTTGTACTCCTGCTAGCCCTCCTTCCAACCTCGAGTGAGGAGTTGAAGAGTTTCATTGCACGAGGGACAAAGGAGTTCCTCAGTCTGTTGGTCCTGCGCTTTGGAAGAAGCCGTCTCCCACTGAACCTGCGGTCTTGGCCGTTGATGACAGTGTGCAGAACGTGGCTGGCATTGTTCATAATAGCCTCAAGTTTCTGTAATGTTCTCCTTTCTGCCACTGCTGCCAGAGAGACGACAAAGTCCCTCACCTGTATTCCTCTTCACTGTCTCTGATGCACCCCATGATGACAGTGTCATCAACCTATTTTTGAATATGATATGTTTCAGAGTGATGGCAGAAGTCTGGGGTGTACAGGGTGAAGAGGATGGGTGACAGCACCGTCCTCTGTGGGGCTCCAATGTTGTTGACAACACTGTCAGACATGATGTTATTCATCCAATGATCTGTGGTCTGTTGGTAAGGTAGCGGCGAATCCAGGCAGGAGTCCACTTTCATTCTAGTAAGTTTTTCCAGAACTGCAGGGGGCTGAATCGCACTGAAGGCACTTGAAAAATCCAGAAAGAGGATCCTGACTTTTTGCCACTTCCCATGTCCAGGTGCGAGTGGGCTCAATGTAGGAGGTGGATAATGGCATCCTCCACGCCAACCTCTGCCCTGTAGGCAACCTGCAGGGGGTCATAGGCATCCTTTACCTGCATTTTGAGGTGCCACCGCTCACTGGGCCTGCTCTTCTCAGGGGCAGGGATGATGCAGGATGTATAGGATAGAGGTAAGGCAAGAGTGCCATGATGGTGGAATGACTGCACCTGTCGACAAGGAGGAGGATGTGCTGGTGGAGAGCACCGGGCCGAGTAGAAATACGAATGGTGGTGGGTGAATAACTAAAACTATTGAAAAAGTTATTCAGTTTATTAGCTCTCTCTCTCTAGGGCACAAAGCTCTCTAGCTTTGTGCCCTTTAATGGTTCTGAAACCCTTCCAGACGTCACTTAAGCAGTTTTCCCTCAGCTTCTGCTCCACCTTCATGCTGCAGCAGTCTTTCGCCTCCCTCAGACGCTTCACCTCCCTTTGTACAGCCTTTATCTTCTCCTTATCTTTTGTCCTGAAAGCTGCCTTCTTCTGGCCTCACTACCTCCTTCTGGGAAGTACCTCCAGCCCGCCATCCCAGAGGAGTTGCTGGCTCTTCCTGAGGGCAAACAACTCTTCTCTTGAATACCCATTAGAGTTAACTCTTGTGTACAGACCGCTGTTTCCATATATAGTTTAAACAAAGTTAAATAACACAAAGTTACCGAGGAGTGTCTAGAGTGGCTGCCGTTACCTACAGCACATTATTTTCTAAAAAATAAATAAGTAATAGTTGGGAGTCAACTGTATCACAATCTGAAGGTGTATTTGGCAAAGAGTCTTTTACGCATGTTTACCAGGTTTCACAGAAAAAAAGGTTCAAATGCAACCAAGGAATAAGCTGTAAATGTTATCATTTCTTATATCTTAAGTTTTCTTTATAGGTCACGCAGGGGTACACATTTAACGTGCCACTTATTATTTATCTCGACAAATTTCTTAGAATATTTTGATCTGTCGTTGTCACATTAAATTCCAATTCATGTTTTAAACCCCCTAAAATTGTCCACATTATTAGGATTGTTATTTTTACTATTTTCCTCTACTCTTGCTCGATAAAGGTTTCAATATATATCAATAAATTTGAAAATATGATTAGACGCAGTTACTGTATGCAGGTCAGTGATACAAATCACACCTTTATGTGACTGCTGTCCTAAAGAATGCTTCACAAAGGGTTATTTTTCTCAAGAGCACTTTTTGTAGTTGTGGGGCAACGATTGCTGTGTCATTCAGTCACAGCCGCACAGTTACATAAAAAAAAAATTATAATTCCTACTGTCACTTTTATCATTATCACAACAGTACTAAGGTGATGATTTATCTTTCATGGAACTAAAGGGAATATTTCAGAAGCCTTTCTTCAGCCAGCTGACAAGCAGTGCACAGAAACTGCAGCACCTTACGCACCCTAAGGTTTGAGGAAAGACCAGTCGCTAACTGTGTTTCCATCAACGTTTCTTATGTGCATTTCGAAGTATCACATTAGAAAAGGTTGATAGAAAAAAATTCAACATGACTTCCTCAATTTTACAAAAGGCTTTTGACGCTCGCTTGAGGCTGGCTGAGATTTTGATGTTACATTCAAGAAAGCTTCAAAGATCAAATTCATGCTTCAAAAACACTTTTATTCTGCATTTTACACAAACTTTGCCACAAATTCAACAAACTGGTATTTCATTTTCTGTCTTGTTTTCATCTTTTCAGACCTTGGGACAGTTCTTGCACTAGGTCTGATGTACAGCATTTCCCAGCTGATAGTGACATAGTGTGATATAGTGGGCTGTGATGCTTATGTATGTAGCTTAGCATACCCTCAGACATCAGTCCAATGGTTGTTATGGCAATGCTTTCTGCCTCTTTTTGGAGTACTTGCACATTTTTTCTGTCCCGTGTTTCACTCTGTTACACTGATAGTTCCAACTGTGAACTCAAAATTCTGCCAAACATTTCAGTGTAGTAGGGCCATCTTCTATTAGCAACTCTTCAGGCAAAGTCATTGTGACCGTGAGTGTTCATGAGATAGCCTGTACCTCAACGAGAAATATTGTGATGGTTTAATATTGTGAGATCCTGTATACGTTTTGTTACAGACCTACTACAAACACATAAATCTTGTTGCCTCCTTGTCCAACAGCACAGAACATTCATACACAAATCCCTCCCATCTGTATAGGAGTATGCAAAAAAAAAAAAGTACAAAAGCCCTGCATGCGTAACTTGTGCAGGAATGGCCCATATTCTATGGCAGTTCTCCTGCTCTCAGCTTGCTGCTGTCTGGAGAAAATAACAAATAGTCCGAGCTTCTTCAGTGAGTAACATCCATTCTGGTATGAACCCAGTGTCCCTTGCTCCCTCACCCTGCCTTTCCCTGCACACCGCAGCCCCATCCCTTCCATTCCCTCCATAAGGTGAAGAAGTACAAAGAAAGGGATCAGAGCTTTTCCGATTCTTCCCTGGTTATTAACCACCATTTGCTCCCTGGAAGAGCAATCCCTCCCATTAACCCAACTGATGGTCTTTTCTCATGGAAATCAGCCTGCTGTTGCAGCCGCCGCCACCGTTGCTGCTGCCGCCGCCGCCACCGCTGCAGCCTGCAGAGGTGCAAGGAATTGTGGGGGGATTTGACGAGGAGAAGACCTCCCCCAGACTCTGAAACTGCTCTCTTAGTCTCTCTCTCTCTCTCATACGCATACATACCGGGACATACTGGGAAAAGAAAAATGCACATTATCTCCCTAACAGGACTACGTGGTGTGTGTGAGCATACTAACACAGAGGCAAACGTTAAACGTGCTGACTCCCAACCACAGGGGCACGGAAGCAATGTAAAACAAGCCATAGAAGTTAACGAGAAGAAGCTGACTCCACGCAGGCAGGAATACAAGAGTCGGGAGAGCAGAAAAACACTGAATATCATCCAGCATTTTATGACGACACGGAAAACATCGAAAGAGATGAAAACCTGCTTTGTCCTTTTTAAATCCTCAGAGCAAACTGATCCACAAGACATGCCGGAGATTAGGACTTCCAAGGGGACGGTCGAGATAGTTTTCACTTATTAAATTCACAAAGTCACACTTAAACTTTCAAACACGCACACAAAACCACATCCATTTGTCAGCGCCTCGGAAACCACCACAACAACAACAAGTGCTACCTCACACAAAACGCTCTAAGAAAAGAAGTCTCCAAAATCCCTGCGGGGCAGATCCATCACCAACTGGTGGGTGGTTGTGGTGAGAGAGGGACAAACGTCAACACATGGGTCTCAACTTGCACCGAAAGCCATTGTCTCTCGTGACAAACTCACTTCCATTTCCTTATTATGTAGCCAGAGGCTTTGATGGTACGCTAGAAACTGCAGGGGGGAAGAGAGGATGACTTTGACTTTAAATTATATTCCGATCTGAAAATGTACCTTAAATGGTTGCACTAAATGTTTCAATACAGTTTGACAGCATCAGTTGATGGGTTCCCAACCTCCAGTTTTTACAAAGGATGCATTTCCAATACTGATATAAGTATCAGAGGTTTAGTATTGGTAGAGATCGATCCAATACAGAAAAACAATGCTGCATTACAAATTTCTTTCATAGCGCTGCACCAGTGCAGCACACTTGTATACACCAGTAGAAACACAAGCTTGGTCAAACATGCAAAAATAACACAACTTTAATTTGTTCAGTCAGCGCAATTAGGAGTGGAAAAACCAATGTAAAATAAATAACACAGAAATTGAACAGGACAAAAACCACAGGTTGACTATCTTGGTCAAACATGTGAAAAAAAAATGACAGAAACAAGAAATAAAATGAATTTTCTGAAGTTTCTGTAAACAAAGCTGTCCTTCAAATAAAGATCAAAAGACTGAAGACATTTACGTGAAAAGAGAAAAACAATAAATCATACAAATGGAAATGATTGAACTCTTTTTAATTTATTGTGCGTTAATTTATTTATTTCTTGTACATTTGTATGTTTTGGTTTTTTTTTTGCTATTTTATTCAACTCCAAAAAAAAGGAAAATCAAACACTGTTGATTAGTGAGTTTGTAAATAGTAAATATGACAGAAGTTCTTTGTTTTGATATAATTAATGAATTGGGGAAAATAAAAAAAATAAAAATCTAGTCAGTAGTGTCTGGCTGAACCATCACTAAAAGAAAATATGTCTGATTCTGATTTCTGGCCCAGCCGTTGGCAGAATCTCAAAATGCTGAAGTGTGAAAAACTTTAACACAGTTACAGCCTCTTTCCATAAAATGTTCATTGTTGCACTTCATTCCTTTATTTTTTTTAAAAATTTAATGAATGCATAACTCACAGTCATTTAAATAACTTCTCAATTAATATTTTTGTTTAAAAAAAATATCTGTGCAATTTTTTCCCATTAAAAATAATGTACATACACATTTTATCTATTTGTTTCAAACTATTGTGCTTCAGAAAAGAAAATACTTTCCAACAAGGCAATAACTACCCAAATCTTAATTCATGATCGATTTAATAGATTTAGTTTGTGTTATGCAACACAAATATTAAGCATGACATTTCAAGTAGAACCAAAGCATCACTTTAAAAACTGATCTAAAGTTTTTGCAGATAGTTATTTTTTTTTTATGTATTTAGTTTTTAATTATGCCTAATCAAATGACAAAAATGTAAAAAAGCAACAGAGCATTAAAACAACCCACGTCTGGGTGTGTGAGGGGCAGGTCTGTTCTCCTGCACAATCCCAGGATGTGTGAATGCAGCTGATGTCATGAAAACACCTTAAATAACCCAAAGTTCAGAGCGAGTTCATGCTGTTTGCAGTAATCCGTGATCTTCTAATGAAGTACAGAAAAATCCTAGCAGCAAAACGAGGGGGTGAGAGGGAGGGGGGGGGGGGGGGCAGAGAGGAAGAGCGCAGCGCAGAACAGCAGCTTCTTTAAACTTCAACTCTTTCTGCTCGTTTTCACACTCAAGTGACAACAAACCCTGCGGCAAAAGCAGCTATCAGTAACAAGTGCACAAGCTGAGTCCACACATTATGAACCCAACAACCCCTTCCTCCCCCCACCCCCCCTTTTTAAGAAGGCTCCTGCTTGTTGTTTACTCTCTTTGCAAGATTCTCTTCGAAACATCCGATCGGGGAGGCACGAGCCACAAGCGAACGGTTCGTTTCGGACACAACAATATTAATGTGAAATGTGGGAAAATAACAGAGAATGCATGTTGCGGGCCGCTGCAGTCAGAGCGCAACTTTCAGCCAAGTTTTCTCCTCTGGACTAAAGCAACACAAACAACAGGACGTTCAGTCCGGCCCCCCCTCCTCCTCCTCCTCCTGTCCTCTGCAGCGCCAGGCATGCCACACTTCAGAATGATTCCCAAACTGGTTCCGACTCACCGCAACCCCCCCAATAAATAAATAAATAAATAACAATAATAATAATTCTCAACTAAACGTGCAACTGCACCGTGGTTTCGCAGAGCGCAAGCAGCGTCAGAGTTGATTAAACTCAGCAGAGTGATTTTAGGCTGCCAAGGGGGAAAAAAAAAACAACAAAAAAACAGCGAAACGAGTGTTTAGGGAATCGGATAATGCGGGCCGTTCCGCAAGGGTCCTGCTGCACGTCAGTCTGCGCAAGTTCACCTCCAGCCCGGAAAGTTGCCTCAAAGCCCGCACGTGCACGCGTGAAGACGGTCTGCTACTTTACAGAAGAAGGAGAGAGGGAGAGAGAGAAAGAGAGAGAGAGCAAGTTTACTCACCGAAAACTTTCCAGCACCGCATTAGTCAAATTCACATGGAGTCCCGGTGAGCTTCAGCTTCCATTTCTGCCCCCCTCCCACCCACTGTCCACCTCCGGTCCGGAGTACAGTCCAGCCGCAGCGGTTCCTACGTCCCGCCGCTCCCACGCTTCCCGTTTTCCCCCGTTTGATCCGCGCGTCGGAGACTTTGATTATCCGCCACTGGGTCGGCTCTGTACCCGAGGCCCGACAGTACGCCTGGCCCTCCCTCTCAGGCTGCTGCGGAGTTATGGGGCGGTAAGCATTGTGAGAGTGTGACGTCAGGCCACTTTCACAAACTTTTTGGAACCAGTCACAGCAGCATGTATGTACTGGTGTTTTCAGCTGCCAGTCCTCCCCGCTGCAATTTGTGACCCAGTTTAAACACCTGCAGCTGAGCTCCTTCCACCTTCTCCTTCTAACCAACAATACTTTTGTTTCTTTATCTTTTTGTCTAATATTGAAAGTTATTGGTATTGTTTTTGACAGTTGCTTCCAGGAGAAGATATCTCTCATTCTAAGTTGGAATAAAACGTGTATAATGTCGAAACATCGAAAGTCACCAATCCCAAAGCGAAACATTCAAAATGGCTGCCGCTCACCGATCACAGTTATTGCTGCAGTAATAAATAACTTATTTGCCGTGCTGTTCGGAGAAAGAATAATCTCAATAGTCACAAATTTAGCAATTCGCCACAACGTGCTGCTAATGAACACATTCCTGTAGAGCTTGAACATATAAAATGTGGAGAAATATGTGCTTATTAGGTAGTTTTGCTAATAGCATTTAGCCTGGTCACTTAGCCAATCCCCGCTTTACAGATTTACTGTTTTTTTTATCCACAAAATAATGCATTAAAATTCATGTAGGCTATTTCAAAAAAGTTTGATTTGCTTTTTAGATTTAAAAATATAAAGTGAAACAACAAGCATAGACAAAGAAAACACTGGCCCTTATTTTGACTTGTGTTAACAAAGTGCAGGTTCACCCTGTGACCTCACTGCTCATGCATTGTTGGGTTGAACATTTCACATTTTCAAAACCTGTTTGTTTTGTACATTTGTGTTCAATAAAGAATAACTTAACGAAACATTTGAAAATGAAAATAAATGTAACACTGAAACAAATTTGGGGCGTTACAGAAGGCCACAAAAAAAAACACTGCCTGCGTTTTCAATAAATATTTTATGTTTCAAAACATTTTAGTTGTATTATTATTATTACTCATTTCTTATTAGAAAATAATAATTAAAGAAAATTACACAAACCCAAAAGAAAGCAACTTCCAAAATATTTCAAAATGTATTTAGTTTTGGGGCCTTATGATGAATGTGTGTTTTTTTTTTTTATTTTATTTTTTTTGTTGGAGGGGGTTCTAATAATTTATTATTCTCATATATAATACCTAATTAATGTCTTTTTAAAGACAGTCCTAACAAATCTGTTAAAACGTGTAACATAACTTGTTAGTTTAGGGTTGTTTTTTATTTTCATCCATCACATCTGTGATGGATAAAAAAACAAAAAATAAAAAACTTGAATACACACAGGCCTCGGTAACATTTAAGTGAACACAATTGAAAGTTCTACTTTTCCTTCTTATTTTCTGGCACTCTGATACTGGATTATATAAGCAGTGTAGTTTACAAGAAGATAAGTTTAATTTAATTATTTTATTCAAGCAATTTCACTCTATAATTTTATGATGTTTAAAAATGAGCTTAAAGGCGTTATATGATGTAAATATCATTTAAATGATATTTAAGTGATGTTGCTTTTTGTTATATTTAATTATAACATCAACAATATATTGCTGTTTATTATTATTATTATTATTGTGATAAAAACAACATGGTGCTTGCGACCCCTGTGTTCCAGTAGAGGTGGTCTCTCCCGCCTCATATATGGGCTGTATGATTTTCGGGTTTGGGGGGGGGGGGGGGCGGGGGGGTCAGAGGAGGGAACGTGAGGGCGGGGAGGAGAGGGGTGAGAGGATTACTTCCAGGGCACATCAGCTCGTTTCCTCACCGACAGCGACCCCGACACCTCCTCTCGGCCCCACGCCTCCCTGGCCCCCTCCCCGCAGCCCGCAGGGTGAATATGTTTATGCAGAGACAGAACAGGAAGGTGGGAACAGCGGGGAGCTTCAGTCAGGCTGCATTCAAGTTCTGCTCATATTTAAAATGACGATTATAATAAATCCCGAATTATTTGTATTTTTATCATTGTATATTGTCTTTGTAAATAAATGCATTGTTTAGAATTTATTTTAAAAAATAATAATAATAAAAAAATCTCAGGTTTTAATTTATTTGCATTCTTAAGTAAAAATGATTTGAATCTCCTGGTTTTATGTTGATTTTGTCCTTAAACAAACTTGACTTTAAATGCTCAGTTTCTCAGGTGGTCCTCCTTTGAAAAATACGCCTCCGAATGACGCAAGCATTCACTCACGGCTTTGCGTCACACGCGTTTCCTGAAAATCGCACAAAAGCGTAACATGCGGGTTTCCGACCGCACACAAACGCAACAGAGCGGGGGTCGTCTGGCTGCTGCTCCGTGTGGACTGGAGGGAGCAGCGGTCCACCTGGCAGGACACGGCCAGACCCCAGGCTCTGCCTTTTGTTCGTAACTCCGAAACCGGAGGGAAAACATTCATCATTTCTAGACCAAAAACTTCCAGCTTGTTTTTGGAGTTTTTTTCTCCCGTTAATATTGAGGTCGTCGGACTTCTGGTCTGGTCCCATGAAGCGGCTGTCTTATTTATGGACACAAACGTGCAGACAAGCCACTGAGTGGCAAATTGCTTTGGCTTTTAAATGGTCACATGTCAGGTGACGTTTTTATTTCACGGCAGGTCAAGAAATGATTATTTAACAGTTAAAAGAAGATAGGAAAAGTTTGGTTTTAAGATGTTTTCCTCCGGGAAAAAAACAACCAAACAAAACAAAAACGAGTCATTAAAATGAGGAAAAATACATACAAATTATACAAATAAATAAATAAATAAACACCACAATTTTGAGTAATAAATTGTTTTAGAATGACCTAAACAAATAGTAAAAATCAATTTAGATGCTGCATAAAATCTGAAATGTTTTCGACATTTAAAAACATGAAAAATGTCAATCAGTGAGGTAACCAAATAAACACTTTTAAGCAGCCTTTAGGCTAGGCTCTTTAGAAACAAGACAGAGATGTTCTATATTCATTGAGTTGTATTTTTATTTTAATTTCAGGCTTCATCCACACTTCAGCATTATTTGTTTGCCTTTAGAAAACTGTTGACTAAAAATCTTCCCTACAGAAAAGAAAGGAAGGAAGGAAGAGAGAAAAAAACAAAGAAAGAAAGCAACAAAACGAGATAGAAATCTCTCCTTAATTGCAATAGTTTTTAAAATTTGGAAATAAATGAACTTGGTCCCTGATTTGTTAGACTTTAACACATTTTCTGTTTACGCTATTTTTATTTGTCAATTTTCTTTCAGTTATTTGGACAAAAGAAAATAGAAAAATGACCAACTAGTGATCAAGCATTGTACTCACCTTTTGCTCTGTTTGTACCACATCATCTCTGCATATGAATAGGACAGGCTGCAGGACTATTTCATAAAGTTCCTCAGATAATCGCATAAACAAATGAAGAACAAAACAGCTAAAATTTAGATCTTGGTGTAGTGGGGATAAACCTTTGCTCAATATTATTCTAAAGATAATTTAGACTCAAGATAAATAATCTATTGAAATTAGGATGACATCAAATGTTTGGAGTCAAAACCAAACATTTAACTTGAGGCCTGCTCAATAATTTAGACATTGATAAATGAAGTTAGTTGTTCTTCAAGATGAAGAACAACTAACTAAGTTATTATCTAATTAACATGTCTTCATTCTGAAGACATGTATATATATATATATATATATATATATATATATATATATATATATATATATATATATATATATATATATATATATATATATATATATATATATATATATATATGCAGCCAAATTGTCAACTTATGAAGAGATATTTTCTGCATTAAATTATTATATTTATTATTATAACAAAGCAATTTGACACACTGAAAACTGAGGTTCCATTTTTGTCTTGAAAGAAACTCTCAAGCTGTTTCATCCATTTTATTATTATTATTATTATTATTATTATTATTATTATTATTATTATTTCAGTTGTGTTATTTCCATCTCAATTAGCTAACAGGGTTAAAAACAAGTGGTTTAACCAGAAGGTCTGTGTTGTTTTCAGTGCAGGAATCTGGAACACAATTGCTGTAAATCCTGTGTGATAATAATCATAAGTTTGATTGCAAAAAAAGAAAAAAAAAAAGAATGAAGCAACTAATTGATTTTTTTTAAAGTGATTTCCTCATCTGTTGTAATGAGTCCTATTTGGGTGACAGCTGCTCAAGTTTGTTAGTTATAATAATAATAATAATAATAATAATAATAATAATGATGATAATAATAATAATAATAATAATAATAATAATAATAATAATAATTTCAGAAGGGCACATTTTTGTCTGGAGGTAAAGGGGGAAGGTGCTCTAGCACCCCCGTGTCTGTCTGTGTCTGCCCTTGCTGCCAGAAGTTACTCTGGGTTCAGCCATCACCTAACTGGTTGTTGTCAAACTCTCTGAATGAACAGAGAGGTGAAAACGTGATGATGGCCACACCAGAGTCCACAACTGCATCATCTGGCAGCAAACTCTGGGGGCTCACCTGAAGGGGGCGCTATGAACGCTGAAACTGAATCCAAAGGTGCTTCTGCAAAGGAATGAAGCCCAGAAGAAATCTCAAAAAAGGAAGGAAGAAAAAAGAGAAGGAAGTGTGTGAGAGGGAGGTAATTAGAAGGTTGGGTTGTGTGTTCAACTGATGTTTCTTTACCTGCAGTCGTCTCCCTAGTCTCTCTAGCCGTCTATAGTCTTGCTCCCCTTGCTGCTCCAGTGATGCCACAGCCATAAACAGAAGGTGAACATAAACGAAGAGAGGAATTGATGGCTTAAAGATGGATGGCGTGAAACCATTTCCCAGCACTGAGACGGAGACCTCTTTCATGAGCCCGTTGTTTATGTGGATGGCGGCGCGGCTGGTTGGTGTTCCAGTTGCAGCTTGGTGGTCTGACTGATTCTTAACTACATAGCCTAATGCCACATCCCCACTTCCTTTCTCTGTCTCTGTCTTGTCCCCAAACCTTCCTGGAGAAGTTCTCAGATGCCCAAACACCCCACATGCGGGAGCAGCAGCCATGTTTCTGCATATTTCATCTCCCATACGCCTCATTAGGCCTGACTGGAGCCACTGTGACAAATGGGAAGCCACTCTGTTCAGAGGCTCTGATGAGGAGACAAAATGAAACTAAACGAAGCATCAGGCGTGGAGCAGCTCCGCCATGTCCCAGCAGTTCATGTCTGCTTCAGGTTCAGCAACATCAAACATCACTCTGATTCTCAAACACAACATAATCATCTAGAGCACAATAGCAATTAGTAAGACGGACAGTTTGTTCACATCTGGAGTGCATTTCCTCGCCACCAGATTGCTCAGCAGTCCCGTCTTTCTGTTTCTGTGGCGGTGGAAGTAACCATGTGTGTGTTTTTATGGGCTTTGTTTAAAGCAGACGGGCGGTTTACATTAGCAGAGATGCGGGCGATAAACAGATTGGAAGAGAAACCTTCAGGACATAAAGAGAGATGTAGCATCTTTCTGTTCTGCTGCACCGACGACCTGTCTGGATCCAAAACAGGTTACAAACTGACTCTTACTTTCATCGTTACATCATTAATTATGTGCTTGTACCCTCTGTTATGCGCTGAACAGCTTTCATTCTTCAAGGCATACACTTAACAAGGTGTCAGAGACATTCCTCAGAGATTTCTCCTTCAGGCGAAGCGAGGCAACGTTTTTCTAATCTGCCTCAAGGTTTGACCTTCATGTGTGCAGAGATGATGTCCTACATAACGTGAGTTGGTAATACTTTAATTGACTAACCCATCAAATAAAGTGTCACCTGTGGTTGTAATGCATGGTTATTGTGACTTTTTTGTAATCCTCAGAAACGCTCAGCTAATTATCTACCAACCAGCTGTACATTCTCTGATAATGTTATTCCTTCATCAAAAACAAACCAGCAGTGTTGCCTTGATTGGCAACCATTCAGCTGTTCAAAAAAAAAAAAAAAGCCTGGTGGGATCTGGGTTGCTGCTCATCAGAGCAGCAGTTTACGAGCTTCTGAGCTTCCATCTCACAGAGCAGGTCGCCCCCCACTCAGCTCCTTCAAACTAGCCAAGAGCAATTAGCAAACACCTGGGTGTACTGCACATCGACATTGTGTGAGCTACTTCTCATACAATGCTTGTAAAAATGTTGTTAAAGGGATTAAAAGAGGAGCCATGTTGTAGCGACTTCCTGAAGGCAGAGTTTCAGAAAGATCAGGAGTTTGTAAAAAGCCAGAGCTTCATTTTCGAGGTGTTAAATTACAAAGTGAAATTTCTTTTAAGTCATGTCTGATATGTACAGCATTTTTATAACAATTGGAGGTAACATAGTTACTTGATTGTGCTATAAAATAGCATTAACAGCATTAATACATTATTTTACCCTGTGGATGTGGTGGGGATAAGGAAGAAGGAACTGTGAATTGTGGGTGATTTGCCACAGGATGTTTTAAACCACCTGGCTTTATATGAGGATAGAACAGAAACATACTTTATTGTCTCACTGTGGGGAAGTTCAAATGTACCAGCAGAATGTTAAAGGTAAATAGAAGCATGCACATTCAGATTAAGGGAAGAAATTTTAAAATGAGAAAAGTAAGAACAGAGTTTGTGCACTGAGGGAAAATTTACAACATAAGAAAAATAATGCTGTAAAAATAATAACAATAGCATACAATGTCAAACAAATGTGCAAGTGAGTCAGTGGCAAACATCTTCACAGAGGAGGCTAGACTGGGACAGTAAAGACTAGAATTTTTTCATCAATATTAAGAAATTATTGACTTAAAACAAGGTCTGATATCTTGCTGTAAAGTAGAAACGAGACTGAAAATAACTTTACAATTTATGTCTTGCAGTGCACGACACTAGAATGAAAAATTAACAAGTTAACAACATTTGGAATATATTAGCTGACATCTACTGGAGGGAAAGGGTTTGTGATTTGTGCAGTCCATTTCCGGCGGTGGGGGAATGACTGTATGGTTTGGAAGACATTCAGATATGATGAGTTATAAAAAGGATTTTTACTACATTTGATCAAACGGTTTGGAAAAGTTTGAGTTAATGTTGTTTCAGATGGAAAACCTCTCTGCTGCGAGTAGATTAGCTTGATATTAGTGTGGAAAACCTAACTTATATGTTTTTACTCTGTCTGTTGATAAGATAGTGACGGCTAAAGCCCCCCCCCCAATCATGCCAGTCAGGCTGAAAGAGAAAAGTTTCAGGACATGCAACTGGCTGCTCAGATGACGCTTTAATTAAAGGTCCCTGACCATGACGTAACCACCGGGCAGCTGGCCTGTGATAAACCCTGTGTAGATGCAGGAGAGGCAGAGGGTGGTGGTGGTGGTGTTGTGTGTGTGTGTGGGGGGGGGTCTATCTGAGCTGAATTTTCTGGAGTTTTCTGTGACGAGGTGAGGGTATCGCACTAAAGACGGCCGATGTGAGCAGCCTGCAGCAGGTTGATAAGGTGAAGGGTGGCGCCGAGTCCGGTCTGATGAAACAGCAGAGTCATGAAGCAACGCCACAGGGGGGTGAAGGGAGGTGGGGATAAAAATAACAGCAGACATGACTCTGCCGCTGGTGGTAACTTTTTGAACAGATTGAAACTGGAACAGTTAAGGATTCTGGGATGACGACATTGATCATTTACAGTGGCTTTCATATGAAATTGCAATAAAATGAATTTATGATTGTTGTTGTAATGTGATAAAATATGGAGAAGTTCAAAAGCTTTGGGTACTTTTGGGTACTGTTCCCTGAGGAGGGTCAAATAAAACTGATTTAGAGCCACAAATTTCATGTGACCTTTTGAAAAAGACAACATACACTGAGAAAGGCAAGTTGATTAAAAAATAACAGCGTTATTCTGTTTATCTTTACAAAAAATACAGTAAAATTAAATATTTCAGACACATGTCAAAAAAAAAGGAAGAAATGTTTCTGTGTTTCTGTCCAGTCCATGGACTGCCAACATTGGCGACAAGGTAGAATTGAAATATTTGAAGTTAGAATTATATAAATTAATTTAGAAGCATTATCTTGTTTGAACAGGAAAACATTCTTCTTTTAACGAGATTTTAAAAAATTGTTATAACAAGAAAGTTTCTTGTTTTGACAAGCTTGCATCTTGCTATTACAAGGTTTTCCCGTTTTAATAACAGCATCTTGTTAAATTACTCACTGAGACGAGAAGTTTCTTGTTTATAACGAGACGAGAATAGCTCATTATGAACAGAAAATGTCTCGTTTCAGAAAAAAAAAAAACGTTCTTGGAACAAGAAAACTTCTCACTTTAAAGACAAAGTTTCTTGTTTTAATGAGATGGAAAATTCATCAACCTTTTTGTTTTAGGAAGTTTTGAATCTCATTTTAATAAGAAATTTTATTAGTGAAATGAGCGACTGCTCCTGAATCTATTTCCAAGCTCTGACAGTACTTCTGTAGAATTGACTTCATTTGCTTCGTGGCTTTTTATGTAATTTGACACATACTTAAAAACACTGATCAGGAGTGTCTAAATTTTTTTGACGTGTGCCAAAATTGTTGTGTCAAAAGGAAAAGAAAATAATAATTTGCAGACATAGTATGTTTTTTTTTTCTGATGAAAGTATGAAATGACAGTGTGGAGTTTAACTGAATGCCAGCTTGTCAATCACCACACAGAAAGGTTTGGGCTGCCTTGTTACAGGCCACTGTGAGAGGCCTGCTACTCTGCACCAACAGCAACCAGGTTAACACACAGCGGAAAACCAGGGGCAGCACAAGTGACATACTTGTGCGTGAGTGTGTGTGTGTGTGTGCGCACATTTTCTAATGAGCTGCAAAGGTCTTCCTCTGCTGCCACACAAGGTGAGGTGTTGCGTATGAGGAACTTAAAGCATCAAAAAGGGAAATGAAATTGTCAGAATGTCAAGCAGTGAGTCAAAAGAGGCAGAAACGGAGGCTACAGGATGACATTTTCCACCTTTAATTTAATTGTTTCTATCCAAAAAAAAAAAAAAAACCAAACAAACAAAGAAACACGCCGGCCTGAAAGAAAGTGTCTCTCGTTCTCTTTTGCATACTGGGGCTGTGAGTTGTGGTTCTCTGCATTGTTATCATTGCTGTCATCGCTAACAATGAAAAACAGTGTGTGTTCAGGCGATGGGGGAGGAGCAGACACACACACACAACGACACAGGAAAAGAAGGAAAGAGCAGCCAGCTGTCGGGCGTCAGAGAAAAAAAGAAGAATGAAAAAAAAACGTGTGTGATTGAGTACAAAAGGAGAGTATGTTGCAGTGAACTGGCCGAGCTGGAGGATGTAGAGGGATTAGGAAAAGTCTGTAGGACTCTAAAGGAAAACGCTACTCTTCTTTGTTTCAGCTCCTGGTTATAACTTTGTGACATCTTAATAAGCTCTTCTCCTCTCTGATTTGGAGTAAATTACCAGCAACAAATTGTATGCAGATCACAGGGCATGTGTTGCCCAGCCTCCCAGCGGTGGATATTGAGCTCCTTAATGTGACATATTTAACCAATTATCATTTGGTTCAAGTCAAACACGGCAGGCTGGCAGAGAGTCCACACGTCTGAAATCAAAGTTTCATGACCGCAACCCTTAAGCCCATGTGTTGCCATGCCTACCCCGCTCCATGAGTCTGGCCATGTTGAGCACACATGTGAAGATCTATTGATGACCAAATAATGACAGCGTTCTGGAAGTACTGCCCTTCATTCCACTCAAGTCTTTGTCGCTCAACAGATCGACTCCATCTGATTCAGGAGAGGAGTCCGATTTGACGAAATAGATGCATTTGCTTCTTCTCTTTTTCACCTTTTGCTGAAATCAGAAGATGAAGATAGAAAACTTCAGAGGTTTATCCATCCATCCATTTTCTTCCACTTATCCGGGGTCGGGTCGCGGGGGTAGCAGCTTCAGAAGGGAGGCCCAGACTTCCCTCTCCCCAGCCACTTCTCCCAGCTCTCCGGGGGAACCCCAAGGCGTTCCCAGGCCACCCTTGGGTCTTCCCCGAGGCCTCCTCACGGTGGGATGTGCCCAGAACACCTCACCAGGGAGGGTTCCAGGAGGCGTCCTGACCAGATGCCCGAGCCACCTCAGCTGGCTCCTCTCGACGTGAAGGAGCAGCGGCTCTACTCTGAGACCCTCCCGGATGACTGAGCTTCTCACCCTATCTCTAAGGGAGAGCCCACCCACCATACGGAGAAAACCCATTTCGGCCGCTTGTATCCGTGATCTCGTTCTTTCGGTCCTGACCCAAAGCTCATGACCATAGATGAGGGTAGGAACGTAGATTAACCGGTAAATCGAGAGCTTCGCTTTTTGACTCAGTTTTCTCTTCACCACGATGGACCAGCACAGCGCCAGCTTCACAGCAGACGCGGCGCCAACCCGCCTGTTGATCTACCGCTCCATTTTTCCCTCATTCGTGAACAAGATCCCGAGATACTTGAACTCCTCCACTTGGGACAGGACACCCTCCCCGACCCGGAGAAGGCACACTTCCCTTTTCCAATTATTACATTTGTTTAGCATACTGGTAAATGCTGCTTTGTGTCTTTATCATTTGGATAGACCATTCCACGCCAAAGGCAGCTTGATCAATTTGACTGGCAGCCAGTCAGGAGGATGGAATTAGGTAAATGAACATTTAAATAAATTATTTTAAGTTGTGTTTTATCACAATGATAATAAAAAAAAAAAGATTTTATGATAAAAGCTGCTTAAAACATTCTGATCTAAAAAATGTATTAGATTCAATTTCTGTATTTTGGCTTTTATTTTCTCACCTTGCTGGTTTTCTAAAGACCCCCTAGCGCCCTCTAGTGCTGAGGCATTCACTTTGAAAACTTCTGCTTTGGATAGTAATCCTTCATAATTTCTATTTCTTAACTTTACGAATGTATCTGCAATTATCTACATAAAAAAACTACTCAAATATAAATTTCTACATTTAAATGTGACAAATATAGTAGAAAGTGATTTGGTCCATTCTGATCTTAAAAGTCATGTTTTAATTACTTTTAAACAGAAAATCATCGCAAAACTGAGTGTAAACACTGATACTGTAGGAAAAGTGAAATCCTGCTGCCTGCAGCATTCAACCAGTCCACAACATAACAGGGAGTAAAAGATGTGACAACACTGGTACTGTCAAAGTCATTCTGACCAGGGTGGATTTTCCAGCAGCTGCACAGATATTTCTATGAAAGCTGACTTTAGTGTCATTTGCCACAGCTGATTACTGTCTCATCTATGGAATCAAGAAACCACTAAAAAAAGAACATGTCTGACAACATGAAGCAGGCAAAGATGTCTCAGAAAGCTACACATTGTGCCCGGATCAAAGGAATGATATATTACAGATGAGTCTATCTGTCTGCCATGTTTTATCTGTCAAGTTTGAATTTTGTCAAGCGGGTCATTATCCACAAATGGGAAAACATTAAACAATGGTAAGACTTCACCACCAAAATACTCCAAAAGCTAATCAACAACTCTGACATTGCTACACTAACACAATACAGAGAAAATAAAATGTGTCTTGGACAGCTTCTTTTCTTTAACAAATTAAATTTTCACTTTAAAACTATATTTTATTAATTCTGGTTGCCCTTGTCTAATATTAAAATAGGTCCGATGTCTAAATGTCATTATTTAAGTGTGATTAAAAAGAAGTATTTATTTCCATTTAGAAATAGATTCAGAATTGAATTTAATTGAATAAAAAAAAAAAGTCCTGCTAGCTGGTTCTGGTGTCTACCACGCGGGGGCAGCATTGAGTTGAGCCCTCGTTTGCCAGCTGCCAGTGAACTGCCGAACAAGCGCAATGAACCGCAATGGCGGTCAGATTCCAAGCAGGCGCTCCTTTCAGAGGAAAACTTGGATTTCTTTTTCTTCTCCTCCATGCCTGTCGGGGTTCGAGTGAAGAACTTAAGTGGGATGAAAATGGCTACGTCCTCTACTGCCCCTGCATGGGTAATTCACGGCTTCATATCTGTGTATTTCTGCTGCTGAAATTGAACTTTTCACATGCAGAAGTTCATAGGGATTTAAAAGTTTGGTTAGTGAGTCTAGAAGTTGTGTTTTCATCAGATGGTTTCTAAATACCTCCGGTCTGGAGGTGTTTCCAGGACTCGGCTAAAAGCTGTTCGCAGTGATGGAGGAATGACGCGTTATTAAACCTCCTGCTCTTCTCCTCCAGGTCGCTTCGGGAACCAGGCGGACCACTTCCTGGGATCTCTCGCCTTCGCCAAGATGTTGAACCGAACCCTGGCGGTCCCTCCCTGGATAGTGTACCGCCACCACACCCCGCCTTACACCAATGTACGTACAGCTTAGAACCCCTGCAGGGTCACACCTTGGATTAGGGATGAACAAACTTCCTGTTCAAAGGTCAAGTAAGGCTTCTAGAGCAGATCAAAGGTCTTCTCCCTTCTGATTTCTTGTATTTCTAAAGCTTGACTACCAGCCTTAACAAAACGATGCACGCACACAAAAATAAATAATATTTGGTGTGTAATTTAAGAGACAACTCTGAAACTACTTTCATGTTTTATGTGTGAAATGGGCTCAACTGATTGGAAATGAGCTCCATTTGAAACTACAGACCAAATGAAATCCTCAATCATGCTATCAGCACATGCAACTTGTTCTCATTTCTCCTTTAGTTTCATTCTTAAATTAGCTACCTGTTTATGCAAAGTCTCTCATCTCCTGCTCACATAGCTTTAGCAATGAGCTCAAGTGATAATTATACCTTTGGTCTAACTTTAATCCAGTCAACTATTTAAAAAAAAATTTATAGGTTCAATTGCGATTCCTTTTGTAAGTCTGGGCGACATGGCTCAAAAATAAAATCAGCATTTTTTTTCAGATCAAATCCGATTTCAATCTGTTTTTCTCCTCTTTTATTAAAAAAATGACACAAAACAGTTTTGAAACATTAACGTTTTCCCAAAGATGAAATTTCTATACGATCAATTTATGCTTTTTTTTTTCTTTCTTTTTTTTTTATGTTATCAAATGAAAAACCATTTCAACCTGGAGAGAAACATGTCATTGTCGCCATGCGGCTGAACTAAAAGGCTCACAGTGGCGTAATGCTCCTTTTCTCTCTTCTTCAGGTTCATGTTCCATACCGGGAGTTCTTCCAGCTGGGGGCGCTGTCTGCCTACCACCGTGTGGTCAGCTTGGAGGACTTTATGGAGGTGCTTGCTCCCAAATACTGGCCCCCAGGCCAGAGGAAGGCCTACTGCTTTGAGACCGCAGCACAGCGGAGCGCAGACAAGAAGACCTGCCCCATGAAGGTCAGAGGTCACGGATACTCAATCCCAGCGAATAGATTGATCTGTAACCCATCACAGAACAGCTACATTTATACAGAGATTAAATTCAAAACAAGAAGACTCTGTTTGCTACTTTTGTGACTTCCATAGCTGAGCTGCATTTATTTTGGTGTATCATAGTAACTGGGGCACATTTGCACACCACACATTTTTATTATATGTTTATAAAAGCATCTGTAATTTTCCTTTCAGCCCACAACATCCAATGCTTTGTGTTGGTCCATCACAAAAAGTCCCAGTAAAACACTGGAGAGTTTGAAAAGGCTCTGCCTCCTGCTGCGTCGGTATCGATATCGACCGACGTTAGTCATTTTCTAACATATTGGTCTTGGTCCGATAAATAAAATTGGGCCAATATGAACAATCTGGTTTCCGGTATCGACCCAAATGTCCATTCGGGTGCCTCCCTAGTGAAGCCTGGACTCACGCTTCTGATCTGTTTCCAGGACGGCAATCCTTTCGGCCCATTCTGGGACCATGTGGGCGTGGAGTTTGACCAGTCCATCCTGTTCGGAGGGATTTCCTTCAGCGCTTATCACCAACCTCAGTGGATCAAGAAGTAAGAGCCTTGTTGTACACAAGGACAAAATCGTTGGTAGTGTATTAGAACCGCTCTGGATCAATCTAATCGTTATTTTTAGCTGTATGGATTTTGATTTCCCCGTGTTGGAACAGGTTCCCGGCCTCTGAGCACCCAGTCCTGGCGCTGCCCGGTGCACCGGCCCAGTTCCCAGTGGTGGAGGAGCATGTGGGTCTGCAGCGCTACGTGGTGTGGTCAGCCAACATGGTGAAGGAGGGAGAGGAGCACATTGCCGCCCTGCTGGTCAGACCCTATGTGGGCATCCACCTGAGGATCGGCATCGACTGGGTCAGATGATGGGAGAGGTTCTATAGATCAGGTTCTGTAGATCAGGCTCACAGTTCATACATATTGGTAACAGTGGAGGAGAGAATGTGATGGAGGAAAATATAGATACATGCACATGGTTTCCTGATATATCGCAGGCCTAATATCTGTCAGACCCGCAGCACGTCCGGTTCTGAACCCGGCCTCTTCCTGCTTTTTCTCCAGCAAAACGCCTGCCGGCTGCTGGAGAGCGGCGACACAGGGCCTCACTTCATGGCGTCGCCGCAGTGCGTCGGCTACAACCGCCAGACGGCCCCGCCCCTTCCCATGAACGCCTGCCTGCCCGACCTGAAGGAGATCAGCCGGACCGTGCAGCGCTGGGTGAGGAAGACCGCTGCTCGCTCCGTCTACATCGCCACCGACTCCGAGTCCCACAGCAGAGACATCGAGAAGCTCTTTAAGGGCAAGGTGGGTTGTCAAGCAGCTCAGTTGTTAGCAGCTCTGCTCCTCTTTAAATATCTGTCTGTTGGTACAGAAGCCGAGCAGAGAGACGAAGTCGGGATATGATTGGTGGGGCAGCCATGATCCTCCTCTTTCACTCCTCTTTGACTTGGGGTTGTAGTTCAGGAATTAGTTGAACTTTTGAGATGCTAATCAGTTGTTCTTGATTGTAAAAACAGCCCCTTGTTTCCATGGTTTTGCATCAAAACTGGCCACAAATGAATAGGAGGGGAAAAAATGCTTCCAGCTGCACAGCCCCACAACCAGAGTGAATATTTCTCCAGACATGCAACACCTCAACCAGGAAGTGAAGAAATCAGAACTGACTTAACACAGCTAGTGCAACGTGCTGCCGCCACTAATATCAGTAAGCAGTGCAAAAATTACTCCTCCTACAGCAATGCTGAACCTGTCCTGTCAGTTGTTCATGCAAAATAAACAGATTTATTCATGCTAATGTAAATATTGGACAAAAATTGTCAAAAAGACTGAGATTGGGTGATGCTAACTCCCACCAGTAGGTGGCAGTCATACAGCAATATGGCAAGAAACAAAAATTGAGCTTTTTAATTTCTCTAAAGAATAAAAATGTCAGTATCCAATCTGCTTATTTTTTTTCCTTCTATTTGTAGGTTTTGGAAGGGATTTGCTTAGGAAAAAATATTGCAGATATTTCTAAAGTAGCACCGCAAAAATTTGTGAAACTTAAATTACAATTAAATCCTGGAAGCTTTCAGTCTTCTGTAGTCAGTTTATCTTTCAGCGCCAGCCCAGCTTTGGTCCCTCCTGCTTTTAACAGCAGCTCTCCCTGGGGTTCTCTGCAGGTGAAGGTGGTGAGCCTTCAGCCGGACTTGGCCCAAACTGACCTGTACATCTTGGGACAGGCGGACCACTTCATTGGGAACTGCGTCTCCTCCTTCTCCGCATTCGTGAAAAGAGAAAGAGACGTCCGCGGCCTGGCCTCCTCTTTCTTTGGTATCGAGACGCCGACCAACACAAAGAAAGGACCGAAACAAGAACTCTGAGCTGGGGACAAGTTCAAAGGAATAGTAAAACGGATCATGAGGATATTTCAAATGTAGAGTCTCAGAGAGGCAGGTCCAGCTTTACTCTGAGCTGAAATGAGGAGGAAAGGCTGGGAATTAGAGCTGCTACCCTGGGAACTGTTTTCACACGTTTTCCAGCTCCTAAAGAACTTCTTCACCATCTGTCTGCTGCTGCTCATTTGTTTTGAACACATCTTAGAGGCTTAGTGAGCCTCTGTCCGTGATGATCGTCTTCCTTTTATGCAGAGGAAAGCGGCATTAGCCAGGACCAAGCACTACTTGGAACGCTGAGAACAGCATCCTTCAAGACTCATTTGAGTTTTGAGTTCACATTTTTTAATCAATAAATCAGTATTCTGAGAATAAATTATTTATTTATTTATTTTTAATCACATTCATGTACAATTCAAAGTTCGGTTTCATCAGCTGATTTCCTGAGACGAAAGCAAAAAGATTTTGACAACGTTTCAAACTATTTTTCCGACTCATGTATCTAAAGAAAAACATTCTTCAAGTCACACTTTTTTCAAAGCGACTGTCATATTTTATTTAATAAGTAGATTCCATCAGCTGGCATAAGGTTTTAGTTGCTGAAAATTAATGGCCAGCATGTCGGTTATGTAGCATCAGTGTTAGAAAAATCAGTTCTACATCCATTGAAGTATAAAGGCAGTGTTAAAGTAATGGAAGGGAGGAAGGAAGCCCCAGACCCCTATTCTTCAAAACAAAAAAGGTCAAATATTTGTGCATGCTAAGATATTAAAGGTTTAACCAAAAAAAAAGGTCAAACAGCCCAGCGTTCCCACACAGTCCTAACAAAAACATGCAAGCTGCTCACCAGCATGTTGAAGCTACATCCATTGATCAAATCAGTGATCAAGACTTCATCACTTTAAAAAAATATAAATAAAGGCTAAAAAAATAAATAGATAGTGATAAATAAATAAATAGTATCTGTAGTTAATCTCATTCAGAATTAGAAATCTGTCCAATAATTCTACCGATGTTACATAGCTCTGTTATCACTCTTTAATATGGGGGAAGCTGTTTAACCTTTGACCTAATCTCCATGGGTGTAAATCATAAAAAGGTTGTTTTTTCTGTTAATCAAGATGCTAAGCGAATTTCGTTTTTAATATTGGACAATTATCTTTACGGAATTTCCGCTGTTAGGAGCCACAATGTCTAACAATAGAAATGATCAAACTGTTTGTTGGACATTACCTGATGATCCAGGTACGAATCCCAAAAAAAAACAAAAAAAAAAAGACCGGATGTTGACGCCCCTTTTGTAGCAAAGACGCTGGCAGCTCGACTTACCGTAAACACCCGAAGAGATGCGCAGCCATTTTCGGTTGATTTCTCCAGGCTTCAGAGGGAATTTTCTCTGGCAGGTCTCACTCGACTGCAATGGGACTTCTGGACTGAACAGCACTCCTCACCGGTACGTTCCAAAGCCCGACAGTTCGCGGGTTTCATGTTCGACTTTAATCCCAGCAGTCCGTCTTTCAGACTGTTAGCCAGGCAGTGCTACCGTTCGGGAGCCGAGGTTGCCCTCGGTGTGTTTGGCGTTGCTAGGCCGGTGCTGCGCTCCCTCCGCCCGGGTCGTATCTCACCTAAGCTAGCGTTAGCTGAGCTGCTACACGGTTCGCTGGTTTCTGACGTGAATTTTACCTGTAATAATTGTTTTGTGAGAAGAGGCTGACCGACAAACTGCTCCCAGTGGCTGTCATTCATTGCTGCTTCGGTTAGTTCACTTAACTCAGTTAGCTAATTTAGGCTTGTGGCTTCGGACGGCATTAACCGCCACCGTTACCAACCACCGAGCTGGTGAATGTATGAATAGCTCAGTTCAAAACCCAGTTCTTCCAGTGGATGCTGTGCTTTTACTGATCAGTTTGTAAAACTCTCCTTAGACGCAGCCCTGTTATCCATTCTTAACCTGCTTATTGAAAAAGCCTGAGATATTTTAATAGTCTTCATCAGTTTATTCTCTGGCATTTTCAGTCTCATAGTGACATCATCAGAGGAATGTTTCAGCTTTTACCTATGAATCATCCAGACATGGAGGATGTGAACCGAGATCTGTACACACAACACAGTTGTGTCCAATACAATGTAACTGTCAGACAATGTATCATGGAAGTGCACTGATCAGGCCTCTCCTGGCCGATGGTGATTTCCATTTTTCATTCAGGTCCAAACCTTTGAGTCCATTTTGTTTTGTCTCCTCAATCACTGTGACATGTAAATCAGAATGACATGCAGCATGATCCTTGATCTAAGTTTTAGTTTGGAATCCAAGCAGCAGAATACAAAGGACCTAACCGCCCGTAAAGTTTGGGCCTCTCTTTCTCGCATAATTTCTAATTCAGGATAGAATGGCTTTTGTAGCCCTTTGTTTAAGGCCAGGAAAGAGGCTTACACACATCGACTTCTTAAATATCAGTAAAAACAACACATGGTTCCTCTGAAAATGGTCAGGAATTGTACTACACTGAAAACGAGGAGAAAACAAACCAAAGTTGTATGAAATCTTTACGAAAACAGTGAGCGTTGCTGAGATGAATGAACTCCCTGTGTCTGTCCCACCTTCTTCAGATGCTGCCGTCTTTTCCGCTGAAGCCTTTCTGAAGCTGCGAGGAGGACACAAGGTGCCAAGAGGTGAGGACCGGCCACCGCTTCCCAACATGTCCAAGACCAAGAGCTCCGAGTCCGTCAAGGTGGTGGTCCGCTGTCGTCCCATGAATGACAAAGAGAAGGCCTCTAAATTTGAGCAAATGGTTTCTGTTGATGTCAAACTGGGTCAGATCAAGGTCAGGAACCCGCGGGAAGCCAGCGAACTCCCCAAAGTCTTTACGTTTGATTCAGTTTACGACTGTAACTCGAAACAGATAGATCTGTATGATGAAACCTTCCGGCCTCTGGTCGATTCTGTTCTGCTTGGCTTCAATGGGACCATTTTTGCTTACGGCCAAACAGGGACAGGAAAGACGTACACAATGGAGGGAGTGAGAAATGATCCGGAGAGGAGAGGGGTGATCCCCAACTCCTTTGAGCACATATTCACGCACATTTCACGCTCCCAGAACCAGCAGTACCTCGTCAGAGCGTCGTATCTGGAAATTTACCAAGAGGAGATCCGGGACCTGCTCTCCAAAGACCAGGCCCACCGCCTGGAGCTCCGGGAGCGGCCCGACACCGGGGTGTACGTGAAGGACCTTTCGTCTTTTGTCACCAAGAGCGCGCGGGAGATCGAACACGTGATGAACGTGGGCAACCAGAACCGTTCGGTTGGCGCCACGAACATGAACGAGCACAGCTCCCGATCTCACGCGATCTTTGTCATCACGGTGGAGTGCAGCGAGTTGAGCGTGGATGGAGAGAACCACATCAGAGTGGGCAAGCTGAACCTGGTGGATTTGGCTGGAAGCGAAAGGCAGACAAAGACCGGTGCTCAAGGCGAGAGATTGAAAGAAGCCACTAAGATAAACCTGTCGCTTTCCGCCCTGGGAAACGTCATATCGGCTCTGGTGGACGGCAGGAGCAGCCACATCCCCTACCGAGATTCCAAACTCACCCGCCTGCTGCAGGACTCCCTGGGGGGGAACGCCCGCACTGTGATGGTCGCCAACATCGGCCCGGCGTCCTACAACGTCGAAGAGACCCTGACCACGCTGCGCTATGCCAACCGGGCCAAGAACATCAAGAATAAGCCGCACATCAACGAGGACCCCAAAGACGCCCTGCTCAGGGAGTTCCAGGAGGAGATCGCCCGGCTGAAGGAGCAGCTGGAGAAACGCGTGGGGAAGAAGAAGAAAAGGAGGCAGAGGAGGAGGGGCGGGGAAGGAAGCGACGGAGAAGACCTGGAGGACGGAGAGACGGAGGACGACGAAGAGGAAGGAGGCGGCGACTACTGGAGAGAGCAGCAGGAGAAGCTGGAGCGAGAGAAGAAGGCCGTCCTGGAGGACCACAGCCTGGTGGCCGAGGAGAAGGATCGGCTGCTCAGGGAAAAGGAGAGGAAAATGGAAGACTTGAAGAAAGAAAGAGAAGTTGGTGAAATGCTTGCAGCTAAAGTTAAGGTAAGCAAAAAAAAATAAATAAATAAAATCTAGAGGTTTTTGTTCTCATCGGCACTTTGTGCTTTCCAGTCTGACTTGAATCTTTTCAACTTTGTGCGTCACTCAGGCGATGGAGAGCAAGCTTCTTGTAGGTGGGAAAAATATTGTTGATCACACCAATGAGCAGCAGAGGATGCTGGAGCTGAGGAGGCAGGAGATTGCTGAACAGGTAAACTCAAGAGTCCAAACACAGTCTGCTAACTGAAGGGGAGTTTGTACAGGAATGATGGAGGAACACTCCGGCACATTTCTAACCAACAGTGTTTCTGCATGTTTTGAATTATTCCATGATTTGTGACGGTTGCTTTTCTGTCCTAAGAAATTTGAAAACCATAATGAGAAAGAATTGGCGAGAAACCAAATAAAAACATGCTCACACAGTTTGTTATTCATCTGTAGGAGCTGGTAGGTAAAATTCAAATTGAAGCATCTGTCACAGGAACAGCACCCTGTCATAGGAACAGCACCCTGTTCCTATGACGGATGTTCTTCATGTTAAAGTTCTTCATGCTAAAACACTAAAGGGACAAAACAAGAAACTAAAGATTAAAACAGCAACTTGGAGACAGAGTGAAGCTTTGGAGTCCTCTGGATTTGATGCATGTTGTGGTAGATCTGCCTGATGCTTGGCCACACCTGATTGTCTTCAGAGGCCTGGTGAGAGTCATTTCAGGAAGCCGTAGCTTTAAACGTTTGCTTCCAGAAACGGAGAGAGCGAGAGATGCAGCAGCAGATGGAGAGTCGTGATGAAGAGACTCTGGAGCTGAAGGAGACCTACAGCTCTCTGCAGCAGGAGGTCGACATCAAGACCAAGAAGCTGAAAAAGGTGATGGCTGATTATTTTAAATGTATTTATTTTTTATTCTTGGACAGACCAAACTTGCTATGTGGTGTTAAAATAAATCAGCATGACATTAAAAATGTGTTTTATGGTAAATCGGGATTGTGGATTTACAGAAGTCATGTGCAGAATATGCTGCTGGCTGTTAAATTCAGTACCGAGATTTTTTTTTGTGCTTTTCGGTCAAACTAAGCCTTTGCTCTCGATCTCGTGTCCTGCAGCTGTTTTCCAAGCTGCAGGCGGTGAAGGCAGAAATTCAGGACATCCAGGAGGAGCACATCAAGGAGCGGCAGGAACACGAACAGACCCAGAACGAGCTCACCAGAGAACTCAAACTCAAGTATGGAACACATTTCCACCCTCAGTGCACGTCCACAGCTTAATTTTAGGCCTTTAAGGTGTTCTATAGAGGAGTTTTATTTTTGCCGTGAATGATTTCATAAGACACATCTGTGATTATGAAGTCTGAATGTTTCTCTTTCAGACATCTGATCATCGAAAACTTCATTCCTTTGGAGGAAAAGAACAAAATCCTCAACAGGGCTTTCTTCGACGATGAGGAAGAGTGCTGGAAGATGAAGGCCATCACTCGCATTGAGGAGTAAGCGCAAAACTATTCTGGAGTTTGGTTCAATCCGTCATAAACTTGGGGGAAATCTCAACTTAACCAAAAACACCTTTAATCTACTATTTCCTATTTACACGTAAAGCAATCAGATGCGTTTCTGGTGCAAATGTGAGCAATTCAGTTAGTTTGAACAGATCACCATGGCGACTTCAGGTGTCTTGAGGATGGATCCCATGGATGAAACAGACTTTTAGAGTTCCATAATTGTCATCCTGATATTTTAGCTGATTTCTCAAGTTATGTATTTTATGTGCTGACTTAAATTGCGTCCATTTAAAAAGAAAGTTTATGCGTCTGGTTTTAACTGACAACGTAAAAGCAGAGCTGTGCTGCAGTGTGACCTGTTGTCCTCCGTCCTCCTGCTCCAGCGACCATCAGATGCTGTCCCGGCCCCCGTCTGCTGTGGGCTACAGGAGGCCCCTCAGTCACCATGCTCACATCGCCATGAGGATGAAGCCTGACATGAGATACAAAGTGAGCTGCTTTTCTCTTTGTTTCGGAACAAACATCCGAGTGGAGGACAATAATGATCGTCTTTTCAAGGGTTAGGCTATAGAACCTAATTAAAGTCGGTGTAAACTCTTTGTGATGTGTGTGTGTTGTGGGTTCTGTCAGGCTGAAAACATCCTGTTGCTGGCTATGGACCTGCCTTCTCGGACCACTAAGGAGTACCAGGAGCCAGTCATCGCTCCAAAGGTGGCAGCAGCTCTGGAGGACGCTCTAAGAGACGAGGATGAGATCCAAGTAGACGCTTCAGGCTTCCACAGCAGCTCGGGACCAACTCCTCCTGCCAGTGCCAGCAGCAGCCTTAAGAAACCAAAGTCTGGGTAAGAAAACCCTCTGCCACTTTCAGCTGTTTAGAAGCAGAGTTATTTGTCGTGCTTCTTCCACTGCTTCCTGTCTTTCAGTCGACCCAGAACAAGCAAGAAGTCGAGCACGCCGACCTCTCCGTTCAGCCCTTGCAGTCCAGCATCCCCTCTCTACCCGCAATCCCGTGGCCTGGTGCCCAAGTGACGCCTTCTTCCATTGCCATCACCAACCTCTTTGTGCACCTTCCCACTTTAAGACTCTTAGAGGATTGGGTTTGTTTGGTCAGGAGCCAAAGGAACCTTTAAGACCACCGCTGCTCTAGTTTCAGCTGTCACCACATCACTACTAACAGCTACCATGCATGAAGCCCCAGATCACACTCCACTGGGACTGCCTCTGCCACCTCTGACTCTTTGTCTTAAACATCACTAAGTTCTTAATATGAAGATCACCTGCAGGGTCCAGTCCATGTCTGCATATTTCTCTCTTTACGTCAATCTGTCACATCGTAGTAAACTTGATGCGTGTGATTTTTATTTGTTTGATTGTATCTGACGGTCAGAGAGCAGAAGACACGACCGTTGCTGTGATCAATGAATGCTGTTCTTCTTGCGGCCCGGCAGAAAGAGGCAGGAAAGGATGGAAGCATCCCAGCGGGTGGGAAACCCACCACTAAAGACACATCAGGGTTCCAAGGTGCCTTAAACCTGCAATCCTCAACGTCCTCATTTAAATCCTGCAGGCATGTCGTCTCCTTCATAAATTCATTCATTTACTACATCATGCACTGCTTTGATGGAGGTGTTTAGAATCCAACCTTTTCTTTGGGTTGCTTGGTGGACGAAGAGCAACACAGTCATGGTTAATAAAAGTTCACCCTTTTTCAAATGGAAAGTCTGGTGTCACAGGACATGATTAGGAAATTAGTTCCTAAAAGTTCTTAAAATGAAGTAAATAACCCAATAGGTCTCTCAAGATTCTACCTTCAACTAAATCACATTAAGGTCAGGACTTTGATGCTCATTAACCCCATTGGTTGCAGGATCTGCACTCATTGTTTACGCCTTGCACACCAAATGTTCTCCTGATCCACTTTGGTTGTTCGTCACAACCCTGTAACCCCTGGTAACAACCCTGCAGCCCATAGCTACAGCCCTGTAACCCCTGGTAACAACCCTGCAGCCCATAGCTACAGCCCTGTAACCCCTAGCTACAACCCTGTAACCCCTAGCTACAACCCTGTAACCCCTGGTAACAACCCTGTAACCCCTACCTATAACCCTGTAACCCCTACCTACAACCCTGTAACCCCTAGCTACAACCCTGCAGTCCATAGCTGGACTGCAGGGTTGTAGTCCAGCTACAACCCTGCAGTTACACAACCATGTTACACATGGTTGTGTAACATGGGGTTACCCAACCATGTAACCCCATGTAGCTAGGGGTTACATGGTTGTAACCCCTAGCTACAACCATGTTACCCCTCACTACAACCCTGATCCATAGCTAACAACCCTGTAACCCCTAGCTACAACCCTGTAACCCCTAGCTACAACCCTGTAACCCCTGGTAACAACCCTGTAACCCCTACCTATAACCCTGTAACCCCTACCTACAACCCTGTAACCCCTAGCTACAACCCTGCAGTCCATAGCTGGACTGCAGGGTTGTAGTCCAGCTACAACCCTGCAGTTACACAACCATGTTACACATGGTTGTGTAACATGGGGTTACCCAACCATGTAACCCCATGTAGCTAGGGGTTACATGGTTGTAACCCCTAGCTACAACCATGTTACCCCTCACTACAACCCTGCAGTCCCTAGCTACAACCCTGTAACCCCTAGCTACAACCCTGTAACCCCTCGCTACAACCCTGTAACCCCTCGCTACAACCCTGTAACCCCTCGCTACAACCCTGTAACCCCTCGCTACAACCCTGTAACCCCTCGCTACAACCCTGTTCAGTTATTTGTTTAACTGCATGTATGAAGAGAAAGGAACAAAGAAAACTAAGAAGGGGTTTGTGTCTGAACAAATGCAAAATCATTTTTTTCATTATTGCTCTAGGTTTTGGGGGTCATTGTCCTGTTTGAGTCGGGGTTGGTGTAATGAGGAGTTAATGATGTTCTTATCAGCTTCCCTTGACATGTTTGACGATTGGTACAACCCCCCCGACTCCCCCTGCCCCACCACACCGACTCCCCCACCGAACAGAGACAGGTTCACATTTTCAGAGCTTCCATATATATGTATACACATCTTGAAAGGGGGTGAACTTTAACCTTTCCATGACCATGTATTCACCCTGCGAGTTCTTTATACCTCGTCTATTTGTCTTTTGAATGAGAGCCCAGCAACTTCACTCCTCCTGCCACCACAGCTGGACTAAATGCCACAGAAATTGGTGGAAACACTTGAACTTGCAGGATGCTCGATCTTTCTGCCTCTATGCTACTTTGTTACTGTGATGCGTGCGCTGTTTACTTGCTGCTACTGTGGAAGGGTCTCCAACCCACTGTGACGTTGAAACAAGCCTGGGTCAACTTGCAAACTGCATCCCCTCACATAGATGTTTTCCTCCCGACGGTTTCCCCCCAGCAGCTGGAACCTTCCTCGCTGTTTGACCCAAGCCTGCTATTCATTTAGATAATTAACATTATAGACTTGTTGCTAGGCAATCTTTAGTCACTTTTGAACATGTAAAGGAGAAAAAAAAAATAGGTTACCATATTAAAAGAAAAAGTACTTATAACTTATTGAAATCTTTCCTTTTTTTATATGCAGATGTAGATTTAATTTTTATATGCTTTTTTTTCTCGTGAAATACTTTTATTTTTTTGAGCTCTGTAATTTAAGGTTAAAAGATTTATTTTTAGCGTCTTACATGCAGTATGTGTATTTTCTATTCACTGTGGCTTCTGTGTGTGTGTGTGTGTGTGTGTGTGTGTGTGTGTGTGTGTGTGTGTGTGTGTGTGTGTGTGTGTGTGTGTGTGTGCTTGACTGGATCGTTTTCCCACACAGTTGAGATTAAAGTGTGTAAGTGCAGAAAAAAAAGCTGGATTCATGTCACAACTGAGTATTTACTGCTTGCAGCTGTTGAGTCAATTTACCAAACGCATATCCTTTCGGATCAGAACCGGTTGATGTAACTAACATTGCAGCTCTGTAGACGTGTTGCATGATCTTGGCATGCTTGAGTAACACATTTGGCTTTGCTGTTATTTATCAATCACAGGAATCTGGCAAGCCCAGTGTTATTGTCTTTATTTATTGTTTAGCCACAGCACTGGATCAGAAACTTTACACTTGTGTGACCAACTTTTATGCGCTGTTATCATTTTTAAGCCAAATGTCTTTTTCTTTTTTTTTTCCTTGTTCAGTATATTTACATTATTAAAGAAATTTTAGTGAAAACCATTCTGGTATGTCCTTATTTAAAAGCAGTATGGTCTAGGAAGATGCTACTTTGTTCTTTGAGCTTCCATTAGTGCTGTTTTCTGGCTAATTGTCTCTTTTAAAAGCCTGAGCTCCCAATTCAAATTTTGACCAATACTGATCTTATTTTATTTTTTTTACCTGGTGTCTGTCAGGCCTCCCTCATCGCAGAGCAAAAAGGGGGCAGTGACTGATTTAAGTCGTTCGTGGGGGATTGGTTCAGTCGTAATAAATTATAAATGATTAAGTCTGCTAACTTTTGAAAATAACCTTTCAGCAGGTATCAAATATACTTTTCACTAGGCCCACATTTCTGCCTTGTTTTTTTTTGTTGGACTGATTCTGATTTGAAGTACATTTTCATTAGCTGTCAGTGGAAATTTGCAGTGCAGAATTGAACAAAATTACATTAAATTGTCACAATTTGCAACTTTGACATAAAGAACCCTAAAGAACATATTTACACAATTTACCTGCAAAAAACATAATTTGGGGTTTTAGTTAAGTTACACATAATGCCAGGAAGCCTTAGTCTGTACATAAAATATATATATATTTTTTTTTTTAACCCTTTTTTAACCCTTTAAAATCTGTTCACTGGTCTAATGACATTTAATTCAATGGATTAAGAAGTTATTGCATCTTTAGAATCCACTTTATTACCAACAGTTCCAAATTAAAGTCACTCTGATCTGAAATTATTTTTTAAAAAGTGGAACATAATATTCATATACATTCAGCAGAGGAGCACAGATGTACAAAAGCCAAAGTGCATGACAAACAAATGACCCACATACAGTAACTCGAAGGTAGATCCAGCCGGCCAAGAAGTAATCCGGAGAGAGGATGTAATCATCTTTTTTGTCTAAAATTCAAACTGATTTTTGAATTTTATCAAAAATCAATTCAACCAGAATTTACAGTCTTTTTTTTATATTAAACGCAGTCAATTTTCTGTTTACGTCACCGTTTCCGTTTCACAAACCGGCTGAGCAGTTCTGAATTGGGCTGTTTGCCATTTTCATCTTCTTTCTGATTGACTCGTTCCTTGTTTGCTGTTTTATCTGGAGATCTGCCTGTGCAGCGTCCGTTTGGCACAGGTCAGAGGTCAGGAACCGGAGGGGAGAAAAAAAGCAACAAAAAGACAAGCAAAAGGGGACCAAGGAGTAATGCCCCATAAGACTAGAATCTAGAGTCCAAAAAAGTCACAGGAGATACTTTTTTATTGAAGTATCTTTGTAGGATTAACAACACAAGACACTTTTAAAAATGTCCACACCACTTCAAGTCTTGTAAAGTAAGGGAAAAAGAAAAAATCAATTTATTGCGTAAAAAATGATGAGTACACAATGGGAGAAAACTTGCATGTTGAAGATTATTTGTGTATTTTTTATTTATTTTTTATCATGCTGGTTCATTCATGTAAAAAGGAATATTAGTATGCATTTTTATGGTCCTTCTATTTCGGTTAAGAGAGTCCAAAGGGATCCAGATGGACTTGAGAATAACTCCTGGGGCACAAACGTGAGGATTCTAGCTCCAGATTGGACCCGAAGAATAAAACATATGCATAGAAAAAAAATGGAAAATTCAAGCTTCTAGCAAGTCTACGTCTCTCCACGACAGGTTTTCAAATCCTAACAAACAGTTGGTCTCGGGAAGCAGGAAATTTAAAGGGCATTTTGGGTTTTACTTCAACCGGGCTTTGTCCCGAGAATCTCCATGACAGACGAGGAGAAACCAAAGATGTCAAAGTTCCATGTTTTTCTCAGAGGACATATTTCTAATGGGCCGACTGACATTAATGTCTCGTAGATGTCGGCGTCCACATGTTCAGTGATCAACACAAATCAAGATACGTGTGATAAAGTGAAACGGCAGAGAATAAACGTTGAACCATTAAAAGAAAAAACAGCAAATACATACACACTCGCTGCACAACACTCCACTGGTGAAGGAAAAGCAGACAGGAGCTCAGAACATTTAGACTTTTGACTGAATATTTCAGTGGGTTTGCCTAATAATTCATTCCACTTTATAACTCAAAGCTTGTGTTTGGGTTTTAGATTTCACACTGTTAAAAATATATTCTCTGTGAAAAACATTGAGCTTATTCCCTGCTGACTCAACGGGAAATCTGCCGGGTTGAAATAAACTGGATCCATCGTCCTGGCTGAGTTATCTAATGAGATGCATCGGTGGAAACAACCCCACCCGCCACCAGCAGCTGCAGCTGGGGGGATCTTGATACCAGCTCAGCTTCTGCTTGTGGACCCAGTCAGTGAAACGCAGCGCCTCACCATGAGCCTCCTCTCCTCTGCAGCGTCAGGCCGCTCTGTTCCCGGTTGAAGCTGAACTGTTTTGGTCCCTGCTCCCCGAAAAGTCTTCTGCTCGGTTATTGAACTGATCGGAGCTCATCTGCAAACTGTCTTCATCGGCAGGAGTCCGTTTAAAGCTCGCAGCGCTGTCCTGCCACACGGGAAACGGAAACGGGAATCTTCCCAGTCTCGGGGAACAGAACGGAGAGAAACGAGGATGGCGATGGAGAGGGTGGCGGTCGTCAGCCGGTCTTGTTAGGGGGTTGTTAGGTTGGAACGGAGGCTCGGACGCCTGCTGGAGGAGCTCCAGGCTGCGGTTCGGAGCGCTGCGGCGCCGGCCGCGGCTCATTTCTCCCGGTAGTACAGCAGGTACATTTTGAGTGGCTCGGGCAGCGGCAGCCCCAGGATCCTCTCTCTCAGGACGTTGACGGCCGGCTCGGGTCGCAGCAGTTCGCCCGTTTCCTTCTCCTCCTCCTCCTCTTCGTCCTGTTTCTCCACCTCCACTTCCTCCTCCTCCTCCTCCTCCACCGTCTCCTCCTCCTCCACCAGCCTCCCCCGACCCGCTCTCCTGCTGCCCCTCGCCGGCCGCCTGGCCTGCCGCTCTCCGACTGCCTCCTCGTCCTCCGCTCGCCCCTCTTGGTTGTTGTTGCTGTCCAGGGAGGCGGGGGCCATCCCTCCACCGGCCACCACCTGGCGGGTGGCAAGCATGAGGGTGTTGCAGTGGCGCCGGTGGACGCGACGGCGCTTGAAGCGCGGGCCGTACTTGTGGAGGCCGGCCGCCGCCAGGCCTCGGCCCACGCTGAAGGAGGAGCCCCGGCCCCGCGCCTGACCGTCCCCTCCGTCTGTGGTCACCCGCAGGGTGTGGCGGATGCAGATGCGGGCCAGTTCCTGTAATGTCCGCACCTCGTACTTGGCTGGAAGGTTAGGAAACAGGAAGACAAATCAATAAACTGTAAAAAGGATTTAATGAGTGTGAGATGGTGCATCGTGTTAGTGTGCGTTATTATCCTGCGAGCATTAACAAACAGCACTGCGCTCTGAAAAGCTGAAGTGAGACTTACGCAGAGGTGCCGTCTTGGGTTTGCTCTTGGGGCTGTGCTTCGGCAGAACCAGCGGAGCAAAAGACACAGAGATGATTTTCTTCGTCTCCCAGCTGTTCAGTCCGGTGCGGATAATCTTGGTCAGCTGCAGACACGCAACAGAGTGAAGTCATTCGTCCTCATTTCTTCTTCATCAGATTTATTTTCACATGCAAGTCAACGGGTTGACAAAATGTGAATGCTTTATGCTTTATGCTTTTGAGTTGTAATATTACAGATTAAGAATAAAAATTCTTTTAAAAAAAGCGCAACTTTAACTTGCTAGATAATAACAATAATCAAAAAAATAAACACAGAAGAAGAGAGAAACAGAGAGTGTCATGGAGACAACGATGCTGAGGGCTGACCTTCTCCTCCAGAGGCATCACCAGGATGCCCCCCACCTTCAGCAGGTTCTTCATGTACTCCTCGTGTTCCTTCTGCACCCCGGCGCCGCAGTAGACCCGGTCGTAGTGGCGGCTCTCGGGGGGGATCTCCAGGCAATTGCCCACCACAAAGGATGGCTCACAGAACTCGAACCTGGGAAAAAGTGAACAAAAAGAAGTCGATTTGTTTCTGGAGAAAAGCAAAACAATAAAAAAACCAGATTGTCAACAGAACAAGCACATCTACAACTAGACGCCGGAGAAATGCTGCAAGGATCTGATCAAGACTCAGACCTCGACCTCACTGAGAGGAAGAGAGCTTCCATAAAGAACACTGAGGCAAGATTCCTCCATGTTACATACCAAAGAAAAAAGCATATTTATTTTCTTTTATTTGACTGTAACTTTAAATGAAAAAGGTAAATGTCACAGATCGGCCTGGACCTACTTGTCGAAACTGTCGCTGGTTTTGATGAAGGAGTCCAACTTCTGGTAGGCGTACTCGATCACATCTGCATGCAGCTCGATTCCGTGATTCACCCCAAATGGTCCTGAAAAGTCAACAACATGACCCGAGTTATTTGAGGACGTTTGTGAAAAGCAGTCAGGACTTAAGATCCGTACTGGCCTACCCAGGATGAGCCCGACCATGGTGCTGAGGTAGCCGGTCCCGCTGCCCAGGTTGAGGAAGGAGAGGCCGGGATGCAGCTCCAAAGCCTCCATCACCTCGGAGTAGATGCACGGTGCAGACAGATGGATGTTCCCATGGCGCCAGGCCAGGTCCTGTCCAGAACAGAAAGCTACGCTGAGGAAGGGGATTTCTCCGGACCGGCGCTGGCTGGTCGCAGAGTCGCCTTGCTCCTCACCTTGTAGGCGTTGTCCCGGTATTCATCCAAGTAGTAGTCGGCCCGGTCGATGGCTCTGAAAGCTCGCTCCACCAGGTCCGTGCGGATGTAGTACGCCTCCTTCAGGTTGTCGATCAGGTCGTCGTTGTCCTCGCCGGCACTAACAGCTCCTCCCATCCTGACTGGAGGAAAAGCACCGCAACAAACCCAACGGGACTTCAGGAAGCTCTGGGTTTCTCCAATAAGAACAGCCTTTAACAAAAACAACAAAAAAACAAAAATTCTAGGGGCCACTGACTACTGGAACTTGCTTGGTGACAACTTGCTGAGTTTCTCTCAGGTCACATATGGTCCTAATCTATCGTTCCAGTTTTTGCTTTGTTTTTTGTTCGGTTGTTTCAAGGTGATCCGACATCAGACTCAATGCAACCCTCTCTGTCTGAATTGGGGTCACCCTTTTAGTGTAGCACGAAAATTCACAAGACCAGACGAGACACAAGACTGAGTTCATGAGAACGGGGCTCAGTGAGTTCTGCCACCCACTCAATAAACTGTCTGTTTTGTCTTTTCCAGGGGGAGAAAGACAAGGGGCTCAATGGAGAGGCAGTGAGAAAACAACACTATGCTGTGAAGATCTGTGTCCCCATGAAAAGTACCAAAAACAAGGTGAAAATGAGTCAAACTAAAAACAACAAAACAATTTTACAAAGGCAAAAAGAACAGAAATTCTACATTTTTATTTTATTTTGGTATTTAAAGCTCACTCTGACAGTTTTATAATTCCACATTGACAAATTTCATCTTACATCTATTTCATAATAATGCGTGTGTGTGTGTGTGTGTGTGTGTGTGTGTGTGTGTGTGTGTGTTTTTGGCTGCACAGCTGCACACTTCTTAGCACCGTTGCAACAACATGGACCTGACTTGGACTTTTTTCTTCTCACTGGCCTCTCTGTCTTTCTCCTGCTGTCCAAAATCTGTTCCTGTCAGGTTTACTGGTTACTCCAAGCGTGTGTGAACGATTGTTATTAGTGGGGACGCACCAATAGATTGATTGGTCGATACTTACTTTAGTAACCTACCTTATCTACCACTGCAAAGGTCTTAAAACCAGACACTGTCCCCTTTTGCTCTGCCGTGACAGAGACCTGATGGACAGACATGTCCACCATGTCATGTCTGAATGTGTAGCAGCTAACAATAATCATCCACTGTTGCCAACTTTGTATTGATATTCAGTGCCGTTTTCAGACCAAAAAAAAAACAACAAAAATCAGCCAAAATTGGAACCAGCAGGTTTGGCTTTTTAAAGATGAGCGACCGTCCAGGAAACTGCAATCGGTGCACTGCTACCTGCTGTTGTGTTATTGTCTGTGTATTTACGCAGTCGGGGGTCCTGTGGTTTATCTGGTCCACGTGTTGAAGAGCTGTCTCTGGGTTTCAAGCAGTTAAATGATTATAAAATCAAGTAAATTCAATTTCTTGGTTAGAATACGGAAATAAACCTTCCTTATCTCACATTGGTGTGTTCCTGTCTAGCTTGGTGACACATTCACAGTAATGATTGACAAGGTCAGCACCACCAGCATGAGGCTGGCTGGACTCCAGAGATCAGATCAGGCCAGACCAAAGGAAAGGCCCCATCAGGAGGCTGTAAACCAACGAAGCAGCAGCTTAGCTCCATATTACTGCTGCTGACGGTCTTTGATGAGTCGACTAGAAAGGGATGCTGAGGAACAAACCAGGGGTCCCCCATCAAAAGGAGGTGGATCCGGAGGGAAATGACCAGATGATGGCGCTCTAAATCATTTGCTAGTTGTTTTAGTGCACTGTTTATATGAAAGCCAATCATGAGAACTCGGCCCTGGCGTTTCTGTGGATGTTTTTTTTGTCCTAGAGAGTTTCTGTGACGAGGCGCCGCAGGTTTTAATTCACCATCCTGCTGCTGGGGCTTCGGCCATTAGCGCCTCCCTGAACCATCCAGTTTGAACACCACCACACCAGCAGCGGGCTGCTTTAGCGTTATTTCCACCCGAACAGCAGTAAAACAGCCACTAACACCTTCACGCCGCTGCATTATGTCCTCCAGAGACGAGAGGGAAAACACCGAGACGACGCGCGGACCAAAGCTGGCCGCGGCGGGGAGAAGAGCCGCCAGCAGCCGCGGTTCGGGCCCCGTGAGCGGGGAACCGGCTGGGGAAACGCTCGCTGTCTCAGCTGCCTACCTTCTCGTCGGCCTATTCTTCTTCTTCTTCTTGTTGTTGACGGTGGTGGCGGTGGGGGATCCAGTCAACGCACCACTGCTGGATGTAAACATTCAGCCATCTGACGTGATGACGTCACACGCCGAGCACGTAAAAAAGATGGCCCAGTTTCACAAAGCGGGGATGTAATGGTTCAGATCAGGTCGGGAAAGGCCCTGTTTCCACGAACGGCTCCAGCTTCTCATTTCTCAGATAAAGAAATATATTCATGTTGCTGTTTTTGCATTAACAACAATTACATTATCTATCTATCTATCTCTAGATATATATATATATATATATATAGATATAGATTTATATCTATATCTATCTATATATATATAGATATAGATAATATATATATATATAGATAGATATAGATAGATAGATAGATAGATAGATAGATAGATAGATAGATAGATAGATAGATAGATAGATAGATAGATAGATAGAATGTTTACACCCTAAATTCATTTTAGTTTTGGCATATATAATTAAATAAATGCACAGTTTAAATCACACAATATATAAAACAAGTATTTATTTACACCACAAACAGTATCAAAGGTGCTGCTAATAACAAGATACATTTCATAATCTCTGTAACAACTTATGATTTCTGATTGCCGTTAAGCATTTACTCTAACAGTTAAATGGGAAGCGATCCCTTCTACGTAAAAGCATCAACATTTAAACAAGAAGTTAACTGTAGTTAAAACTAACTCAGGACGAGAGGCATGAGTTATTTGTACTTTGTAGTTAACATTTTATCCACATACTTCTCATATTTCATCTTGACTTGTCATGTTTGTTCTGTATAAATATTGATAAGATATCACTGAAAAACATTGAGAACATTGTTCATGTGAAAAAAAGCAACCCCACAGCATGATGCTGCCACCTCCGTAATTCACTGTGGCTCTGGTTTTCTCTTTGCGAAGCTCTTTGTTGTTGTTGTTGTTTTTTCTTCTTGAAGCTGTTTAGCAAAATACAATATGGGTGCCACACGTATAGACCAAAGTGAAAGATTCGTGCCATCTATAAACATATATTGTAACTTTTTATGGTTTCAGTCTCAAACATGTTTTGAGCTGTTTTGTTTGTTTATTGTGTTATGATTGCATCGTGTACATCACTGTGAGTTGCCTTGGTGCTGAAATATGCTGAGCAAATAAAAGTATTTACTTTCAATAAAAGTAAATAAAATGCATCTTAGCTTAACTAACCTTCCTAACATGCAAATCTACCTTCAGTGATGTTAAAATGTGCTGGATTTTATGACATCCTCCTGTTCAGTGTTTGTGTTGAATTAAAAAATCTACAGAAACTCACATAGCTGAAGGTTTGATGTTGCTTTAAACACTCTTTGCAAAAGGAGCTGAAAGACACAGCAAAACTCGTATTTGGCAAATGCATGTAAATTCAAAAATCGTCCAGCAGATGTCAGTGGACAATTTGTGAAAGTCATTGTATGTCTTGAATGAGCATAGAGACAAAACTACCATGTTTATATTTTTTAAACAGTCAGACATATATTGTATTTGGTTTCAATGACTTTCATTAACCTTTTAAAATGTCCATGGGCTGCACATTATGCTGGGCAACATTTGTCAGTATGTAAAATGACCTTAGTCAGTTAGTTAGTTAGTTAGTGTCTATTTTATAATATGTCATAAACTAATTTAACAAGGCCTTATCCAAACCGGCCCCTCAAATGTAAACTGAAGGTTCACTACTCTTACAGCTGAAGGGTGGGTTTAGTTAAGAACTTGTTAAATTAGCTTCTGACAATTTACTAATGTTATGCAGCATAATGTACAGCTCATATAATAGATACTGGTGTTTGTTTTAAATGTTTGTTGTAAAAATGTTTCCTGTTCTCAATAAGAAATGAATGTGCACAATAGAACTGATGAACATCGTAAAGTCTAAAGGTTTGTCGAGTGACATTTATCTTTTAGTTGCACCAATGCTTGTTTTTAGGAAAAAGTCATTGGAATGTCAAGGGCCCCCAGAAACACAGTCAAGGGGCCCCATCTAGACTAATCTGACCAACTTCCATATCTGCACTAAAGAAAATATTTCCACTGCATGATGGTCAGGGTGCAAACATAGTTTTACATCACAGTTCTGCATGAAAGCAAAGAGGTTTGATTTTGGTCTCATCTGATCAGAGCAACTTCTTCCACATGTTTGCTGTCTCACCTGAATCAATCAATCAATCAATTAGTGAGTGCGTCATTTTGCATGTTTATCTGTAGTAGGGTCACTAGGGGTGCCGGTGTCTGTCTCCAGTGGTCAATAACTAAAAGGGAAGTACACTCACACAGGTTGCTAATCCATCACAAGTCTCCACCCAAATGGTTTGTTGAAAACAGGACATCTATAGGTTTGGGGTTGAGCCATATGGGTACAGATGTACAAAATCCAGCATCTAGCCATGCGAAATTATGTTTCAAATATTGGGGTTGAGGTTTTTTTTCCTTAGCTCAATGGCAGCAAGCAGCGGTGCAGCGATGGCAGTTATCTCTTTTCAGGAAACCTGTAATTCCAAGATTCCTTCAGCAGAATTATAAATAAGCCAGGGTCAGGACTTATTTCTACAGCAATAGATTTAGGAATAGAAATACTGGATATGCAAACAATGTCGTATATATTTCAGGTCCAGGACTTGTAGGAAGTACCAGTCCACCTCAGGGGAGTTGGTCTTTCTCATTCAGGAAGACGTCTTCTCCCATGGGTCAGTCACTGCAGATTAGAGTCTGACTTCCATTAGTGGCTCCTCTTTCTTAACATAATGTCACAATTTCCCAGAGCGAAACTCTGCCTTTTCCTGCTAAAAGTGAAACGAGGTTATCGCGGTGCATTGTGGGATTAATGGTTCTCATATCAGCCTCCTTGCACCTTGTAGTTCCTTCCTGGCCAGAGGCTCAACACTGTCTAGTTCAAAAGAGTTTAGAGCTTTGTGCTCAACACCTGATTCTTCTCTGTTGCCAGTTGCTAATGACAAGTATGCTCACCCCCTACAGACCCTTTAAAAATATGTTTTTACCAGCTTAACAGCAGGTCAACATCATATGAAAGCCTTTGTATTAAAACTGTAATGTCCTTGAAGCTTGTTTATGTGTACAGAAGAGTCTATACATTTAAAGTACATAGATATATGAATGAGACAGAAACACAACTCTGTTCTATGAGTCTTTATTTGGGTTTTTTTTATAGAGAACATTTAAAATGGTTCATACCCTCACAATAACTGACGTCAATTCTCTGCTTTATAACACTGACACAGAAACAGGGAACATGTTTACAAGTACACAAACACACATCCACAAACTTGGCCAATCTACAGTGTTATAACCCCCAACCCACCCGCTAAACCCGCACCCCCCATCAACCCCTCCCCCCCCCCAAAAAAAAAGTTAAACAAAAGCATGAATCCCTAAGAACACACAGCCAAGGCCTGTCCCACTTTACAAAACGGTGCAGTAGCAAAGGAACAACCACGTCTACAAAAGTAACTAAAATGATCACACATTCTATAGTAATGGAAGTGCTTGTACTTCTGGAAGTTTTGTACTATTTTTTTTTTTAAAGGATTTCAACATCAGTGTCTAGAAAATCACCAGTAAAAATAGCTCATCTCTGTAAAAATGTGCTAGCAGGACAACCCTTGGCTGTGGAGTTTTCGCTGTTTTTTTTTTTTGTCACAAACTATTCTTCATTTTTAGAATTGTTATGAATTTTGAAACCATTTTCAACTTCGATACGACAACAAATAACACTGTTTTTTTTTTTTTTTGTTGTTTTTTTTTTTTGTCTGGATACAAATATGTACAGAAACTTTTTCCACTTATGTCAAAATAATGCCCTGCACTCTGATGCATTATCTAGAGATGACTGCCGAGCTTCAGATCCCTTCACAGAAACTGTCCGTGCAGTTTTTTTGGTACCTGAATCGACAGAATGAGATCACAGTTTCTTCAGAGAGACAAAAGCTTTGAGTTTTCCCCTGTTCCTCAGAGTGCTCTCTGTCTGTCTGCAGCGCGACAGAAGAAGACACGCTTTATTCCACAGAGTAAAACCGTTAACCCATCCCCACCCGTTTCTCCCTGAAAGTCAGACATCTGGATCAGGACCGAGGATTTTCAGCAGTAATTGAATGGGTGTAAACATACCATATGTTGACATGAGTGGAGGGAGAAAGGCACACATGATAAGACCACACATATCTGAGAACTACGGCTGGGGAGGTGACTTTTGGTTTTGTTATATTTTGGACAGCCTGATGAAAAAGTGCCACTCAGTTGGTTTTTTTCTCTTTCTCTCTCTCTCTCTTTCTCTCTCTGTCTCTCCTTATATATCTCCCCTTCACACTCACATTTGGATTTTGGTGTTGACTGAATTCCCTGAAAAGTGTCGTCACATCAAATAAAATTGAGAGAGGGGGGAAGGTGGTGGAGGGGGGGAGGGACTGAGCCCCGTCTTGTTAAATGCTCTTTTTCGGATCAGAACAATAAAACTGACTCCATCACTCGGTACTTCTATGTAAATAGGAAAACATACAGTGCGTGGGTGCAGGACCGACCGTGGGCTGAGTTCGCTTTCTTAGCTGACTTTTTCTCTTTTTTGATTTTTTTTTTTTTTTCTTAAAACGCTCTGCTTTCATGGCCTCAGTGTTCTTCATTTACATACCTCAGTAGACAATTTCATCAAGCAGTTTAAAAGGGGTCATGCCATATCAAATAGGTTAGGAGAATATTCACAGTCTTAACACTCTCGGGGTAGAAATCTTGTACATTTCAAGAGGAAAAATACACTACTTTGTTAACCAAATGCATCCAAGCAATCTTTCTTGAGGAAAGACGCAAAGAAGACCCGGGAGGGGGTAAAGACCGGGGGGTGGGAGCGGGAGTTAGGAGGAGGGCTAAAAAGTCAGGAAATGCTTTAACATTCTCTTGAGTGACGTCCACATATTTATGCAACAAACGCCTCCTCCGACAACAAAAGGGGAGGTTGTGCAGCCCGGCAAAATCAATTTTCCACTCCCACGCGCTCGTCTCATTTCACACGAGGCCTTGATCCAGCCGCTGCTATCGCCTCTAGCCTCAGCTGACTGCCTGACCTGTGGCTATGCTCCGCTCTGCCGCAGGTCACCTCAGAACCAAGCAGCTCCTTCCCGTCAATCTCTCTTTTGGTTTCCCAGAATTTGAAAAAAGAAAATCCTTTAATTTCATGAAACTCGGGGGTGCGGCGATGGCACAGGGGTTGAACGCACGACCCGTATTCGGAGACCTTTAGTTCTTACGGCCGTTGCAGATTCGAGTCTCGGCCTGTTGCCGCATGTCTTCTCTCCCAACGCGCTTTTCCTGTCTGACCACTGTTAAATAAAGGCCGCTAGAACATAAGAAGTAATAATAATCATTTCATGAAACACTTAAGAGAAAACACAGGAAATTTCCTGATCTCAGATCTGTCCGACTTCAACTGCTGGCATCTTCGACGAGTTATTCAGAAAGTGCACATTCTACGCTGGCTAAGAGCACATTTACAACATGCCTTGGACATCAGAGATACACATGGGAATAGTTTCACCCCAAAGGCAGGTCACACTAACGTCTCCTACTGGTTTGTTTCAACATGAAAGAGCTCGGAGCGAGCAGGCCTTTACCATGAACAACACACAAGAAGAAGAATATTCAGAAACTGCACAACGTCGCTGAACACAATGTGCAGAACATTATTCAGAGGCATCGTCTTTTTTTCACTGTACATGAACTCACACTGACACTTAGGATTCGGGTTCAGCCGTAAACATGCAGCTGATGTTTAGCACACCTTCAGGCCAAAGACAAGACAGGTGGACGAAAAGAAGGAGGAAGGAACAAAACGAGACGGGGAGGGGAAGAGGGGACGGAAACCGACGGGATCCAAAAGTACTGTTCCACTACCATCAATGACTTCAGCTTGACTGAATGTTTAAAGCCACAGTTGAGCAGGTCTAAGTGATATTAAAGAAGGAGCAACCGCCTCCTCACAATGACGCACCCTTAACGTCTCGCCTGAACAGCTTCTGATAATACAAGAGAAGAAGAAGTCAACAATTACACTGGAAAAATATATGTATGTTTATATTCATATATATAGCATCTTTAAAATCTATTTGTACAGAATGTATATATAGTGTACTTATGGCCATCTTGGCAGAGAAATAAAGGCATTTTGAAACAATCCGCGTTCTCTCTCGATGCCGTGGTCGTCCCGGGCAACCAGACATTCTTACATTGCAGAGATGCAGAGAATCAGGAAAAAAGTAAGCTCTCCTTTCTGTTCTTTTTTTTCATGTTTTTTTTTTTGCTCTTTTTCTTTTCTTTTTAATCAGTGGCACTTTGTGCATCGAAAAAAAAAAATTAAAATCTAGAGTAAGGCTACAAGGGTGTGTATGTTTTGAAGTTAGTCAAAGATAGAAAGGACCTTATTGTATCCTCAAGGGTTTGGATATGTCGCAGTGTATTTTGGGAATCATCATGCATCCAGGCTGAAACACGGCCGGAAAAGCGCTCTGTGTGGAATATTTTTACGGACGATCAGAGAATAATTCGCCAAGCAGCCTCGGTGCATCGTAGAGGTTCTGGGTGAGCCAGTGCTGGCCGCTACAAAGAGCTTGGGAGAGGTACAAAATACTTTTTTTTTTCTTTTTAAGCTTTTTTTTTTTTCTCTCTTCACTTGACAGAAAGCAAATTAAAACACAGAAATGTGACAGTAACAGAGAAGTGAGTGCTTCTGTTTGGGTTTACAATCAGCTGCTGGTTTGTCTAAGTACACGCCTAAGCAATCAAACAGTACTGGTATTAATGTCGTTTCTTTATTTAAGTATTAGCAGTGGATTTTTTTCTTTATCTTTTTTTTTTAAAACTACTCAGACTCAACCGTCACAACACGCACATAAATAAGGAACAAAATAAATACACATCAGTCGACTTCTTTCTCATTAAATAAATAATAAATACATCATTTTTCTTTTTCTTCTTTCCCTCTCGCCCTTGGGGGGGTTTTGTGGCAGTAACAGAAAAAAAGCACAAACAAAACAGAGGAAAACAAGAAAAAAAAAACAAAAACAAAAAAATAATTTTCTTGTAAAATTATCAAAAGAATTTCGATTCCTTATAAAACATCTGCACGTAAAAAACCCCCCAAAACAAAACGAAAAAGAAAAAAAACGCCTCGTCTGTCCTTATAGATTCTTAAGACATCTGCAGATTGGTTATCAGTGAAGTTGCATTTTTTTTGTTTGTTTGTTTTACAAAACAAAGTTATTAATAAATAGATTGCTTTAAATAAATAAACCTCAATAACATAAAGGGCAATAAGTTACAATTTAAAAGTTCACAAGTTTAAATAATTCATATATAACAATAATTATCGTACCACAAAACTATTCATTGAAATGAAGTGCAATTCCTATGTTGATAAATACTATTGATATGACTAACCAAAGCTGAGATGTGTGCACACTACTCCTATCATCATTCCAGTAAAAAAAGACAAGGAGGGTTTGGTCTGCTGAGTATCCAGGCTGCTCTGAGATCTGCCTCACCGCTGCAGACACACACATTCAGGTGAGCGTGTGTCTCATTTCGCTGGGATGTGTGTGTGAAGCGTGTGTGTGAGTGGATGTGGCTCACGCAGCTGGTGAGCATTTCTGTGTCTCCCCCGGCCCTCCTGCCCCACAGCCAATGCCACAGGTCGGCGGCGAAGGTCACGTGGTCCGGAAGCAGATCCCGCCTCCTCGCTCCGGTGCAGACTCAGCAGGTAAACGTACAGCATGTCAAAGCCCCTCAGAACTAGTTCCTACAAACATTATTCCTGCTTTTCCAAACACTCTGACTTGAACGTTTCCTCCTCTGAATCTCAGAAGCAGCATGGTGTGGATTTTGGTCGCTTTTTCTTCAACAGAGGTGCTCCCTGGGTTGATTTTATTTGAAAATTTGCCGTTTATTTAAGTAACCTGAATTCCCTTTTTGTTTTTGAATCATATTTGAATATATCGTTGAGCATCTCCCCAACTCCCCCCGCCTCTCATCCCCCCTGCATCCAGCTCTCCAGCTTCAGCAGCCGTTTCAGATTCCCTCCTGTGCCGCGCGCCGAGCCTCACACTTTGATGCCCTTCACAGCCTTGTTGATACTCTCCAGTAAGGCCTTGTTTTCCGGGCTCTGGAAGCACTCCTTGTTGGTGTACATGTCGGTCAGGGTGCTGACGTAGTTGTCAAAGTTCTGCTCGGTGATTGGCTCCTGCTGCCGTGCAAAATAGATTGAGATAAGTGAGATAAACAAGTGAGAAAAGTGGAACGGTTCTATTCACTGTAAAATCGCACAAATTTAAATTACGAAAAGAATTCAGCTTAATGAAAATACGACAATTTTGAAGAAAACCCTCATATTTTTCCATAAAAGGTTTTTCAGTCATGTCAAAAATAGACATATTTTGATAGTGTTGCAATGGAAACACCTTTTTCACACCACATGAGCCATGTGATGTTACCACTGGTGAAAACGCCGAAGAAGACAACAGGAAGTCATAGGAGGATAATAGTATGTTTTTGTTTTTGTTTTTTTTTTCAGACTACATGCAGCATTCCAACTTGTTGAATCCATAGCTCTTCTGTAAAATCGCCGAGTGTGATTTCCCCAAAATGCCACACGCATAGCCGCTCTCAGGTAGGCGGGGCTTTTTGTTCCAACGCCCGAATAAAACGCAGACCTCTCTGGTGACGGCTGATAGACCATGAGCTGTTCATAGAACTGCTCACACTCATGATTTTCAATGACTTATCCATGAACAAGCTTATTTACTTGTGATTTTAATATAATTTCTTATTTAATGGTAAAAACAGCAATTGCAAAGTTGTGTTTCTTCGGCATTCGCAGAATCGAGACAGAGATTTGTGCACATGTGTAATGGAAACCCAGCCTGTGACGTGGGAAGCCTCACCATGTGCGGCAGGCGGATGTTCGCCAGGCTGCGGATGAGGGCCCGGCTCAGACCGGACAGCTCCATGAAGAGGGCCTCGTTCTGCTCTTCGATCATCTTGTTCTCGTGCTCAATGCTTTTCAGGTTTTTTTCCATGGAAGAGATCTGCAACACAAAGTGACATTTTCAAAATTACAAAACCTTTCACTTAAGAAAGTTGTTTTAATGGGAGACCCTGTTCACACTGGAGTGATGTCCGTACAGTCAGATCCAGTCTGAGCCGCAGCAAGCGTAAATACATGGAGAGAAAATCGCCGTGTACATCTGTGCACACGTCAATACTTGATTTGTAAACTGAGGGGATTTTCACACCTGGTAGACTCGGTTCGATTGGAGACCAAAATGACATTTGTTCCATTTTCAGCTGCTGTGGTTCACTTTCACACAGCAGCTCTATGTGAAACCAAACCCTTTGAAAAACATCTACTCCCCTTCCCCTCCTTTGGTTTACTTGTAATTTAGTTTTGTCTTATTTCAAACTCGGCCAAAAATACTTGGTAATAATTTGTGTTGTTGCGGTGTCTGATTGTTTTTGTCAACCCGAAGTTCCTCTGAAATAAATGATAGCCTTTAATCAGAAACAATTTTGAATTCTCTTGTTACTGTGCATTGAGTTGCAGTGCTCATACTTGCTGCTTTTCTTTCAATTTAAATACACTGGTGGCTCTATTTCAACATGTATATGTTGAAATAGATGATGATACAAATGATGTTATGCATTATATATAGCAGAAACCATCTGCATTACAGTGACACACACCTGAGTTTGCAGGTTGACCATGTCGGCCTCCATTTCGTTGTTGGACTCGTTGAGGTCGTTTATCTCTCTGTTGAGCTGCTTGATCTCCTCATCGTTATCCAGAACTAAGACAGAAGCACAAACATGTCAGTGAAAGAATATAACATATGAATATAAGCTGCCTTCTCCCATCAATTCACACAACTACAAACATACGCCATGTAATGTATTGTTCTGTGGTTTTCTCAGTAACCCCTCCTTTGTAACATAAAGGCATCAGGGTGTTAAGTCCAAACATCATACCGTCAGTGGCTCTGAACTTGGTGCTCATATATTCCTCAGAGGGGAACTTGGCCTTCTTCTTGGCATACAAGGCTCTGGGACATCCTGAGAGGCTGGAGAGACAGAGAGAGAGGCAAGGCGTTAGCTGACCTATCAAGTAACAAGTGATAAAAACATCTGTCTACTTTCTAGACTTGGTTTAAAACTTTCCTTTTCCATAAAGCGTATAGTTAGATTGGCGCAGGTTATCCTGAGTTATCTCTGGAGTTATGCTTATGCAGGCTGAGGCTACTGGGGTACAAACCAACCACTTTTTCTGTCTGCTCTCTCTTTTCAGATGGCTGGTTGTACTGAGCCAAGTTCTGCTGCATGTTTCTTCCAGTTAAAGGGAGGTTTTCCTCTCCGCTGTTGCCATGGTATCTGGGATTGCTGTAAAGTCAACGACACTGGCAGGCCGCTAATTTAACATTTTAAAATTGGGCCTCTGTCCCTTTAAAAACTCCTGCTCTTTCTGAAACTCTGCCTTCATGAAGTCATCACAACATGGCTCCTCTATTAACTCTTTAACAATGTTTTTACCAGCGTTGCACTGAGAAGCAGCTCCTATAAAGAGCTCAGCAGATTCGCAGTTTCACCAGGTCTTTGCTAATTGCTGCTTGCTAGTCTGAAGGAGCTGAGTGGGGGAGTAATGGATTTCTTAAGCATGCATGAAAGAATCAAAGCAACACTTGAAATTTGTTTTTGATTATCAGTAAAGCTCAAAAAAGTTGTTTTACATAACACTGCCCCTTTAAGAGAGTCCAGCTAGAGAAACAAAGCTAAGCTCCAGTCGTACCATGAAACAGCTCGGCTCGTCTGTGTGCACCTCACCTGCGATGCGTGAGGAAGCTGCCGTTGGCGTGTCCGGAGCCGTCGCAGCCGGGGGTCGGGCAGGTGGGACCCTCTGTCTTGAATGCCTTCCAGTTGAAGGGCATCCCGTTCAGCAGGCCCTCCTTCTGCCTGCGGGCGGCCAACGGGCAGCCGTAGGCGCTGCGGTGCGTGGCGTACTTGCCGCTGATGTGGCCCAGGCTGTCGCAGCCCGGCACGGGGCATCTGCTGGGAGTGACGGAAAGACGCCGGACAGAGAGAGACAGAGAGGAGAAGAAGAAGAAAAAGAAGAAGCGTTTAGGAGATTAGTACTCAAAAATACTCCAAAAAAGTTATTTTGGGGATTATTTAACAGATATGCACTTTCAATTTTTTTAGGTAATGTTTTTTTATGTATTCTTGCTGTTGTATTATTACTAGTACATGTTATCAGGTTTAATGTTTTATGTGGAACTGCAACATGTATCCTCCATGCACTGTGCTCTACATCACTGAGACTAAGAGTCAGTGTTTGCAGCTGGAGAGCTTCATCAGTGAGGGCGACTACTGTTTGGTTCAACTAAAGGCCAAGGTCAGCACCTCCACATAAGACTCACAGTGACTGTCCTCTCTGTGCTTCTCTGTCTCTCTGTCCTTTATTGCATTTTACTCTTTACCGTCAGTCATGCTAAAAGCAGACGTTATGGCTTTCTGAGCGGTACGAACTTTAAAAGCTCCGAGTCCTCCTGGTTGTCCTTGGTAGGAGTTTTAATTCCACTTTTCTTGGCACGCGGGCACCCAGAGAGACTGAAAACAGAAAGTATGGAGTTGATAACAGAGGGTTGAAAACGTTACGGTAAGGTGACTGTTGCATAAAGGGACAGAACATGAGAAGGAAGGATATTCTTTAAAAAAAAAAAAATAGAGGTCCAACCAAACGAAAAAGAAAATCAAAGCAAAAACGCCTGAAAGGTGAGGAAATGTGGATGTGGTTCCTGTCTAACTCTACCATGAGCTGTCACTAGGCCTCTCTGACTGACTGACTGACTGATTGACTGACTGGTTGACTGGTTGTGTGTTTTGTTGAAGGAGCTCTTTGCTCGGTGTGCTGGTTACCTTCGGTGAGAGGCGTAGTTTCCTGTGATGTGACCTGAACCGTCGCATCCTGGCGTGGGGCATCTGGGGACGGGAAGAGTTTCATATTTAGAAAGGAACGCCCAAACAGAACAAACGAGACAAGACGGCTTGTTACTGCGCCCTGCGAATGTGTTTGGGGTTTTTATGGCTTCGCAGTCACTCATTCTGAAGTCATTTATTGAGATTAAGTGATAGACGAGCACAAAGTGGAAGACAAAGAATCCATATGTAGAGAAAAAGGCAGCAGGAACCGCCTTTTGGGTTGTGTCTCTACCACACTGGCTCATCTACAGACTGACATTTTTTGTCCACTTTTCTTTGGACGACAACTCAAATTCAGTCAAGATCGAATGGAAAGCCTTTGTGAACAGCGAAGCAGTAACAAGTCTTGCTACCAATTCTCGATTGGATTTTGTTGCAGGCTTTGACTAGGCTGTTTGAGGACACGAAAATGCTCCGTCAAACTCATGCTCATGTCGGGCCATGCCAAGCTTGTGAATGACCTCAAAGGGCAGAACATATTGATAAAAGTACCTGTCAGCAAACTGTCAAAAAGTATTGATAATTAGACATATCTTCATTCAATTAGCACTTCTTAATGAAATCACTTTGAAGTGCTTTTAACATTGATGCACATGCAGACATGACCCGGTGGGCGGGGCCGACAGTCAAATCTCTCTCACAGCAGAGCAGTGGTGGTTGATTTTTAGACCTTTTTTAGGCAGAGGTAGAATAAGATCTGCTTCATATGTATGTATACGGAAAATAATTCAGGCATTTTTGACGCTGCTTCTTCTTTTTTTTTTTTTTTTTTTTTTGGTACTTATTCACATGAGCTGAGTGATGTCAAAGCGAGCAGAGCCCGATCTGCAGAAGGAAACACAACGACAGACGCAGCAGCAGAGACAGCAGTTGAGCTAACATCAGCAGAGTGCAGCGCCGCAGCGCTGGACGGAGTCAGCAGCAGTGCGCCGAAACGACAGTGAAAAACGAAGGTGAAGAGCAGACATACTTGAGTTCAGGAGTGTGGGCCGCCATGAGGGACCGAAGGCTCTTATCAGCGAGAGGACACCCAGACAGACTGAGAGAAGAGAGGAGAAAGAGCGAAGGAGAGGACGAGGGAAGCGAGAGGGGAGAAAGACGTGAGTGAAGGGAAATTCAGAAGGCAAGGCTTACCAAGGTCATTTAGGAGTAAGAGGGCAGACAGAGAGGAGTAAATCACTGATAAGCATTAAAGTCATTGACAGTCTTTGCTTTAGGGCTCACTCTGGCAGGTCTAACGTGTCACATTAGCGCTAACAGAGCAGGAGCCGCACACAGGCTTCAGACTGAACATACCTGCGGTGGGATGCGTAGTTCCCTGTTATGTGGCCGCTGCCATCGCAGCCGGGTGTGGGGCACCTGCAGAGAGAAGGACGGAAGTGCAAGTAGGAGAAAAGGGAGGCCAAGAGTTAGAACAGACGAACACAAGAAGAAGAAGAAAGCAGAGGTTCCTGGAGGAGACGAAGAAGCTGCCCTTAATGCATGTAAACCTCACAGTTTTTATGAAGTAGTTCCCAAAATAAGGTAGATAAATGACTTCTATTATTGGATCTAGGGAAAAAAAATCGGCTGATACTTCCATGCGAAATCGATCTGACCATCCAATCTTATCCACCTCTCTGATCTACATCCACAAACATATGAAAATCAGCCACTGTCCCCTTTTGCTCTGCCATGAGAGAGGACTGAGCGACCGCTAAGTCGGCCCACTGGAGTTGCCGACATAGCGACCTTGTTGCTATGCTTTTCAGACCAAAAAAAATCGACATCGGCCAAAATCAAAATAAAGCACGTTGATCGTTGATCTGCCAGAAAACTTCAATTGGTACATTTCTGATTAAAATAATAAAAAATGTAATAATGTGCTATAAGTTTGAAATGTAATGTGCATTAATGCTTCATTTCTATCGAATCGTGAAAATTGCCTTTATATATTAATTGGGGATTTTGCTCAGTTGCTTTGAGTCATCATAACTAGCATAGCCTCGTGCTAATGCTTTAGTCAGACTTGCTAGCAGGCTGAGCTTCTTTCTCTCTATAGCAGCCAATGAACGGCACATGCTGCTTATGAGCTCAGACATCTTATTACAATCTGAGTTTTACTCCTTATTCGTAAAACAAAGTTTCTGACTCTTTTCAACATGGAGAAAAAAAAACTTAACATCTTCATGACATAAACAGTGGAGGTGTTTGCTTGGCATGATTCTCCTGCCGTACGGCGCTCAGCAGAGGTGTCTGCTTTGACAGAGGAGATCCTCTGCATCCATAAAAGTGGTTTGTGCTCATTACTGGCAGCAGCTGTGAATCAGTCGTGGCAATTTAGTGCCAATCGATCTGAGCTTGAAGGTTCTAAATGTATGCGATTATGGATCGAGAGATAATACATTTTTGCTGTTATCCTATTTCTCGTGAGCCTCTAATTTTGTGAGAGCGCGGACGGATTTTCGACTGTTCCTACTCACAAATGTAGAGTAAAAGTTTTGGGGATTAAATTGAGAAAATGATGTTAAACGAAATGTTTAATAAGCGCAGATGTGATAAGTTAAAACAGCACGAAGCCACCGAAAGCGAATTTTAAATGAGTTGTGATCTTTGGAGTGCTAGGATGTCATGTAAAATTCTCATAACGAGCCTGTTGAACTATTAGTGCAACGGTTACTCACGAGAGCAGCTCTTTCTTGGCGTCCTTGGGCTGAAACTTGACTTTGAAGCTGGGGGTCGTAACCTCTCCAGGGTACTTCCTGTCCTCCAGACAGTCCTGCATCATGTCACAGTCCTCTGGGTCAGACGAGACGTACGACTGACCTGTGTGTTCCATCTAAAAAAAGACATACCACCAACAGATACCACATATTAACTCAATCTCTGATGACTGTTTCCATGAATCACTTTGCTTAGCTGTAAACAAGCAAAAAAAAAAAAAAGAAAACATGAAAAAGAAAAACTTTGCAAAACTCCAAACACACACGGCCCCCTTTTATTCTTTTGTAGACTCAATGTTTCCAAATGCAAAGTGGCCTCATAAAAAATTAACATCCAAGGCCCTTTATATTTCTTTTGAAAAAGTTCAAAGCAGTGAAAATTAGCATATGCCAAATCCTGGCTGGTGCAATGCACCTGACACACCACCTCTGCTACGCAGTGCAATGTTTTAACCTGGTGGTAACTCTTGCATTTCACTGAAATAAATGAATAATAGAAAGAGGAGAAGCGGGACAGGAAATAAGAAAAGGCGATTAGACAAAGCAAGTGATGTAAACAAGAAGTTTTCATTCAAAAGGCTTGAGGGCTGTTTCGTCTATTGTTATTTATGCCGCAATAGCTCCTCTGTGACTAATGCAGCAGGAAACGCAGGGTAATTGAAAGCGGCCGTTTAATTGCACTGACCTCGTCTGTTTCCTCCTCCCTCTGGCGATTGGGTTTGGTGAAATCCAGAGGTCCCTCCCAGTCTTCCTGCTTGTACGTATGAAGGTTCGGGGACGTCATTTCACTGTTTCCGCTGTGATGGAACGAAGAGGAGGAGGACGAAGAGGGATCGGGGGAGCGGACCCCGGGGCTGGTGCCGGACACGCTGCCCTCCCGTTTTATAGGCTTCTTCATGCTCAGGTCCAACGTGCCGTTTTCATCCACCTCAATGTCCATTTCCTGAGTGGAAAGCAGAGAAGCGCAGCTGAATGAACAAACCAGTCAAAACAAATACAAAACAGTCAGACTTTTTTTTTTTTTTTTTGTCTTTACTTATGTGCTGTAGGGAGATATTTCCCTGTTATTATTAGAAAGGCAAGCAAAAACTGGCAGGTGACCAGATCGCATGGACCTGTCATAGTAAAACATCCAGGACTGATTTAAATGTCTGACCCGTAATTGAAAATCAGAACTTTTTCCAATCAAAACAGTGAAAAAGAAAGAAATATCTCATAATGCAGTAGCGCACTTCTAAATTTTTATGTGCCTAAAAAGGAAAATGCAAAAGTCATTCAGCTATTATGCGTGTCATAAAATATTAGCCGAAACGTGCTGTAGCTCTTGTAGCTGGTCTTCATCTACACACGTTTCTGCTCAGCAGCCTGGAGGATTTCACTGCATTTTTGTAGATTTGCAGTGATGCAGGGAGACGTCTGTGCAGCTTTGAGCTCTGCTACTGTAGTCATTTCATTACTAACATGGCTCCTTTTCAAATTTATCCAGCGAGTATGAAAAAATATTCTATATTTACGTTGTTCATTGAAGTACTTTAGAATCAGAAGATAATCAATAACGCCAGGCGTAATCCTCTTCCTATCCTTTTGGGATGTATTAACCAAACATGATATTAGAGTCAGCTAACCATTTTAAAATACAGCTCAAAAAAGATAGACGAAAAAATAAGATAAAAAATGGTTAGTAAAATGATACATTCATCAGTCTTAGCTTTTGTGTCTGCGCATCTTCTCTAAATGTCGTCTTTCAACCTGCTCCTACAGAAGCTCTTATTTAGTCCTAAAGCAGTGTTATGCACTTTGTCCTATCGATTCCACAGCTTAAGAATGCCAACTCGGCTATCCGAGGCATTCCGGTGCCAGTAGCGCTGACACGGTGCTTGAAAACTCCACACTTCATTTTAGCGCTGGCAGGTGAACAGAAGCACAGGGGTGAACCGGGTTGTGTTTTCATGTAAAATGCTGCTCATATAGCCTGGTCAAGATCTAAAAATATCAAAGCATTGTGAGAGGAAGGAAGCTAGCTGGAGCGGTTCCCAGAGACGTCCCGGGTTGACGAGCACACTGTTCCGGTGCTTTAGTATTGGATTTCAACTGACTCCAACTCTGATTCCAGATCAGCTCCCAGCTGATTTGCTAAGCCTGCTCTTGGAAAACAGCCTTGCTGAATAACACCTTGGTTTGCTTTGATGCCAGAAACACAGATTTTCTTTTTTATCACCCTGAAACCATGCGAAGAAACCACAAAAAATGATGAAGCAGTCACTTTCTCTCCTCAGCGAAACAGAAAGGCCATCCAAAATCACAATATGGGAGAAAGCGATATTGTAACAATAATGTTTCCTGTTGCAAAGAGAGGGAAAAAGAGTAGCAGAAAAAAAAAATAAAAAATAAAGACGCACGGGCAACACATGGAGAAACGAACGCCTCGGTTTGGGAGAAAAGTGATGGAGATAAAGCGGAATAAAAAAAATGGATGCTAAGAGAAAATTAAAGAAAGAGTGACGGGGGTGGAGAAGCAGAGTGGGAGATCCGTCCAGCAGATAATGAAAAAAGGCTACCTGGTGGAAAAGTAATCCAGGGAACTGGCAGTCAGCCAAATTCAATAACAACATGAAAAGTGTGTGGGATGGAGGGATGAAACGATGAAAGAGGATAAGAGAGGTGATGCAACTGAATCTCAACACCGTCCTGTTGCTGTAAGCCAATGCCTCCTGATGATATATTCATGGGGAGATGATGGGGGAAGAAAAAAAAATGATGGAGAGGGAAGGGCACACCCACTGTTATCCCTTCCAATCTCACCAGCTGCGGCCTGAAATGTTTTATCTGAACTGCAGTCAGCTAATGATCCTTCTGCAAATGCACTAGAAAGAAGACCAGGGCAGCACTTGAAATGTTTAAATAAGCTCAGAGAGCTGGTGAGGGCACATGTTTATCACTCATCACTTTATCATTTTCATTTTCTGCTTTGCTTAATGATTCTCCAAGATGGAGAACGGGAGACATGGATCTGGGATTGTTGCAGAGAGCGCAGACCTTGGTTTGCGGTTTGATGCTGAGGTTCTCGGGTTTCTCCCAGCAGCGGGTGGACAGGTTGAGGATGGCGGTGGCGGCCATGTGAGCAGCTTCGGCGTCGTGGGAGTAGTCGTAGGGGAGGGTGGCGCTCTTCCCGTAAGCGTGGAGGCTCAGGGTGGGAGAGGACGACTTGGGGAACGAGGGCTTGGCTGCGAGAGACGAGACGGGAATGTTTATCAAGAAGAAAATTCTGAATCCCAAACAAATCCCATGGTGGACGTTTTACCCATGAGAGCAGTTTAGGAACAAGACAATTATGGAGGAATTTTTCTGCCATAATCCAAGAGCAAACATTTTTTTAGTCCGAAAACAGGACTAAAAAAATGTTCTAAAAACCTTTAAAATACTATTGCTTACATTTTTATTTTGAAAGGAGGATTTCATATCTTCCCAAAACTTGTAATGATTGTACTCATTTTATTGATAGAGGGGTTGCCAGGCGACTGTGCAAAAAGGCAGTACCATGTTTTGCAAGCGAGCAGAGTCCAAGCATTGCAAGTTTTGAGAAGAAAGACATGAAGTCCTGCTTTCAGAATTAAAATGTAAGCAAAACAATTCAAAGTTTTGAGAACAAAAGACATGAAATCCTGCTTTCAGACTGAAAATATGTGCTTTTGGATTAAGGCAGAATAATTGCTCCATTTAAAATACCTTCATAAACTTTTCCAAAATCTACTGTTGTAACAATAATCTGTCCCTCCAGGAAGTTGTGATATTGCAATCGCAACCATAATGCAAATTTCCTTAACATTTCCACATTTAGCTCATCAGTCATCGGAACTTCTCCACAAATCTGACCAATCAGCAATCTCTGTTTCTTCTTTCCTCACCAATCACTGCAACTCGGCTGAATTTTCACCAATCCTCTTACCTGCTATAGCTGTTACAGTTTATAGCTCATGCCAGACGACCGCTGGAGATCGGAGACAGTAATCCAAACCCAAGAAAAGAATCCAGTCTTACTTTTGAAGGCTTTGGGTGAAGTTTCGCTGGTGGTCATCTTTGGAGCAAGCGTGCGCTTTCCGAACACTTGGGCATCGAAGCTTGCATAATCGAAGGAGACCTTGGAGTACTTCTCCAGCTCCTTGGCCAGGTTGGCGCGCGGCGTCGAGGGGGCCATGTTGGGCCTGTAGTTGCCATACTGGGGCACCTCCAGCTGCTTCACAAAGCACATGGGCCTGCAGAGGAAGGAGCAGGACATCAGAGAGACAGATTAAACATGATTTACACCGGAATGAAGACAAAAAAAATAAAAAATAAATAAAAGAACAGAATTGATGAGAAAAGGAGACAGAAAAACAAAGCAATTGTATAAAAGAGAACAAGAATGGGTGAATGAAATAGAACGAGCAAAGATAGGAGCACCGGTGTACTTAGCAGGAGTGCAGCAGGATTAAAAGCTCTCTTATCAGCAGAGGGCACATTTGCATGTTGTACAGCATGGAATTTATGAGCCTTAAGCCCTCTCGTTTTCCTGGAGAGCCCGGGCTTTTGTCAAACCTGTTGGCGTAAATCCATTGATAGACCAGGGAGTGAGGGAGAAGGAAAAAAGAACAAAAAAAAGAAAAGAGAGCGCTCCTCTTTTCTTCTCCTCTTGTTATTTTGCTCTGCAACTGCGATATGACCACAGAATTCCCAATCTTTGGTCTCCAACCATATGCTTGTTAATAAGCTTCATGACCTGGCCTGCAGTGTGAAGGAGGACTCTCATAACAGGGAAAAAAAAAAAAAAAACTTTCTACCAGCGATCACAGAGGATTTCCTTTTGTCTTTGTATCAAATCGACATGAATGCCATTAGAATGAGGACTACACCAGGAATCCAGCGTACACATAACAGACAAGCGAGCTCATTTCCATAACAATCTGCAGAAGGAAAACAAAGGGAGCCTTATTATGTTTTAATCCAACGCTTTGTCCGTCTAGTGAGGTTTTCCTCTAGGAAAGCAATTATTTTTTTCCCATCCTCCTGCAATGCCCCTATAACTTTCATAATTAGCATATCAGCTGCATTATTAATTAAAATACCAGTGTGGGAGAGCACGGACTTAGCATAATGCCGGTGTCTGGTTGGTTTTAATTATCATTCTTTCTGCTGTGATCGTGGTGCCTAGCTGGCTTGGAGAGATGACTGAAGATATAGAGATCTTAAAGTGACGAATAGATAAGTCTGTGGGACTTTGTCCAAACGGAGCCGTTCGCACACGGGTCAGTGTCTCTGCAGGTCGTCAGAGGAGCAGCGACTCATGGGAGAAGCCACCACCAGTCTGCCTTTAGCGCTTCAGACCGACAGCTACTTACCAAAGGAAATTAAAATAAAATTAAAAGTATAGCCTTGTTACGTAGCATACTGTAATGTCGTTCTAACCAAACAGCCGGAGAGAGATTTAAAGAGGAGCTGCAAAAGCAAACGATATGGATTAGCGGCGCTTGTTAGCAACTAATTGAGTCATACAAAACATGTCACTGTGTGGAATATTGTCTCTGCCACTTGAAAAGCTAACTATTAGCATGTTATTACAAAAACAGTCTTCAGTCAGAGACCTCTTCAGTTTTGTTGCAACACAAACTGCTATTGGAGATCCTTCCTGCCCACTGCATCACCGTCCACAGTGACACTTTCCTAAAGGGTTTCAGTCTTTTGATGAAACATCATCAGTAAAATTCCCTTAAATAAATTTGCACTTAATCTACAGATTTAGTTCATATGAAACTAAATCGGATTGGAGCAGGAATACAGGGTGGCAAACTGCTAAAGCAATAAAAAAAAAAAAAGAGGAGTTGTATCTTAATAGGAGTTTAACAAGACACCCAGATCACAGTTCAGTAAGTGGCTCAGATTGGGGCTCGCGGTTTGGTATGTATTTAGTACAAGAGAAAGGAAAAGACAAAATGTAGGTTACTTTTCAATTATTAATGCAGAAAATAGCCCAGACAGAAACAGAGGCAGCCAAAAGAAAACAACCCGTCCAAATAGAGAGATGATGCAAAGGTCTGTAGCCATGTACTGGAGAAATATTTGAATATCAAAATCAAGGTAACAAAACAACATGAAATGTAAAAAAACCCCCCAAAAACTAGTGTTTGTTTTGTTTTGATTTGGCTGTATCTTATTGGAAATATAGTTATGTAGAACTGATGTGAAGTAAAATTACTGATCCCTCACAATGAGTGAAAACAATGTGCTCACTCTTATTGTGTAACAGAAGATCACCATGGGATATCTGTACCACTGCATGTCACTGTGAATACTCGGTACAGGAAGGTACAGCTCACTTATTCAAGATTTATGAATCTTGAATATTTCAAGAGCCATAAATTGCACCTGCCAGTTTGGACCTTACAGTCTCCACCCACCTCAGCACCCTGTCGTTGGGGCTTCCTTTGAGGATCTCGCTGCCCGGCTGAGCGAGGTGTTGCTTGTCGTGGGTCTTAGAAAGCTTCTCGGCAGCAGCGATCGGGCATCCGGAGAGACTGGGAGGACGGAGGAGCAGAAAAGCCGATGAATTTTAAAAACAACGCAGAGCCGCTGACAACGCAAATCGACATCACACTGATGCGGGCTGACACATTTGCTGTCCTGCATGCATGCGCTTGCAAATCCTCAAAGGGAAATGCGTGTGCTGTGCAAAAGCCCGTCCGGCAGAAACGCTCATAAACGACACAGATTAGCAACGGCTCAGACGGGATACCTGCGGTGTGTGTTGCGGTTGCTGTTTACGTGGCCCTGACCAGTGCAGCCAGGAGTCGGACACTTCAGCACATTTTCATGCATGGCCAGAACTGAGCAGAAGAATCACAGATTCAGAAAAAAACAAACAAACAAAAAAAAAAAAAACACAATATAAACAACTTCATGCCCTCAAACTATCATCAGACAGGTCTTTCAAACCAGATTGGTTCTTTCCACAGATCTGCTATTTGACACTATCAAGAATTTTTAATGCTGCAAATGTGAACTAGAAATAATAATGAAACAGTGAAATCAAAATCAAAAATGTAGCAGCCAGACAATCTTTTGAAACCACATGAAAAGCTGCCATAATGATTCTGCCATTGTGAAATTTCCTCTCCTCAGAAACGTGTTTGTATTCAGGGTGAAGACCAACCCAAACTCACTCTCTGGGGGGATCCTGTCCTTGTGCGGACAGCCTGACAGGCTGCGGTGGTGGGGGTAGAGGCCGGTCACATGGCCCGTCCCGTCACACCCCGGCGTGGGACACTTGTTCTCTCTCTTCTCCGGCCTCTCTGGAAACAGACAGACAGACGAAAAGAGAGAAGGAAAGAAAGGAAAAGAAATGAGAAGGGCAAGAATGAGGTGGGAGAGTGGGATGAGAAAGGAGGACAGGACCGAGTGGTTAATGCCATCAGACCGTCTGCTTGGCTGAGCGTGAAATCTAGACATATTTCAGACAACTGCACCACGGCAACACCATCTGTATCCCTTCACGTCTTAAGCATCTGCGTAAACCTGAATCCAATTCTGCAAAAATTACTGAAGACTCTTTCTGAAAGACGCCCTGTTACTGTAAGAATGTGACATTTTCAGCAGTCTTGTTTGGTAAAAAAAAATAAAGGGCATCCTTTATAAACTATCCATAATTAAAGAGGCTTTCACTTCAAATCTGGTTCTGGTGTAGGATGCAAAAATTCACCGTAACTTCTATCTGGCGTCACTTTGTGGAACCTTCCTGTCCAGCATGATGCATAAAAACCATGGTTTGCTTTTACTTTCTTTTTCTTTAAATGGTGTCGCATTTAAAGAAAGGCAGTGAGGTGCAGAGGACTCCCACACACTCCCACTTCAAGATGCTACTTGACACACGATTAGCTGGCATTTGCGAAGCAGCCAATCCAGTAGAGCCATTCATTTCCTTTGGCACTGATTCGCTGCACCCCTGGTCCACACTTAAGGAAGGCTGTAGATGTCAGCTTCTCTGGTAGTGCCAAGATGGTTTCCACTATGTGTATTAATGCATATTAAGTTATGTTTGGAGTCTGAAACTATAAAAAGGAATTTGTAAACATTTTAGAGGTGAGAACTTACTTAAGAACTTGTGTTCTTTATGTGTACAGAAGTTCTACCAAACTTTCCAATATTTCTAATTAAACTGCATAAAATCTGTAAAAGCTGTGAAACAAATTTATGGAAACAATAAGAATTGAAAAAAAAAAAAAAAGTCTTGACTTTACAATCAGCCATTTTTACACGCTTTAACTACAGAAAGCGATAATTGGAATACCTAGCAAACCTGGTTTTCATGACGATGCTTTTCATTAGTAAACTCCAGTCATTACAAATTATCATTCGTATTGTTTGCATTGCTATTATTTGTAAGTTCTGATCCTCTCTAAATGCAGAAAGGAGTCAACTTCAAATTTCCTTTGTTTGATCATTTCGAGGAAATAAAAACGCGCCAGTCAGCTTTTCAACCATCTACTTCCCACTGAGCACGTTTTGGTTCAAATTACAATCTATAAAATGTTCACATGTTTCCAGGTTAATATTGGGCTTAGTTCATTTGAAAGGTAAATGTCAGCATGTAGCGGAAACTGGCACTTGTAATTAAATATTGACAGGATGAGGCGCTGAACGTGCTGGCTTTGCTTTAGAAAGCCAGCATTTCATCTCACTGAGTTCATTACACAGAAGTTACACATTGAGCTGCGTCTGTTTAAAGCTACAACCAGTGGTGTGTGTCAGCTTAAATACTGAGTTACATACAAGTCCTTCTTGCATCAGTCGTTGTGTGTGAGTCAGTTTGGAGTAATATTATAATCCATGCTTCACTTTTGCTGTTTAGGCAGACGTTGCTGTGTTATCTTGTTGCATGGTTTGATCCAACTTATTAACCTGGGTTGAACTTTTTTTTTCCCTAAAATCATTTACAAGTATGCGAATATGTCTTCATTTTAGCTTTCAGTTGATAAAAAGGGCTTTTGGTAGATGTACATGATATTGTAGCTACGACATTCAATCCAAAAAGAGGCCAAAAATGAATAATTCAAAGAAATCAATATTGTTTTGTGCTTTCTCTCTTTTTTAATGACTTACCAATTTCGCTGATGTTTTTCCAATTTTTAATTTCTTTGCATGGGAATAGAAAATGAAGGGATCAGATCTAAGTTGCAATCATAAAATTTGACATATAATAAACATAAATCATTCATTTTTCCCCCAAAAGTAAGAACTAGATTGAATTAAGTTAGGAATTAGAACTCACCTGTTCATTTATTGGACAATTTAGCAGCAAAAAGGGGATTTTGAAAATGTTGCTTATTTTGTCAATATATAGTTTTTGGTGAAACTACAATTAATTGTGATTCATTAATGGAGTTTCACTAATCTTAACTATTTATCTGTTCTAAATTGGACTTTTATTGGTTTGTTCAACTTTTGTAATACCTATGCATTATTATAATTTGTTTCATGCATTTTTTTTTACATGTATGTTATTTGTTTCTGTTTCCCCTTTTTACTTTTCTTTTAAAGTATCATGAAATGCTGTGTATTTCACAAACATATTTTTTAAAGATACTTTTTGACTGAAAGGCAGCCAATTAGTTATTATTTACATATTTATTTATGTCAGGATCAGCTTAAAAAAAAAGTAGTGATGGTTTAATTGAAATTGTGACCGTTTGACCTCTTGTTTCATACTTTCTATTGTTTGTTTACACAAACAAATACGTAAGTAAAATAAATAAAAACTAAGCGCGGTCCTCCCAAATGATTTTGGAGGGAGGCCAGGAAATATCTGTGCCACTGGAGAGGAAAGTGGAGCAAGAGGACGGTGCGATGCTCTGCTGGCCTTCAAATTGAATGTTAACGAGACATGCATCTCCTAATTAGCGACGAGGAGAACATGAACGCCACCACAGGAGGGAGCTGGGGCCAAGGAGAGGGCAGCACTACCAGGCATGTAATCACACTGCTGCTTCACCGTGAGCATGACAAGTGGGCAGCGTGCCAGCAGTGAAATACGAGGCCCGAGCACACGTAAACAAACACTCCACGCACGCTAGCAGCGGAGCAACCCGCACTCCTCCTTCTCCTCTCTTGACATGCCGTCTCCTCGGCCTCTCTTCGAGCACTTCCTCGCCACACTTCGGTGCCGTCTGCTCAGCTGGAGCCTCTTCATCCACGTTACAATGAAGATGGGAGGAGCCGCACGGAGCTGTGTGGCTCTCCGCTGCTCATTTGGTACACTGTTTAACTGGACGTGCTGCTTCCGCTACCAGGGTTTAAACGTCAACATCCGCGCCGATTTACTTCAGTTTTCCCGTGCTCTCATGCAACTGTTTGCTTTCGCCATAAATATTACAATGTGAATAGCATATATAACTATCTTCCACTTAATCAGATGTCACCAGATCAGAAATCTAAGACGCAGACTTCCTTCTTACTCACTTGGGCCACCTCCTCTGGGGGAATCCTAAAATATTAGGAGCTGAGGAGCCATTTGAAGTGGCTCCTCTCGCTGTGGAGAAGCAGCGGCTCTCCTCTGAGTCCCTCCCAGGTGAACAAGCTTCTCACCCTATCTCCAACAAAGATCCCAGACACCCGATGGAGTAAACATTTTTAGTTGCTTTTTGGTCTTTTGGTCACCACCCAGATGCTTGTGACCATAAATGAAGGTAAGGAACAACTCAGCTGTCTCTTCACTACAGCAAACTGCTGCAGTGCTCCCATCATAGCAGACGCTGCACCATTCTGCCTATTGTTCGCAATTTTTTTCCTCATCTTTCAACAAGACCCCGAGTTACTGGAACTCCTCCACTTGGGGCAGGACCTCCTCCCCACCCAGAGAAGCTCTAAACTCTTTGTCTGCTTCAAGATTGCAGTCTTGAATTTGGAGATGGTAATTGTCATCCTGGCCACTTCTCACTCAGCAGCAGCAGGTGTGATCCTGAGGCCTCTAAAGTGGATCCCCTCAACACTGTGGCTGAGCCTAGAATTTCTGTCTCTAAAAGATATGAACAGAATCAGTGGCAAAGGATAATCCAACTCTCAGCTCTCACCTCAAAGAGGCCCAAACTCTGACACCAGCTGTGCGGTCCATATGAAGGTGTGTGGTGGCATATTTAATAAAATTCTATCAATGTTCAGATGAGAACAATGAATCTCCTAACGGTGACACAAGAGCTGAGCTGTCACAAAGTTTGATATCAATGCATCACTGGTTGACTGGAATCCTGATTGTCTATATGTCTGAGGAAAACATGGTAAAACTGCATTTCTGTTGTGCAGGTCAAATATTTTAGAGACTTTCTGACCTTTGCTGAAGTAGGTCTTCCGGATGATGTCTAGGTGCTTGGGTCTGTCCTCTATGGTGAAGTATCTCTGGTGGTGGAGGTCTGGAGCGCGGAGCAGCTCCCTTGGCCCGGCGGGCTTCACCTGCTCGGCCTTGAGAGCGATGGCCTGCTCCAGGAGACCCAGGTTCCCTCTGGTCATGTCAAACATCTCTGACTCGTCGGTCACCGTGGAACGCTGAGACAGGCTGTCTTCGTCGTCTCGCTCATCGTCTCCGTCGAGGTCATCAAAGTCTTTGTCCTCCGACTTATCGGATCGCACTTCGATGACATCCGGGGAGGCCGAGGAAGAGGCCTTGTGGAGTTTGTAGTTCTCCAATCTTGGGATGGAGTAGTAGTCGTCGAGCGGGCTGGCCCTGTGGGAGCCGAAGCTTAAAGGAGGGCTGCTTTTGAAGTTTTGAAGCGAGTCGTACCTGTCGCTGCTGTAGTCCTCCTGAAGGATGTGGTTTTCTGTCTTGATGTGAGTTCCCTGAGCTGCTGCTGTGCTGGTGATAGTTCGGACGGCGGTTGGCACATCAGATATGGAGAGGAAAGGCCTCCTTTGCTCCTCTTCATCTTTCTCATCCTCCTCCTCATCTTCTGTCGGGGTCTCCTGCGTCTGCTGCACCGACACCACCATCTCCTCCTCCTCTTCGCCTTTGATCTGTTTGCCATGGCTCACATGGTTGCTCATGTTAACACGCTCCCCTTGTTCTTCCTCCACCTTCCTCGCCTCATTCTGCAGAACAGATGACTCCTCCGGAGATCTTTGTGCCTCCTCCTCCTCCTCCTCCTCCTCCTCTTCCTCATGTGCGTCCCCCTCCTGCTGATGCTTTGCTTCTTCACCCTGTTCAGCTGCCGTTCTGACATCTTCAATCTGCTGCACAACCACGCCAACAGCGTGGCCGTTGGAGACCCGGCCCAGGTGGAGCAGGGAGTCGGCCACCTCTTCGGCGCTCTGGGAGGGAGGCCGGCGCGCCTCGGCGTCAGGCGACGTGGCTCGGTGCTCCGGCTCCACAATCACACACTCTTGCTCTGTGGAAGGCAGAGAAGAAGAGGTTCCAGCAGTCTGAGTCACGCAGTGAGCTCAAGCTGTTGTCAGCAACATCTCTGTCATCGCTTGCATCACTTCGCTGCCTGTGAAGTGACAGCGCAGTGAAAACGACCCGCTGCGACAAATCTGCAGCTTGTAGATAGAGAAAGAGAATTGATCCAGTTCTAATCAAGAGGTATTGCAGAACATTTCGTCTTTACTCTGTGTCCTCGCTCTCTTGAAGATGAAGAAACGCGGCACTAACTCACCCTGCACAGTTTCATATAGTTACTTAAAACCCTCTGAACTTTCTGCTAAGTTTTTAAAGTGGTTTTAATGATCAACACGGTGGGATTTCTGCAGGTTTTTATGGGGATCTTGTTTTCTTCACATTTTTTTCTGTTCAGATTGTTGAGTCACCAAGCATCGACCTGCAGTGCCCTGCAAAAGTATTCACACCCTTGAATATTTTCACATTTTGCCCTGCACTGATCCTAAACCATCTTCCCATCGACTCAGTTCAGCTTCACTTAACCTCTCAAACAAAAAGCATTTCAGGAGAATAATGCCGTCACCACCATGTTTCATGGTGTTTTTAGGATGACGTGCAGAGTTACTTTTCAACCTTGAATAGCATTTTGCATGTGGTCAAAATACTGAAATTGGCCACATTTGAACAGTGCAATTTTCTCCAGGTCTGCTTCATTTCTGTAAACTGTCCAGGGCAGGAAATAGATAGAATGTGACGTTTACTACATTAGAAATATAAATAGACATTCAAGTTTTATTTTCAGAACACTTTTCTGCCAAACTGTGTTATCTTTTAGCACTGTTGCCTTGCAGCAAGAAGGTCATAGGTTTGATTTCTGGCCCAGAGTCTTTCTGCATGTTCTCCCTGTGCATGCTGGGCTCTCTCCAGGTACTCCGGTTTCCTCCCACAGTCCAAACACATGACTGTCAGGTTAATTGGGCTCTCTGAATTCTCTAGGTGTGAGTGTGTGTGGATGGTTGTCTGTCTGTGTTGCCCTGCGACAGACTGGTGACCTGTCCAGGGTGACCCTGCCTCTCGCCTGGAGCGTTAGCTGGAGATAGAAAATGGATGGTCTCCATGCTGTCTGTCTGGAAAACGCTGTTTCAAAACAAAAATGGCTGAATAATGTCTTAATTATTCAATGAGAGGAAGCTGATGGAGGAAACTTATGAAGTTAGAAGTTTTCTCTAAAGTTGAAATTAAAAAAGTGAAAAACCTTCAGGTTGTTCAGCCTTACCTTCATCACCTGCTGATGTTCTCTCCTCCTCCTCCTGCGTCTCCTTCTCCTCTTCCTCTTCCTCCTGCCCCTTCATCAGTCCATCAGCATCCTTCTCCAGGGGCTCAGCCGCTATCTCTTCTTCCTCCGCACCACCGTCCTTCACTTCCTCCTCTCCTGACCCGCTGACCTCCTTTTCCACCTTCCCTCCATCCTTCTCGGCTTCCTCCTCTGCCTCGCTGCTGCCGTCGCTCTCGGCGCTGAAGCCCTCATCCAAGGCGAGCTTCAGGGGGTGGGACTTCCTCTTGGAGGCGGGCTTCTCCGCTTCCTGTTCCTGCTCCTGCTCAGCTTCCTCCAGGCGGCGCTTCCTGGCGATGGGACAAGCCAGAAGGCTTGTGTGGGGGAGGAGACACAATCGTTTTAGGACCAGAATCAAGTTCACCTTTGACCTTTGTGAAAGCTCATGCAGTATCAGGAAGCAGAAGAAGAAGAAAAAAAAATAAAAACAAAGGAAAAAGTTTAGAGATGAAGAGGCATGGAGCTGATCTTGCAGTATGACATGTGGCCTGCGGGTGGCGCCCCGCTCGCTCCCTTAGACATCAAAACCAATCTCAGCCAATTGAGTGGAACGTTTAATGAACAACTTGTATGGAGAGGCGGGCTGGCGGGCGAGGCAGCAGAGGGTGAAATCCAATAAACTCCCTCTTATTCGCACCTGGAAGATGCCGAGGGAGACCGAGGGACGATCTATAAACAAAGTGCATCTGAAATTGCCTGCTGAACGAATACACATGTAAACAGATAGCTAATATCTTCCCTTCAATAAAGAGGAGTCACAATCCGGTGAACCTCCACCCTCCCACCCCCTTTAGGCATCACAGGGTCTCTGCGGGCGACAGCACATGTGTGGAATGGAAGGAGGAGAAATGAGGCTGAAGTGAAGAAGCCGGACAAAATCACATCGAGCTGCTGTTAGCTTCCAGATTCAGAGCAGGAAAACAAACGGCATCTTTTGATTGGCTGTTATTCATGATGTAGTTCAGGTTCCTCTGATCTCAAGTGATGCTTTCAGATTAGCACTGCAGTGTGTCATTTCTTTTTTTTTTTTTTTCATTTTTGTTGATATGTCACCATGTCATGACAGTTTATGAGACAGATAACTTGTGAAAACATTGAGCTCCTCTGCTCCTCCCAGTGTTCCCAGTGCTAACTGGAAACAACCAATCAGAACCAGGAGGTGGGTCTTAGTGCTGGCAATTAATGTCTTTATGGCGCTGCTCACTGCCCCTCCTTAGCCTCTCCCTGCAGATTATCTGTCTCATAGCAAACTGTCACAACATGGTGACAGTTTCAGCAAATATGTAAAATGCATATTCCTTACAATACTTTCATAGTGCAGCATTAAAGCTGGAAATGCAACTCTACTTTTCCAAGTAATCAGTTTGTTTTTTATAAAGGGGTTAAAAATGTATATATACCCTGTTGAACTAAATACTTCTTCAGAGAAATTCCTGCAGTTTTTAAACTTTAACAATTTTTTTATTTTGCTATCATACTGAAATGACTTCTCTGTCACATTTCAGAGAAATTTCAGTCAAAATATCAAATCTAAGGAGGTTGTTTTTTCTTAAAGTCCTTGTACTACCAACACACAATCCAAACATGTCCAAATGTTTGGCATAGCAAACAACAAAGTGTCTGAATATTTTGACGTGATGAAGCCAAAAGGTTTCAATAAGGCTGTTAGTATTTATTTAATTGAGAGAGGCCATCTTGTGTCAGGATAATGTTGATATGTAGAGATTCATAGGTCAGTTCCTGATGTTGGCATTTATTAGTCCTGCTGTGATCACTGTATTGTCAAGTTTGTCGCATCACATCAAACTGCAAGAGTCCCAGCGTCTCACTGACACGTTATGTGTGTGTGTGTGCGTGTGTGTGTGTTGATCTAAACTCGGGACCTGAGTGCACAGCCCACCAGCTCCCCATCAGGTCTGAAGCTGTTTAATTAAAGTGTTATGGATCATTCGTTTCTCATCTGTAATCCACATTGGGACTCAAGTGTTTCTTAGCTGTGAGCAGCAACTCACTGTTCAGTCTGCTCTCGATTGCCTGGTGTATCATTCATGGGTTTTTTTTTATTATTGAAGTAAATAATATTGTATTTCTACAGTGAAAATTGATTAATTAATTAATAATGAATTCCCAAGGCAGCACATAGTTTCAAAGCCGAAGGAAAAGAAAGGATCAGGACATTGAGACGTTGAAGGCTGTGGTTCAGGCCTGACAGTCAAATTAAAAGCTGATGCTTCGCTTTCACAATTAAGTTTAGAAAGAGTCACCCAAAATATCAGCGTCTAATAAGACTAGTTTCTTAGATTTGGGATTTTCTGAAAGGATGGAATCCTTTTGACACCGAATCTGTGGCCCCTAAAATATGAAATATGGTATTGGTCTTGGAAATAAATCATGATGATGATTTGAACTTCTTGTATGAAACTAAACATCTTAAAAATCTTTTACTTTGTCAAATTATTATCAGAAAGTGAGTCATTCATTGTTTTTCATTTATTCTTAATTTTCTGCTTTCATGGCCAGTTTTTGACAAATGAATCCAGTTTAAATGTTTGTTTTTAGGAGTGTCAGCGATATTGTTAGTTTTTAAATTTGAAATTTGCAATGGAGGCACTGTAATCATAGCTTCCCCTAAAGACAGGCCATCAACAAACATCTGGATTAACGACATTCCTGCTCACTTCGAATCTCCCTTCAGCGTTCCGTCAGGGATTTCTCCCATTGAGGTGAATTTCTCTGGTGAAATTTGAAACGGGCAAATCAGTGAACAGAAGGAGACGTTGTGAACAATGACACTGGTTTTCCACGCTGTTTTAGAATTGCAGTCTGGCTGCAGTTTTAGCGACGGCAGTGGAAGAAGTGAAAGAAGGCATTCAGTCTGTGTTGGCTGCGCTTCCAAATAATGAATTAGCATTAGCAGCTGCCTCGCAGTGGAGGACCAATGTTTAATTTCCGGTAAGCTTCTTAGCGTCAAACTGGTAATTACATACGTCACGGGCAACAGCCGAGGGTCCGGACCACAGAACTGGTTTTCACCAGGCTGCAGCCATTATTTAAAGCAGAAAAAAGAATCTAAATGTTCAGCCTGTTGGTCTCGTCTGAATGTAGCCTCAGCACAAAAAAAAAAAAAAAACTGACTGCCAGGCTTCCTCATCACCATTCACTTCACAGCTATATTTACATGGTTTGAAGATGACTTCTCAAGTGAGCTATTTTTCTTTTAAATTCCTGCAGTTTTCAAACTTTAACAATAAAGCGCTTTTTGTATCTTAAATCTGTCCAGAAACCTGATTCCTCTGATTGTCTCTAAAAGCAAACAGCAGGTGGAGGATGGCAGACAGAGGAGGGGGGACAGACAGAGGGTGGGTTTAATCTGCCCTACCTTCTGTGTCGTGAGTATCTCCCACTGATATGGCCGGAGCCATTGCATCCGGGGGTGGGGCAGCTGGATGGGATGGATGGAGGTTAGAGATATGTTTAAGACACAAGAGCATTTTAGTCCTTGTGCAGCAGCAGCAGCAGCAGCAGCAGCAGCAGCAGCAGCAGCAGCAGCAGCAGCAGTGATAAACACAGGCAGTAAAAAGAAAATTAAGATAAAGAAAACAAAGCAAAGAGATGCAAACGTGTCACACAAATGCACATGTACAAAGGAAGATATGCAGCCCGGCCCGTCCGGCCGACACACATGATGCATGAATGCAGGTGGCATCCAGCCGGGGGAAGCAGAATATTATGCGTCGTACATCAACCCTGGCCTATATCCTGTTACTACGAGCGATAAAGATCAGCCGAGACCTGCTGTAATTTCCCCTGTTCGCCTCTCTTCACCAGTCATCATCATCATCACCATCATCTTCGGTGCTCACTCCTTTCCTTTCTCTCTGCTTTTTGATTCAGGTTGCCATGACCCCTCAGGATGGCTCATTTTAATTCTCATTAACTTCCCCCAGCAATTGCCCTTTATTACTCCAATTATCCCTATTATTAATTTTACTTATTAAAAATTGCCGCATTAGCATTTTAAATGAGACACTCGCTGGCCTTCCCTACTGTTTTCTTTTTCCTCTCCCTCTCTCTCAATCCCTAAAAAAAGTGAAGCTTTTTTTTTCCCCAACGCGCTGAGTGCAGATCAGCGCTCCGAGGTGAAGTATGACAAAATGAAGGCGGGGATGAGGAGAATCATTTAGAACAGGGGAGGAAAATCATTTTTCCCCAAAGGGCCTCGTGACAAATCAGGACCGTTGTTGAGAGCCAAAACCACCAGCAACCAAAACTTTCCCAATTTTATAATAAACTGTAAAAATGCTTTTTTTTTCTTCATGTGGAAACCTTACGAAATTGCAAACCGAGACTTTACATTTGTAACAAAATCCTGAACGATCACTTAAATTTGAGCCCTATGTGGACGCCATGCGATGTTACAATAACAATATGGACAGCAATTTTTCAATTATTTTTTTGCCTCTGAAAAAAAAATTACTTTTTTTCCCCCTCATTCCATTTATGCAAATTGGATTGTTTTTGCGCTTGATGAGTTTTCGCATTGTTTTGGTGAGCAGTACTTAAAAAAAAATCCAAAACTTGATTCTTTTTCATCCCACGCACAGAAACGTGCTCATGCAGCCAATAAAACGAGTATCTTCTTCTGCAGCAACGACAAAAAACACATTTTCTGAAGGGACTTTAAACCGATGAATGAAAAAAAAGGGAAATTACGATTGCTTTGTATTCTGAAATGCTGTACAGAGATTGCTAGTTATAAAGGCCTATAAATTACTTTTCCAAAAATAAACGGAATTAAAAAAAAATTTGTAAGATTTCATATTCCACTGTATGTTTGGTTTGATAATTGAATTGGAGTTTCTCCATTAATACAGAACCTGCTCACCTCAGTCAGTCCCTCCTGGTTGTTGCTATGTTTTGCATGGGATTGTTTCGGCCTAAAATTACTAGCTTTGCAGCAAACTTTTTCACAAGTTGCACATTTTTTAAAAAGTTTATGTAAGCCTTGACACGGACAAAAGAAAAATATCTGGAATTGCTGCACAGAACCTTTCCCAAAAATGCAACAATTAAAGATTTAAAGTGAAAGTGGCATTTTCATGCAGCTTCTTGAAATATCCTCAATATAAAGCAAATTCTGGCAAAGTGCAAAAGAGAAAATTCCACATTGGCCCTTCAAGTTAACATGAACTGGTTAGAAAGTAGAAGCAAACTCTACAGAATGGCTCGAAAAACAGAAAAGTGGAAAAACGGGGAATGTTGTTCTTCAGCTTTCATGCTGTCATCTCATAAGCTCCAGTTTCAAGAGACGTTGTGAAACAAGAAGTTAAATTGTCAAGGGACAAAAGGAGTTGATTCAAATTCAGCCGGGTTGCAGTGATTGGCAAGAAAAGAATGCAATGCAGAAAACGCTAAGTTGAAATTTTGCTTTGACTGTTGAAAATCACAAATACATGCCAAATTCACAAACGATGACCGTATTTGCATTGAAAGTTGCAACATCGCAGCTTTCCTGGAGGGACTGGGCGGCAGGCGGCTCACTGGCGGAGGACTTGAAGAGGAATCCCACTCGGAAAAATGAAAGCTGTAATGAAAGCTTTTTTTTTTTTTTCCTCCAAAATAAAAGCAACATATTCAGATTCATGCACAGATTAACATTTCATTCATGTTTGATTTCCAATTTTTCCACAGGCTGGATGAGGACGTCAAACGGACCGGATGTGGCCCACAGACCATTAATCTGCAGGACTGTGGGGAGGAGAGGCGACTTCCTGGTCCCCAAAGATGTCGGCTGTGTGGGAAACTACAGGAAGGCTGAGGCCGACAGACGCAACTACATAATCAGGCCTCGCCGTCCTCCTGGCTCACGCTTCCATCGGAAAGCAAACGAGATCACACGGCTCTTTCATCGCAACTACAGTACGCGCTCGTCACAGGAAACAGCAAAAGGCTGCCAGGAATCAATAGCAGCATGTTGGAGGCACTGACCATGAGCTGAAAATTGCTGATAATAACGAATAAAAACTAATATTATACACCATTGTCTAAAGGAGCAGCGCTGGTGTACGAGTGCTGAGGAGGGGGCTGCTGCACGGCGGCGCACATGAAAGAACTTTATGAAAGGATTCTGTACAAAGATGAAGGTGTTTCCTTACCTCAGCTCTTGTCCTACGAGCTCAATGGGAACTGAAAGAGAAAAAAAAAGGAAGGAGAGGAAAAGAGAAGGGGGAGAACAAAGGTGAATGACTGCTCAGAACGCAGCGCTGCTAAAAGAAACCCAGATCAATAAATCACAAATGCATACGAACCCCATGAGGATTTTCTCATAGAGGCTTACACGCTGCTGAACGTGTGATCAGATGGGGGGGGGGAACCACACCTTCTGCGTTTACTTACACACATACATATATATTTATATCTAAACATACACACATCAGCACACATGCAAGATCAAGCATGAAACAAACAATGCAGCGCAAAATGTGGCAGGTGTAAACACAAACACACCCAAACACGCCTACACACGCGCGCGCACACACACACACACACACACACACACACACACACACACGCACGCACGCACACACACACACACACACGGAAAGCCTATATCAGCCCACTGCTGCTCAGAAAGGAGGCTGGTTATGTGCAGACTTCAGCAAGAAAACAAGATTAATTGTTACACTTTAGTTATCATAATTGAGAAAATGAAATTAAAAAGCAAAAAAAAAAAAGTGCCTTCATCAGTAGAAAACAGGACTTCTTTCAGGGGCAACTTATAGTAATTGCCTCGAAAACATAAATCAAGCTGTGCTGGCGCGCAGCAGCCCGCTCCGGGCCGGCCGTGGGGCATCGATTGGGCGAGTTCAGCGATTGAACGAGTTGGGAGAAATATCCTATTTTCATTTGGAGCAAAATAAGAAAACAATAGCATCCTGGAGAATTCAGTTTGGGCTCTGATATCACATGCATTAATCACATGTCAGAAACAGCCTGGGTAGCTGGCTACTCCAAAAGCAAAGAAAATAAACACTAACACACACAGGCTTCTTATTTTTGTCTGCGTGTGTGTGTGTGTGTGTGTGTGTGTGTGTGTGTGTGTGTGCAACATTTCAGTTTCTCAGTCTTTCATCATGCGGTTGGAATGACTGGACGCCTTCTTGCACTCTGAATGCTTGGTGAACTGCCGCTCTGCTGTCTTTCTTCAAAACATCAAACATACACACACACACATGCACACAAACACACTGAAAATTAAAGTTTTATAAATATGTGCATATTAGACACTCATTCAAGGACACACCATACATAAATTACCAATCTCTTGTGAAAATTCCTAGTAAAACATGAAAACGTGCCCAGGATTCACAGCTCAACTGACTTGAAGAGTTTTCTGTTTCTGCAGCAGATGTTTTCCTACATTAACATTTTGCATTGTCCTGTTTTTTGTGTGTAAAAAAGGGTTTAGATCCAAAATACAAGACCTCAACGCTTTCAGAAAATCTTTACATGCATCAGGTGACAGAGATGGCTAAAAAAAACAAACAACGTTGATTACATCACCTTCACATCAATATTGTTTTATCTAAAGAAAAACAAAACATTTCAAAGCACTTTGTGTAATAAAAAAACAACAAAAAAAACTTGTTCTATTAAATCTAGATATTGTTCAACTGAGATCAATCAGATTTCATATGTACTTATGAAATATAAATAACTTGTGCGTTTATTCTCATTTCAGTAACCGTCGCAGCCCCTGAGAATTCTTTTATATCCAATAAAACTTAAAATAACTTCTAATTTTATTTCACTTTCAAAGCTAAACAATTTGAGCTGAAAGTTTGGGTGTAGAGCTGGCTGATCTCCTTAGTACCTGAAAACATCTGGTCTAAAGTCAAAACTACAAACATGTGAAACAGCAACGCAACAAAATGTCCAGCAAACCCATTGCTCACTGAGTTTGATTTAAACAAACAAACAAACAAAAACCTGAGCTCCTGAGAGACTAACTGATTCAGGCTTATCCAATAGTAATCTTTAAATCAAGCAAATAAACTCAGCAAGGATTTTGTTCATCTTGGAATCTCTAATTGGAAGATGAGGTTAGCATGAACAAACATATAGAAAATGGATTGAAGGATTGGTTTCCATACATAGTTATGGTCCTGTTATGACTGAGATCGTCAACATAAACTTGATTCTGCACCTTGAGTCCAACTTTAACTAGTGCTACACAACATAATGTAAAAAGTTGGGGGAAATGAAAGAAATCGGGTTTCTGGAAATGTTGCGTCCGACTTTTCCAGACTCAACTTGGTTGATTGGAATGAACAGTTAAGACAGCGTTAGTCTGGAAACACCGATATGTTGTCTTGTTCAATGCTTCTCCAGTGATTCCACACTGGACCAGCAGAAACAATAACTAGTCTTCAACAGCAGCAAACATCTGGAATTATGATCCATTAAACATGTCAGCATTATCTAGAAATACTGCTGACATGTATGCAAAATGTAGCTTAATCCCTAAGCTACATTTTGCATAAACTCTTCTACAAGGAACATATGCAACAAAACCAAGTCATCAGTCAGCTCCAGTAGACGAGCGGAGGATGTTTGGCTGTGAATCAGGGGGACCGGATGTGTATTTAACAGCTGCAAAAAAAGCTTGACAAGGTGGAGAGACGCTGCCGACGCTCACCTCTGATTCCCTTTGACCGAGTGCGAGTTCGCTTGTCGTCACCCTCCACACTCATCTGGGATGAAAGGAAGAGGCAAGAAGGGGAGGAACGAGAAAAGCAAACAAGGGGAGAAACGGGAGGAAACAGAAAAGAGCGAGAGAGAAAGAGACAGTCAGTGGTTAGTTGTCGAAAAAAGCCCCCAGAGTTCATTGTCTTTGTGTGCTTCAAAACAGCTGCTATAAAAAGATCCGTTCAAAATGTTCCCGTTCAAATACAGATGAAGTGTGGCGCTGACGCAAAAGAGGCCGTCGCATCGAGACACTTGTGTTCACACACACCGCTGCATCGCCACGGAGAAAAATAAACCCCAAACAAAAACACACTTAAAACATGCTAACATCATGTTCGCTTCATCACAAATGAGGGTTACATGGAAAACAAACTAGGAACACCCATCAACCCACCCACCCCCCATCACTCCCCCTGTAATTTCCTGCTTCTGAGTGCTGCTCATGATTGTGGTCTGCGCGGAGGCAACAGGCGGCGCCGGCGCAGGGGGCCGCGGCCCCTGTAAGCAGAGGGGCCGACAATCATAACTACGTTGAATATAATAATAAAGCGAAAACACACGGGCTGCTGTAATAACCCTTTTAAGAAGAGGAGACGAGTGCGTCAATGTGTGTGTGTGTGTGTGTGTTTGTGCCTCGGCTTTTAAAGCCACAAAGGAGCAGGTGTTAACCCTTGTGCACACACGCACACACTTACACATGCACGCACGCGTGCACGCACTGACCATGGACCACACCTCCTCATTGCTACCTCTACACGCTCAGGGTTCCTCTATAAACCCTGAGCGTATCAGATGCTCTCTAGACACAATGGAGCCATTAGCTTTGATTACTGGACTCTGTTTTTTTTTATATAAATATATATTTCTGCTCTCTCTTCTTTCTGTCCCACACTTCCTTCTGGACGCTCCCCGTCTACCAGCCTTTCATCCCCCCTACAGACACGCCGGCTTGCCCATCCACTTAACTGCTTTGTAGCTCCTCTTTAGTCAAGTTGGCACTGTCACAGTGGGATTCAAACATAGGGTCTTGGTTTCTCTGAGTCGTTTTTTTTTCTCTCTCGTCTTCACCCTATTTGGCAGAACCCCTTTCCTGCTAATAGATTACTTATGAAAAGAAGGAGAGGACGAAGGATGCGAGGAGGATGAAACAAGCTGTTGTTCTTGTTAAAGGCTTTTCTTCGCCCCTGACTCCCATCGAGGGTACATTCATTAGCAGTTGGCTGAAGGTACAGGTGCAGCCCCCCCTCACACCTCCCTGAACCCCTCCTTCCTGCTCCCCGCCTCAGCCCGCTCCTCTCCAGCCTCAACGTTTTCAATCCAGCTACGTCGCTTTCTGTCCAGCCACTACAGAGCGCTTGAGTCCTTCTGAGAGGGAAGACAAGTGTATCATAGTTATTTGTGAGCTTGTCATATGTTTTCTTGCGTTCAACCCAGAATTCACTTCAGTGTCTAAATGTGGAAAGATTGCCAACTTTTTTTTTTACATATGAAGAGCAGCTCCCTGCCACAGGATGTGGTGACCGTGCCCAACTGAAAAGTCAACAATATTAACCCTGAAGCAATAATCGTAAATCAATGCTTCCGCTAAAGCTAAAGCCAAAGCCAAAGCTCTCTTCCAGCACTGTACTCAGTTTAAATTAATGCTGACATGCTAAAGCGCTAAATTCAACCGTTTAGCGGGTATTTGTCTAATCAACATCAAAGTGTTGCATTTTTGTATTTCATGTAAGTTTTGTTTACCTTACTCATTTGTCTGAATAAGGTAAACAATTGATCAACAAAGATTGATCACAAAAAAAAGAGAAAGTGAGGAGGCAAAAGACAACAATCTTCACCTGCTTTGTGATATGAGCAACAACATAAACTACTGATCACCTGAAAAGCTCTAAACAGTCGATAAGCAAAACTTCAACACAGATTGCAATGTTTACAAAACAGCCAAGTGAATTTGTGCTTTAGAATTAGAATAATTAATTTGGGGAAGCTAATTGCCCTTAGCGAAAAGTTAGTAAAAATTAGCACTAGATAAAAAATTAGCCGCTCTCCTGCAGCATTAGCGGATAAGTGGAAGTGTGCCGGCCACTGCAACCAAATTAGAGATTATTTTCAAAAATCTAATTGACAGGACTCCATTATGATCAGGATTCATAATCTGTCATGTTTCATAGGAAGGGGATCTGAATCATGACCAATAAATGCGACATGGAAAACTAAATCTTAAAAAGAATGAAACTGAGTTACAGGGGGGTGTCAATAACCTGAACTACATTGAGTTAAATTAACTCTCTAGGCTAATTCAAGTTCATAGTGTGGAAGCTGGGGCTCCTCACTAACCCAAACCAACATGGCCACCAAAAGGTTGTGATATCTGCAGTGGTAAACCGTCTTGATTTCTGTCTGTATGATATTTGAAGTGTCTGTCAGTGCACAGTGTTTGAATGTGTGAAATGAAGAGAAATGCGTTGTTGTTCACGTTGATTCCTTGAAATTGTTTATCCGTACTGTTTTTCAGTGTTAAAACAGGAACACGGTGCAAAGTTACAGAAGAGATGATGGAGAATTCAGTCGTCACCTTGCCATTTAGTTTTTGTTTTTTTTGGAAGTAAAGCAAGAAAAGCTATTTGAATGCAGGCTGACATTTTAGTCCAAGACATATTTTAGTTTTGGCAGAAAACTAGAAGAACAACTAAAATGACAATAAAAACTCTTCAGCCAGCCAGGGCCAGTTCACAGCCTGGTCAGCTCTAACCAGTGACCAGCCAGTTTGAAACTCAAAACCTTGACCTTTCTCTAAAATTGTTTAAAATGTTATTTAAAAGGTAAATTTGCTGTTTATCCAGACGACCTTCAAATAGCCAGCAGTGTGACCCCAGCAGGTCACAGTTCAGCTGAACTGAGGGTCCTTTCGGCCTCAGACCTCAGATCCTGTGTGTCTGCCAAGGAACACACAGGATCTGGAAATGTTGGTGGTAAAAGAACAAGGGCAAGAGTCAGAGCTTCTTATGCTAAAACTACATAGTCATGTTCTTGATGTTTTAAAATAACACTAATGTATCTCAAACACACAATGCTGCTTTTTCAACTAATATGAAGTTCCTATAAATTACACTATAAAAACATATTTTGAATGATCTCTGCATCTTCCTAAATGACGATACTTAAGGAAACATCTGAGTCGACTGGTTTCTTTTTCGGCGGCTTAAAGCTTTTGGAAAATCAGATGCAACAAATTGGAGGGTGTCCTCTTATCTTCAACCTGATATTTTACCCCACAAGTTTTATTTTGTCTTTGTTTTATTTATTTATTTCTGTAGACATCCCCGAGTGGACGTAGCATGTTTGTTTAAAGTCTTCAGTACTAATACATTTCAAATTTTAGCCATTACCACCTCAAAAACCTACAACGGGATAATACATTCCAAAAAGCTTGAAGAGGGCCAGGAAAAAGACTTTTTGGTTACAACAATTGGTCGTTTCTTCTATTTAATAAATCCTCTGTGATGAATATAAAATCTTTGTAACCAGTAGGGAGGCTGATAGATGCCGTTCTGTTTGATTCAGTTGATTTATTTAGTGGCAGTTCACAGCATATATCACCTCAAGGCATGAGAATAAAGCCTAACAGGTTAAACTGGGCAAAATCTGCTTCAGAACCAGTTTAATTGGCTGAATGTGACCACAGGCCAACATAGAGGATGTTTATGATGGATAGAAATTACAGCTACACAGTAAAACATCTTGCACTGTTGTGCTTTTTATTCCCTGCCTTTGCGTCCTCCTTACATCAAGAGTCACCGGGTGAATCAAAACCTGGACTGAAAAGGCCTCCTGTTGCTTTCATGTTTGTGTAACCATAGTTACGTACATTCAAATAGGTAAGCATATCACAATTCTCTTCTCTTTCCTGTCCCTGTTTTTTTTTTTTTATTCCTCAGTTCCAGCTCATTAAATTTGCATGAACACAAATTCATAGCAAATAAATCCCAATGCAGACAGGCAGGCGAGAACCAGGATCTCTTTCAAAGGCCTCCGAGTGCTCAAAACTTGTCCTTTACAGTCGTTTAAGTAGAGCACACCGACAATGAATGCATATGGGAGCACAGACGGCGCGGTCGGTACGGAAACGGGGAGAAAAAGGAGTTTGTGTGCAGAACCTGCTGTAGGTCCGTGCATGTCATGTGCTTTAACGAGTGTGAAATGTGCAGAGCAGCTGCCGGGGGAGGGGGGAGTTGAGAAGAAAAAGAAATAGGAGGAGGAAGAAGACGGTGCTCGTCCCTTCAGGCTGTGTTGTACATTATCAATTACGTCCTTCTTTGTGTGCAGCGGCCGGAGCAGGAGGGCCTCAGCTCTGCTCCCGATTCTGACAGCTCCATGTAAATGTCTGACTGGGGGGGGCAACGTCTTCACAGAGAAGGTCACCCTCCATCCCCTGGTGCACGTAAATGACTCTTTTATCCATTTTCAGGTTTACAACAACTGATGAGGGGAAGGAGGCAGGTTAAGGTGGAGAGAGAAGGCGGAGGAGGCTGACCTGCGGACAGCAGCTGCCAATTAGAGCAGAGCTTCAGAGCCTCCATGTCGGCGAACCTCTCTGCACTTTCACCCTGACGGCTCACAGGAGGCAGAGCAGATAGGGCGGAGGAGGGAGCGGGGCACATGTCATGTTACCCAACTTGTATGTGAAAAAGAACGGAGCATGTGTGACCACACAGTGGGTCATATGTGTGTCTGCCGTCAGAGGTTTGCCATTTACAGGCTGAGTCATCCTGATGTGACTCAGGGCTCAGAGTTAAGTCTCTTCCAGCTCTGATCTGGGGTCAGATCCTGCTGCTGTCGTAAAGGGAAACAATAAGAGGAGGGGGAAGGCCGAGCCGTCAGGAGGTTTTTTTATTGACTATTAACCGTGTCTCACTCAGGATTAAAAACATAAATGTTTCTACGAGCTAAAGCAAGATCTGATGCAAAGTCAGAGTCAGTTCAGGAAAAGAAACCAACTGGAGTACTTCAGCTAATTAGAGCAGCAGGGTGAGCAGTGAACTACGAGCTGCAGGTTTCCCCCTGACGTTCAATATTTACTCTTCCCACATTCAGTGGTGGGCACACTTTTACCTATCCGATAACGCGCTAATAGCAAAATCATTGTTTTATCTACTGCTTTAACGCATTTCCTAACTTAGCTTTACCTAAATTATTATTATTGTTTTTTGGGTTAAGGGCTAATTCTCTTGGCTGCTTTGCAAACTTTCAACTGAATGAAGTTCAACATCTGCGTTGATGTTTTGCTTATTGGCTGCTCCGAATTCTTCACGTAGTCGGATGTTTGCATTCATGCTCTTATTTTGAAGTTTGAAGACTATCTATGCAGCAGCTCCGTTTCCTCCACTGGCATTTATTTCACACAAGAAACATGCAAGAGCATAGAGAACAAAATATAAAATAAATACAATATCTCAGAGCATTACTGAACATGTAAATTACTTGGGTACATTTAACTAGTTCCTACCACTTCTGCATGTCTGCCTCTCAATGACTCAAAAAGAGCCAAACTTAAAATCTATTCGGATACCGTGGCATGAGCTTCAGTGCGACGCTCATGGTTGAAGATCATCCAATGAGGCTGAAGAAATACAATTATCCAAATAAGAGGAGGGCAAAATTCCCCACAGTGATGTAATAGACTAACTTTATCATGAACACAGTCAATGGCTCAAGGGCGACACAATCAACTATTAGGTTTAGAGGGCAATTATTTTTCACATAGGAGCCAAACAGGACTGCATTGGATCATCTTTAGTTAAAAATTGTAAACAGTTTCACTGATTAAACCTGGACTGGACAATTCAATACTGCACAATAGAGATATCATGAATTACTTCACAAAAAGTAGAGAAAAGGTAATTTTGTGATTTCCTACATTTCCCAGTACGAAATATTACAAATATCTATTCCTGCTTCTTTCAAGCATAGGCATGCTGCAACAACACAGACATCCCCACCGCTGATGTCAGCGTCCACAGTCCTAAAGAAGTTCCACGGACGATCAGGGCTTCTTGAAACCTAAGTGCTGGTAGAGGAGCACTTAGGACCAATGTGATGGTTGAGGAACCTAAACAGGAGATTGAAAACTATAAATATCTTTACTGGTAAGCTCATATGTCTATTTATGCAATAATGTAGCAGCAAAGTGGATTTTTTAATTGCAACTGCTGCTTATTTTGTCAAGATATAGTCGTCGATTAACTGCGATTAATTCATTGCAGACCTGCAATGAACGAGATTAAGAGGAGTCGAGCCAGTATTCCGACATAAATGCTGCTCATGATTGAGAGGAGAAGTAAACAAACAAACAAAAAAAAACAGTTTGAGACAATGGCCAGCTAATCCAGGGCTAGCCACTGCACATTCTGACTCTTGGGCTAATTTTTTATGTGTGACCCCTGATGAGGCGTTTAAAAGCAGCACCTCTCACTCCTCGGATGTGGCAGAAATCAAACCCAATCAATAAAAGTCATCTCTTCAGATGAACCCGAGCCATCAGGGGGAAGCAGAACTACTTTTACAGAGCCCAGGGGAAAACAACACCCCCACTCCTCCTGCTTCCAGTCCCCACCTCCACCCACACTTCAATCCCTCCATCTCTTTGTTGGATGGCCCCTCTCAGTTGCTCGGCTCTGGACAAAAAAAAAAACAACAGCAAAAAAACAGGGATCAGGTGTTTAGAGAATCCTTGAAATTGTGGCAGCGGGGGTCAGAAGTTTCTCCGCTCTGCTGATAAAGCTGAATATCATTGACCAAAAAAAATAAATAAATAAAAAAATAAAAATCATGAGCCGCTCAAGGACATCCTTTTTTTTTTTTTTTTTTTTTTTCCTTCTTCTTATTGTGAGTCCTGTGAAGTGAACTCAGCAGCAGGAAAAAAGCTGAGCTGTGCTGAGCTTAACTAAACCGAGCCGGAGCCGAGGCCGAGGCGAGGGATGGGCGGGGCCGGGAGCCCAGCAGAGATTTGATGTGCTGCTTGATTCATGTACCCCCCCCACCCCCACATCCTAACCCAACCCCCACACTGCAAAATAACAACACACACAAACACACGCGACCCCTCCTTCCTCCATCCGAGCCAACTTTCCCCGCTGAGTTAGGGATCAGGGAAATGCCCAGGAAGCAGAATCAGCTCTGGAAAAGAGGGCGTTGATGGGTGTGGTGAGTGGGGAGAATAAGGTGGAGGAGGGCGGGGGGGAAGCGTGGCGGGGAGGGGAGGGTGTCACTCACCATGATTGGTCGACGGCTCTGCAGTCTCTGGGAGGCCTGACAGCGGCTGCTATTCCTCTCGCCTCGTGTCCACCGCTGGTTCACCAGCTCACCCCGAAACTCATTTTCTGAAGGACGGAAACGAGGGAGGGGGCAGGACATAGTGAAGGGAGGGAGGGGAACACAGGAGGGTGTGGGTGAGAGAGAGGGGGGAAAAAATATATGTAAAATCATCAGCATCAGTACCGGTGGATGGGGTTTGGGTGAGGGGAGAGTAAAGTGGAGGGGGTTTTTATTAAGTGGAAGAGGAGGAAGCACAAAGCCGTCTCTAAGAGCCACAGCTGGGATCCCTGTCACTTCGCTATTAGAATCAATCAAACCTGCACATTTTGATCCAGCTTTCCGAGGCCCGTGTATGATTAGAGAGAGGGTGAGGAGTGGGGGAGCAAATCAAACATAAATCAAACCTTTTTCCTTCACCCTCTCCTCCTCCCCGCCCCCCTCCTGTTGTTGATGATTTGTTTTTTGTATTCTTCCTCCATCAAGGTAAAAGCATTAGATCCCATCTTTGTGATGCCGTCCCAGGAGAAGCAGACTCTCTGGTTCTAAAGATGTGGCAGACTGGAGGTGACGAATCTAACAGCCGAGCTGCAGCTTTAAGTTCAACCAGAGTGCAGTGCATCACACTACGAACGCCCAAGGCTGAACTTTTCAACTAATGCAGCTTTAAGACACCTCAAACACACACTCTCCCTCTGTGCGCGCACGTGTGTGTGTGTGTGTGTGTGTGTGTGTGTGTGTGTGTGTGTGTGTGTGTGTGTGTGTGTGTGTGTGTGTGTGTGTGTGTGTGTGTCATTGGCGTTTTCAGGCCCAGCTGGTGCTGTGAAATCCGACTCCTTTTCGGATACATCTCCACCCTTTAGCTTCACCCTCTGCAGGCAGGTGTGGGCTGTTGTGAAACAGGAAGTGTCCTTGAGTTTACATTCGACTCTGAGCAAACAGAAACCCAAACAGAGCACGGTCTGGGTCACTCTGTCGTAGAAGTTCATCAAAGCTGCAGTATGCAATGTGTGTAAACATATATAGGATCTCCTCCACCTCTTCCCTGAGTTCCTGTTCCCTTCTGAAGAAATGCATCTCTCCTGAAAAAAGACAACCAATCAGAGCCAGAAGGAGGGGCTTAATGCTGTTAATCAATCCTATACGCTCCCCTTCGACGCATTAATGGCGCAGAAACAAGTTACCGTCACAAGAAAACCGTTTATCTGCCTTCATCATTGGCCATGCTAACCAACCTGACGTAGCCTGACAGGCTATGCTAGCCGCAGCATAGCAGAGAGCCAGGGAGCAGCGCCACACAGGATGATTGGCAGCACTAAGATCCACTTCCGGGCTCTGATTGGTTGTTTTTAGTTAGGAGAAGGCAGAGGAACTTAATTTTTTCACAGTGAAATTTTTTTCCACATAGTGACAGTTTGTAAACACAAACATCACCTTGTTTATAAAAGCTACAGCATTAAAGCAGCTCATTGTGAAATAATTCCTCTAGATTCCAACGTTAAATGTCATGATGTTGTTTTCTGAAGCACTCTGACGTTTGGAGTGTGTAGACTCAAACCTGTCCCCCTCTGTCCTCTGTCTCCATTATCCCCCTCCCTCCCCAAACGTCCTGTGGCTGAACCTAAACTGCAAGATAAAAGTGGGCTGATGGGATTCTGTGGGCTCTCTCCTCCCTGCTTCACCTCAGCACTCTTCAGAAAACGCTTGTTTATCAACTTTCATCTGCCAGCAGAAAAAAAAAAAAGTGATTACAGCAGCAGTACTGTTGGTCTGCATCTCTATCTCAGCTATCTGTGTCTCCGCAGACACACAAACCGCTTTATTACAGAGGGAAGCGGAGCATCTATCCGGCCGCTCCATGTTCAGCTGGGATGCCGGGAAGGTGAAAGAGGATTTTTTCAGGACAAGCAGCCTCCGGCTGTGACCGCTTCTCAGGTTGCAAACGCATGTGGACGTTTCAGAGCGCTTAAAATCTCAGGAAAAAGGCAATGAAAAGTGATCAAAGTGACCCCTCCTTTGTTTTTGTTTTTTTTTATCTCTGGTTTTATCCAGCCTCTGTGCTGACAGGGAGACTAATCAGAGCTCCTGCTTCCTGTTGGATCACACAGTGATCTGCACCTAAAAACGTGCAAAGCTCATTATGTTACGGTGAAAATTGGAGGAGCGAGAGACAATTAGCTGTTCGCTGGGGGAGGCCCGGATCGGGAGGTGGGAACGACTGGGAGACGAATACCAAATGAGGGAGTTTTTAAAAATCAAATCCCGTTTTATAAACAGACAAAATCTATGAAACAAACGCTTCGGCTTTACTGTCGATCCAAACGAAAGAAAAAAAGAACCCGGTAAACTTTAGGATCAAGTAATGCTATTACAGTAGTGGGGCTTACTCTGCTGGGACAATGGAGCAAAGAGGCCTAAATCCAGAGTTAGATTAAACAGCAGGGTGTTCAATCAGTGACAGTAATACCGCAGGCCCAGATATACAGGCCTGCTCCTGTTCAGCGGGATTTACAGACAACTTTGTGTGATTACAGCGATCCCCGCAGTAGAGATGACGGGTCCAAAGGTGGGCTTTGTCTCTGTCAAAAAACGTGAAAGAAACGCCGAGCAAGAGGTCAGGAATGAGTTTATGATGCAGAGTCGACGAGTACAAACGCTGAGGTGAGTTAAAACAAAGAGCAGCAGATGTCCGATTTTTCAATTATAGGGTGATTGGAGGGAGCCGCCTGGGGGCGGATTTAGAGGAAACCCCTTCGGGGCTGTCGTGACCTCGGTATCAAATGTGTCACCAGAACACAAACTGCAAGAACGAGCCGAACGACTCATGCATCAAACATTTCTTTAAGTCTCAAATGGATCTTACCTCGCTCGTCCTGCCTATTTAGTAGGACTTCTTTTTTAATTAGCGCTCTTTTATTTTAATCAATTTCTCCTTCAGAGCTGAGGCATGAAATTCATTCTTCCCGTTCTTTCGATGCAGATGCCTCCTCTCTCCATTGAGAGCGAAAGCGCGGGGCGACCCTGACCTCTGCCCGTGTTGCTGAGATTCTCGATACAGGCTCCGGGAAGAGGAGGGTGCAATTTGGCCCCAGCTGCTCTTCCAGCTCCCTCCCTCCTCCGGCACCTGCTATCCTCACTGCCGCATGCTTTTTAGGCCCTCACAAATACGAGAAGTCTCCTCTTATCGCAGGAAAACAAAACAAAACAAAAAAAGGATGCAAAGGAGAAATGTCTAGTCTATACTTCACGGTTATGGCCTCCTCTGACAGCATGAGGCAACAATAACCTAATTCTGTAATCCCCTTCCCCAAACTAGGCTACAATATTAAAAAGATATTTTGCAAGGAATTAAATAAAGACAGATACCACTAAATTAATTCATGTTAACATTTATATATATATATATATATAAACTGTCTTGATGCAAAAAATTCTAAATAAACAATTTTGAAAGAATTTCATGGAGGATGTTGATTCAGTCAGTCATGATTCCCATTTGTTGTCCGACAGACAACCACAGGCTGATATGTTCATATAACTCATAACATGAATTAATATGTAAATTATGCAAAGTTAACAAACACATTGAGATTTGTAGGTGAAACAGATTCTCTGTTGGAGCAATTTTTTAAAAGTTTGAAACAGCTTTAAATGGCTGCCAAGCGCTAACGCTAAAGTCAAGTCTTGACTTTTTTTAATAGTTATTTTAACAGAATAAAATATCACTAGGATTAAAATCTTATTTTTCAAGGAAGTTCAGGTCAAGAGGCAGCAAAAAAAAAAAAAAGGCTTTAAGTACCACCACTAAAATCAAGCGTGCCGGCAAGATTAGTTTCAGTGTCTTCTATTTGAACTTTTTTAAAACCTTTATTTTACCAGGATACAATCCCACTAAGACTAAAAACTTGTTCTGTCATTTTCTGTTTTACAAAAAAAAATGACGTGATAAAAGAAATAATAATCAGCTTTCTGAACTTTAAGAATAAGACACTAAATGAAATAAGTTCAGTCAAAACCTGACTGTGAAGTCATGGCATGACAAGACATATCCTCTTGAAAGTGGTAGTAGTGCTAAGTTAGCCAATATGGCTGCTGCATACAAAGAATGCAGCTGCAGCTACAAACAGTTTTTGCACATTGGACTGTTTGTATCTTGTTTTGCACACAGTGCTGTACAACTTCTATTTATTAAAATGCTTCTTTGAAACTGGAAAAACGTAGTTGATAATTATTATAAATGTTAGCGATTAGCACTACACCCACATTCACTTACTCAGTGGACGCAATGTAGCTTAACAGCAACAGTATGTGCACACAAATGAATGTCTGGTTGCTGTGTGAGGAACTTTGGAGTCCTCAGACTTGATAAAGTGTTGCAAATACAGGATATTCTCTCCTGCTTTGACCTTTTATTATTATTATTGTTTTTTTCTTTTCAGCTTGGGAAAACAAGCAGGTGAGGATGGTCTTCATATTTTGTTCCTGTTTAATTTAGTTCAATAAGTAACTTTTAAGTAATGTATTTACTTAAAACTCTCTTTTTTTGTTTCAACTACTCTTCCCAAGTAAAATTAAAATAAATAAAGGGTTTTTTTGTGGAATTACAGAAAAGGTTAAATTAAGGTGCTAAGTCGACACATTTTTTTGTAGAATTACAACATTTAGAAACTGGTTAAATTGGCCTAAAATTTCCCAGCGAACAGCAAAACCATCACAGCAAAAGCTTCAGAAATACCACACACCTGGTTCTGCATTCAGAAGCTTTCTGTTTATTTGCCTGACAGGTTGGTGCTCCAAAACACTCAGCTGAAGTTTTTTCTTTTTTTGTCTTTTTTTTTGTTTTGTTTTTTTTTGTTTTTTTTTCTGCTGGGATGGACGGCAAAGTTACAGAGCGCGCTGACATAACGCTCCGCGCATCCTCATCCTTCATCTCCTTCCTCCATCTTAGGACGCAGGTGCTCTGACAAACCACGAGGCGCACACGGAGCACATTAAGCGGTCATGTAAGCAAAGCAAGAAGGTGGGAGGGGGAGGAGGAGGAGGAGGAGGAGGAGGGAAGGAGAAAGAGGAGGAGATAGGAATTAAAAATAAAAGATCCCAATCTGCACCGAGCCGCTGAATGGCTTCGAGAAAAGCGCTGAAATGAGGCTGCGCTTATTTCTGAGGACTTTTTTTTCTCTCCCCTTTTCCCTTTGAATCTGCGCACTATGAAAGGCGGCTGACATTTGAAGGGACCGTCTCTATTTTTTTTTTTCGTTGCAGAAGATCAAATGGCCAACCCCTCCCTCCGTTCCTCCATCCATCCATCCATCCATCCATCCATCCATCCATCCATCCATCCATCCATCCATCCATCCATCCATCCATCCATCCATCCTTCCATCTGCATCTTTACGCTCAGCATCCCAACACCTCCTATCATCGGACACACGGCTAACAGCGGGGAGGTCAGTCTGTCGGCGGAGACATTAAGGGGGGGAGATCTATCCCCGGAGATCCGGAAGGTGAAACTAGAGGACGGGGCGCACTTCAGCTGCGACCCGGTCCGATAAGTTGGAACAAAAATACGGCGCGTTCAAAAAAAATGTTTAAAAATGAAAAGGAAAACAATTATTTATTTATTACACATAGAGGATGCTTCAGCTGATAAACTGTGAGCAATAAACACGCAGCGTCACCGAGCATCTGGAGAAGCAGCGCCATGCTTCCTGACTATTAAACATTAAAAGCTTCAATCTATTCCCGACTAGACGGAGCACAACACACACACACACACACACACACTAAACAAAAACATTAACTTTGTTTTGCTGTAAGTTTTAATTTCGCACCAGAAATGGAAAATGAATCAAACAGAATCCAACATCAGCCGGGAGAAAAATCCACGTCCCCAAACAATGATGCGGACGAACATGAAAGTTATGCAAAAAGAGCCCGCTCACGTCTGATCATCAAACACGCACACACAAACACACACACGCAAACGCGCGCGCACACGCGCGCTTATTTCTAGTTACCTGCATCCAATTAGATGTGTTGGTTTTCGGTCCTCGCTGCGCTCCGAGTTTCCGCCGCTGCTCAATTTGTTCGCTTTGAAAGATATCCCAAGTAAAGATTTGTACAAAAAAAAAAGAAAAAAAGAAAGAAAAAAAAGGAAAAAAAAAAAAAGAGCAGCTATCCCGTTTCCAAAGATGCGAGGAATGAGAGGGGGGGAGCGGGAGGAAGGTCGCAGCGGCCTCTCCTTACGCAGCGCATCGGCGCATGGCTCCGCATCCACGCGTTAAGATGTTTGTAAGCAAAAACATGGCTTCATTTGCCTTTGTCAGCGAGGAGGAAGGGGGGAAAAAAACGTAATATTGACTTACCTTTCCCTCATGAGCCATTGTACCACCCCCCCACCTCCCTCCCTCCATCCCGGCCCCTCTCCACCCCTCCGAACCCCCCACCCCACCCTCCTCCAACTCCTCCCTCCGCCCTTTGCCATGACATCACGGAAGCTGTAGTAAAACCTCCAGCATCACATGGGCAGGGCTTAGGACCCCCTCCCCTTTTACTACACACACTCCCCCCGACCCCCTCCCCTCCCCCCGCCCGCTCCTCCCTCTTCAGACTTTCTCTCTCTCTGACTTCAAACCAGATTTCCACCCCACATCATTTCCCGATGAAGCCCTCCCCCCCCTCCCCCCACCTGCTTCCAACCATTTCAAACAGCGTCCTGCCATCACACAGTTCACACCACGCTGAGCTCAGATTTTACACATTTCAAGTTCCACAAATGAAGAGCCAGACTGAGCGATGAACGAATTTTGCAGCTTCGCTAAAAGATCAGGAAGTTATTGAATAATCAAAAATTATGATTGCTATTTTTTTTTTTTTTTTCAAAGTGAGGCTCGGATTAAATATCTTATTGTTTTTGGTTTCTTTAAAAAAAAAAAAAGATACGCTGAGGGGGGTAAAAAAGACAATTTAATTAATTGTAGAAATCTGTATATATTTAAGTCTTGTTTTCATTCAGAAAGTAGTAGCAATAAGCTGAGTTTGAAAACTAAAAACAACACTTAAAGAAACTAATAAAACTAAAACTATTTCTCTTTTATTTTAAGAAAAATATTATTTCCACATCCGTTTCGTCCTTTATGCTGAACAGAGATCAAACATAAGAATCAGTTTGGGATTGAGGCATTCAGCAGAACTCAAACTACACATTTTAAATAATAAGATGGAACAAACATTTTTGTTTTTTGCTGGGGTTTTTTGTCACTGAGCTTCTACTCTGCAGTAACTGCTGTAGAAGCTGCGGCGAGTCACAATATCTGACTTCAGCGTCAGAAATGCAGCTACAGTAAATTGGTGACATCATGATGGAAAATGAAGAAGAATATCTTGGGAGACGTAATAAAGTTCAATGCTTCCCGAAGTGCATGTTTGTAGTCCAGACGCTGCTTGACGTTTCAGTCAGAGTCGAGTCAACACAGTTCACACCAGCAGGAGCTCAGACGGTCCTCAAATACCGGGCTGGACTGAGGTCCAAACCAAATAACTTGACAGGTTGACAAGTTCTATGCAGACTTCAAAAATACTTTCATGGTTTTAAAGCGAAGGTAACAGAAATCCATTTCTAATACATTATCCCAACTGTAATTTTCTATATATATATGTTTCTAGGCAAAAAGCAGCCATTGTGGTGGCTGACGAGGGCCTCAAACATTCTTGGACCGGCTCTGAGTCAATGACTTTTGAACCCAACATTTTCTCCCCCTGCTCATTCTTTGCGGTGGCACTTCCCAGTAATTCATTCAGAGATTGCTCCCCCTCCCCACGTGGTCCAAAAATGGATATAGTAGTTGTGCTGATACTTTGTATATGACAGCATCTGATAAGTCCTCTGAATGGAAAGGTTTAACGTCTCTGAAAGGAACTCTGCTGGAAATTATTTATGCGCCGTGGAAGCAGAGCATATCAGCGTGGAATTATCAGAGTGGGAAAGCAGCTAAAAGAGCGATCAGAGTGAGGAACGGATTTTTTATTATTTTGATCGTTTTCGTAAACAACAAACAGCGAATCTTGACGGTGCAACTTGGACCCGTCCCCAAAATGTTGCTCACACTGCGGTTTTTGAGACCATTAGTGGAAATGACAACCATTCATTACAAGCCATTTGAGAATAGTCACCACAAATGCCATCCTTTATCTGCTGTCTCCACGCCACGCACGCAGGGAATATTCAAAAAGCCCAACCTTCAGCTTTCTGAAATTCTATTAAATTCTTATCTCTTTGCAGCAGGCTCTTTTTGTGCAATCCCATTGTTATGCATTGGAGCTGAAATCAATCACCGGGCCGTGCGCGCCGCCATCAGTATGATTTCAGACTGTGGCTGCAGAGAGAGGGAGGAAAGGATTCACAACTGCAGCAACAACAGCATCGACAATCAAATAAACAAAGGAGAGGCTGTGGAGGGCTGGAGGGGGGGGGGGTCCGGGGGGCCCGAGGGGCAGAGGGAGGAGGGGATCCCTGATCCAAGAGGAAGTGGGAAGTTTGATCCCAGGCAGGTGAGTTTCTACAGATAGGCCACAAATGAACCCTAACCGCTGCTGCAGCTGCTGCAGCATCGCTGGGAGGCTTCAGCACTGCGGACAGCTCCGGCAGGCCGAGGTGAGCTCTGCTCTCAGAACCCCGGAGAGCTCCGCTGCACCGCTCCGTCACTCCTGGAAGGGAAACAAAGACCCTCCGGCCTGATCTGAGGAAACTCAAGTTTAATGGCTTCCTCTCCAAAAAAGCCACGAGGAAAACCAAGAGTCTGAACGTGATGTCAGTTCGCCTTCAATTCACCGCCCGGACCTACTTCCTACCTCTGATCCTCAGCCTGAAAGCATCTATGGAAAGACGAGGAACTTCCATAGATGTTCCTTGTCTATGGAATATCTATTCTTTATTAAGGAATTCCTTACTTAATAAGCGCAGAAAACGTTTGTGGCCATTATGCTGTCTCCTTCTGTGGTGGATGACAACTCTGAACGTTCTTCTGTCACCTTGGAGGATTTATTAAAAGCAAAACTAACAAAAACTCTGATAGTGAAAATCAATGTTGATTTCGCACCAAAAGCAATAAAACAGAGAAACGACCTTCATTTTACAAACTTATTAAATCAACTTTAAATAAAGACTAGATTAGACTCATTAATCTGAACTGAACTTATAAAATTGATCATTCCGAGTTTAAACCAATTCGTTTAATAATCTAGACAAACTTTCTCATTTGTCCTGCCAGAGTGAAAAACAAATAAATACATCCCATTAAAACTGTATTCCATCAAACTGAAACACTTGACCACGGAGGTCAGAGAAACTCCAGGAGCAACCTGGGTATTCCCAGGACGAGCCTGAGGGGATCAGAGCCCAACTTGAATAATTAAAGGCGGCTTTCTTTGCGGGGATCAGGCAGCAGCCGCGCCATCAGCTGGGAAAACTTTTCCTCTGTTGTTCACAAGTATGTCTGGATGCAGATGGCACAGAGGCCTCGCAGCTCTTATGGATATATTGTGCGGCGCTGAGCAGCCAGTATAAATATTACATGGGGGCAGCAGCTGACTGGGCGCTGAGGCTGGGACCGGGGGAGGCCCCTGTAGTCCCTCGACAGATGGAACAAGCCGACAGACTAACACAACAACAACACACACACACACAAAAAGTTTTTTAATAAGCCCGCAGCCTGGCATTGTCCCCGCGGTACCAGGGCCACACGGTCCCCTAGGGGACCAACTGTCCTTTGTCTGGATGGACTGCTTTTCTCTTTCTTTTTAGCTTCTCCCCACAAAGCGACTCAAACTTTCAGCTTTAGCTTTGCAGCACAAACTTGGAAGTTTCTTGTTCTGGATGTGGAGGCGTTTGAAAGCGATTACCCGGATGTGATGTGCGCTTCAGGAACATGTCGAATCATTCCATCCGGACCGGATCCGGATAAGACTCACAAATCATTTATTTATTTATTTTATGTGGAGCGGAGGTTGTTTGTTTGTTTTGTTTTGTTTTTGTTTTTTGTTTTTTTTAGCTGAAGTCAAACGCATTATGATGACAGACGGAGAGAAACTCGCTCTTTTTAGGCGCCTCTGAGATTCCGGAGCACAAAGTTCATCTCTTAAAAAAGAAGAAAAAAAGTTGCGCAAAAAATACGAGACAGAAAATAGAAAAAGAGTTACGAACCCAGAAAAGAGCGGCACAGCTTCATGTTTGCGCTCTTCTTCTTCTTCTTCCTCTTCCTCCTCCTCTGAGTCTCTTCTGTCCCGCAGCCACCGCACAGAGTCCCGCAGGCAAGTTTAACTTCTGAGCGACAAAGTTTGAAGAACTTTACCGACCCCAACTCCCAGCGACCCCCCTTCCCCTCCACATACCCCCCCACCCAAAACCCTGGAGTTCAGCCAGTCCAGGGGGGCGGGGCTACGCGCCTGATTGACGCTGAGGAAAACAGCCAATGGGAAGAGGAGCTGGAGCCAATCCAGAGCTCCCAGTGTCAGCTTTCAACAACAATAACGCTGAGCTCCAACAAAGAGCATCTGCTGCGGCCCGAACTTCTCCCGGTCCGAGCCGCAGCCTGAAAACTGTCTGCCACCTTTTCCTCCACACCTGATTGGACAAAAACAACAACAAAAATAAAAAAAACCCTCCAAGAACACTTCCTGACCATTAGAGCACATGCACCTGATGGAGCTGTTTTACTGGGAGGACTGGTGGACGTGTGCAGTTCTCTGTGGGAACACAAAGGGCGACTTCCGGGAAGGTTTTTTTTTTTCCCCGCTATGGAGGCCTATTGACGGCGTCTGAGTCTGGGACGGACAGACACGTCCTCCCTCCCCACAGCAGATGGTCTGCCAGATAATGAGCTCTCCCATTGCTAGCTCCCATTATCCCCCTCATAACACCCCCTCCTCCCAGAATACTCATTTTTCCAAGATGGCATAAAGGGGGTTAAAGCAACCCCAACACACTCTCCGTTTCATGTTATCCTAGAAATTATTGCTTTGTGGCCGTTTGTTGTGTTTGGCTTTGTATCTGCAAACAGCTCAGCTGCTTCCAGCTGAAGGATCTTTTTAAGAAGCTAAAATGTGAGTTATTCTGTAGATGTTTCACACAACGAAACTAATCTGATTTCTATTCATCTCTGAATATGTTGCGCTTCAAAAAAACAAACAAAAAAACTCGTCAAAAGCTGAACAGAAACCAGCCGGCCTTCAGGTGAAATCGGTTCCAAGTCTGAACTCGTGTTTTCCAACACAGTGCAGTTTAAAAAGAAACTTTTCGAACCATCTGTCTCTTTCTATTGGACTCACAAGCAACCAGAGAATTGTCTGATCTTTTTTAATTGGCCATGATTAATAATTCTCTAGACTTAAAATGTTTTCTTTTTCCTTTTTGAATCAAGAAAGCAGAAAAGCTCAGTTTACTGCTGATCAGCTGGAGGATGATGCACTATTCAGGTGTCAGATCTGAAGAGGTTTAACAGTTTTGTTAAATCTCTTCAGAAGTGTCTTTTTGTTGTACACTTCTCCAGTTTCTTCCCATAGAGACATAGAGACACACCATCTGGAGACATGACAGACTCTCTCCATCTCTACCTGAAATTCCCATTTTCCATCTTTCCACAATGGAAGGTTTTTAGAATCAACCTAAGAAATGGGAACAAAATGTGTCTTAGTGGCAGGAGCCTAAAGATCCTGGAGGCCACCTTAAATGCATTTTTCCATTTATACTGTTAGATTATTTTCTTGATATAACATAAATTTCGATTAAGTCTTTGCATTGTCTTGGTGTCTGCTATGTTTTAAGTTTTTAACGGTGCATAAAGTTCCACAAACCCTCTGTCAGAAAAAAGCCAAAGATCTTGTTGTTGACTGATTTTTTTGTATAAAGTAGGAGAACTCCTACAGTATTTGAAGAGTTTAAACTACTTTAAACTACACCAAACCCATGTTCACTGACACATGTTTTAAGTTGAACCAAATATTACTAAAGGCCAGCAGTGTTCATTTCATTTTAAGTAACAATTGGTTACTTAAAAAGTGAAAGCAGCACAGTTTCAAAGATTCAGAATGAGCTTTACTGAAGCTTGAGCTCTTCAAAGGTTTGTGAGGTATGAGGAAGATGTTTCCTGCAGAGCAGCATATGAGTGCAAGGAGACGCGTCTGCAGGTGGACAGGGTCAGATGTCAGGCAGGTTGAGATAAGTTCACGAGGAAGAAGAAAACAAAAGGCTCTGACCTTCGGCTCGCAGAACTCTGACCTAAATATCACAGACAATCTCTGCAAAGGCCTGGAATGAGCTTTGCTCTTTCGCTGCCATTTTCCCAGAGCTGGGAGCGTCTGGGACCCTCGGAGCGCATCTCTTCACCCTCAGCCCTTCTCAGGCGCCGCCTGACTGAAATTACTTTGGCAAATAAATAAATCTTTACCATTATTTTTTCTCTTACAGCCAGGTTGTGACAAAGTAAAGTCGCTTTTGGAGAAATGAAGTTCCGACCTGAGAAAACATGAATCCGTCTCAGTTTCAGCACCACACCACATCGTCTTCCTGACTCCGACCCCTTCCTGTCTGGGATTGGCCAACTTTAAAAAAACTGCAAACTTACAGACAGAACGAGATTAGATTTTGGCTCTGACCGCCGCCGCCGCCGTCCTCACACTCACGGAACAACAAGGCTTCAGTCGGTGGATGCCAAGAGGCCTGAACAAAGCACCTCAGTGCGGCACATCAGGGGTGAGAAAACAGCATATGGGCATGTTAATGAAGGACGGCGTCTTTAACCCAGGACTTAAGCCTGAACTCTCACTGCTCAACAGACTCAGCTAAAACCCAAACAGTCCTTCAGGCTCGCATTGAGACAATTATTTTTGATGTGGGAAAAACTCATCTGACTGTTCAAAATATGAACAAAAGAAAGGAACCAATATCACTGAACCCATTATTATGACTTGCTAGAAAGTATAAAACAAAAAAACTAAACTTTCTTCTTTATTCTGTTATGTGACACATAAAGTTGATCAAATATATAGGAAGTCTAATACGTTTCTACTCAAACTGAGTAATTGTGTGTTGTTTAAAATAAATGTAAATGATAAATTAATAATAAATCATCTTAATATGTAATAATAATACATTTGATTCAAAAAGGTGAGTTCAGAGCACCTTACAAAAATAGAACCAGTGGAGAAATGGTGGAACAAGGCTTCCTGTTCCAACAGGAAAAGAAATTCAATTGGTGATGTGGTGAACCAATGCCGACAGAGGAAAAAGAAATAGCAAAAGTTACGATTCAAAATGAATTAAGCAAAGAAGCTGTGTGATTTTAGTTGTTGTCACATGAGGAAATGAAAAGAAGACATTTTAAATGCATCAGTGATAAATAAGCAGGCATATCTTTAGGCAGCTCAGCTGCACTGTCAGTGTTTAACATATGAGTGACATCTTCCTGTCACTCACAGGGCTGCGGGAAGAGCCGAGAGGTCAGGGGTCAGCTGTCTCAGCTTTCATTTCTGGAAAAAAAAAAAAAAAAACTATGTTGAGATCTGAATTTATTTTAATTTTACCAAATATCAGACGGGAAAAACCTTCAAAAACATCGGCTTCATAGTTCAGCTGTCTCTTTCTGGGTATCTGAAAATATGAAATACTACGGCTTTTATCAGGTTTACGGACAAAATATATAGCAGAGATAATTCTGCTGATGGAAACGTCGGTCATAGTTTTTGTCCAAAACTTTTATTTCTGGACCAAAGCAAAACAGAAGTTTTCAAAATGATGAATTTCAAATATATCCAGCCAGAATTAATCTAAAGTGTTTGTTTTTTTTTTCAAATAGAAAAAAATAAATACATTTACTGTAACTATAAGGGCAACATGTGGGAGGAAGCAGAAAGAACTTAGACATCAGTCTCATTAAATCTCATAATCAGTAACAAAAACAGCTGCATCAGTGGATCTTTACTTATATACCTAAAAAAAAAAAAAAAAACTAACTCCCTAATTATGAGTCCATCTAACTGACATGCTGTTATTTTGGTCTGGCAGGTTTACACATACACACACACACACACACACACACACACACACACACACACACACACACACACACACACACACACACACTCCCCATCTTCATCTCAGTACAAAGAAGAGAGACAGAGGGACACAAATCTGGAATGAATTCACTGCTGATTAAAGTCTCTTTCTGAGTGTTTGGACAAAGAAGGTGTCACTGCTGAGGAGCACTGCTGGCTGTACACACACACACACACACACACACACACACACACACACACACACACGCACACACACGCACACGCACACACACACACACACACACACATATATAAGAACTGGAGGCAAATGAACAGAAATTAATGCACAAACAGAGCCTCCTCCTCTTCTGTCGTCTGCCCCCCACTGGAACTTTTTTCCTGCATAGCAAACAGCTGAGCTGAGCCTCCAGCTGCCCGGCAGACCGTGAGGACAGACCCGGTTCAAACACGCCAGGAAAAGGGAAGCAGCACCTTGTTGGTAACGTGTCCCATGTGATATTGTCTTGTCTTCAACTTCATTATATTTATTCAAAAGTTGCCTCCTGTATGAGTCGTTATCCGACATCTGGGGCTTTATTTCTGTTTGAAGTGACAAAGAGAATAAAGCTTCTTGAATCTCTTCCGCTGTTAGCTGCTTTTCTTTGGGCCGCAGACAGGAAGCCAGCGGCTTTATTCGCACGCCGACGTTTGGCAGCAGGGTCCTGCTCCCGGCCTGATGATAACAATCAGGATCATGATGCGACGACTTTATTGTTCCGCGCTCCCTCCCTCTCCATCTCGTCCACTTTCACACCCCCGACCTCGCTGGCTCTTTCTCTCTAACATCCATGGCGGCGTGATCATACCCATATCTGTCAACTCCCATTAGACACGGATAAGTGCATCTTCCACGAGCCGACACACAGACGGGATTTGTGGAGAAGCACTTTAAACTTCTGTCTGATGTACGGTACTGCGCGACAATTCTGGACCCAGTCCTCATTTCTTCACACTTTCCCTCCGAGCCGACCTTAAAATAAATGCTTACCGCTGTTCACCTGACCATTTTCAGAGGAAACGTGTCTCAAATGTTTGTTCAAGAAGCAACTCAATGTTGAAATACGAGTCATTCAGCCTGTAAAAAGGCTTTAAATCTTTGCAGGTTTACACAAACCCAATTGAAACAAAATTTGCCATTTCTTTTACAGATAAAATAAAATTGTTTAGTGATGCACAGGTTTCTAGGGATTGTTAATAAAATTGCCTTTTTCCGCTGCTGTAACTAAGAATGCACCCATCCACTTTTTTCAATTCCAATACCGATACAGATATCAGAGCTTTAGTGTCTGCCGATAACAATCCAAAACAGATAAGCAGTGCTGAATTGACTCAAAATGTTTCTTTTTAAATATGCTTAATTATATATTTATTTGGTAACTCTGCACCAGTACAACTCACGTGATTACACCAATAACTTCCCGAGGTCAAACATGTAAAAACCCAACATTCATTTGTTCAGTCAGCGCAATCAGAAGTATAACAGCCCATGTCAAAAGAATAATAGAGAAACTGACAAGACCAAAAAGTTGATGATCTCGGTCAAACCATGTCAAAATAAACCTTCTTTCAAATGGAGTCAGAGAGTGAAATGAGGAATTTTAAATTTCACGTCAAATAGATAAAGCACGATGTCACAGATTTGAACCCAGGAACCTGCTTGGCAGCAGTGCTAACTCATTTTATTAATCTAAATCACAAACCCATTTTCACAACTGAATGGTTTGGAAAATACAGCTGAAAAGCTGAAAAGGTTTCTTTAAAGAGATCAATTATACAATAAAACAAAGGAAAAGCTCTTCTTTACACCTACTGGTGCAGTCAATGACATCATGACCCTATGCAAACAGGAAGTGCCACTCTCTGGTATGAGCAGAATGTGTGTGATGTGACGGAACCGTCAGCAGACCCTGTCCACGCCCGGTTTATTGCCGGAGTGACAGTCCTGTCTGCTCCCTTGGCTTTGACCCATGTCTGCCCCCCAAACCCCCTCCAACGACAGCTCTGCTTCCAGCTGCAGGTCACTTCTCTGACGCAGAAGCAAAACTTCCCGAAACCACAAGACAAGCGAACACAAAAGCTGTGGCAGAAATGTCCAGGTGTGCGCAAGTTGTCACTTTGGTCGTCTCCGTGTTTCCATGGCACAGAAAACTGTTTTTGGTGTTTATCTGACATACAGTAGATGGTCTAATATTCACTTCAATGGACGAAAACAGGATCCTTAGTTTCTCGGGTGACTCTGTTGCAAAACAGACGTGTGAGTCCAGAGCTTCCAGTGGGTCTTGGCCCAGCGTCCCCACAGGCGAGGAGGAGGGAGCTGGTTGCTCAAAGGTTTTGGTCGTTTGACCCAGTGCAGTGTGAAAGACAGAGAACTGCAGCGGCTGAAGATGTTGCAAATGTTACAATCTTTATCCCCAATCAACCCGAGTTTATCTGACTGCCAGACCGGTGCACATAGAAGGGACGTGGTTCATTTTCTCAACGTTTGTTCAGCTCATTCACTTGATTAGAATGTTGGACTTTCATGTTTAGTTTCCACACAACTCAGCAACACATACATTTTTCGATCAATATTTCAGCCAGAATAAAAAGCGAAAGGCATATGGTTAGCCCCACTATTTGTAAATGTGTTGTCCACCATCTAAATAATGTCCATCATCATGCAGTGAGTGACGGTCAAACGGCGATGAGAGACGTGGACACGCTGGACAAGTTGCCAGTCCATCACAGGGAAACAAAGAGACAGACGAGACAGGAAGAATTTAGAGACCAGTCAACCAGACAGTCATGTTTTTGGACTGTGAGAGGAACTTGGAGTACCCGGAGAGAAACCACCATGCACAGGGAGAACATGCAAAACTCCACGGAGAGCCTGGGCCCGGATTTGAACCCATGACCTTTTTTGCTGCGAGGCAACAGTGGTCCCAGCTGATCAACTGTGCAGCCCGTCCTAAATTATTATTTTTCTAAAATGTAACCAGGAAAAATAGAATTTTTTCAACACTGATTTCATTTTGGATCTGTGCTAATTTTTTTTATCAGCCCCTTCAGGAGTTCATCCATGTTCCCCTGGTTCTTCTCTTACTCCTGAATCTCATTTGTCTTTGCAGGATTTGCAGATGTTTTTCTTTCCAATCAAAGGAGTCAAAGTGAAAGCAAAAGGCCAGAAGACAGACAAAGTTTGGTCTGGGTGCCAGTTTGGATGACCGTCACCTCTGGAGACTCCTCCCCCCTGCTCACCCAAGCTCCCCTCCGCCCTGCAGAGGAGGGGGGGTGATGTGGGGATCGAGGTCATCCCTGCCAAAAGGCATCTCATGGCCTGGTTCCTCTGCCCCGTCACTCTGCCTGTCACTTCCCCTGATCCACACCAACTCTGGAGCTTTTTGTTCCGTCCTTTTTACCGTAATGTGGGGATTCTCATGAGAGCTGAAAAGCCTGCAGCCACGAGAGAGCTTCTAGGGGGATGTAAATAAAAGACCCCCCTCCCCCCAAAACTTCCCATCTTGTCCAGACTAATACCCCACCCCCCTCCCTGTAGAGGTCCCCTGCCTGCCCCGTGTCATCCTGCAAAGTCACTGACTCAGATTCTTCAAGGCTACCCCTCACTTCCAGTCCCCTGTCAGGTCTCCATCCCCCCTTTCACTGGATATCCCCCTTAACCCCCTTTCTTAGCAGCCTCCATCTTTTAGCTCTTCACCCTCTCCGCCACAGCAGCAGGCCGGGCAAATACGCGCCCCGAGCAGCGGTAAATACAGGCAGCACTTCACAAACAAGGCCTGATTACAATGACAAAGGCCGCCACACTTTAGGGAGGAGCTTGGAGCAATTTGGAGGCTGCGGGGGCCATTGAGCGAGTGGCATACTTAATGGGCTTTGTGCGCCAGAAGAAAAGGGCCTGAGCTTCTGGGCCCAGCTGTCACCGCAGAAAATATCAGACTGACACAGCACCCGACGCTCTCTGGCTTGCTCTCTTTTCTTCTTCTCCCCATCACCCCCCCCCCTTTCTCTCTCTCCCCCTCTTTCTCTCCTCTTCTCTTTGCACTTTTTTTTTCTCCAGTTAGTGTGCACAAAAAGTGAAAGCTGGAGAAGGGAGAGGGGAAAAAAAGCTAAATGAGAACTCTCTCTCTTGATCTTACACACAAACGAGCAAGCAAACATGGTTTCTCTCTCTCTCTCTCTGTCACACACACACACACACACACACACACACACACACACACACACACACACACACACACACACACACACACACACACACACACACACACACACACACACACACACACATATCAAATGCACAGTAGGCTGACTCTGCAGCAATTACTCAAACCCTAAACCCAGAGGGATAAATGACATTATTACATTTCACTACTTAATTACGTATGTGGATAGTTACTAAGCGTTAGCCATCATGCATGCATAATGCAGTAAGATATAGTTTTTTTGCTTCATAAAGCATCCTTTCATAACCAAATATATGGCAGCATAAAAACAAATTAGCGCATGTGATGGGTTTAAAAAAAAAAAGTTGCAAGTAGGCTATATGATCGCAGATCCTCACAAAGCACAAAGAAAAAAAAACTGAAACATTTAGTGGATTTCCAGCAGAGCCAAACAAGAGTTTATTTTGTGGAAATGATTTTGCTCCAGTGATAATGGGCTTGGCGCAAAAACAAAGACTTTCAGAGATCCTCTGAAGCGTCTCTCTCTCTCTCTCTCTCTCTCTCTCTTGCTCTCTCTCTCTCTCTCTCTCTCTCGGTTCCGCTTTTCAGAATCCTCATACGCAGGGAAGCGCTCACACTCCAGATCCGACTGTATTACACCAGCTCTGTGACTTATGGCACTGTAACCCCGAGCAATATACACACCCACGCACATGCATGGAGAAGAAGAAGAAGAAGTAGAAGAAGTAGAAGTAGAAGGAGCAGAAGAAAAGAACCAGCCATCACACACTGGGGGCGAATGCGCAGAAACACATGCGTGCACGGTCGCACAACGCTGCATTATTGAAACACATAACACACAAAGCCAGAGTTGGATGTTGTTTCACCTAATCTCTTTGATACCACTGTGGTGCTGCTAAGCTCCAGAAAATCAGCTTAGCAGATGTCCTAAAGTGTAGGTGGCTTGTTTCATAAGGCAAGAAGAAGACGCACGGAGACGAGGGGAACGAAAGGAGCGTTGGGGGGAGAGAAAGATTTGGAACTGCTCCCTGAGTTCAACTCAATCCCCTTTTCACTTCAGTCTGCCAGGCACAGTTGTTAAAGCGAACCAAAAGATGCTCCCCCCGCCAGCCCCCCTCCCTGCATCTTGATCGCCCCCTGCAGCCTCTCACTTCAGAACGCTCCCTCTAAATATGTGTGTGTGTGTGTGTGTGTGTGTGTGTGTTGTCTTTATTCAGCCAGTGAAGTTGTCTTATTTCTGACAATGACAGCGATAATAACTGCAATGAGGACCTTTTCTTTTTTTCTTTCTTTTTTTTTTTTTTTTGCACATGCTACTTCTTCACTTCAAGCTCCAACCCGTCCTCAGATGTCAGCTGATTACATTCACAGCCGAAACAAGCTGCTGTCGCCCGCAACACTCATGCGGCCGCATGCATTATCGCCACGAGTGAGGCATCTGTATGCAAATGCCATTATGTGGACGGCGAGGGGGCTCGACGTGGGCCGGCGGTGAGTGATGTTATGATAGTGAAGGAGGGCCTGCAGAGGGCTGGCCTATGAAGGAGCAAGCGTGTCAACGGTGCGCCGTCCTCCAGTCACTTCTTCCTCCTCCGGTTGCCATGTTGGTTGTTAGTCCAGCAGAATCACGCAAGAGGGAGTTTTCTTTTTCTTTATTTCAGCCCGATCAATTAACAAAACCTCTAGTCTTCTGAGATACTTCCATGTTAACATGGAAAAGGTCAATGACCTTGTTGTTCTGCCTGGGTCAATTCTTCTCCTTAGTCATGCGGCGTGTGAAGGCGTATCAGCGTCATTATGTTGTTCAATGATTATTGTGTGTCTTGGTGTTTCACTGGGTTGAAGGAATATTAAATATATTACAATTTTTGTTTGCATGAATTGGGAACAAAAAAATGCTCATAATACATGACACTTTTGACTGAGAATACATTTCTCAAAGCTAAGGATCTCAACTTTGTGTCTCTGTGGACAGAGTAAGGGTTCACTAATCACAGGTTATATTTCCAAGAATCTGTAATCAATGCAGAATAATTCAGTCCAGGCTTGACTAGCCCACATGTTTATATGCTTGTCTAATTCCAAGAAAGAACATATACAAAAAAAAAGCTGTAATAGCTACTTTTGTTCCAAATGATCAATTTTATGTTTGACCAAACTAAGGATGCTGGGTAATTAATCAGAGATGATTAAATCCAGTCAGACCTCTTGAAGAGAGTAAGATAACTCTTCAGTTCAGCGCTTGAGGCTCGATCAAGACGTCAATGTCAGCGTTGTCAGCCGCTGTTTTCTTTTTAACAAAAAAATGCTCTGAAAAAGCACATCGGAAAAATGTTGGAGGGATAATTTGGTGCGTGTGCAGCTAAGTGTTGCTAACCTGCATGATGAATAGTCTGTAAAAGACGATCAATCGATTAAGGCAACTCAGTTACTTTTTACCTTTTTTCTTCAAAAGAGTCTCAACAAAAAAATAAATCATCAAGATTAAAACACAAACTTTCACACCCAGGACTTACTACAGTGGTTTACGTTTATTTCACCAGATCAAGTCACAAGTTAAAAGCAACTGGATGAAGCTTTAGGAGACAAACTTGACTATAGGACTATAAATACTGTAGCATTTTAACTTGTTGTGGCATGAGCTCTAATTGCTGAGGTTTAGGGTTAGAGAGACATATCTGTGGTCCATATTCAGCAAATTCCTTTCATGTCAGCCCAAACCAAGACAATCTGCAAACTCTAGTCTCTGTGAGAAACTTAGCAAACATCCTCCTTAGATCCGCTTCCCTAGAGGTGCGTAGGATTTGGCCATGGAGGGCTGTGGGCGCGCAGACTCTACGACAAACCCTTACAGACTGTTACCACTTCATCCTTTTCTTAGCATCGCAGCATCTTTTTGTAGTGTTTCTGTCAATTCTGAAGAAACTTTTGTTATGATGACATAACACCACTGATTACTATGTTTTACGAATACAACAAAAGGTACAGAAAAGTTCTGGGTTCAAATCCCGGGCTGGGGCCTTTCTGCTGGGTGTTTGCATGTCCTCCCGGTGCGTGTTTGGGTTGTCTCTGGGACTTTCAGGGGACCTGCTGTCTCTGATCTGCCTTTGTAGTTTACATCCTCTTAATATTACAAAAAAAAAAACTCGTTTAAAATAATGACTCAGGAGAGTTTTAAAATGCCACTCCAACTTCCTAGTTTTCAAACAAAGACATGAAAAGAACAATTGAAGCCACAGCACCTCAATTCAATTGGTGTCCAGAATTTGACTAGGCCACACCAAAGACCTTTTAGTGTTTGAGCAATTCAGAAACTAAATCCTATTCACTGCATTACTGATTCAACGCAGTGATCAGGCCGTGAAGGTGAACCAAACAACGTGGCTGATCAAAGTTAATTCATGATTTAATAAGATGTGAATACACATTTTCACACAGGCTCATGATGATGGGGATAGCTTTTGAGCCTTTTCCCTTTAATATGTGAAACTATTATTAGAAAAATGTGCTTTGAATTAACTCAAGTCATCTTTGCCAGATGTCAGCAATAAGTGTGTCAAGAAAAGGAAAAACAGAAAAAAGACGGTAAGATGGTAATACTTCACTGTGTCTGCGTTGTGCTGCTGATGGTAGCTGTAACGCAAACAGGAAGAGGAGATTTTTTTTTCTCTGGTGTTTGTTCTCTTCTAATTCTACAGCTAACACGCTTCCTACCACTTTATATCCCGACGCTTTATTTCTGTGTGTGAAGTGTAAAGCTGCCCTTTGCCAGTATATTCTCCATAATGAATGTTCTTGAAGACTGTGATCTGAACAAAATAAATGTGCATCAGCAAGAAAGAAAACCATTCAGTCAAAGTGGGAAGCATAATAATCCATAGTATTGCATTCATTTTTTTCCCCTTAAAAAAAGTTTGATGATACTAAAGTATCTAAATTCAAAACAATGCAAACATTTCTGAACTTTACCTTTAAAAAAAAAAAACCTCTATTGGAATATCAAGTCTGCTGTCTGACTGGTGGTCACACCAAATGAATTTGATTAGTGCTTTCCTGTTTACTGCGCTTTGTGTAAAGTGACAAATAAAAACTGCTCATAAAATTAGTTTTGAAAGCATTCTTGCTACTCGCATCGCCTAATCCAAAAGCTCTTCTCTACATTTCATTTATGGACGGACAAAGCCAGCGCCAAAGACTCAATTCATTTAGAAGCTTTCTAAAATAATTCTATGTTCTGTGCAAAATCTAATGTCTAGTTATTTTCAATACACACATGCAGACATGGACGCACAAGATGGTGGGGAAATAAAGTAAAACACTAATAATTTGTCGGGTAACCAGAAGTGCAGTTGGAGCTTCAAAGATCAAAGACAGGTTAAAAATGTCCACTAGATCTGAAGAAGAATGAGCAAAAGCACTGAAACGCTGGACCTGGTAGTGAAAGGTAATGCTGTGGGCTGTTAGAAAAGTGGATTCAGGTGTGCTAAACGTGGGACAGAGAGCAGGTGGCAAACACTGCATGCATCTTATTTATTGGCAAAGATGTCATGGCCCTGTCCCCATTGTTTACATTGCACACAATATCTGGTAAGCTTCATCGAGCCGGCACACTGCACAATGGCCAAATATTAGCAAATTGGAGAAAAATCAGATCCAATCATTTAAAACTTCAACAGAGCAAACGTTTCTGAATAGCCGAGGGTCGAGACACTCTGTACAAAACAAAACAGAGAATGAGGAGCTGGTTTCTACCAGGATCTCAAGCATTAAACATGGCTGATTATCATGTTGTGGAAAGTAGACTGAATTTTAACAATCAGCCTAAAGTTGTACTCAAAAGCGCCCCCGACTGGCGGAAACCTGCACAAACAGCGATAGGATGGATGGACAAGTTCATGAGCCTAAACATGCAACTTAACTGTGACCACAAACTGTTTGGGCTTGTAATGTTTTCCGGAATATGTGGAAATCTGAAATTAGGGACGAAACTTATTTTGTTACAACTGGAAAATAGTTTCCATGTCGCTTCCATAGAAGAAAGCTTGATGATATGTGTGTGTGTGTGTGTGTGTGTGTGTGTGTGTGTGTGTGTGTGTGTGTGTGTGTGTGTGTGTGTGTGTGTGTGTGTGTGTGTGTGTGTGTGTGTGTGTGGGGGGGTGTGTGTGTGTGTGTGTGTGTGTGTGTGTGTGTGTGTGTGTGTGTGTGTGTGTGTGTGTGTGTGTTGTTGTTGTTTTAGGAAGCACAATGACTTATCAGAAAACTGTTTGTGGAAAAGAAGAAAAAAAAAAAGGCATGTAGTGAATGTCTTGTGGTGATCCTCTGTGCTTCGTAAAACAAAACAAAGTAAATCCCATATTAACACAGTTTCTTAGACGTTAAGCTTCGTCTGTTTACTCTGCACACAGTAATAAAGCCAAACAAAACAAGTATTCAGAGAGAAAAAAAATCCTTGTAGTCTTAATTTGAACTCAACATAAGTAGGATATCAGGCTACCGTTCTCATTGCCTTGTAACTTGAAGCCCAAATCGTGAACTACAGCTAAAAGCCTTTTAACATTATCGGTTTCATTTTTTTATTAATTTTTTTTGTATACATAAACATTTCGGAAAAACCTCTCAGAAATGGAGTATGAATATATATCATGACTCCCAGCAGAAGCACACTGCTTGTTACTGCAGACGGAGAAGGGATTGTTTACTTGACAGATGGGATCAGAAGAGTATTTTTGAATTGAAAAATAAACTAATGCTAAAAAAAAAACCAGAGGACACAACCCTGCTCCTGCCATAGCTGCTACTTTCATCAATAGGGCAGTGAGCAGTCAGATGAGCAACGTGGATCAATCAGTAAACTTCAATAACGTCTCCCTCCAAAGGCTCTTCCTGAATGTTTACCCAAAATAAATTAACTGCAGCAGCAACTTTTTTTCATAGCGTCTGAACAAAATGAATGTGCAGGTATACGTTTAGCTTTAATTTCAACTATTGTATGAACAGTATTGGCATTCAGCTGGTGGCAGAGGTTATAAGAGATCTGGAACAGAGAAAGAATGCTGGTCAGAACGGGAGCAGAAATTATGTCAACATGAACTCTGTCAGAAATGTAGTCTTAGGTTTCTGGGTAAGATGCAGTATTTTAGGTATCTGACCTGTTCCTCTTGTAAAACATTCTGCTGACATTTTCTTTCTCACTGCTAGTGGTAGCTCTATGCTATCGCTGCCTCCATGTTGGAGGAACATTGTGCCAACACGTGTTCTCACTCTGTTTTTTTTCTAACATTTCTCAATTTCGTACATGGAAATGAATATAACTGTCACAAGCTTCAAGCCCAACACAACTGAGAACTGCTGCAGCTTAGCTTCTTATGCTTCTATGTTAGAGGTGGGATTGATGTTGACACCAAGTCGATATCAGTATCGGATCGATACCGATACATTTTCTATCGATGTTTTAGTTTTAGGTTGGCTCTTGAAATTTGATTTCATTTTTGTGTTATAGTTTCTCAACTCTACTGTAAAAAAAAGGATTTTGTTTTCATTTGCTTTCAAATAATTATTCTATATTCAGAAAACAAGACAACCAAATTTGCTTTGTTTCTCTATTGTTCCTGTTTATCATGCAAATATGTTATTAAAGTATTTTTCGTAGACACAGATGAACTTTTTCTTAATTCTTTTGACAAAAGAATGAAAAAGGAAAAAAAAAAAAAACATCCAAAGGCCAGAACTTTGATAATATATATTGGCAATATGATAAATTTATATAGTAGATTTAGTTCTGGAAAACAAACCAAAAAATAAAATAAAGCAAAGACGCCAAAATAAATATGTAGAGTGTTAGTTTTAACTCAGGAATCTGTGTCATCCTGGTATTCCAGCCCTGGTAATCCAGCCCTGGTAGTCCAGCCCTGGTAGTCCAGCCCTGGTAATCCAGCCCTGGTAGTCCAGCCCTGGTAATCCAGCCCTGGTAGTCCAGCCCTGGTAATCCAGCCCTGGTAATCCAGCCCTGGTAGTCCAGCCCTGGTAATCCAGCCCTGGCTCCATCCCAGTGACAGCAAAGAGAACCAGAGGTAGGTGGTTGGCAGAGTGATGTGTAAATAACTGTCATGTTACTGTTTTCCTATAATATGGCAAAATAAATAAATAAAATAAAATAAAACCTTTAAATATAAAGGGATTGTGTTGACCCAGATCAGAGATTACTTTAATCACTTTGTGACAAATACTTTCCCCCTCCTGACCAGGAGATTAACTGAACTCTTCCTTGCAGGAGTGATTTCCTGCCAGGGTGAGGGTAAAGAAAATGACTGACAGGATTTAAAGACTCCATCAACAATCTGCAGAGTTTGATTTATTAATATTTGATTGAATATTAGCTGCTGAACGGTGGGGAAAAGAACAAGCAGAGGTAACTAAGTGAAAATGACTTTACAGTAAATCTTTCAAATGAGAAATGTTTTGACTTGTTGAACAGGAAAATTGTTTTTCATATCTTTACTTTTTTTCCCACTCTAAGCAGGCAAACTTTGAAGTGAGTGTGGGGTGAAGATGTTGTATAGCAGCTAATTAAAGTCACCTTCTCTTTATGTTTTCCTTGTTTCTCAGTTAATCGGCTGGTTTAACTGATCAAGAAAGAAAACTGTATTAGCTTAAACAACGTGTGTTTTGACCCTGTGTGACATATGCATAGAAACTGTTTTGAATACACAAACCGTGGGCGTATGCTTGACTTGCAGCACTTTATAGCAACAATGCGCTTATAGAAATTTAAAATTGAAATTATCGTTTCTCAATCCTCACCGAGAGGATTTCCATTTTTGCTACGTTTGTTGTTATTTTCTAGATTTACATGCATTTTCTTGACTGCGGTATAAATGAGGCATTTTATAGCATTTACTACAGTTTGCTTTTTTGGTCATATTTAAATGTTTCAGATCATCAAACAAGCTCTGACATTAGCCAAAGGTAGCATCCATAAGCAGCTAATTTCATTTGATAAGGGAAAATATATCCAAACTAACCTATGTGATGAGGCAACACGCAATATAGAGCTACAGCGGGTAGAATACAGACCCTGGAGAAAAACAGGGGGAAACTGGAGGGAAGGAATCAAAACAAAAACAAAAAAACATAAGATTGGAACAGAAGAACATTCTAAGGAAGGAAGGTCACAAACAAGGGAGGGAAAAATTTAAAATTCAAATTAGAGAAAGAAAGGGAAGGAAGTCGGACACAAAGAAGCAAAAAAAAACTGTGTGGCTGAAAAGACCAGGAGAAAAGTCAAAACTTTTTGCTTGAAACTGAGATGCAATAATGTGACCCTCTTGGCCCGAGGGAACGACATACAACGTTTAGATATTTTATCAGTTAATAAAACCAGGTTTTTTTCTGCATACTGCCAACTTACATCAAAGAGGTGCAATACTATTTAATTTTAATAAGTACTCATCAAATGCAGGAATAGAACGTTTGTTGATGGGACGTTTTGTCAAAACACTCAGTCCTCTGAGGATAGTTGTGATCTCGGAACGCCCCAAAATGAAAATGAGTTTGACCAAAATGATGTGGATTTGATGAGAAAATGCTTAGCTGAGTAATTAGAGCTCGACTCTGATTTGCGGTGAAAAACCTGAGACTTGACTTGGGCTTGGACATCCCTGGACAGAACAGAGGGAAATATGAAAGGCAGGAAGGAAGATATGATATCTGTAATTTCAGTTTGGTTTAGTTAGTTTTATAAACGCATTATGCGGTTCCAGTTGGTGTTCTTATTTATTTCAGTTAACAAAAATGTTTTGTCAGTTTCAGTTTTCGTCATTTTGTTCATTTTGGATAACCTCACTCTGCCACCTCCACCCACAACCTGGTGGAGGCAAAACGGCTTAGCAGAAAACTCTGCATTAGGTACAATTTCATCACATACAGTGTAACACTGAGTGGCTCATGTCTGCTAGAACGGCCCACTATGTCCAAACATAATGCTTCAGACGTACCTTTCCTGAAGCTGGTTCAGATTGAGATCTGTATTTACACCGAGCCAGATTTTGCTCAGAAGTGGACAGACACCGTCTCAGACAGTGTGTCTGGATCCAGTTGTTTGGTCCACACCAGGATTGTTCACACCTGCACAAAAAGGTACGGACCACTGGGGGAACCCAGCTGGCCAGTTTAAAGTAGACCAAATGTGCCAGGAGTGAACATTTGCGAAATTCCAAATAAAACTAGAATCCCAGATCTGGGGAAACGTGGGCTAGCCGCAGAAATAAAGAACGTTTTGACTCCGTCTACATTCAGACACATCCTGCCTCTCCGTCAGGCTGATGGGTAATTGAGGCAGTCACAACACAGATCGGGACGCGGTGTCATGCTGGGTTCATGGTCTGGCTTCCTGCCCCGGCCCTCTGGCAGCATGCTGCGACACACACACACACACACACACACACACACACACACACACACACACACACACACACACACACACGCACGCACACCCACACACACACACACACACACACACACACACACACACACACGCACACACACACACACACACATGCACATACACACACACACGCATGCACACACATGCACATGCAGAGCACTTGCTCGCTGCGCCTGTGCACTCAGAGACATGCGAGGAATTCACACTCCACACACACTCATTACCAACATATATAAACGCTAACAGGCTGTCGTTACGTGAGCGTGCACAGCGGCCCAGACTGACGGAGTCAGAGACGAAGGGCGCTGGGAGGCCACCTGGGGCAGATCATCCATTTACCCTGATGAAGCTGAAAAACTTGTGAAGAGACAGAAGGACCCAAAGTGTCTCATTTAATAAGAGTCTGATTGACGGCGGTGCTGCCTGCTCACCTGATGCTGCTCCAACTTTTCACTTTCTCCCTAAACAGCTGTGTTTACATCGAACGCCGACGTCATATGAATTTGTTACAAAGTCAGACAAAAATAGGCGTCACACTTCAGAACACATGCAGTGATCACATGGCATCAAAATACTTGTTCTAAGCATCTCTGTTAAAGGTTCTGATACAGTCAGGACTCTGGGCTGTTTTACCCAAACATGCAAAAGAGATTTTTTTTAGGAAAAAAAACAAAAACGTTCATGTTCAAAAGTTCACACAGCCATGTTAAAACAAGAAGAGAAGAACAGAATGAGGTTTTAGAACTTTCTCAACTTTACTCCGTACAACAAACGACTGAGTCAGGAGGAAAACACAGCAGGTTCAACAACTTGGTTGCATGAATGTACTAATACTTTGTTGGAGCATCTTTTGATTCATTTGCACATCAGCTCAGTAATATTTTGCATCTGGCCCGGTCCATTCCAGGTGACCTACAGACAGAGCTGATGTGAATTCACTCAAAAACCTGCACAGGTTTTACTGGCATGGATTTTAATTAGTCAACCCCAGTAACTTGGTATGACTATGTAGTTGTTTTAACTTGTAAAATAAAGTTGAGAAAGTGTGTGGAACATCCAATCACTGAAAAAGTGATTCTGTCATTAGGAAAACAAGACCCGGGACGCAGTACGTCGTCTTCCTGCTGACAGAATCACTTTTTCAGTGAAATCCTGCTTTCTCCCCGTCAGGTTTGAAAATGTTAACGAGAGAAATGGAAACAAATTGTGTGTTTGTGACAGAGCGGGTTGACGTGACGCTGGTCCGGCCGCTGAGTCCGGCCTTCCTGAAGGGTTCATAAATCAGACATCAGAGAGACTTGACAAACAGAAAGCACACAACGCCTGGCTTGAGACTGGGTGAAAAACCAGCCAAAGCCTGAAGGACAAGAAATATTAATCAGGACCACCTAAAAATGCAGCAGACTTGATCCTTGGAAGCAACTCAAGAGAGATGATAAACTGTTCAACACCCCTCCTCTCTAAACTCTTTCTCTCTGTTCTTGCCTATGTGTCCCTCCTTTTGTCTAATATTCTCTATATTCACTTCTTTCCCTCTTCTACCTTTCTCTCCTCCAAGCCTTATATTCCTCCTTCTTGATGATCTCACTCTCTGCCATCCTCTTCTCTTCACTTCCCTCCTGTTTGTCAGACCTGAGGCAAACAAGGCTTGGCCCTCGGCGTGCTCCTCTTCACCACGCTCCCTTCCTCTCCATCCCTCGTTTCTGGCCGTCCTCCAGTTTAAACAGAAGGCCGTACTGGGGGAGAGGCTGGGGGAACGGGGAAGGAGAGGGAGGCCAGTTGCTTGTGTGAGTGCTGCATGATTCATGCTGCCCTGTAATGAAGCTGGGCCGGTTTTTTAAGTGTTTGGTGTGTAATGGAGTTTCAGGGACAGGCCTATCATTTTCTCCTAATAGTGCTTTCTCCGCCGCACGCCGTGACCCCTCTCTCCACGCCCCCCCCTAGCCCCACGCACCCCCCCTTCGCCGCCGCGGTAACTGCACATTACCCCGCGCGTGCACGCACACACACCAACAGACACACGCAGCGATTACCGACAGCTGCGGGAGTTTCTGAGCAGTAAAAGTGGCCAATTTTCTCTCCCTTCCATTTAAACAACAAACAGGGCGGTGTGTTAAAATGGGCAAAGGGAAGAGAGAAGGGAAATTGGGCTGATAAGGGTTATTGTAAATCAGAGGAAACCGAGTTAGCAGCAGTGTGCCGAAACTTGTGATTTCAATATTTTTGAGGGATTCTCACAACGAACGAGTCTGAAGAATTAACATCAGTTCAGTTCAGCCTCTTTAAAATGTAAATCTGAAGGCGAGTGTGTTTATCGGCCATTTATGCTCAAAACCAAACCAAAGAAGAAAACACTAAATTGACATTCACCAATGGTAGTCTGCTCTCTGTGAAGTTCAATTTGCATGAAAACTTAAGATTAAAAGTTGTTGAATAAGAAATGGAGTCAATAGATGGTTTTCATATATGCTGATCTGACAAGAGCTGGAGTCTGTGGTGTGTGTGTGTGTGTGTGTGTGTGTGTGTGTGTGTGTGGGGGTTGTGTGTGTGTGTGTGTGTGTGTGTGTGTGTGGGTGTGGGTGTGTGTGTGTGTGTGTGTGTGTGTGTGTGTGTGTGTGTGTGTGTGTGTGTGTGTGTGTGTGTGTGTGTGTGTGTGTGTGTAAAGACCAGTTTTACCAGAGCAGATTGTGCTGCAGTGTGTGCACAGACCAGACCTGAGATTACTGAACAGATTGCACAGCTGGCACGCAGCCCTCTCTCCACACACAAACAACCACACACACACGCATACGCACGCACACACTAATGCAGAACGGGAAAAACAAATATTGACAAAGTATTGATCTTGGCTGTTTTGGCTCTTATTGACGAGACACTAATGCCATGAATCTCATTCTGCTCCACGCGCTAATTCGCTGCCTGTGAGGTTTTCTGGTTTGGAAACAAGAACTTTCGATGTTAAAAGGAGCAAAAGCTGCATAAACTGGCATCACGATTATATTGTCATTTTTCTGAACACCCTCTCTTTCTTTTGTATGTTCCTTGCAGCAGCCAGACTTTCTTGTAATCTATGAAAGTGATCATCATCACTTTCATGGTACTCAAGGCTTTCAGAAGGTCCTTCAAAGATTTTCTTTAGACTTTGCACTCCACTCACTTTTAGTTCAGCGCTTCACAATTGGAAAGGTTCTGATTTGAATTACTTGTTCAGTTAAGAAAACATCAGACACTCAGTCAGGCTGTAAAATCCTCCTTAGCGAAGGAAATGAGGCTAAATGCAACTAGGATCCATTTTCATATTTGATCTTTGACCTTTTTTTAATCATAATGTCACCAAATCATTAGCTGGATCAATATTTACATCTATAACATACAATCAGGAAATGGCTTCATGTAGCTTTAGCTGTCTATGTGTAATTTCTTTGCTGATCTATCAAAGCTTATGAAGGCTACACCTTGGAGCTGAGTAGCTCTGAGTAGCTCCACCTTTCAGCAGCGAGGGAAGCAAAACAAGAGAAGAAGAAAAGTTGGCTTCCTGTTTTCCTAACCATGGAACACCTGCCGTTTCACGCCGTGCCATCGCTGACATGCGGATCTTTGCTCAGTTGTTGCCAGCGTGTCTTGGTGTTTGCGTGTGTCCTCTCTTTGCTTTGCCCCCAGTGTTGACATACAGGGAGTTTTCTTTAAGAGTTGAACAATTATATGGAGACAAAGCCAGGGAGGGAGCACCTGCCGAGGCCTTTGTGTTCCTCACTATGTGACACCACTGACAGTGAGTGCACAACCCCCCACTCTAAACGCACCGAGCAGATCCACAGAACGACACACACACACTATGGATAGAGAGAGATTTCTAGTATTTTAGATGTGATCTATGAATAAGTCAATTTTCATGTGAATAATTCCAGTCACCAGGTGAATCTGTGGATACTGGACCAATTCCTGGCCTTTACAGGAAAGGAAAACTAGTTTAGTGTAGCACCACCAGCGTAAAGTCAAGGTGATCTAGATGAGCCAATGAAACCCAACATCTGTGATGTTAAAGTGGCTTGTTTGTCCCAAAGTGACATCAACACAAATGGTCTAAATTAGCTTCAGTAGATGCTGTTATTAACTCCACCCATTTGTGGGTCCAGAAGCCCTGGATTGTCAAGTCTCTAAACATTTAATGAAGTCACAGAGTGTAAGCAAGTAGTTTATGACCCAGCAAAGGAGGCAAAATTAATAGGCTTGAAGCTAAAGACATAAACTGATCACCTCAGTAAGAAAATACCCATGCCGACTCAACACCAATTTGGAAAAATATGCGGTTCACTGCAACATTGTGCAATATGGTTCCCTATTTTGAACATGATTTTTTTTTTCTCATTTTGTCTTTTTTTATCTGTAAATGTTTTAACTGCTAGGTTGTTCTTTGCTGTTGCCTTCCTGTATTAAAATTGCAAAAAATATATATTTTTCTGAAAATACCCCTTGAAACTGTCATGTTTATCAAAGAGACGGTCCAGGGAAAGAGACTGACAAGTTTGAACAGTTTGTGTCCAGAATGTGTGGGGTTTACAGAGCTGTCAATTGTCTTAAATGGGGAGAGAAGAACTAATTGGCATTGAAGGCTTGGTTGGATGAAGGAAAGCTGATATATATATATATATTTCTATCTCTAGATATATGTATATATACTGCTAGAAAAAATAAAGGGAACACTCAAACAACACAATATAACTCCAAGTACATCAAACTTCTGTGAAATCAAACTGTCCACTTAGGAAGCAACACTGATTGATAATCAACAATGATTTTGTTGTCAGCACATTCAACTTTGTACAGAACAAAGTATTCAATGAGAATATTTCATTCATTCAGATCTAGGATGTGTTATTAGAGTATTTGTTCCTAAGCTTTCTAAAAGGTTCAAAACTAAATTAGGGTGAAATCTTTGCAGAGTTACTGGTCTGTATTATTCATATCAGACTTCATCAGTTACTGGTCCTCAAAGCAATATTAAACTGCCAGTAAAATCTCATGTATTTAAAAACATAATAAAAATACCACAGAAAGACACGGAAGCTTTACAAAAACAGTCGCCTCTTTCATTTACAATGCAGAATTTCAATCACTGCTGTTTTCCTGAACTGAAAAAGTGAAGGGCCTCTGGAGAAATGGAACTTTTAATAAACGAATGCCTGGAAGTCGGCTCATTTGCTGATTAGGCTTTTTTAAATTGTTCGCTGCGTTTAGTGAACGCTCAGCAGTACATTCAGCCAACGCAACGTTTCAGTGCAAGAGGACTTTTTTTTTTTTGTTTGTTTTTTTTGTTTTGTTCTGTTGATTAAAAATACTGGTCAAAACCACAGTTTGATATTTTATACTTGAGAAAATGTATTTCATTTCATTACCAGTGTATGTCACCAGACTTTCTTAGTTTTGTTTTCTTTGACTGAAACTGTTTTTGTGTGAATCACCAAGAAAGCTTCACATTTTGAAAACACTGTCCTGCATCCTCAGACGTTTGCCCAGTCGCTGGTTTTATTGTTCCGTATTCAAAATCAGAGGACGCTCTGTAAGCGGGAAAGAGAGGCAAAAAAAACCCCATCACCATCAGTGAGGTCTTCTCCCCCTCTCCCCTCCATCATCATTTAACGCTTCCTGCGTGTCTCTGCAGAGGGCTTCATTTATCTCACTATAGGTGAGTTTTAACACATAGCAAGGTGATAAAGTTTTACGGCTGATTGGAACTGTTAGTCATGAAGGTGAGGCAGCGCTGATGTGAAACATATAAATGGAGCTGGTCTCTTTTCTCCAACATGTTCTTTATAGTGACCCCTCCCCCCTGCCGTACAAGGCCGTACAAATGGCTGTGCATAAAGAAGATCAACATTTTTTGAAAAAAAAAAGGACTTTTCTTCATCTATGGCTCAGTTGGTTTGAGGATTGCAGTGGAAAATTGGGTCAGCAAAGTGGACCCCTGTCATTACCTGCGTTTACCGTAACCATATAATTGTACAACTTGGAATGATAAAAATACAAAAAGATATGAAAAGATGTCTTTTCATTGAGCCGGGCTCCAAACCCGACTGTGTTCTGTCAGGAGGAACGGGGCAGAAGTCCAGAAGGTTTTTCGCGAGACGTTTGGGGAAAGAAACCCAAAACTTCAAACTGAAAAGACAATCACTTGTAAGGCTGACCAAACGCCAGACAGCTTTCGAATTTGCAGGAAGTTGCAACAAAATCTGTAAAAAAAAAAAAAAAGAAAACAATTTTAATTGTTCTCGTTAAGTTCTTTGGCATTTAGCAAATAGAAATAATTTTGGCGATTCTAACCGACCTCAAACAAGTCTGCCTTAACTTCAGACAGTGAGACAGAAAGATATGAATGTGTCTTTTTATTAGCTGTATGTATGTAAACTTCTGGTCTCTACTGCCTGTATGGCATATCCTCTCCTCAGCCAGACAGTCAACTAGCTTATCCACGCGCAGCACGCCATCAGTCAGATTCCCATCTCTGAGGAAGTCTTCCGCTCCTGCCCCTGATTCTTATCCAGACTTCTTCTGAAACATCAAACCTGTCCACTGAAGATGTGTTTGCTGCTCCCAGCTGTTTGTATGTGGGATGGGCCTCAGAGATTATTAACTCCCTGCAGCCATCACACAGCAGGAGGACCCACACATGCCTCCTCCGTGGCAGGAGTGGAGTTGAGTGAGTTAATGCAAAGTACAAAGAAGCAGCTGCAGACTTATTGATTGCTTCTCCAGCTATCAATTACCTGGATGTGTTGATGTGACTGGTAATTATGTAATGGTAACAACGTCTTTTCAAGTTGTTCGAAATAAACAGAGCGAATCCAGCGGCAGCGGCGTCTCCCTCAGATTGACTTCTTCAGGTGTTTATGGTTTTAAAGTGGTCTTTAGGACCAAAGCGGATACCTCTTTGACTGCCAAAGCACTCACAAAGGCAAAGAAAACCGTCCTTGGCCAGGAGTGCTTAGAATATAGTCCTGCTAAAAACATTTCAGGCCGATATGTAATAATATTTTTGGTCTCACAGTAGGCGACTCCAAATGGGCAGAAGAATGACGGTTTGTGGGGTAAATTTCCATATTAAAGGGAAGCAGAGAAATACACTTTAGGATTTTTCAGCGTTTACAGATTTACCTCCAGCTGAGATGCTGAATAAATTCAAACCTAACAGAAACCTACTCAAAATGTCACGCAGAGGTCAGCAGTTCTTAGCATGTGCTTAGTTATGAATGGATGCGAAAAAAACCACCGGAGGAACATTTCTGGACTAACCGCTCAGTCCTCTGGGCTTCGCAAAATCAGCTGATTAAATCTGTTCAAATACTTTAGAAATAGGTTAAAAACTGCTTTTGAGCAGCAAGAAGAGATTTTTTTTTTTTGTTTGCTTTAGGATGCGGCAAACTTTGTTTCCAGTCAGTGAAAATCCCGTCCTACCAATATTGCATAATAAAAATTTCAATGAAAATCCTTAAGGCCTCTGAAGAGTTCCAGCTCTTGTCTTGTTGAAAAAGGTACAGCATGAAGGAGGGTATTTGCGCTGTCAATCACTGGTATGTACACGCCGCTCACAGCCTACCCCTTGTTCTCTGCTACGCTACAGCTTCTCTCCATCATGAATGCTAAGGCTACAGTTGGCCTGGCTACCGATGACAGCGGATTAACCGTTGTTTCTCCTTCATTACCACATTTAGCAGCGCATACATGAGGCCACTCCGGGCTCTGATTGGTCGTTTCTGACAGGGAATGGTGTATGTTTGTGTGATGAGCAAACAGAGTAATACTTTAAATGGAGTTAAGAGTTTTAGAGAGAAAGAGATCAGGGCAGTTTTAGCATTCCACATCTTCCTTTAACGTAATAATAGCTACACCATTTTGGCTTTCATGAAACAAAATTTTGACTTTTTTCCTCAACATTTCAACCTCATTCTATGATAAAAAAAAGGGAGAAAGAAAATCATCCCTCGTGTTTCCCTCTTTTTTTTATTCGTCAACAGCTGTGTCACATTCAGCAGACATTTTCCTACGAACTGAAAAAAAAAAGACCTCATTTCAATGAACACCGATAAGTGAAACCTAAAACTTCACTGACACCTATGCTGAGTTTTTGTTTTGTCCATTTATTTCTTTCTTGTTTACTATTAAGCCTCAGTTTATAATTTGCATTCAAATTTTAAAAGGACATTTTTTTTTTTCGGGGGGTTTAGTAAAACCGGCTCTGATCTGTTATCATTGCAAACACAAACCGGCGTAAAGGCTTTGCTTCAACAGAACAGAAAATACAATTCTCAACAAAGAGCTTCCATTTTCTCAAAAGAAATATTCTACAAGTCTGGTGCCTGTCGAAGAATCGGCTGTAATGTTTTCTTGCACACACGCATTACAAGATATCCAGTCAAGTGACTTATTATCTCCCCTAAAAATCCCGACCAATATGAAGCAGCTTGTTTTGTCTTCACGCTTAGCTCACAGCATGTTTTATCATACAGAAAGAAGAATGTCACAGTCCTTTTTGCAATCACAAAGAGAATCAAAGTGCGTAAATGGAAAGTAACTTCACGTCTTTTCAGTTGTACACAAAAGCACAAAGAGGCGTCTGAAGGCAAACATTTGCAATAATAATTTTGGTCTCCATTATGTGAATTACTATTTCTTAGACAAACGTTCCTGCTATAGAACAGCACTGCTGCTGAGCACAGGATGGCTGGAAAGCTCTTATGGAAGTTAATTCATCAGGTAAAAACATGGGAGATATCATTTCCACACCTTCTAGGTTATAATGAGAAAAGAAAGTCAAATAAAACATCGTCAGTTTCTGGGTGAATCAACAAGCAATTTACATTTAGGTTTTACGTTAATTACTTAACTGAAAAATTGTTGCTACATTCTAAAAAGGGTGGAAAAAACGAGAAAGACTCTCGACTGAAGTATTTTTATATCACGTAATTTGGATTCTTCAAAACATTATGAGCATCAATTAAAATGAATGCTGTCATGAGATATGGATCAGAACTCCTCTATGCAGAGAGGCTGTATTCTATGATAGATGATACAGTAAATGAAGCTTTAACGCTTATTTTCATTTATTTATTTACTTACGCTGCTCATCTTCTGGGTGATTTCACAGATTAGGACACTTAGACTAGAGGTTAGTTCAGCTCTCCAGAGAAATATTTGCCCTTTAATGAATCATGTAATGTTTTTTTCAGAAAAGGAAAACATTAAAATGTCTTTTTATTATTTTTATTAATTAATTTACTTATTTATTTTGTGTGTGTACAGAGACAGATACCAAAAACAGGCACTTCACACATTGTGGCAGGATATAGCCAGGCTGCCACTGCTTTCATTTTTAGTCCAGCCACCTCAACATGCCGAATGCTTGAGTGTCTAACGGCAGGGAGTGCCGATCTATTGCATGATATTCATAATGCATTTTTACATCTGCCAGCAAAGTTTGGGCACTGCTAACTAAACAGTTAGCTGCCCTATTCCTAAAGCACTAATCATGAACATTAGCTCTTCTTATGTGCTACACCATGTATATTAGAGTATTTGGCAGAAGCTAATGGTAAAGCTCTAAATTCAACCACATTGATAACCTTGTTGTGTACTTCCCTGTGGTATTGCATCTTTCTTGATCCTGTCCAAGTTTTATTTTGTTCCTGTAAGTTTCTTGTTTGAAATGAAGTTATTGGCAGAACAAAAGGAACAAAATGTCAGAAGAGGACAAGGAACTGCTACGTCAAGTTCTTACCTCCTTCAAAATAAGAGCATGAATATAAATGTCTAAGTAAGTAGTAGAAGGACTCTTAAGTCAGCAATCAAAACCTGATCACAGACGTCGAACTTTATTCGACCGAAATCTAACAAACAGACAAGTAAGTTAGCAGTTCTGAATTTATCACGAACAATTCATTTAGGGGAGCCTAACATTTTCAAAGTTACCGAAAGGGTTAACGCATTCAATGAGAAATGAACTCTGCTATTAGCTCTTTAGTGCAAGTGTGCCCGCTGCTGTCTGCCAGCACACCAGCCAACATAAGACTCTTCGCCAGCACTGAATGTAACTCATGAGCCCTGAAGGTCTTCTTTCCTCCAAACATAAACCACTGTATGAATGCTTTACAGAACATGGCAGGCAGAAGCCACATATTAATAATGCAATTTTCTATCTAAATTCTTATTTATGTGAAGCAAAAAGTTCCCCGGAGATTATTGTATTATTCATAAGTATCAGAGAGGAGGATACAAATCATCACACAATGTGTGTGTGTGTTTAGTGTGTTTGAACATCTTGTAATCTAACCACAGCAACAATGGGGCTTTAAATACAGGCATTTCGTGTATCTAAAGAAAAATGCTTTCCTCTCATCTCTGAATGGCTTGGGATATTATTGTGGCTTTGTGAGGAATTTGCATCTGTTTATGTGCGAGTTCACGTATGTTTGTGAATTCAAGTGATTATCTGAGACGGGAGGCATGTGTGAAGACGAATGTTAACATCGGTGTTTGTGAATGACAGGCGGCACGTATCAGGCGCGCGTGCCTGTACTGTATCCGGCTATACGTTGCCCGCTAACAGGAACACGCAGAAGTGCTCGGCATTCAATGCAGCTTCTCTCCTTTCTGTCAAGTAGAAAGTGTGAGAGGAAGAAATGTCTGCATGCAAATGAAACACAAATCAAGTTGTTTTCTTGTTCCAGAGCCAGCCTGATTTCTTTTTGTTGAGAGTGCCATGATGGGTTTTTTTTTTGTTGTTGTTGCTGTTCGTGTATAATCACATTTACACTTAGAATTTGGGTGTTACAAAAAAAAAGAAAGATAAAGAAAGTGGGGAAAAAAGGCATTACTTGAAAGAAAGCAGCAGCAGCAAGAAAGCATTACTATCAATAAAACATATTGTTTATTACCATTCTTCTATTGGGAAGAGACATGGGAGCAGAATAAGGAATAATCATCGGCATCTGAACACGTCTTGGGGGGTGCGAGATGATGACTTCCATCTGTGCAGTGGTATTAATGGACGTGTTAATAGAGGTTGTAGCTGAGAATGGAGGGACTGACAGGGAAACAGCCAGCAGCACCGCAACCTCCTTGAAAATCATCAAATGGGACAGATAACATCCTAGAATAACACACAAAATCGCAAATGAGTTTTGTGTATGTCTGGAAAAAAATACCAAAACATACACATCAAAGTCTAGGCTCTGGAGAAAAAAAGAGGGGGGGGGGAGGGGGGAACACTGTAAAACTCCTGGGTTAAAAACAACTCAATTTTTTGTCATTTTGTGAAGCTGGTCAGGGGTCAAACCTGAACTGATGCACATCTGGTTGAGCCAACGGCAGAATCTCCCACCTCCGTCGTGGATCCCTGCATGAGCCTTTTTAAAACTTCACAACTTTCCCTCTGTCCAGTCTGCAGATTTCCAGGATATTCATACTTTTCTTCAAGAATGTTCTCTCCTCAGCTTCCTTTATGTACACGGTAGACTCTATTCACCAATTAGTGGACTTTTGTAGGGAGTTAGTAGAACTGGACTTTTTTTTACGAGTGTCTTACTGAAAGGGCTTTCAAATGCTGATTGAATTTTAATGGTGAAACGTTGTGAAAACCATGTATTATTGTCCTTTCACTTGATAATTATGCTGTTCCTTGTGTTGGTCAATCATTAAAAAAAAGCTGCATGATGTAACTTTCATTAAAAAAATATTTATATATATTTTTACATTTTTGTTAAAGCTGTCACCTTGCTTTGACAGTTTGTTATGAGACACATAATTTGTGAAAAAGCTCAGTCTCCTCCATAGTGACAGTTTCAACAAATACATAAAAACTACACATTTATTAGTTACATACTGCGGCTTCAGCGTCAAAAAATGTGAACGAGTTAAACTGATGGGAATGCTTTTGAAAGGCATTTAAAGTTTTGCTTATCTATCACAGTCCATCTAGTCTGACTTTCACAACTGCTGTTAAAAATATACGTGAAAAATGAAAAAAATGTAGTGAGCTCATGTTTTCACAGACACAAAAAGACAGATGTCTCTTTCATAATGCAGATTCAAACATAAACATATGTATGCAAAAGGCTTCAATGTGTACCTAAGCAAACGCAAGCTCCCTTCAAAAGCAACAAAATAACCATCATGAAGCACAGACACCTGTTAAATCATTCACAGACGTATGTGCTGCGCTCACATGCACAAACGGAGAGATTTGAGGGAAACGTGAAACAGCGAGATAATTGAAAACTAAGAGCACAAAAAACTGATCTGCCTTCTGAATCGCGCGAGCAAACATGTAAACAGCAAATATTTGATGTGAGCCGATATTTATTCTCCCCACACGCGGGACGAAAAGAACGATAACGGCACCATGAGTGAAATATTTCCAGTCCAGTTCTGTTTAAGTTCGTTTTGGCAGCTGGCATCATTGTTGGCATAGCTTGAAACATTTTGACTATCATAAAAACACCTAAACGTGAATCAACAATCATTTTTGTTGCCTTCTTGTGTCTAACAGAAACGGTTTGATAATTAGGGAAAACAGATGGCCTCAGAAGCTTTTTAAATATTCCCAGACAACAACTTGTTTTTATTCCCTCAGAAAACTCTCAGGTATCCATGGATTCACGTTTCTTCGGTTTGTGCCTTTTTAATCACCGGACAAGAAACAACAAAAAACGATCCAGTCCAACTTGGCCTTCTGTGAAAATGTGACCAAACCTACTAGTTATGTCACGTTTGCTGGCAACACCTGACAGTAAGTGTTTGCAATAACAAGCTGGAGTCTTTAATGTAGCTGTGGAGGCATTTCACCCTCTCTTCTATTCAGAATTGTTTTAATTTAGCCATATGTTGTGGGGTACAAACAGCTTAAGGTTATGTCACAACAACTCATTTGGATTTAAATCAGAACTTTGGATAGGCCACTTGGACACTATCTTTCATGACTTTCTGCTAGAGAGCAGAATTCATGGTTCCATCAGTCATGGCAAGCAGCTCAGGTCCCAAAGCAACAAGGCAGCCCTCAGGCTACCACACTCTCACAGTGTTTGCCTGTCAGTTTGAAGTTTGTTTGTTTTTTTTAACACAGCCAGTTTTACACCAGATGTAATGAGACAGCACACCTCTGTGTGGTGTGTTTTCCCAAAGGTTTTAGTCAAAATACTTTCTTTTTTTTTCTTTTTTTTTTTTTTTTGGCAAATGTGATACGGGACATTTTTGGTTGGCAAAAGTTCTGGTCAAATCAAAGCTCAAATCGAACTTTACTTGTGTAGCACATTTCAGCAACAAGGCATTTCAAAGTGCTTTGGACAGCAAAAACACTAAGTCATGCAGCATAGACTCAACAATAGAAATCTAAATCGATTTCCATTCAAAGGAAAGGAGTTTGAATCCAGATTTAAAGGCACTCAGTGTTTCAGCGGTTTTGCAGTTTTCTGGGAGATTTGTGGTGCATAGAAGCTGAATGCTGCTTCTCGTTTGGTGACTGTATGATGGTTTACTGATGGGGGGTTTTGTGATGTAAAGTACTTTGAACTGCCTTGTTATTGAAATATAGTACAAATAACCATTTCTATACTGAATAACATACATGACTTTTCTCATCCGATCTAAATCTTTAAATCTGGGCATGGTGTGTTTAATGAGTGTTTTGGCCAACTTTATGCTGTCAGACAAGGTTCTTTAATGTCATTTGAAAATCAGGTTAATCACGTTAACTCATAATTTTGTCAGACTATCAGGAATGAGAGTCAAACCTTTATATTGTGTTAATATGGGAACAATATTAACACAATATTGTTAATATTCCCAAAATATGTGGTTCATGAGACAAAAGGTGTGGGATCAGAACATTTTTTTTAACAGCTACAGTAAAGTGAAGACTACTTTGCAGGCTTTGAAGAGTGTGTATGAAGATGAAAGAACTTTGTTTTCATTTATAAATGTGATGGACTGAAAATGCTGCTTATTCAGATTTAGGTTTTGGCAGCAGCTCTGACAGCTTTAGTGCATGAATGTCTTGAGCATAGTTTCATTTTGAGAAATGCTTATTCAATTACATGAAACTCTGAACTCCAAAAATAATATGCGTTTGTAGTTCGCTATCGGTCAAATTCAGAATCAGCATTTCATAAAGCAGAAATATGAATCATCCTGGAAATACGGAATCAGTTTAAATTCTGATGAGACGACTGGAATCTGACTACTGCTGCAAGAAGCTGGAGAGTATATATACCCAGAAAGCATTTCATTTTTGTGCAATATTATGTCACAATACTGCATTTTGCAATTTTCATATTTCTTTGTAGTAAGTGGGTACAAGATAAAGCCTGAAAGTAGGACTGGAGAAGTTATGGGATGATTTCAATAAATTTTACCTTTAAAAAAATGATCCTTTTGTATGTTTTCTGAGAAAAAAAAGCAGCAAAGAAACAAAGGATCTCCAGACTGTAACCTGTTTGCTGCAGGCTGATGGACGTCCTTTCACAGCCTCCCCTGTTTCGTTGAGTTGTTGCTCTAAATAAAAAAAAACGTCTTCAGTAGTTTGCATGTAGGGAAAGCCAGCCTTTCATACTTTATTATTGTGAATTCAGAACAGAATAAAGAAGTAAGCAAAGTGACTGACAGGATGAAAGACAACAAAAGTGCATTCTTCCTTGTCAGCCGCGCTCTGAAACGTAACGTAGGATTGTAATAGGAAAGCTTTCTTCTGAGCTGAGCTGCAGAAAAAAAAAAAAAAACTTTAATAGGCTAATGTTCTCCACTAAGATAAACAACCATCAAAATTAATCTACAATTAGTTGAGAATGTGGAAAGCAATAACTTCTGTGATTTATTACTGTCACATCTGTTATCATGTTCGGTTTACGGCAAGGACCAAAACGTAGAGAGTAACAGAAAGCAAAGTCTTTAATGAAAAAATAAACAAAAAACAAAATAATGTGCATCTGGCAAAGAGATGAATCAGAGAACAGGCAGAGAAATGAAGATAAAGATGGAGGAACCAGTGGAAAACAATGCAGAAAGGAAGCGTTATAGAGGAGAATGTCATGAGAACCAGAAGAGCTAATCACAGGTGAGTAGATGCAGCTGGGCCTGGGAGCAGGTGCAGGCAAGTGAAGAAATAAGAAGCAGCTGGGAAGGGCACCAGGATGCAGACCAGAGGAAAGGTGAAAGGTAAGTATGTAACTTTTATTGAAAGTGACATATATGTGTATATACATATTTTTACCCATTACATACAGTATGAATCTGATAATCTGTGAAAAAAAATTGAGCTCCTTTGCTTTCTTCCTCTGCTCCTATTGCCATCTACAGAAAAGCAACCAATCAGACCATGGGGGAGGGTCTTAGCACTGTCAATCATTCGTGTGTATGCACTGCTCACACTTTCCCAGTTGCTCTCAGCTACACTACTGCTGGTTTACCAAAACATAACCTGCCATCAATGATCTGGCTAATTGGATACTAATGGGGTTTTTTATGGGATGATAAGTTCTTTCTACGCCATTGAGCACTTGGAACACAAGCCTGATTGACAGCGCTATTAGACCCTCCCACTGGCTCTGATTGGCTGTTTCTCACCGGGAGCTGTACATTTCTTTAGACAGCAGTGATACCACTGGGAGGAGCTTCATTTCATCATATATCATGTGTCTCATAATGTCACAACACAGTAACAGTTTAAATAAAGGTGTAAAAACACATTTATTTATGTCAATAAAAATTGCGTACTGGAGCTGTCTGGGGAAAAATTAAAAAAAAACTGTCAAACAGAAAACAGAAAGAAACACAAATCTATACAAATACAAAGAACAAATGAAGAGAATATAAACTACAATAGCAGATCGAAATGAATAACAAAGAAATGATCACAAACCAGAAGCACAAATGAAAACAAAAAAAAAGTTCAAGCACCTACAGATCATGTCAGCTATTCCTTCAAAGCATTGGCTGCAGAAAGCGTGTGTACAAAGCATTTGCACTCTCAGGAATACTGATTGTAGCGATTGACTTCATTCAGTCCTGACTTGCTGCTGCTTAGTGGAGCTGAGATCAACAGCAGATGTACAGTTTGTGGCGGCAGAATGTGGCACCGTGATATGACATGACACCCCCGCTATGAGCGTGGCACAAACACAGGCAGTCTGCTGCCAAACAGGGGGGTGGAGGGCGGCGGGGGGGCGTACATGGCACAGACGCAACGAGTAACAAATGTTCCAGGAGATCAGGGAGGGCGGTGAGATCAGGCGGGATTCAGGGTCTGAATGGCGAGGTGAGACTTTGTCTGAATAAATGTTTCATATCCCGAAGTGAATATGGGAGTGAGATCATAGAGACAACAGAAGTAGCATGATAAGCAGAAAAATGTTTTCCTTATTCAGAATCAAAACAGGGCTGGGCGATGTGGGCCTTTTATCACGTTATTTTTACAGAGCAATTATACAGCCATGCAGCAGTGATGCATGACACAAGGGTTGACAATATGATGTTTTCCGTAAAATAAAAATCTTAGCATGATATCTTATGACCTAAAATAAGGATACACTTTGGGCGGGACAGCTAAACACCATATGCCCAACACCATATTACAACAATATCATTGTGATATTTGGTGATACTATTATCAAAACAACAGAAGAGATAAAATTAAATATTTACTTCTTCTTTTTTCTTTTTTTTTTTTGGGCAATGTTGTAGCTCTGACTGCATGACACAGCAATCAGAGCGAGCCTCCAAACACAGTTACTGCTCTTGACAAACACTCCAATTTGCAATCTGCTTCTTTAGGACACCATTTGCAGAAAGAAGTGTGATATATATCACTAAGCTGCACGCATATTTTCAAATTGATTTAACTTTTATTGAAAGAGCAATAGGGAAAATAGGAAAACTAACAATAACCACATAACAGACTGTTTTTGGAGGTTTTAAACACGGTTATTCGGGATTTAACATGACAACGGTGAATCCCAATAAATGATAAACGATGCGATAAATGCTCACTGGTGAAGTGGTTGGGCCTGAGAGCCCACTGTGGGAGCTGAAATGCCAAAATGAATAGGAAATATCAGCAATCAGAAATAAATAAGAGCCGCATGGTGCCTCTGTTGTTAGCAATGTTGCATCACAGTGACAAAGTCTTGGGTCAAATTTACTATTGTGATTTATTAAACTATTTAGGAATGGAAGAAAAAGCAATTACTTTCACCAGATGCCACAACTGGCTCAAGGACATCATATGAAAACAACAAACAATATGTACATTCGTTGCTTAAGCAACCAGGTCTCTACATATTTCTTTTAAAGACGGAAATGTGCAATAGATTTCACATGAGCAGGCCATGCGTTCCAGAGATGAATAAAGCACCAAGCTGTCTGAGCAATTAAAAAAAAAAAAAGAAAAATGTTTACAAAATGATTGCCTGAACATTACCACAGAAAGCAGCAGCGCTCGACCTGCTACCAGAGTCACATAAGACCCTTTAAACCTTTAAAGACAAACTTTAAGAACAAAAACAATCAATGATGTTCACCAACCAGTGACGGCCCTCAACCTGTTTTATTCAGAATGTTAAAAGCTTGATTGTAAAGAAACTCAACAGATTTGATTGTTGACAGATTGGTTTTTCACAAGCACTGCCATGCCATCACACAAACATGAACATTTCCACAAATTCAAAAATAACAATGCACATTCAATGTTATTACATTGAATGTGCTAAATGAAGATTCATTTTTTGCCTTTTAGAAATCGTTTTACAGCTAAAATCCATAAGTTAACTGAGAATGTAATAAATTATTACCAGTGGACGCCTGGTATTTGATTAGGTTAGGAATGCTAGCATCTACATTCTTCCTTCTTTCAGCTCTTTGCAAGGAAACCAATCAGCCAATCAGCACCAAAGAAAACAGCCAACCCAACTTCTGGGTTGGCTGTTTTGCAAATGCCAGCAAATAGTGTGTTGAACAGCTTTTGAACGTCTTTCAGGTTCAAAAGCTGCATTTTCTTTCAAATATTTTATTTTTTGTGCTTTACGGAGAAAACTCCACAGATAACTTAGAGTCATGTTCAACAGAAAAAGCCACAAATAGGTGAATCTAATCTGAGAATATTGATCCATCAATTAGCCTCCGCTTACATGCAGTGCAGTACTGCGTCCACTGTATATTCCCAGACACATCATATTCCCAAAAGTGCTGCGTTTACTTCCATGACCATGTTAGTGGTAAAATGGGTCATTCTCAGGGAATTCCAATGTGATGACAAGATTGGATGCTACCTGTGCAGTTAGTCCAGTCAGGGGATTTTCTCGCTGCCAAATATTCCACAATCAGCTGTTACCAATATCATTACAAAGTGAAAGTGATTGGGAATATCAGCAACTCATCCATGGCTGTGTTTCCGTTACAAATGGAAAGATTCCAGATGAATAAACACAACCTTGCAATTGTCGTGTTTCCATTAAATAAGAATCAAGTCTGTTGTGAATAGGTTTCTTCATGCGTATGTCATTAAAAACATGCTGTGGCATCATTCCTCCAAGTATTTCCTGTTGTTTTCTGTCTCGTTTGTGAAACATCAAGTCCAACACAAAGCACCAGATACTGAGGTGCAAAACAACAAACATGCCTCCACTGGACTTGAGCGCAATGGAAGCATGTTGTCTGGAGTGATGGATCATGCTTCTCTGATTTCTGATTTTCTGAGTTGTGAAGAAACCGTAAAACAGAAAATTAGAGCACAGGACAAACAAGGTGAAAATTGTGAGATTTGAGATGAAGCAGCAAATGGACTTACATAATGCAAAATTCAATCCAGTTTGTTGGAAAATGATGATCATTTTCATTCTGGTTTGGGTTCAGAAAGAAAAAAGGCCTTAAAATGTGTCATTCTGGACCACCGTTTGACCCAGAATCACTGTTTCATCGAAACCTATAGGAAATGTATGTGTGTCACTCAGAGCTAAGAGTCACAGCAGGAAGCCTCAAACTAAGGACAACATTTTTTGCCTTGTTTTCACCTGGCGGACATCAAATTTGTAGTAGAGTTCAATGACTGTATGTGAAGCATACACACACATGTCATTTTCAAGCCTTCGTCAAAGGGATTAGAATATTCCCACCCAAAACTGCATGAAGTTAAAAAATCGCAACCCTCAGTTCAGGTCTTTGCCTTGCATTGAGGTTTGGGGCATTAAAGAAAAGTCTAAAATGTGATCAGTTACGTCTCTGAAAAAGTGGGTCATAAAGTCGCTCTGCTGGCTGGCAACCGATTTCAGGACAGAGTCTCTTTACTACTGAACTGTGGTGTGCAGAATAACACAACAGTAAAAACCAGGAAAAACAAATAAAAGTAATGGCCACATCAACAGAAGCGGTAGTCTTGGTTGAGAGCTGGCAGCACCCCACTGGGAGCCTGATAGCAAGCACGGTTCTGAAGGAGATACGGTACGAACCAGGAATGAGCTTCAGAAAAAAAAAATCATCCCTGTTCGTGTCGTGTACTGTTGGACTCGAACTGGACTGAGGAGATAATGTGCCATAGCAGTACACATATTAGTCCCCTTTAAAGCCTCTTTGTCCCCAAGACATCACATGTCCGGGCCCATTAGCATGGGCAGCTGGTTGTGGTGCCAGCCACAAAGAAAGCTTAAAGTGGAGTCTATTTCATTTATCGATTCCTCTCCTGTGTAGCGGGATACTTCATTGCTTTAATCAGTGGGTGGTTTAAACTGGGGTGAAATTACAGGTATGGGACCTGCAGATGCCATGTTTGCAGGTGGATCAGATTGCATGTGCATCATTTCCTTTGAGTTCCCTCGCTGTAATTGGAACACAGCACAGAACATCATCCTGTGTTCTGTGCTGCAGTGAAAGTGTGGAGGAACCGATGAAGGATGTATTAGTGAGAACACCAGAGTATGCATTTCCTTTAGTTTGTCGCATGCTTTGACCCCACAGTAATGGGGACTTACTTGACCCCACAAGTAAGTCTCATGTTTTTCTAACCGAGTCTCAAGTTAAGTCCAAGGTTAGTTATGCAAAGTTCCCTGGCTCTCTACTGCGGGTTACAAACCAATCTTCACCGACTCAAAGTCATTTCTTTATCATCAACTTGTGATTTTTGCAAGCAAATTAAATGTTATTAAATAATTTGTTTCACTTTGCAAAAAGATTACAAAGCAGCTTTGTAATCTAGTGAATAGTTAGCATATGCTAGAATATGGCACTGCAAACTGCCCACAATGTGCAACAGCAGTTATAGTGAAAGATACTTTGACTGATACAAAATAAGATTTTGTATCAGTCACTAGGAAAATCTGGTCAGCTATTTGTTGGAGGTTTTTATTGTGTTTCTTATAAGTTTGACATTCAAACTTCTGTTGTCCTGAAAATGATGACTTCTCATTTTAAGCTAAAGGTTGGTTCAGCATCACCTCCAAACATCCAGCTTCATGGATGTGTGGAGGCTTTAATAAAAGGTAATCAGCAGGACAATATGCTGACTCTCAGCACTCAATGCCCTATGACCTCTATGACCTTTCACCTCTGAGTTCCATAGGGGTTCAACATCCGTCAACGTATTGATCGAGCGCACTCTGAAAAGATGGATTCAACTGAAAACAGCAGGCAGTAAACATACTGACATTTGTGTAATTGTTTGGAAATTATGTGTCTGAATGCATCTGACACGAGAACAGATGATGAGAGAGAATAAAATCTATTTCAATTTAGAAATAGATCCAGATTATTAAAAAAATATTACAAACTGAAGTTTCCTAAAAGAGTAAGAGTGTAAGGAGTTGGCATGATGTGTTTGATCTCTAGTCTGCCTCCAAACCTACACTTTCGATATAGCGGAAGTGAATTACGGTGCAAATGCATATGTGAACCAACCGGACAAGAGATCGGTCCAAAAGTAGGAAGTGGACTATATACTGCAGGGCATTCTGGGTAAATGCAACCAAAACAAATGGATGAGTCTAGCACTAGTAGGAGGAACCCTACGATAACTTAAATCTGACAGTACTCCATTTTTGTTTACGTGTCGTGAAGAAGGAAGTTGTGCTCGGTGTCTTCTTCAGAGGTTTTCCTCTCATTTCCTTCGGTGTTTCTTGGTGCAGCGCCACCACAGGTAAGGCATGGAACACGTTCTTCAATGGGTTTGGCTGGTTTTACTCAGTGTAAAGCAGTGGAGCCCAAAGTCAGTCCTCGAAGGCCAGCAACCTGCATGTTTTAGTTCTCTCCCCGGTTTAACGCATCTGCATCAATTGTCAGCTCATTAGAAAATCTAAGAAGAAATTGAACGTGCCGAAAAGGTTGTTACTGCCACCAGGGGTAGAACTAAAACATGCAGGATGCCGGCCCTCGAGAACCCACTTTGGGCACCTCTGGTGAAATGTGAAAGCGAACTTCATCAGCTGAAAATGTAACAAATGTTGCAATCTCGATTCCCCAACCCAACCGAGCCTACTGGACTATCGGATCTGATGAAGTGATCGAAAAGTTAATTCAGAGTGAAATAGTGAATTTTTATCTTCACATTGTTTCATACATCCGCTCATCAGACATTTATTGTGACCAGAAACATTTTTAATGAACCAAAGTCAGAATTGCAGGTCATTGGTGACCTTCTAGCTATAATCCTTGTGTCAATGACCACCTACTTTTGTGTAAATACCCACCAAATGGTTTAAAGGTCAATAAAAGTATTTGGATAAGGTTCTCTGAGATTTTTGAGATTTGTCTTAACAAGACAGCAGTCCACTTTGGCCTAGGCCCATTTCAGCTCACCAGGTCATCCTCCAAGACCAACTAATCTGGATTTATACTCAATCACTAAGCAGACTTATAAGATATTAACTCCTGAGAAACTTTCAACAGAACCCACCTTACAAAGATCACCGATCTTTTAAACATCAGTAAGTGCAAAGTTTTTTCTTCCTTCTTTTTTCGAGCTGAGGCAAACGATGTGGATCCTGGCAAAGTGCAGGAATTCCCATCACCAGTCGGCATGCAAAGCATTTTGACCGCAGCTCAATCTTCACACCTCTCCGACTGGCTTTCATTGATTTCCACGGTGTCAGATGGAGTGCGAAGGTCTGCACATCCCGGCGAGGAGACGGCTCACATGTGGAAGGCTTATAATTACAAACATTTTCTGCATGTGGGCTCCACGGCACCTGAACCGGCAGGTGAAGATGCACGCATTAAGACAAAAACGAACACCTGTGTCTTTCTCTTTCAGTAACAGATCCAGTTCTCACAATCTCCTCTTATATTACGCACGAGGATTCAATCAAAGAAATCTGATTGTGTGAAAGCTAACAGCTATATGCAGGCGTGCAGATACTATTATACACTTGACAAAGAGCGACACACACACACACTGCGTGCGCGCGTCCACATGCTGAAACACACACAGTTACTGAACTAACAGGTTATAGCTTGCCCCATGTGTTTCAGTAAGTGTGTTATTTTATCGCCTCTTTTCATCCCCTCTTCTCCAATTCTGCTCGGTGACACGGGAGGGAGAGTGAGGGGCTTCAGGGATGGGGTGGTGGGGGGGTCTGCACCCTACTTTGTTGCCATGGATACCACAAACACCCCACATAGAAAATTCTACACAGAATAATAAGTGGCCAATTGCGTCTGTTTGCTCTGCAACAAACCTCGGGATTAGAGGCATTTTCTTGTCAGAGGCATAAACTATTTTTATGTTTGCACGGAACAAGCAGGAAGAGGAGAGGAAAGGAGAGAGAGAGAGAGAAACGGGAGAAAAAGAGGCACGGATATGAAAAGAGCATACTAATGCTGCGTGGTGACAGGTTTCTCCCTGCTTGGTTGAGATGAGAGAGGTTGGGAACAGAGGGGGAAGATAAAAAAAAAAAGAAAAGGAAAAAGAAGAAGGAAAGAAAAGACGCTCATAAAAAAAAAAAGAAACTCAGGGGGGAACCAAAAGGAGAACATGGCAGAGAAGAGACTGAGAAAGACAAAGCACATCATTTCAAGTCCAGTTAACTGGCAGCGCTGACATTTGTAACAGACAAGACGAGGAGCGGGGAAGTAGGCGTTGTTTAGCGGGGCAAACTCCAGCTAAATGGTTCATTTTTGCTGCTCTTTTTAGATGAAACACTCCTCATTTCTTCCCCCTCTGCCCCACCACCACCACTGAGTTTCAGAGAACATAACCCTAGAGTGCAATGATGTCATTATGATGCCATCTGTTTGTTGCGATGGAAAAAAAAAAAAAAAAAAAAACACACACTCATACACACACACGCACACCCACGCAAGCACACACATGCACCAGATCAAATAACGCGCAGAGGAAGGAAAACCTTTGACATTTGCTTAGCGCGCTCTGTATCCTGCTACACATGTCAGACTCTTCAGGGTTTATTGTAAAGAGGAAGTCGTGATTGTTGACAGAGGAAGAAACTACAGCAGGATTCTTGGCAGCTGGTTTTGAAAGGGCAGGGCGGCGTCTTTCTGCTCGTCCTGCAGGGTGGAGCACTTCGCCTCTCAAGGTCAGAGGAGGAGATACTTTATGTGGATGCCAGTCAACCCCATCCCCCATTTAGGCATGGACACAAGCCCCCCCCAACCCCATACAGTTTTTACACCTTTGCCGTCTACTGGTGGAGCCGGTTGGGCGCGATCCAATCACGGCAGAGGTCAGCTGACGTTGGCTGACAGCGGCTCTGTTGAGATCACAGTACAGGTTTGCTCACAGCTCCGCTGTGTGAAGATGTATTAGCTCGACGTCTTGTACAAAACATTAATATGCAGAACAGTTGCTACATGAATTATACATCAACTTCTCCGCAGAGGTGGAGTGGCCAGTTGTTTTGAGCCGAGTGGAGTAGTTATATGTCATTGTGACATTCCTACAAAACTACAATGTTGTAAGACTTGAACTTTAATACCTTTGACTTGTTACAACTGGAGACGCACTGATCTATTATTATCTGTATTGGTCATAATATTGTGAAAAAATATCAATGGGCAGGAGCCCAATCTATAAGGGCAAATCTATTAAGTCTAATTCTATATTTTGTGCTCTGAGCGACGTCATGCTTTATGGCTTGTTTTACATTATATTTAGAATTACTAATCGCACTTTCTGGAATGAAGGTTTTTTGCAGTTTATTTTGACCAAGGTGTCAGCCTGTGGCTTTTGTCAGTTTCAGTTTCTTCATTATTTATTTTTCATTGGCTGTTCTACTCCTAATAGCGCTGACTGAACAAATTAAAGATATCTTTAATTTGTTCACACAACTGACCAAGTTTATGAAGCTATTGGTGTATTTAAGTGTGCTGTGCTGTACTGGTGCAGTTATCAAATAAATTTGAAATTGTCTGTGTTTAAGAAAAGAAACATGTTCCATTCACCACTGTTTTCCTGCATTGTAGCGGTGTCGGTCGAGGCTCGACCTCAGATATCGGTATTGGTACTGGAAGTGAAAAAAGTGGATCGGTGCAAAGGGCTTGAATCTGATCATATTTTAGGAACCCTGTGCTCTTACTTTGCAAAGCAACACAAAAATGACTCCTGAGAATATAGTGAAAACAAACTGTTTTGTGCCAAAGTGCAAAGTTTTAAAAATACGTTGTTTACTTTTGTCATAGCCCGCTTGTAATGTGTGAGGTTTGAACGCTTTGCAGTGCATAGCAAAATTATTCAAGCACCTTGAACTTTCTCACATTTTGCCAACCAGAAATATGGTTGTAATACTTCTATACAACCATATTTCTGGTTGTAACTTCTGTACTCTTTGGTCAGTTTTTATTGAATAAAGTAGTGTATAATTGTAAGCAATATAATATTTGGTTTCTGCACAAGCCTCAGAAGTTTGATAGAGGATATTATGAAGATCAAGGAAAACAAAAGAGGTCAAAGAGACAAATTGGATTTTTTAAAAACATACTTTTAAATTCTAAAGATAAATGAAAAAAAAATTAATAAACAATGGAAGACAGCGGCCTTGCTTCTCCTTCAGAAATATTCTCCTTTATGCACACCAGTGCCTGCCTGTACTCATGTTTTGACTTCTGAACTAAATGTAGACAAACAGCAGGTACAAGCAAAGCCACATGAGTAAAGTGGCGTGCTGTGCATGCATGAGCAGCCCAAGCCGACGTAGCAAATGAATTTGGAGGGGCGTAATGAGAGATGGCGCTGGGCTCAGGCCCGATTTCACAACCGCATCATTAGGGTGAGGCAGCCCCTTCCCCCGAATTAACATGCGCACGCACACACACACACACACACACACCCACACACATGCACACACACACAAAACTCAGCAGAGTGGCCCGAGGAAAGACGACCAAGGTCAGTCGCCATGCGACTGTCTAATGAGAGGTGACAAGTGAGAAGAGAAGCTCCAGACTTTGCTCATTAAACGTACATTTTTAGGGCACGTTTGTGTGTTTCCCCCTGTGTCCCAGTACGTCTCTCTGAATCACAACCAAATTCATGTGGGGAAGAAACTGTATGTGCGCTGAAATATCCACATGATGCCCTTCATGTGACCTTTGAGCACTTCCTGGGAGGCAGGTGTTAAGGCCGTAGGGGCTGAAACGACGGGCCGACAGGAGGTGGTGCTGCTTCATCTCTCTGCATGTCCAGGTCTTGCAAATGCTGTGAAACAACAGGTTTGTTTTGGCTAAGAATAATTGCATAGGACAACTTGTAACACAACTTGTCATGTAGATCAAAGTTGCCAATTCAGGGAGCCAAATTGGCAATGTCATTAAAACACTAAAATAATAGCCAAATAGTTTAGTCTCAGTTGCTGCTCATAAATAGTTGTCTGGGGCATTAAAATAAGAGATGAAGGAACAAGTCCAGCACAGGCTCTTCTACACATTAAGAAACAGAATCTCTTCAACATATAAGATTTTAACTAAAAAGAAGAATTCAACCTTAAAGTTAAAACACTTTTATGAACAGACTCACAAAGCCAGTAACGCTCACCTATTAAGCAAAAGATGAAACTAATAAACTACCATAAGTAAAAGAGTAAAAACATCTAAGTAAAATATTCATATAAGAATAGACCAAAAAAAAAATTATGCAATGATGTCACAGTTAGCATCTAGATTTTATCAATAGCATAGCATTACGCTAGGATAATGGACAATTTTATGTGTCCAGTAGGAAGACGAGAAGCAGCCTTGGCATTTAGGAGCCGGTCTCTTTGCACAATGGCAGATGAAATATTGAGAGAATAGCTTGGTTCTATTTACAGAGAGCAAGAGAACCTTGTCATCAGGCTCCTCTGCGCCGAGTCTGAGTTTATCAGATAGTTCAGAGGCATTCTGAGTTTGGCAAGTTTCACCACCAACTCCAGGAGCCGATACGTTTACGTATATGTAAACACCGTTATCTAGATAACAGTGTTTACATATATGTTAAACAGTAGGGATGGAAATGGGGAGAGTATTAATGAATACCAAAGACAGAGAAATCCAAAGGCGACTAAAAACTCTCCTCTTCACAGTGTTGAAATGGTCAGAGCCTACATTACATTAAATATAGAAAAAGATCTTGATCTAATTTTTGACAGATCTGGAGTTCCTAACAGACTTTTTTGAGGTTTAAATCCGACTGAAGCCTGCCATTGACGTCGGCTGATCTCATCTGGTCGTGTTTGCAGGTTGTTCTCACCCAAACGTTAAAGCTCCAGCGTCCCGTTCCGCGTCCAGATGGCTAACCTTAAAGACGGCTCTCTGCAGCTGTTCTCTTTGCAGTTAACTCTCTCACTGACTTGTAACTCGGGATGCATCTGACATTTCTAGTGACAGCCTCGAGCTTGACGAGGAAGCCTGAACGCTTGATAATCACCACGGTGACACCATTAGGATGATGTTCAGGGACCTCCCTCAGACATTTATCAAAAGATAAAAAGGAAACGAGTTAAACCTCACATCCTGGCTTCATCTCGGGAGAAGACTGACACGCCGAGGCTGCCGGTACAAACACTTGTGATTGTTATAGAGAGTTGTATCTATCATCTCTGTGCCTTCTTCCTTTACCTTGGTCACAGCTTCCTGAGCTGGAGTGTCTGACTTTACACATACGGTCAAAACTAGACAGTTACATACTCATTTTTTATCAATGTCTGAAGTTAAATCAGACCAGACTTTGTCTTAGCTTAGTCAGAATTACCAAAATGATTTCTATTTGCTCGATGCCACAAAACTTGGTAAGATTTTTTTTTAGAGATTATTTAGTAATTTTCCTCTAATTTATATCCTTACATACATTTCTTCAGTATTATGTAGCATTCCATTTGAACCATAACACCTTCTGGGTTTCCTTCCAGAAGCTTCTCACAATAGTTTGCTGGAGTTCTGGTTATGCCATTCCTCCTGACTCAGCTGGTGGAACTGAGTCCAGTTCGCAGGGTTCCACACTCCCCACACACACCTTTTTAGATATACACACAACTTCTCTATCAAACTGATGGCCACAACAAAACATTGACTTTGTTGTCCTCAAACCGCTTTGAAACCACTTTGGCTGTGTGCTGAGGGTCACTGTCCATCTGGAAGAGCAATCTGCTTGTTGTTGCTTCAATATTTTCCCACATAATGATCTTTCCTCATGATGCCATCTGTTTTAAAATTTCTACTGCAGCAAAATAGCCCCACAACATGATGCTGCCACAACCACGCTTCACAGTTAGGACGGTACAGGCATCATCCTTTTCCCTCCAAATCTAACAATGGTCAGTAATTCCAGTATGTTCCATTTTAGTTCCATCAGACCATGGGACATGTCTCCAAAAATGAAGATCTTTGTCCCTGAGTGGATTTGTAAACTGCAGTCTGGCTTTTTATGTCTCTGTTAAAGTAAAAGCTTCTCCCTCACTGAGTGACCTTTCAGGCCAGGACATTTCACTGTGGATAATTAACCTGTCTCAAACACTTCGGCAGCATCCTCTGGGGTCAATCTGCACATTTTGGACCTGAGTCTGTTCATCTCACAGACACAGAGCCCGTCTCCTTCCTGACCGGTGTGATTGTTGGACATTCCCATTATGTTCGTACTCGGACAAAATTGTTTGAACACGTGAGCGCAGCAAATTAAATTGCTCTCAAGGATGAATCTTACTGGTGCGGCTGCGCAATTCTCTTCCTGATATCTTAGCGGATTTCTTTTGACTTTCCCATCATGTTAAACCAGAAAGCAAAGCGTTCCAGTTAACCCATCAAACCCAGAAGATTTGATCCAAGTCATACGGCTAAAAAGACAGTTATTCTGACTCTGACCACATGCACAGTATGTTAACAAAAATCTAATTTAGTTTTCTGTCATTTATCAAATAGAAATCATTTGGGTAATACTACCCAAACAAAAACAAGAAAAGTTTGGGCTGATTTAACTTCAGACTATGAGAAAAAAACGAGTCTGTGACTTTTAATTTAGTGTAAATACCAGGTTTCAATTCTCAAGAGCTTCTGTTATGACACATTCTCTCTATTAAGACTTTAAAAAAGAGTTTCCCCAGACAACATCACTATCTGGGCTACAGTAACACCATGCAAAACTGAAATCTTTTCTCCTTTCTTTTATTAGCCGACCGGTAAAAGAGATTCTGCAAAGATAATCTTTAAACAAATCATGAGAAACTGTATTGAAGTGAGGCAATCTCATGACCCTTTTTCCCCATCAGTGATGCCCCTGAGTGACTTTCCTATCTTGTTAGCCTTTGTTGTAACATCATGTTCCCCGTCCAAATAAAATTAAATCAATCACAACATGATCATCAGCCGCCTTAGAGTTTTCAGCCGTCCACTTTTCTATTTCCATCTGAGCCACAAACTGTATTAATAACTTATTAAATCAGATAATTGCATTACAGACATGCGTGCATTTATATACGTGAGCGCATCATCTTCTCTCGGATGGATTCGCCCTGCAAATCAAGTTAATCACAGCGCTGAAAGCAATAATGAGTGTGGCATGCTACTCCACAAACTAACAAACCCATTAGCTAGTCTGCCTGTCTCCAGATCCAAAACCTTATATTCATTAGATAGTAATTCAGAGCAGAAAATGAGATTGAGATCCTTGATGCTACAGAGAAATGCATGCCAATCCCTTAGAAACAAAAAAAGAAAAAGAAACCCTGCGACGGCTGCGACAAGATCGAAAAACAAATTTCTAATTTTGTCCATGAAGTGAGAAAGGAGTTGATAATTAGTCTGGGATGAGAGGAAGACGTTCCAGACACGACCGAATCAGTTTTCAATCCATTCCTCTTTCTGTCCAATTTAACGCAGCTGCTGGAGCCGATCACGCTGAGGAGCGCTCTGCGAGCTTATGTAACTCCAGGAAGAAGTGGTGTGAAAAATGGTGCCATCAATCCATTTTGCAGTTTTGTGCTCTTTACCGTGGGGATTTTGTCACACCCCTGCAGAGTAGCACATCAGGATGATCCAATTCAGCTCTGTCAGGTTTGTAGGACAAAGGGTGGAACATTTAATCCAAGACGCTATCAGCCATGTTTATGAAAATGTCGAAGTGATAAGCTAACTTTCCTTACCTTTAAATCAATGAGCGACCTGAAGGCCGTTTGCGGGCCTCAAAGGGATTTTGCGCGCTCCACTAAGACATTTTAAAATGGCCGTGGACACTTTATTTTTGCATTAATTACTTCTTATATTTTTTTTATAACTGTGTTGTTGTTTCTTTGTTTTGCATTTATTGTTTGCTCTGACTGTATTTTTTGTTCTTGTTGATAAAATTTGTGAAGTGAAGTCATGGTAACCTTTGTTTTCAGCTGGATAAGTTGAGCTTCCGGCACATTTACAAAAATGTTAATCAATCTGCATTGTCCCATCAATTAAATTAAATCTCAAATCTTGTAATACTTTTCACTGCTAAATTTTCTCTAACGAGTTTAAATCTGCTTAAAATGTAAAATGTTATGTAAAATTCAGTCTTTTATAGGATCAGTAATGATTTAAAGCTCGCTGTTATGCAAAAATACAAGTCATCAAAATACTGCATGTTTAGCTAATTTTATTATAGAGCACAGATAAAATGATCAACTTCACAGGCGAATATTTTTGTAGCAATTAAGGTGGGGGGGAGGGGGGATACATTTTTTGAATATTTTCCTCCTTTCAACGCTGGTAGCAATCATTCATTCACCCATTAAAATCATTTGTATTTTAGAGTCAAATGTGTGAACAGCAACAATTGGGCTCAAAGTTATTCATCGAAAGATCTGTGGTTCTAAAGGCAGCAGCAAATCTCCAACAGAATGGCTCAAACAAAAAAATCAAGGAGCTGCAGTGGCCCAGTCAAAGTCCAGCCTTTGGGTGAACTTTGCAAATACAAGCTTCAATGATGTTCTCAAAGGCTGGTGAAGTCATGCAGCAACAGTTTAGATAGCTGAACAGTTAGATCATAAAAGGAAATTAATTTATAGATTTATTTATTTTTTTTTTTTCAGTTTTCCATTTGGGCTTCGTCTCCGTTTAACTAATAATGACAAAGGTAGAATCTGTTGTGTTTCTGTGTTTAAAGTTAGACTTAAATCATTTAGAGCCTGCATTTGACTTGATGTTTTTATTTAGTCCGCATAGCTACATGATTGGATCAGAAGTCATAGCCGGTTATATTGTGTGCCTGGAGAATGAATGAAAGTGGAGGAATCCAAGCTGCTCAAAACAAATATTTATCAAAGATATTCCGTTGGGGTGTGCTAACAACTTTTCCTGAGAATACACTCGAATTGCATTGATTTTATTGTGAAAACACTTCCGTGCCGTTTAATTTCCTCGTGTCTTTTCCCCTTTTCTTGCTTTCCAATTGGAGGAAACTCCATTTTGTTTTTGTATATTCGCACTCTGCCATCACTCTGACATTCTGCTTGACATTCAGGTAGCATAGCAACATGACAAGATGCCCCTACAGCCTGGTGTGAGAATATAGATGCTTTTTGAAAAGGTTGACAAGAGAGAGCGAGAGAGAGAAAGAAAGAGACGAAGAAAAAAAAACGGATGAAGAAGAGGAGGAGGAGGACGAGGGGTAAAAAGTGGCATGAATCCCTTCACAGATTCGCCTCTTCTTTTCAACCCTCCTCCAAAATCCCATTTGAAATTTAAAGCACTGCTTTTTGTGTCTGAAAATACCTTTACTCATGCTGCCATAATACTGCCCAGAGGGAGAAGGCTTCACTTCCTCCTGCTGACTTGCATGATTCAACAGGGACGAGCGATTCTAATGGAAATCACACATGCTCTCACACACAGAATCTCTAAACGCACATATCATCATGTATTTGCACGTTGATTCTTCTTGCGCACAAAGACGTGCGCCGACGCGGACCTCAGGTGGCAACACTTTGCACTGGTTCGTCGAGCACAAGGAGAGTGAGAAAAATAAAAATAATAAATAAATAAAAACTATGTAGTCCAGAACCGGAGCACACATAAAACATGAAGCCCCGGTCATGCGGGGGTTATGTAAATGCCGTTTCTTTTTCAACCACAGAATTCGATTCATAATTCATGAAGATTAAAGATGAATTTCAGATGAGGCCGAGGCCCCGTTCGATTGCCCCTTTTTCACCGGCACGAACGCCGCAGTCCAAAGAGCTTCTCATTTCTCAATGATTAGAGAGAAAGCAGATCCCTGTCTCCACTGACCAAATCAATACATCTGCTGATTTGATCCGTCATGTTCGGCTCCAGCTGCTCTTAAAAAGAATACATAAAAAAAAAATCAAACCAGCCAGTGTCAGATATCACCTTCAACAAAAGTAACTACTTGGGAGTTTTAGGGTCAGAGAGAGGTTTTTGTTATTATTGTCATTATAAGGGTACAGTTTCATGCATTGAAGCATGTTTTACATTTTGGAAGCAGGGACTGAATGTCTGGTTGGATATAGTTAAAGAAAATGAATAACCTGGTTGGTAAGAAAATAAGAACAGGCGTTTCATGAAAGAAGAAAAACATACAAAAGAAAGAAAGAAAGAAAGAAAGAAAGAAAGAAAGAAAGAAAGAAAGAAAGAAAGAAAGAAAGAAAGAAAGAAAGAAAGAAAGAAAGAAAGAAAGAAAGAAAGAAAGAAAGAAAGAAAGAAAGAAAGAAAGAAAGAAAGAAAGAAAGAAAGAAAGAAAGAAAGAAAGTGTTTGAAACATGTATGCCAAGGATGATAACAACTATGACTAAAAAGTGCAAAAGTGCAACTACAATATTTATAAAGTACAGGGTAAAGGCTTCATTGTTAAAAAAAAAAAAAAAAAGTGGCTTACCTTTTCCAAAAGTGCATGAAAAGATTTCTGGAGACAAGGTGATTGTGTTGCTTTGAATGAATAATTGAAACCAGAGTTAAAACCAGTACAGTAAAATATGTTAGAGATTATATTAACATTTATGAGCGCATTAGCAAGCAGCACAGCACTGACTTTTTCATTTCCAGTTCACCCCTGAAAAAAAACAAATCCTTTCATCCTCCCTGACTGCAAAAGCAGTTTAGATGCGTTACTGTGGCCTGTTCTTACGGTGAACTGACATGCACACACACATATGAAGTTACCCTCATGTAAACAACAACAACAAACAGTTACATATACTGTGACAAGGTTTTAAATACAACAACTCGTTTCAAATTTAAAATACTTGTACCGCCAACCAAAAACATGTGACTCCGACATTGTCTTATTCTAAGCTAATTTACCTGAAAGGTCATTTCAGGGAAGCTACAGATGAATTTCAGGTTATTCTCGGAAATAACTTATGCTTCACTTCTACTTGAGCTCCAATTTAAACTAAAGGGATTATTGACTGTCACATGTAATATATGAATTTGATGTATTTCATCTTTGTACAGAAACCGACTCGGATTGATCATATTGGTTTTAATATAGTTTTTCTTCACATCTGCATACAACAAGCCCTCCTCTCTGCAAGGCCGATTCAGGATTTTGTTGACTGGAAATTCATTAATGACTTTTCCGCTAAACTTTAACAAGAGGGGGGGAGAAGCTAAAAGACCACAAAAAAAGCCCTGTCTTCCCAGAAAGATGCAGCAGCCCACTCCAGACTTTATCACTGACTCCATGATGTAATTAGCCAACATGGTGGTGCAGCTGTGGTTCCACTGATTGTATTAGTGAATCAGAGATGTCTTTCTGGGCAAAACCCCAGAGATTGGAAGAGGGACGCTCAGACAGCATGAAAACACAATAAAGAGGAGCACCAGAGCCCACAGACCTCCGAGGGCCGGCTCCTGCTGGAGCCGATTCTGAAATCTGAGGAGGAAAGTTTCTCTGTCCTCACTTTTGTCGGGGTTTGTTGTTTGGGATTGTGTTGCTATGGGTTTATATCGCTCATGAGTTGTTATCTCTCAAACACAGGACAGAAGCAAAGACCTAGCTCGCGACAATGGAAATACACACGCACCACCGCACATGGAAAAAAAAAAAAAAAAAACTCCTAGAAGGACACTGGGGACGGCTGGGGGGAAGCCCTCCTGGAATGAAGTGACTTTTGACACGGACGGCAACATATCATGGCCCTGAACTCACACACGGATCGAACATCACAATCAGCGGCCTTATCCGCCCCCGAGGGGCAAAGAGAAGAAGGCCGGCGAGGGAGATAAGCTCTGCTTTTACCCCACCACCTTTCTCCTCTCATTTCTAAAGCCATTCACCCCTCCATTTCCTCTTTTCCTTGCACACCTGCCCTGAATACACATCCTCTGCCAAGCAGTCTGCACGCATGTGTGTGTGCGTGTGCATGCGTGTGTGTGTGTGCATGTGTATGTGTGTGGGAGGTGGACTATCTGATCAATCTTTGGCGGGGGACACACAGAGGCCCCTGAAGCCACTCCATCCAGGGACAACAGACCTCCCTCAGAGAAGCTGTGGGTGAAGATTTTACAAGAATAGAGTAATTAGAGAGGCACTCGCCTTCTGGAGGAAATGAAGGAGAGAAGAGGGGGATGGGACGGGGATCCAGGAAAGACAGCTCAATGCAGAAAATCCTGCCGGATATTTTTTGTTTTGTAAACTAGTTTTGACCATTGATTCTTTGGACTTTCTCTAAGATTTTTAAAGTTGTTTGGTTTTTTTTGGTTTTTTCGGATTCTGTGTACTTTTAGCTCTCATTTTCAATAACATATCTTATTCATGGGAATGCTTTACTATTATTATGGTTAGTTAAAGGGCCGGCATTATATAAAACTGACTTTTTTGATCTTTACATCATGTTACATCCTCATCAAACACACCTGGAGTGTTGCTTGGATCCTTTCTTCCATGTTTGAGGAATCCTTTAATCAGGACACCATATGAACACAAATATGACATACTTTAAGCTGCATGACAATATTTTGATTTAGCATCAACCGATAAGCATGTAACTAGCATCTTCAGTTTTAATAGCACTGTTTTGCAAAGGTAATGCAATGTTCCAAATTAATAAATAAGGAGTCTCTTATTTAAAAGGTTCAGTCTTAAACCATTCATTTCCTCAAATCTATTTTGTTGTCTAATAAAGGTTGAATACCAAAAAGCTTCAAGGTGTGCCAGAGATTTTAAACTAGAATGCTTTGCTATTCCATTCCAAAAGTTTCAGCTGTTTTTATAGTTTCCTTTTGTCTTATGTAGCATTGAGTAGCACTTTCGTTCTCATAGCCTGTTGCTGCATGATGTCAGTCAGGAAATGTCCTCCTCCTATAACTTTTTAATCTGTTACATAAAAGAAAACGCTGGTCCTTCATCAGAAGATAAAGGCCATGGTGAAAAAAAATAAGCAAATAGGCTGAATTCAGGTCAAATTAAGACATCAGGAAGTATAGAAAGAAGGAAAGAAGACCCGATTAGACATAAGAGGCATCAAGACTCAAGCTACAATCCTGTAACCACTGCAGACGTGGTAACTACCAACGAACAATCCAAATGGAGATACAATGAAGAAATGGCCGGAGGGCAAACAGAGATCACACCACGGTCATGGCACGTGAGAGGAAAGGTTTACAGCTACAGAGCGGTCAGAGATTAGAATATTAAATCAGAGTGAGCGCTCTCAAGCCTCCACAAAGAGCCTCCATCCATCAATATTCTCTTTTGAGTGAAGCCTTAAAAGGTGATGCTGAAACAAAGGACTTCACTGGCCTGATAAAAAAATATTGCTGAATTTCAAACGTGTCTTTATTTTTCCCCACCGGTGATTCAAAAATGCTCCTGAGCCTGAATTTAGCTTCGTCTCAGTTTGTTTTCTCAGTGCAACCAAGAGAAGATTATCAGATCTAATTACAGAAGTCAATCTCAGTGCTGTCAGCAGGAAAAGGCTCAGATTAGGAGGCGACCATATGGCTTGTTGGGACGACTGTGGCTGTGGGGTGAAGTTAAGCACACACACACGCACACACACTTATATATACTAGCAGGAAGTTTTTGGCTTACTCATACCACATAAGGAGAAGTGAGTTAAGCCATGCTGTCAGTCCAATATGTCTTCACCATCAGGAGTCATTTTAAACTAACGTACTTTTAAATTTGAGTTTATGTTCACATGAGGGGGTCAGAGATGACTTGTTCTGATGATTTGACAAAAGGGACATTTAAGCTGGATTTCATACGGACTTTTATCCACAGAAGCAGATTCACCAGACAGTCAGGATAAGAATCAGTCCTGATGGATTTTTCTTGTTGTCAAAGGTGTATTGTTTCATAACCAATGGATGGGCTGGCTAATGCTTCTTCTAATTTTGTCGTTTAAGTTTTATCCTCCTGTCTGGCCTATTTGGCCAGCTGCTCGCCATAAAAATCCTCACTTGCTCTGGAATGACTTTGCAAATTTTGTAATTTTATGATTATCTCCTGAGCAAACAAGCATCAGTTATCCAAGTAAATTTTCTCTGAAAGCTTCGGGTTAGTTTGCTAGAACATTCAAGATCACAGCATTACGATGTGAATATATTAGCTATTGCTCAGCGTGCTCCTCTTAAAAGGCCAAATATGTCCCATGAAGGAATGAAGAACCATTGGGTTTTCTGGAATTGGGTAAATTTGTATAGAATCTGAAACATGTGAATTGTACACTGGATTTTTCCAGTATTGTTTAAAGCTACAGCCCACATTTTAGGCTCAGGTCATCTGCTGGAGACCTCACCAGGAATCATAGCCTTGATGTGGGATCATAGCTGGTGAATTTCTGCAAACCCACATTAATAAGTCTCACAGAGTTGGTTTTATTTATTGCAAATACAAAAGTTCCAAATTATTATGCAAGTGATATTTTCCCAGATTTTCTGAAATGGTCAATGCAAATGATGGTCAGTACCATTTTCAAGTCATGAACTATTACAGTGTCAGTCAAATTTTACTGAACAAAGCTCCCCATGAGAACAGTATTCGTTTAAAAGAATAAACTCAAATTGCACTGCTCCAAATTATTATGACCAGCAGATTTTCTAAACATTTTATGGATTATAAAGAACTGCAAACAGTCATTTTTTGCATGTGCAGCATTACATGATCACATGTACTAAAATCAAAAGCTATTTCAATCAAAAACATCTTAACAGACAGTTACATGTTAACATTGGACCCCTTCTTTGATTTCACCTGCACGATTCTTGATCCATTGAACTTGTGAGTTTGTGTAAAGTTTCTGCTTGAATTTATTTGCAGGATGTGAGAAAATCTTCCCAGAGCTGCTGTGTTGATATGAACTGCATTCCACCCTCAGATCTTCTGCTTGAGGTTCCAGGGAACCAGCAGCTTCAAATAACTGTTTGCTGCTTTGTAAGGACATTTTAACAGCTCCTCTCTTAATCCAACAAATTTGTCTATCAGAAACCTTCCTCATCAGCCTTTATATATATAAACCCGTCTTTGTTCTGAATCAGCCACAAATCTCTTCATAGTGCGATATTAATGCTTCAGTTTTCATTAAATATCTAATGTTTTCATACCTTGTCATACGGCACTACACTATCTGATGATTTTCATCAGCAGAGAGATTCTTTCTCTTTCCCATATCACTTGAAACTTGTGGCCTGCTCAATAATGTGGAACATCCTTCTTAAGTAGATTTCCTTTAATTGAGCTCACCAGACAAACTAATCAACCCAGATCTCTGAAATGAATGATAGTGATTCAAAGAGCCCTGACACACAATACCATCTATAAATTTAATAGCACAACAAAAATTAAATCTTTATGGCACTTAAATCCAATTTGCATAATAATTTGTAACACAGTGTATGTTTATGTTTTGCATTTTGATAAAGTCCGGGGTGATCTACCCCCCGTCCACATCTACTACTTCTGCGTTTCAGTGCTTCTTAAACTTTCTGATGAGAGCTGACATAATTTGAAGGGTCACATAACACATCAAGGTTTGTATCTGGCATTTTCTGCCCTAAACGTCACAGTCATACTTTACCACCAGAAGGCACTAAACAAGCACTGTGTTCTTAGCTAAGCTGTCTGGTTACTTTTTGACTCAAATGCACCTTCAATTGAGAACACAAGAAAAATTCCCAGATAAATGCAATGAAGTCATATGTCTCTAAAACCCCCAGGATGCATATCTTTGTTGATTACCAGGTGTTAGGTGTGATCTGGTCACCATCCCAGCATTTAGGCATTTAGAGTCTGCAGGGAAACTGGAAATGTGTCCTTGGATGCTGACAAATGAGGCGCACATCCAACAACTCCCAGGAAGACCTTTAACATCTTGTTATCCTGGGCTTTCACTCTGCTAAATGATGAAATGAATGAGAAAGTGTACAAGTGGATTAACTTTGAAGACAAGGCCAAGATTTACTTGTGTTCCCGAAGGTCATTAATTAACGTTTCAGCCACAAAATCAGTTTTGAAAGCCACCACTGGCAGTCCATGAAAGGAGTGAAAACATTCGTTTTCATTCACATCAATACTTTTCTTCACACCAGGTGGCAAATGTCTTTTTCCATGAAGTCGCTAAGATGCCATGAATCAACAGAGCCGCACTGAACAGCCTGATAATTAACAGTATATTAACTTCTAAAGACTCAAATGTTACATTTTGCCTTCATTAGAAGACAGAGAATCTACCTCTTATTATTGATTTACAGACATGAAAAAATCTGCTGACCCCCCCCCCTGGTAAATCTGTGAAAAAGCTTTTAATGCAAAAGTAAAAATTCACAAAAAAATCTTTTTGAATAATACAGCCTTTTAGTTTGAGTAAATTTATTCAGAGGATACAAATATTGAATGTTAAGAAATAATTGTTCGATTTAAATCAGTGGATACACAATTAGTGGCACCTCTGGGATCAATGCTTGGAATGGCCCTATTTTGTCAAAAAGGGCAGCACTTAGTCTGCCAGGTAACATTTTCATAAGGTTAGAGTCTACGAAAAGAAAAATCTTTAAGCGTTCTACTTTATACGAGATTATCAAAAGCCTACAACCTGAAACTTTCCTCTCGCCAACTTACTCCAACGGTTTTCAACAGAGTTTATATATAAGAACCAAGACGTTTGATTTTGTGTTAGGGCAATCACTTCTGTGACGCTCTGGCAGTCGATCAATATCCTCCTGAGAGACTCAATGACAATCAATCTTTTTTGGATTTGTACTAAAAATATCCAGATATATCAAAGTGTTCCCTTTTACTCTGGTTGCCAGGGCCTTTTGAAGAGAAACGGTTCCACAGCATCAGATACCCTCCTCCATATTTAGCATTAAACATCCTGTGTTTTTCTTCCAGATATTGATCTTCTGTTTTGAAATAAATCCACCAGGAGGATTTGTTGCTGAAAATTCCAATTTTTAGTCTCATCTGACCAAAGTACAAACTTCCATAATCGTTCAGGAAATGGTACATATCTACATTTCTGATGCTGGGACAATAAGGGGATTTTCCGGGCTTGACTCCCAAACAGCTGGTTGGCATGGCGACAACATCTAGACCTGGACTCTTCAACCGTAACAACGTAAAAAGCCATTTTGCCCTCAGTTTAAAGACTAAAAAAAATATAGAGCCACAAAACATTCTTTTGAATATCCAAAGGAAATTTTTGGAAATTGGCTGGTGATTAGAAAGCAGTCAATCCAAGAGCACCACTCATTTTACTGGGCACTTTCTGGCGGCACCCCAAAGAGTATAAATAAGGAAAATCGTAGATGTTAGCTTTGCAGTAGTGCCAAATGGTTTCCATTCTGTATGTTAATGAATATAAAGCTATATTTCTTGTTTGAATTATTAAACAAACAAGAAATACCCTTAAGCTGTAATGATGTAGATAAGTTTGTAGACGATTTTCAGTCTAAAGTTTCATATATCATTGATTCCATTGCCCCAATTAAAGTAAAGGTTGTGTCTGGTAGGAAGAAATCTCCATGGAGAAATGCACAAACAGTTCGATCTGCAAGACAACTCTGCCGCAGGGCAGAACCAAGATGGCGTAAAACTCAACTTCACTTTCATAATGACATCTATAAAGAAAGACTATGTAACTATCACTCAACACTAAAACATGCAAGGGAGGCTTTCTTTGCAGATGTCATAAACAAAAACATTAACAATGCTCGAGCTTTATTTACAACAGTTGACAGGCTCACAAACCCTCCTATGACGTTACCACCTGAACTGCAATCTGATGCTGCCTGGAACAAGTTTTCTGACTTCTTTTCAGAGAAAATCCAAAAAATCAGAGGATTAATCTGCACATCAACTCTACAGCCAGAACCACTGCTGAACCCAAACAAAACTAATACAGGAAAAATGACCCACTTTCAACCACTTAATTATGAAATCCTAGAAACCAGATCTAGAGAAACTCACTCATGTGTTTATCTTCAGTCGCATTGATTATTGTAACAGCATCTTCACAGGCCTGTCCAACAAATCAATCAAACAGCTGCAGCTGATCCAGAACGCTGCTGCTCGCGTTCTCACTAGAACCAGGAAGATAGAGCACATAACACCAGTTTTAAAGTCCCTCCACTGGCTCCCTGTATCTCAAAGAATAAACTTTAAAATTCTGTTGTTCGTTTATAAATCACTGAACGGTTTAGCACCACAATACATCAAAGATCTGCTGTTGTTTTATGAACCTGCCAGACCTCTCAGGTCTTCTGGTTCTGGCCTGCTCTGCATCCCCAGAACCAGAACCAAAAGAGGAGAAGCAGCTTTCAGCATCTATGCACCAAAAATTTGGAACAAGTTTCCAGAAAACTGTAAAACAGCAGAAACCCTGACTTCCTTTAAATCTCAACTAAAAACACACCTGTTTAGAACTGTATTTGAAATGTAATATGTAACAATGTATTGTTTATTCTATGTTGCATGACTTTGTGTTTTTGTGTTTATGATGTAAAGCACTTTGAAATGCCTTGTTGCTGAAATGTGCTATACAAATAAAATTTGATTTGATTTGTAGTGAGAAATTGGTAGTTAGAAGCTTTTTATAGCGGGTTTCAAGTATTTGTAGATTTTAGCTAATCATGGGTGACTGTGGTGTCTAACCACTATGAATACCAGTCCACTATATTTGGGTTTATCCAGAGTTTATAAGACCCGCTGTGGAAGTTCCAACAAACCATTTGCGGCTCCATTAAGAGAACTGGGTCATATTTATACTGTCAGGTATTACCAAGTTTATAAAGAGCAATGCTTAATTATAAAAATGCTTTTAAAGGGGCAATATAAAGTAAAATCAACTTTTTAAGATTTAGATAACATTATGTTATTCTCTCATCAAAGCCATATCTGCTTTGATTCTTTCATGCATGTTTAAAAAATCCTTTAATCTCCATGGAAACCATTCAGCTATGCACCAGGCACAGCTGAATGGGATGGACCTAGCCCCGCCTTTGAGGATGAAGCTCTTCCTCAGAGCTTCATTTTCCAAGCTTTCGCCTCAAAGAGCAGCTTGTCCTTCCGACTCCCCCGCTCAGCTCCTTCAGACTAGTCAGCAGCAATTAGCAAACACCTGGTTTAACTGTCCATCTGCTGAGTTCATTATACAAGCAACTTCTCAGTGCGAAGCCGGGTAAAATTATTGTTAAAGGCTTAACAGAGGAGCTATGTTGTGATGACTTTCTGAAGGCGGAGTTTCAGAAAGAGCACAAGTTTTAAAGAGACAGAAGCCCAATTTCAAAGTGTTTAATTACAAAGTCAAATTTCTTTTAAGTTATATTTGACATATATAGCATATTTTAACATCCGAAGGTAACACAGTTACTAGAAATCTGTTTTTGGACAACTGGAAGTACCATCAGATAATAGTTCTTTAAGTTTCTCAATGTTGGATTTCTCCCCCGAGGGAAAAAATGTATGAAAAGCAAAAGCTTTTCTAAACAGTTCAGCATGAGATAAATGCATGAATTTTTACGTATCTTGATCAGAATGAAAGTGACTCTGGGGATGTAGATCTTATTCTCCTTTCAGGTTTAACTCGTTTTGACATAATTTACATCAGTTACTTTTAGAACCGAGATTTACGTTGCCAGACTCCAAAGAGTTAATGATCTCTTTTGGCAAAAAGATATAGCAAGGCAGAAAAAATGCTTCGCAGCAAAGGTTAGTGGCATAAATAATGAGCAAACGAAAACTGCGCCTGTTTGGCCCTCCAGTTGCAACAAGGCTAATTAGTCCTTAAGGGAGAAAAAACACATTTTGAGAAGAAAATGAATGATTCGGAACTAATACAATGCAGTGATAACAAGAAGGTAGAGAGAAATAATCAAAACAAGAGAAAATGAATGTGGAGGTCTCTAATGCACTTCAGAGAGTGAAAACAAAAGAAAGCAGAAGCCTTTTTAAAAAAAACAAAAAAAAAAAAACTACAAACTTAACCTTATTTGCTATCGGTGTGTTATTGATTGGCAGCATTTATGTCAAAGAGGAAACAAGCACAGAGAGAAGCAGAAGCAGGAAGGCTAGAAACAGAATCCTGATCAATACTGAGAGAGCAGTGATTGATTTACACACATAAACACAAGCATAGATAAGGACTTTTAAGACCAGGAAGGTAAAACCATTGAACTGTACTGTAATTCAACATTTCACTGGGCCAAATATGAGAGATTTTTGCTTGAAGATGAAGTGTGCTCATTGTTTTTTTGCTCTCAACTGATTGCAGTTTTTAGGCCAATCCCCAATTACCGATCCTTAAAAAGCCTAACCTGCCGATTTTGATTTTGGCTGATGCCATCTTTTTTGTCGGAAATGTTGCTAAATATGGCAAAAAAGTCACTTAATTGGCAACAGTGAGGTGACTATTGTTAACTGCAAATGGGCAGACATGACCTGGTGGACCAGTCTATCAGTCAAACCTCTCTCATGGGAAAGCAATCGAGGACTTTGTCTGATTTTAGGTAGTTAAGGATAAAATCAACCAATTGCCAATCTCCAAAAGTTAAGAAAATTGGCACTGATAAATGGGCTGGCCAGTAAATCAGATACCTCTAGCCATAACCACAACATTGCTGACTGGAAATGGAAATTTGTGTTTTGGTTTTTTATTTTTAGCAATGGATAAGGCGCTTCTGAGCATCAAACAAATTTTAACAGCTGATAAAAAAAATAACTTGAGTAAAAACAAAGGGTTTCAAATAATGATTTCATTTACAACACAAAGGCACACAGGTCAACCTGTCTATATGAACACATAATCCCTCTCTTGTTAAATGGGGAACTAACATTGTTAAAAAAATAAAAAAATAAACATTTGGTACAATTTTACCTCACATCTGACCGAGAGTCAGTGTTTTATGCTAAAAAATTCTCTGCTGTGGCAGAACTGAAAATTGTATTTTGTACTTACAGAGAATATCTTTGTCTGATACCGATCTACAAGAGCTAGAAGACATCACCAACACAATGAAATTGTCAAAACACGATGATCGAAAATAATATTTTGTCAATCTGCTCCCCACATGCAGATAACAGTCTGTCATATGAAAACATCTGAACCCCATTAGTGAGTCAGTATCAATCAAAATCACACAAATGTGTTAAAATATAAGATTTGTCTTACTCGCCTGTTTTAGTACTGTTATTTTTTTAATCTCATTTAAGCATCCACTATCATAGTATTATGTTAAAAATGATTATGATAAAAATTGTGATTTATTAGGACAACAATAAACTAATTATTGCTGTTTACAAATGCTAAAAACTGACACAATGGTTGGAATTGTTGCTGGCTGCATAGCAATATCGCAGTATTATTGGTCCACTAAAATATTTGTTAATAGGCAAGATAAAACTTCAACACAATTTTTCTTTTGAGAATCTGAAAGTGTGCAGTGAAAGATGCGCTGACAGACAGCGATGAATTTTAATAGACAAGACATTCAACATGAAGACACAACGCATGCTTTACATATGAATTAAACAAAGAAAAGTCCAATTTGAAGTATTTTCGTCTTCTCAAAACTCCAATAAATTCCTTCAAAAACATTCAAAGATTTTTTTCTTTCAAATTAATTAAGCAAATTTGCAACAATCTTCATTACAAACGAGTCCGCGTTCCTGAACGGATTCCACACTGAAAAGGCTTAAAGCCCTGAAGCCAAATATTTTGCAACATAAATCACAATGTCATGACTTTTTCTCTGGCTTTTGTGTCTTTTGTTCTGCATCAAATAAGCTTCTGATATATTCATCCAGTCATCTGCGACGACCCCTCTATTATAAGCAGGTGAGTAAGAACGGGGGGTCAGTTATAAGAGAAAGTCAAGGTAAGGCATTACCATCACATTACCATTTTAACACAAAAACCTGCATGCATTCCACAGGAAACAAATGCCTACTTTAATGAAATGGAAACAAAGTTTGTTTTTTTTTCAACCAAATATGAAAATGAAAATGCATCAGAGGGCCGAACAAGATGATGCATGTCAGCTTATTTTGTTTGTTGAGGCCTCTGCAGACAGAGCCGGAGTCATAAGCCTTTTTCGATATGTGTGATAATGAAATTCATTTCTCCCCCCCCTCTCCCCTGTTCTCTTCATTCTCCTCTTCCTCCCCCTGTCCTACACACCATCCATTTAAAAAGGGAAAGCACTGCATTTAAATTACGTTGGCAGCTTACTGTAAGAGTCCACCGGGGAAATCGAAGAAGAGACAGATAGAGAAAGCGGGGCGGGAGGGGGCGGGGTGGAAAACAGAGTTATGGGAAACAGCGGAGGGCGAAAGTGCATCTTTAGATGGGGAAGATAATGATGGGGATGTTGGGAAGAGGCTGGCAGGGGAAGTGGCGTGTGTAAGTGGATGAAGTGAGTAAAGAAAAGCAAAAGGTCAGGGAAAGAAGGAAACTCTGAATTAGGAGTTTGAAGGAAAGATGGCGCCGTGAAGTGACAGTGTTTATCCCGCGTCCTTGATCTGTGTTGCACCTTCTGCCTTTCGTCTTCCTTTCTCTCATGTTGCGTCGGCTCTCTCTGGTGATGGATGGCAAGCAGACCCAGGCAATCCCAGAATGCTTTTTGTCATCCGCGTAGCAGAGAACTGCTGCGTTTGGCTATTTACATGCAAATGGGGGTCCCCCTCCACCCGACTACCCCCCACACCCACACATACACCTTCCATCAGTCCCATCTAAGCTCTCATTCATTCTGTCCAGGACTGTTTTACTTCATTAAATAGGTGTCTTCAGGGAGTGTTGGGACAGAAATTCACTTTTTGGAAAAATACAAATGCTTCAACATCAGACTGACAAAAAAAGGGAACAAATAGCGTTTATTCATCAACTAATGCCAAACTTCAAAAGCCATTGCTAAAAAAATTAAGTCAATCTTATGATTTAGCAGCTCGTGCAACCATCTTCAGCAGTGACAATGAGAAGTTGTTGGTAAATATGACTTTAATGGATTCTCAGATTAATGTTATTTTCATAAAACACAGTTAATCGTCTGGTATGACAGTCTGAAGGCTCAACGTTGCGTCCATGTTTTCTATTGTTGTGTTTTTGTCACATGCGGATCACACCATGTTACTTTTTCAGACCGACTAGAGCTGTTACTCAATTCCAATGGAAAACCACCCAAAATGTGTATTCAAGTGGAGCAGAGTCAATGCCTGACCAGGTTCTAGTAGAAAAGGTCCAACGGTTCTTCTAATCCAAACAATGTCACTGCATTGTTGACTTTGTGTTTACCTGCATATGGGGTGATAATGTACCAGTTTATACATTTTCCACTCAAAGGAGGACAAGACGAGAACTGATAAGGAAAAACAGTGATTTCTGACCAGAATATCAATCCTGTTTTTGTACCTTTGATGTCTGTAAGAGATAAAGTGTCCACGCTGAGCCGACGTCCCCCATCTGTACTTGTTACAAACAAGTCGTTTTAAAATACAAATGATGAAATTTACATCGCACGGGTTCTGACGCCAAGTGGGCTGACAGTAAAGCAGTCCGCCCACCTTGGGCCACCTTGACTCCTTTCCTTTTCAGATATTCAGTTATATATTTGCTGCTATGTTTGGGGTTGTAATTCTTTGATGACTTGGTTTAGGTCAAGTTTCATTTTGGATAACCACACATTTAGCACTGTTATAAAGAGGACTTAATGATGGACTCAGTGAATCCACAGAGCCTAGATAAGAGCTGTGTTTCCGGTACAAATATGCGAAAAGCTTAGATGATAGAAAAAAACACACAATTTCACAATAGTGGTTTTTCTATTAAAAAAGAAATGCAACTAAAATCTCACATTAGCTTGTACACATCATTAACAAACATGGAGTGCCATCATCCTCCAATCAATTCCTGTCATCTTTTTCTTTGTTGTTTCTGCCAGTAGTAACATGTGGTTGTTGATCATGTGACTTGTGTGATGCTAAAGAAGAGTTTCCACTGCAGTTTTTTCAAAATACACTTTTTCTGATATGGACAAAAAACAGCAACAAAAAAACCACCTTGTTCTTGTCCTAGCATCAAAATTGTACATCCAAAACATTATTTATTTATTTTTTTTAAATTGGCATATTTCCACTAAATGAATTTATTTTCAATATGTCATATTGTGCAAGTTTAGAGTTAATGGAAACAGCAAGTGAGGCAGAAAAACGCCCTGCCACCAGCTGCTGACAGCTGGTCTCAGGTGTTTGTGCTGATATATTCTGAGGAAATGATTGCCTCTGTAATTCAATCAATGGTTTGCCGGTTCAATCCCTACCGTCTGTCATTGAGTCCTTGGGCAAGACACTTCACCCGCTTTGCCTGCTGGTAGTGATCAGAGGTCCCGGTGGCACCAGTGATGGCACCCTCACTTCTGACACTCCGCCCCAGGGCAGATGTGGCTACAATCCAGTAGCTTGCCCACTATCAGTGTGTGAATGACTGAATGTAGTGGGTGGGGTTGATAAAGTGCAGGACTTTAGCCAGTTACAGTAAACTGTGTCAGGTTTTTGACAAACATTTGACAAGTTTTACTTACCATGAGAAATCCATAAAATGATTCACAGACTGGCTAAGTAGAAGTCAAGAACATGAACTTCACTTTAGTCTGTGTCATATTTTTATCCTTCGTGGAGTTGGTTTGCTAAAAGCTGGTTATTTTTCTGTTTGCAAGTCTGCTGAGCTTCATAACTTTTTTTTCAGACACTTGAAGTGTCATCGGTTTTTTTTACATTTAAACTTCTTTTGAGAAATACACAACATACATTTAGTCAATATGTGACATTTTTCTTTCAAAGCGAGAGAGAGAGAAAAAAAATGAGCCCGTGAAGCGACAGAGTCTTCCTCACAGTGTCACTCTTTTCTCGTCATTTTCCTGTCCTCCCCTCAAACCCTTACAGCAGCACAAACAGACCATTACGCTCGACAGGCAGGCACGATTCCTCTCTATCTGCCTCCGTCTCTCGCTTGCAGACTCAAACGCGCAATACACAACCCCGACACTTCCTCTCTGTGTAAATGAAAGAGGAAGTACGGAGGAGACTGAAGTGTAAAGAATCCTCTGTCTCCTCCGTCTCTCTCCCTCAGACAGGAGTGACACTGCAGCGACAACAACAACAAGGACAGTGACGAGCCGCACAGGCGAATTATTCATGAGCCCCAAAAGCAACACCAAAGGAGCTCAGTGTCTCCAAAAAACTCACTCACTCAGCAGCCGGCTGAGCGTTTTCAAAGCCGTCCCGTTCATGAGTTACAGCCCGAAACTTTCACCCTGCGAGAAGACATTTCCCTCTCAATGGCGCCCACCTGGTCTGAGGAAGGAGCGCTTCCACGCTGAGGATTTGGGAATCAAAGAGCCTATTCTCCAACTTGTTTGAAAAGTTTGCAGTTTGTCACAAGCGCCGCTCTGTTGCCGAACAAGATAACTTTGTGTGCCACCTGAAATGGTACAAAGCACCGGTTACAGCACCAAGCTGCTGGAGGATACGCTCCTCATCCGTAATGAGGACGTAAACAAACTTTGTCTGGAAGTACTTTCGACTCGTGGAGACTTTGAGAAACACGAAATCAATACTTTTCCACAGAAGGAGACCTCTGTTTCCACTAGAAAAAGTAGCAATTGTCTCTCATCTTTAAAAGGAGCTCTGAGTCTCACATTTTAATGACTTGTTATTGCTGCTTAATGTTTATTTTATGCAAGGAATGATTATGTGTTTTGCTGGGCTTTACAAAGACACCTCCATCTATGGTGTCAATGAGACAGACTCTTTAATGTTGGAAATCGTTTCAGTTCTCGTTATTTCAGCCTAATAATGTTCTGAAAATGTAAACTTAAAGGTCTATAATGTTAATCCCCATCCATTCATTATCTATTATCCTTGTGGAGTGGCAGTGGGGTCGGTGTGTTTTCAGTGGTAGGCAGACACTACCCTGGAACAGGTCACATGGGTAACGCAAACACACACAGGACAAACAATTATGTACATGCACTTTAACAAGTGAGGGTTATAGAGAGAGAGGCCAATTAACTCAACAGTTCTGTTTTTGGCCAATAGTTGTGTTTCGATTGCCCATATAACTGCACAAATTGGAATTACAAAAATAAATTTGCTTGGTGGATACATGCCGATTGAAAAAAAAAAAACAGAAAACTTATGTTCGTTAATAAGTAGTTAGGATCAGGTGGATTTTTCAGCCACATATAAATGATCAAAGTATTTTCTCAAATATATTAGAATAGTTTGTTACGAAGACTTAAAGATGCTTCACTAACCAGTCCATTCATAATCTTGCCTTGATGTTCTGTTAGCTCTTGCTAATGATGTTAGATCGAGCTAAAGCAGTAAGCAGCAGATCAAAGTCAATCTTCTTCTGTTTGTTTCAACGGATGTCTTATGCATAATGACACATAAAAACTTTCTGAGGTAGTTTGCCCCAATGCAGATGTTTAGTGGGTTGTTTTGTTTAAAGGCTCAAATCCACTATTGGTTAAAATATGCCAACCTCCATAGGTGAAAATGTAATGAACAAACAATTTTGAAGTAAGCATGTGGGTTTTTTACACATTCCAAAACACAGGTTTTACGCTAAAAGGAAAATTACAAGATATTCATGCCAACATGTTCAACGAGACGTGGATCCCTTTAAGCTTGTCCGTTATTAAAAACATGGTGAAAAGAATCTGAGTTTCTATCTCAACCAAACAAATAGTTTAATTCGATTCAGTTCATTTACTTAGTGCCAATTAACAAATAAAAGTTATTTCAGGGACCGAGTCGTGGGTCAGAGATGAAGGATGGAGTGAAATACAGGACAATCCTGCAAAACAATCACTGCTAGAGCGTTCTAAAGATTCACCATATTGCTGAATAATGACCCCACAAGGGTAAGTGGGTATATAGACGGAAGGATAACAGCAAGCAGACACCAGTCTTCACTAACTGTGGTGTTTTTGGACATAAAGGAATGAGCTGCAAAATTCTCTCTAGAAACAGAATCCTGATCTCTCTGCCTCACCATAGCGCCCCACACAGAGGGCCCGGCCGCCCTGAAGCTCTCCTGAGGCCCCGCAGGGTTGGATCATATGAATGTGGGTCACAAACAGCTCCTTCTAAATGCGCTCGCGTTCGGGATGCCCACATCCCAGACTGCCTTTGGGGTGAAAAGGAAGAACTGGACTGTCTCTCAAAGTGGGTAGTAGGGCAGAAAGACAACATGCAAACACAAGAAACACGGAAACACGATCAGACGAATGTAAAGCAGACGTGCACAAGATCAAATGAAACGTTGAGTCCTGTAAGGTGAAAATGTTTCAGGGAGATGCAGCTCTCCTTTACAGATCAAGCAGCGAACAGAAGCTGACAGTGGATCCCCGTACCCTGCATATTGTGTAACATCATCTGAGCCCCGCTGAGCCGCCTGCAGTGCACTCCCAGAGACTTTGCCGTTTCCACCATCCCTGCCTCACAGATCCCGTGACTAAGCCATGAATACTTCATGGCTTTCCTGAAAGCACAGGCCCCAGTGGAAGTAGCAGGCGAAGTGTACGAGTTCCTCTGCAGGTCACTGTGCCACACTGTCTCTGCTCTATATTTACTCCACACCGAGGGGATGTGTGAGCAAGCGTGTGAACGTGGGAGGATGTGTGGGTGGGGGGTGAGAAAAGGAGCGATGATAGCCGACACATTTTTTGCACTTTTAGATGTAATATAGCTGCTTGATGAAGCCGGAAGATAAATAAATCTGTGCTTGTGTTGCAGGTGAAATAATCCCCGGTAAAATCATGCGTTTGCCTGCTAGGAACCTCCGTGCTCAGACTTGCGTGGAGAACATATTCATCAGAGCAGAAGAATCATGTCTTGCACCGGCCGTTGGATGGGGGAAGGGGGTGTGTGTGTGTGTGTGTGTGTGTGTGTGTGTGTGTGGGGGTGTGTGTGTGTGTGTGTGTGTGTGTGTGGGGGTGTGTGTGTGTGCGTGTGTGTGTGTGCGTGTGTGTGAGAGAGCTAACATGTGAGACAGACAAAGATGACCAAACACTAAGCTACAGACAATCTGTGCAGCACATTTCCTGTAGCTCTTTCACTGATAATAGCAGGGAACACAGACAATGGTGAAGGTGATTCAATAAACAACCCAGATGGTTCATTTTGCAACAGAAAACACACACACGCACACACACCCAAGGTGTGCCATGAAAACCTCCTTTGCAGAACTTGACATATGGCGCACACAATTTCCCTCTCAATTTCAACTCCCACAGACGTTCCTCGCGCGCCGCAAATTACCCCCCCCCCCACGCCTCCCTCCTGCAGCCCCTCTTCCCTCATCTCCCCATCTCGTCATCCCCCTTCCTCTAAATTCACTCTTCTTTCTAAAAGTCATCTGCTCGCTAAGCAGTAAGCAACATCACGGGCCGCTTGCAGAAATGAGAGTATACAAATGATTTGTGGCACAGCCGTCCCACCGGCGCCAGGCTGCGAGGACGGCAGGGTTGGGGGGGGTGAAGGAGTGAGGGTGGTGGGGCGGGATAATGTCACTTTCACCTTGTGTTTCTCTAGCAGGCCCATGATGATCATTTTTACCCATTTTCATTGCAAATTTGTTTTGGGTAAAAGCTAGCCAGGGAGGAAAGAAAGCATGAGGTGCTGCCTTTTGCTGAGTGGAGTCAAAAAGGCGAAGATGGGGGTAAACACGGTGGAGGAGGGTGGATGTACATATATGAAGGAGTGGGTGGGGTATAACAAAGAGAAGTGTGGGGGGGGGGGGGGTGCATCTGCACAGTGACCTTTTCCTGATCCAATCTCACTGATGAATCCTAATGAAGGATTTAATAAAAGCACAGTTTTACAATCTGTCTCTGCATCAAAGCGTGCAATTCAATTCAACAACACAGGCCTCGCATCTACATCTCCCAATATTGCAGAAAACCCCATCAAGCTATTCTCCGAAAACAAGCAGGCACATGTTTGCATATGCTTGGTAAGAAATTGGAGAGAGCGCGGGGGGGCTGGGGGGGTTGAAGGGGGAGGAATTGGCTGGGCCGCAAAGCGAGCGGCTGGCACATTTGTTCCAGCTGTAGCCTAATGTCAAAACTCGTCATATTCATTTGGCCTCCTAATGAGCCTAAAGTCAACAAGGTGCAGCACACATGAGTGGAATCGCCGCTGCAGCCCCACCGCTTAATGAAGGGGGGTGGGGGGGGAGACACAGAGGAGCTGGCGGTAGGGGAGAGGGAGAGCAGAACATGGGAAATCATTCCAAACTTGATAAGACAAACACTCCTCACACACGCCGTCATCTGACATTTCGGTGAAATCAAAAGGGCACACCTGCTACACTGTCAGCGAGCTCAGAGTCTGTAAACAAGACAGATGGACAGATCAACACAACTGTCTGAACAGCTGCAAGTTGATGCAATAAAGCGATGAAGAAGAGGAGCAAGTGCTGGCAGACAAAACTAAAAATAAAACTACAGCTGGAGTTTAAAACTCCAGAAACACTCTACAACAGTGACATCTGCTGGTGATGATCTGGGATTACAGCAGGCTATCCCACACTTATCTTAGTACAAAACAGAAGCTCTACAAAACTAAAGCAATGAAATGCTGAGGAAGACTTATCAAACCAGCATAAGGTTGCCTCCATGAAACAACCTCCATGATGAGATCAACAGGAAATGTTTCATAATGTTCTCAATTCCCCATCAGACCTCTGGAGTCTCAGTCTAACCAGGTCAACTTGTGTTTCTTTTGGTAGCTATAAGTTCAATTAGAGAATCACTCACTCCAAAGCTTTCTAGCAACAACAAGAATATCCAGTTAAAATTGGTATTTGTTAACTTATGTGTTGACACAACTTAATCTCTTGACATTGGAGTCCTTTTAATCACTACGTGACTCTTAGATAAAATAATATATTGTCATGTGAAAAAGTATTTCTCTTCTGTTTTTTTCCCCTCATTTTTAAATGTTTAATGTCCTGAAGCAATTTGTAATATCAAACTAAAATGACTTGAGGAATTAACTCCTTGTGTTCCTTATATTTGTATGTGATGTTCTATCAACACCCAGCTGATTGTATCAGGTAGCTGTTCACACTGTGGAGAATTGATCCGTTCTCCATGCTGAGTTCTTGATGTACGAGGTTGAAGAAGAGTCATTCAGTTGAATTCATACATTTTATTTATTAATACGAAAATACAGCTAGTTCATTTCTCATGCTAGCTTTAGGAGTTAGCAGGACAAAATGCCGTCAAACAAAAGTTTTTCATTCCTTCTGTTAGCCTCTGTCTAAACTAGGCCCTAAAGAGGGCGTTCCTTTAACCCGAGCTCTCATTTGCATTTTCTAATATGTCATTTAGAAAATGCAAATGACATATTTGTCATTTGCATGACAAATGACAGTAACTAAATCATAGTTACTTGATTTATACATCAATCAAGTAACTATGTTAACTTAGGTAGATAATAAAATGCTATTCATATCAAATATGTCTTCAAATAAATTAAAATTACTTCCTAACTTAACACCTTGAAATTGGGCCTCTGTCTCTTTAAAACTCTTGTTTTCTTCCTGAAATGCTGTCTTCGGGAAGTCATCACAACATTTGATGTGATGACATCAAGTGTCATCACAACATCAAGCCAGCGTTGCACTGAGAAGTAGCTCCTATAAAGAGCTCAGCAGATGGGCAGATCCACCAGGTGTTTGCTAATTGCTGCAGGCTAGTCTGGAGGAACTGAGTGGAGGAGTCGACGGGAGGGATGCTCCGTGAGGTGGAAGTTCTGTGGAGGAGAATGGTTGTGCAAAGCGATGGAGAGAAAAGGATTTCTCAAACATGGATGAAAGAATCAAGGCAACACTGCTGGTACGTTCTTGATGAGAGAATGAACTTATAACATGAAGCTCAAAAATTTATTATGTACATTTAAATATCAGATTTTATGTAGAACTGCAGCCTGGATCTGAGAAGATGTAATGTTTTCCTGATTATGTTGTGGTACACTTCAATTGCTTTATGTTGCCGCAAAATGCCTTTATGAGACAGTTTGTGCCAAAAATCTATATGAGCTGTCACATCTCAGTATAACATTTTACATATATACGGTAAATGTGGACGTTTAGGTGTGGCCTCAGTTCAGATGCGGATTGGTTGTGTGTCTAAATGTGTGATGGGAGAGTGTGGAGCGACAGCTGTGCCACAAATCAGCTCCCATTTACTGGTGACAGAGTCATTAAAGCTTGCTCATCTCATAAAACACAATGCACATGGTCAAACACCGTGCACTCCATTCACGCTCATAACTCAGCCTGCTGCACACACACTCGCACATGCAAATGCAAACACACAATCCCACAAAGCTAAACGGAGTGTGTCAACCAAAGCGAGCGTTTGGGGGGCGTTTTGTGCGCGTGTGTTGTTTTTGAATCTATAATAAGGAGGGTGATAACGACTCTGAAGTAGAGATGGATCTTTACTAAAAGCAGTGCAGCATTTAACGGTGTCACACTTTGTTTTACGATAAGTGCAAACCTCCCTTTCTGCTCCTCTCCCTCTCTCAATTGAGCAAAACTGCAGAAACTATATGAACATTATGCAAATAGGCAGTAAAGTCCTCTCTTTCCGCAGTGCTCCACAGTCTAATTAATCTTTAAGACTAACTGAGCAATACAGGGAGGCTTTGTTGAAGTCAAGAACTTGTTTTTCTTTGCTGATGTTGACTTGTACCTGCTGCTTTCAACTCCACAGATTTATACACCCTATTATGAAGTCCCATCCAAGGGTTAATGTGCCATATGAAGGCACTGAGGTGTAAAATGTCACCAACCTCAATCTGATCCGGGGTCAGCTGCTAGACACCCAGAAGGTCACAGCAATACCTCAGCCGACACATTGAATCAGATCAGTTTGGAGAGAACTGCGAAATACGTGCTTCACCGCAAAGTAAAGGTTATGTATACAGATGTTTTCACAGATTTGAAAAAAAAAAAAAAAAAACATATTTTTGAGATTACAAAAAGAATATAAATACAACGTCAGTGTCTAGCTGACAGACACTAGTTGATAGGGCAGATGAATGCTTACAGCTGCAGCACATCAACAGCACATTGATATCTGTCATAGAGAAAGATCAGTGGGTCTGAAGGTCTGAAGTAGGGACTAGTAGGTTGACTATTTTGGTCAAACGTGTACAAAATCCACATATGACCAAAATACTCAACAAAATAGACACAAAACATAGAATTAGACTGACTAGATCTGCTGTTATGGATCAGGCACGTTGTTACTGATACCCAATCTGGAATTGTTTTCAATATCAGGACCGATACATATATTAATAACGGATCGATGCGTCTCTAGACTGAACCGCCTCCGTCTGATCATCAAAGAACAAGTGGATATGGATATGAGTTTTAAAACGGAGTCACAATCAGTCACCTCCACAACATGGATGAAATCAAGCTGTATATTAAGAAAGAGATAGGTATCCACCAAACTAGGATATACAGCAAGGACACTGGGGTGTCATTCAGACTAGATAAAGGTAACCAAATTTTGCACAATTTGATTGCTACCAGAAAGCAACATTACAGATATTAAAGATAGCTATGAATGCCTTCTGATTCCACAGGCAATCAGTACCTTGATGAGACTGAAAGGAAACCAGCCCCAAACAAATGCAAAGCAGAAGGTTTTGAGAAGCAAGTCGTACAGTAAAAGAAAAAAAAACATCCAAACCATCAATGGCTACGCTTCGGCGGTTGTCAAATACACTGCAGGAATAGCAACATGGCAGAAGAATGAGATAGAGAAACCTCAAATATGAAGACAAGGAATCTCTTCACAAAGTCCTGAACCCTGACACTCTACGCTGAGTGGACTAGTGGGAGCTAAAAAACATCACAAAGAAATCATAAATATCATGAACAGGAATCAGCACAGAGAAGCCTAAACTGGAGTGAGTAAAGCTTTTCTGTTTGAAGCAGCAAATATTCTCGTAGCTGAGTTCTGCAGAATTTGATGCTGATCCAGCATGGGTAACATTGGAGACAAGCAAAAGCAAACGCATGCAAGACTTATCATCTCCAGTTTAGTGTTTGATGTGAGCTTCCAAATATTATTTTAAGCATAAAAGTAATCTGAAGCCACCTATTTGAAAAGATGCTAATGAACACATTTCTGAGACTCGATTAAGCAGAGGGGCTTGAAGAACAAATGATGTCAGCATTTACAGGAATCGTGTTATCATGGGATGTGATCGGTCCTAGAACGCAGTACAGCTGGTGTTATCAGCATTGAGCTTATACCAACTAACAATCTGGAAAGACAAGGAGAATGGGAACAAGATCTGAACTCTGTGGTATCCCACAACGCAAAGCTGTCCTTCTGGATATTATCTCTTCAATCACAGAAAGCAGCAGAATACTCGCCCTTGTTTCAACCGGCTTCTTGCCACTTAAAGGCCAAACACATTTTTTCCCTCCCTTCGGGATAAACCTCTAATGACGCGAGAAGGAATAATTTACTCAGTACATTATACTTACAGGCCTGAAAATTAAGAACTGGATGAAGTAGAGACTTGTAACATGCAAATCTGAAATGTCCAACAGACACACACAAACAGACCTCCTCTTTCTGAGGCATTGGACTGACCTTTCTCTGAGAATCCACAATCCTTCATGGCCTGGTCCCAGTCAGAGTGAGTGGGCAGTGGAAGTGATGACCCGTCACCCTGCAGAATAACTTGGCTGGACATCACCATGTGCCTACAGCAGGAAAGCCACCAAATTCAAAGAACTAAAAAGTTGAAGTTGAGGAAGCACTGATTTCCCGCAACTTGGAGAAGTTACGGGAAATCAGACATTGGACTGAAAGTAGTCCAGTGAAACCTGGTTTCATTCCGACCGGATTGGATTTGCTACAATCAGATAATACATATAGGAGTCTTGCGTTGGTAGATCAGTAACAAATAATGTCCATGTAGAAAGTTTAAAAATCCTGTGTCATGAAAATAAAGATATAAAAAATAAAACATCAGCTTACCTCAGCTGACAAAAACTGCAATATGCGCCGACTTCAACGTTGAAAACCATCTAATTTCTTCATAAACAACTCTACAGACTCTACGCCAAGATCACAGGATAAGACACACCAAAAGAAAAGATCCTCTTTTCTTAAAGAATGCAGACTGATTGGTTTTGGTGATACTTTGGCGCTGAGGAGGAGAGTCACGATGCTGTCCTTGCATGGGTTGTGGAGAAGCAGCGAGAAAACATGGGGGGTCACATCCACAAAAATGAAGCTGAGGGGCAAAAATCTCACAGGGGATATTTCCATGGAAAAGCACATTTATATTCGCTCTGATTGCATTGAGCCTGTGGCGTGCTCCTCAGAAGCAAAGGTAGGAATGTAGGCATGCTTTGGAAAGTTCAAAGTTAAACATCAGTGTATTTAGAGAAGAATTTAAAGCAAGGACAGATAATCTTAAATTAAAGTATGAGGGTAAAAGTACAACATAAAAGCAGAGTCATTCAGCAAGCTGTTGTTCCCCCGGGCAACTCCAGGCATCCCACACAGTTCTTCATAGTTCTGCCTTGTGACTGAGCGGATCTTCTCGTCCCTTTAACGTTTTATCCCATGGCTTCCCACTCCAAACACCACAGAGGCAAACTTCTGGGGAAAAAAACGAAGCTCAAGTAAATTTTTTATAGTCCAGCCAAATGTGTGTATGAGGCGTTTTTTTCTTCTTTTTTTTTTCTTTTTTTCTGCTAATAATAGGATCAGAGTGTCACTTCTTTCTCAGTTTAAAACTCAAACCATATAAACAGCAGGACCGCAGGGGAGGCGCCTCACCTGGATTGTTGTCAGTTGATGTCGGTTGGAGGTGAGGGCACGTGGGAGGAGCCTGCTGTTATTTCCCTAAACAGGCACAGAAACAGCACCTGCCATTCAAATACACAACTAAACCAAAGCATGTCTACAAAGCCCTCCATTTGCCTACGTTTGAATACACCAACGGAACGTCAGGACACTGGGATTCACTGCGCTCCTCTGAACTGCACAGCAGCTGCACTCCATGCAGTTTATCCTAAAGTTGTTTCAGGAGAAACACAACATTATTGGGCATACTAATGCTGACACAGCCCGTGGTTAACCGAAAAGGCAAGCATTTACTGTAAATAGGGAGGCAGCTGGACTGGTTTCATTCGGACCGAAATTGTTTTTTTTTTTTCTCAGAGCGGAGAAACCCTGCCCCCTTGTGGCATCAAGCTGTAAATGCAGCATCTTAGAAAAAAGAAGTGTCAGCGCCAGATAAGATATAATGGTCACCAAGAAGGGGAAGTATTTTGATTTGCAAACTCATAGTGGTGTGAAGAGGTTCTCGTTTGCGATGCATCTGCTCTGAATTATCACAGCCAAGTTCAGTTCTTAATAAGCTTTTTTTTCCTTCTCACTGAATACACTAAGACGGAAAACTACTTTTTTCAGCCTGTGGAAGGATTATCTGGCAGTATGTTCTCTGATGATGAGTTTTCAGTTGAGGAGAATCAGATGACGGGTTAGGGATGTATGTCTTGATTCAGTTTCATACGATATTGATCATACATATATGACTACAATCTCAGCTTACTTGTTTACCTTAGTTTTATTTGATCAGAGACAAAATCTTGCTGTGCAAGAATTCTTTCAAACTCTAAAGCCTACAAGTTCACCCTTTTATTGAATAAAAATTAGGGTGCACCATTTACAGTTTTTCACTTGGCCTGACCTGCTAATTTTGATTTTGGCAAAACAAAAATTCACTTTTGTCTGAAAAGTCAAAGTTGGGCAAGAGGGTGACTACTGTTAACTGCACGCATTCACACCTGTCCTGGTGGACACAAAAGGGGACACTGGCTTACTTTTAGACCTTTGCGGAGGTAACTAGGCTCAACCTGTAAGTATCTGCTGATCACTGAAAATTAAGGAAATCAGGGCCAATTTATTGGTGTCGTAAAAATGCTACCAGTTAGTGGGAAGTGAGGAACCACTTATGATGCAGAAACAGGAACACTTGAGCATTATGTTGAAATATTAAAAGTTTCTTTCTTTGGAACTGAGGGAAAAGCTTTACAAAATGTAGTCCAATGTGTGCTGGACTACAGATACACAGACAAAAGGTCAGTTAGAATTCCTATAATTACTTCTATTTGCTAATTGAAGTAAAAACAGAAAAGCTGAAGCTATTTTTTCTCAGTGTTTTGTTGCATTACTAGGGTGAAGCATAACATGATGGAAATCCTTCCTTGAGCTTCTCTCAGAGTTTTGCTGAAATTCTGGCCCATTCCTCCTGACAGAACTGTGGAACTGAGTCAAGTTTGATGTCGGTTCAGAACATGCTTCACTGTGGAGAATGACTCTGTCTTACCAGCTTCAGCCAGTGTGTTCATGAGGTCTTTGGCTTTTCTTACCAAAACATATTTCATACCAAAACATATTTATCTCTTAGTCAAAGAACCAATCTCCTTACTGACCAGTATGATAGTTGGACCTTATCATCATTTCTATACTTGCATATAATTGTTTGGACAGATGTAAGCAGCACTTTCAAACATCTGGAAATTGTTTCTAAGGTTTAATCAGATGTACAGGGCCACAACCTTCTGCATCATTCAGGTGATTGGCTATATGTAAACATATATACATATTCATTTAAAGATGTTTTTATAATTTTCGCCATGCCTGGTAGATAGATCCCACATAGAATTGATACCTTTGGAACAAACTTATAGCAATCTTTGGAAAATCAAGAACTACCAATCAGTTTAAAACCCATGTTTCTTTAAGGCAAAATGCAAAGAAAAGAGGGATTCCTAAAGACTGAGAAATAGGCTTTGATAGTAGATACCAGCCAGATGGTGCTGGTTAAATAATAAATAAAGGGGGTGGATCTGGGTTACATACTTATTCATCTCAACAAATCTATGAACATACAGGCATCAGCTCAGCTGAAAGCCACTTGAACAGTCAGATGTCTTATCATAACACACTACAGACTGCAATAGGTAGTTTGTCAAGACAGAAAACATCTCTACAGTGAAGCACCTACTTTGCCATTACAAGGCTCTTGTAATAATAATAATAATAATAATAATAATAATAATAATAATAATAATAATAATAATAATAATAATAATAATAATAATAATAATAATAATAATCGAAAGTGACTGTTGATCCTTTGTTTGGCTGCTTCATTAAGACATGAATGTTTCTAAGGGCAATAGATCCACAAACAGTGAGGTGTCTGGGATAAGGGGCAGGAGGGGCAACATTATATGTGCCAAACCTGCCTGACCAGGGAGTCTGGAGGAATTGAGCTGTCTTGATGAGACAACTCATCAAGACAGAAAAGCAAACAATTATTTGTTTTTCTGTTTTCCTATTTTACATTATGTCCCTGAAATGATAGCAGGATCATATGGTTAGGCAAAATGTTATGAGATTCACTCTATTTGAAATGTATGGAAACTGTTCTCTAAAATCAAATCAGCCGGGTTTTGGTATTTTGAACATTAAGTAATTATAGACACATTGTATGTTTATGTTTACTTTCCAAAGTATGCACAGTTCACCGGTTGGCAGAAACCAGGAAGTGACTTTGAAACCAGCAGCTTTCCACTGAGGTAAGACATTCCATGTCCCCACTGCCAGGTTGGACATTAATGACATCAGGAATTAGTGCACTATGATGCTATTCTCTCCTCCCACTCAGGATCCCACATTCTTTTCTGCAGGTGGTAGGCCCACTTGAATAAATGAATGTTCATAAAACTTGACAAACATATTTGCACTTTATATTATGTAAAGTTGGGGCATAATTTTGGTTTCAAAACACCAGGATAATCACAACTTTATATATTTGTCCGTCTGCATTATATTAAATCAGATAGTTTTTTTACTCTTACTTGAGTAATTACGGGACTACTTTTTACCTTTACTTGCGTAAAAATATGATGAAGTACTGCTACTCTTCCTTGAGTACACCTTTATTTATTTATTTATTTATTTATTTATTTATTTATTTATTTATTTATTTATTTATTTATTTATTTTCGTTCTTCCTCCTTTTCCCAGCACAACATCTGCTGCTATTGGCCACCTTCATCGCACCTGTTCGACCCTCGAGCCAATCACGCGCTTCGACCGTTGCTCCCCAAGATGGCGGCTTCCAGTGAGCCGCTTCGCTCATTCTCGCAGCAGAACGACAGATATCGCCTTATCTCCGGATCATTTGAACTCTCCCCGAGGCTGACCACGGAGAGCTGAGCGGAGCTGCGCTTTGAAACACGGAAGCCGTCCCTTCCCCTCTCACCCTGTCGAGCTTTCATGGTACGCGGAGCCGGGCTCGGTGTTGGGCTGAAGGGGGTTGTGCTATCCGAGTATGGCCACCGACAACAGGATCAATTTCTGGAGGAGAAACACTAAGGTTCCCGGAAGGTTGGTTATCTCATTCTTATCAAGACATAGCTGCCTCCCAGTGCTAACTTTTCGGCCGCACTATTGTTGTCAGGAAAAATCTACAGGGAAGTGGTGTTTTGGCGCACAATGAGAGAAGCTCAATATGTGTAGAAACAAGAGTCTTTGGTTGACATTAAACGGTTGACGTAACTGCCTGAAGTAATTCTAGTTAAATGCGCGAATTACTGTCGTTTTTAGTCAATCTAGCACGCCAGCGTGGTTTCGTTTGACTGTGTTGTCGGCTAAGAGATGACTGAGCTCCATCACTTTATTCTCTGCGGTTTGTGTTAAAGTGGGGGTGTCATCTGTCACCATCCGCCCGCCGTATGCTTCTTGTGCCGACAGCTGCTGCAACACAATGGACTCCATTCACCCTCATTTATAAATGCCGCTTTAAATTGGAGTTCAGCGAGCCTCCATTTAGGATCATGAAGTGAAATAACACTTTAAACTCTTTTTTTTTTTTTTTTCCCAATTCTCATTATGAGTTATAGATTTGTGTATCAGTGATTTCTTTTCCACCCAACCTACCATAGAAACAAACAGAGCAGACGGATGGGCATTTAAAACATTTAATCTTCGGCTGGTTGCCAGCAAGTTTTAAAAAGCTACAGTTTAAAAATTGCAACAAATGTCAATACTGTTGTGATTATGTGTCCCTCCTTAAATGTTGCTATGCACTGCTTGTCAGCTGGCTGAAAGAAGGCTCGTACACTATCTGCCGTCAGCCACCACAAATTGTTTGCCAGACTCCAAAATCTTTTCACGACTGGTGAGAAGAAACGTGGTGGTAAAAGTGAACGACATTAGGGAAAATCAACGCCGATAAACCGGCTGGCCGATCAGTTCAGCCCTCATTTAAACAGAAATACATATGTGCATACAATTCTGAATTAAATTACCTGGCTTTTTCTTAAATAAATATAAAAGAATAAGAAATTCAAAGAGTTATTCAAAATACAAATGGACGTGCATTGCTGCATATGTTTTTCATTTGTCATCTCAAACATCTAATAGCTGGGACCAGCAAACATCACAACTACCCACTAAGCTGCTGCCTCCAGTTCCTCAGGCACACGCGGCAATCAGAACTCATTGGACCGTGCTAAAAAGAGCTGAGCTGTATGTTTTTATGACTGACTGACAGGCTGATGTGTTGGTTTCAACTGTCAGAGGGCGGGGCAGAAAGAAAACAGGAGTTGAGTCTGTTTGGGAAACCTGAGAGGAGAGGATTTCCAAGGAGAGGGCGTGTCTCTCTCTCTCTCTCTGTCCCACAGACGGATCTAACCGTGGAGGTTGGACACCAACAGATGTTTGAGCAGGAGGACTGGGGGTTTGCGCTCGCTCCCTGTCCTTGCTGCTGCTGCTGATTAAGCCAGCGTGACGGTTGTAAACAACAGACTCTGGCACTGCCAGATAACCAGCAGCTCCAGTTCCCAGCGACAAGGCTTACTGTAAGCTATTTCAATAAAACGCCGCCAGTCAGCTCAGTCTTTCATGGTCACAGTGTGACTTGTTGTTTTCTACAACAGAAGGGGTAATTGTGTTTTTTATACCTTGCTATGTCCTCTGCAGGGCTTGTGGAAAACTGTGACAAGACTTCCTGTGATTTTCATTTAATGATTTTATCGAGCCAGGTTTAATCCAGTCATTTTTATATTAATTTGACATAAAAGTGAAAAACATGGTTGTTGAAGAATGAGTACTTTGTATTGTACATTTTATTTTTAGAATACTTTAATAAGTGTGCATCTATTTTTCTTTTTTTATTTGCAATTTGATCCAAATTCTTATTGTTTAAAACTTGTAACCTTGAGCTGGGAAACCAAGTTTGTGTCAGTTTTGTGTTGCAATCGAGGGTCTCCCACAATCACTACAAGGGCGGCAAATAGCCCCCAAGCCAGACTTTGGACACCCTTGGTTTAAGAGTTGTGGAGAGTTTTACAAGACACTACGGGGGTTTTGAGGGGAGCCACATTTCTTTGGATTTCTTTGAAGAAACAAAGGAAGAAGTGGAAATTATGACTTTTCCTCGATTGCTCCCTGTTGCCAGAGAGTTGGAAGGGAAATAGAAAGCTGAGCTTTTAAGTTTGTGCTGTCTGCTGAGCATACTGCCCACCACAGGGAGGGAACAACATGGCCGCCCTGCAAGCTGTTGGCTACTTCTGTTTACTGCAGAACTACAGTCTGACTAAAAGGAAAGAGTGGTCAACAAAAATACTGACACTAAACAAACACTACTTTACACAATGCTTTCTGACTTCGATTCTGTCACTCAAAATACAAAATACCAAATTTTGTCCCTTCAGAGGAGTGTCCCTCTGAAGGGACAAAATATTATTTTATATATATATGTAGAAAAATGAAATAAGTCAGAAGCATGTAGGCCAGCGCTTCCTAAAATGTTCAGTTTCTGAGTCACAAAATGAAAACACGAGAGTGACCCTGACTCCTGGTTGCTATGCAAACAGTTTTGCTGAGTTAGTTAAAAAGTGCTACAATGAGAAAACAGTCGGGATCAACAGCCAGTGTGTTGGTCAGTAGGATGCTTTTATTTATACTGTTGTGCTATTTTATCTTTTTCAACATTTATAGAAAACAAATTGTCATTTTTGTCATTGAAGATGGTTTTCGAAGAAGACCCCCGACTTGGATATTACACCTGACAGCAAATGGAGTCCCACATCTAACTGTGGAAACCTCTTCTTCCTAACTTTGTTCACTTCCTGATTTAATTCTCACATATGACTGGGAGAATCAAATTGAATGCTGTAATTCTGAGTCTGTTCTCGGTCGTGTTTAGAACAATTGAGATAATAAATGAGCTTTTGGGGGAAGAAAAGCCATGAAGGGCAGTTTGTACCATGGCCAGCATTCCTCTGAGCAATCATTAAAAGATGGATGCCAACATTTACCCTCAGGTTAGCTACAAGTGTTTTTCCACGTCGAGGTGACTGCATTTTTACATTATCATCCACAGCGTGCAACCAGTTTATGGAGCACAGCATCCACCTCTCGATCCCCGTTTGCGACGCACGTAAGTGCTCAGTGTACGCCTGGGCTGCTGCATGCCACGCGGACGCATTTAATTTGTCCTTTTTATCGGTCTTTGCAGTCGTTCCATATTTTGAGTACATTTTTGTACTGCATGCTGTGAAACTGTGACTCAGTTACTACATTTTGCTTTTGTTCTGCTTTTGGATCCAGTGTTTTATGTTTCTTTTACATTATTGCATTATTTTGAGATGCATCAATTAGATTATTATTTTTTTTCTTAATTCACATTTGTTTTTGTTTGTTCTTTTTTATTTTTTGTTTTCTTGAAAACTCCAACAGAAAAATAAAAATGACAGCCATTCCAACTTCTCTTTGATGACAATGATTAAGAGGAGTGCAGAATATTTCTTTTTAGGCTTTCTGCCATGAACTGTTATGGAAAAATTTGAATTCATTATTTAAATTTGAAGTGTCCAATGTTAAACTTTGTACATTTTAGCTCAGAACTATTCATACCCCAGCCAGATTTTGAATCAGAGACTTTCATTCAACCATAAAGATGTTTCTGATGGAAAACGAGACGGACGTCTCTTAAAACAATAACATGATGGGAGTTTTAATGGATGGTAAACTTTGGCAGTAATTAGTTTTACTTATAAAGTGATAAGGAAGGTGTACTTGTTTAGTAATCAATGGAATCAATTTTAAAAAGTTGTCTTGTGCTGAATCACACTAAGTTGCTACTTAGTGTGACTCCCTAAGTAGCAACTTTACCACAGATGTGCATTGGGAATATGGCCTGGCAACAATTGTGTTTCCCTGCAATGGAGTGTTACCGGCAGGCTAGAAAAAAACTGTAAAAAAAATTAATGAATTACGAGACTGAAGTCATAATATTACAGGAATAGTTCCTAATAGTACGGGAAAGAGTCGTAATAGCAGAAGAATAAAGTCATAACATTACCAGAATAAGGTCATCATAATATGAGAAGTCGTACAACAATAAAGTCAAATTAACGAGAATAAATTTGTGTTATCAGAAAGTTATAATACTAGAAGAATGAAGTAGTAATTTTATGATAACTCCTTAATGAATAGCATCTTATGAAGTAGTACTTTGGTACCGGTTTCACAAATAGGACATACTTAATCTTTTAACACATCACTATCAAATTATCAGCAGGAATTTGAAATGATTGAGCAATGACTGAGTCTGTTCTGAACGAACAGACGTGACGATCTGGTCGCATTGCAGCTTTATAAAAGCTTTGCTCTTGTTAAAACAACTGTTTTTCTTGTACTTTCGTCTGGTAATTTTGTGCCTTTATTTTACTAATGTTAGGACTTTTGTGTCATAAATATGATCACTTTAATTGTATTATTTAGAAAAAAATCTTTTAGTCTGGTCCTAGTATGTACTTGTAGTGTCTTTGCCCAGAGAGTTTTTTTTTTATTTTATTTTAATTTTTATATTCCTGTCAGTAGATAACTCAATAGGGCTAGTAAGCTGAAAAGATGCTCTGATTTTCCCCTCACCACCTGATGACTTGGTCCATCAGACATTATTGAGTGGAAACTGAAATTCATCCATCAATGGGATCTACCAGGTCTTAGATCTTTTTTTCATTTCCTGTTTGTTCATTATTCCAACCTGCAGGTACCCAAAAGACTCAAAGCCCAAATTCAACAACCTCAAGTCTAAAAAAGCTTGCAGCTTCCACGAGTTTGCTTGCAGCACAAATGATGCTTGGGACATTGACGATGAGGAGGATGAAAACTTCTGCGGGACACCCTTCTCGGCTTCCTTTACGCCTTCAGGCCCGGACTTGACGTCTGTGCACAACCAGGTATCGACACAACCTCCTGTTTGTCACTGAAAAGCCACAGGCTGGTCTGGAATGGTGAGCGATTCTCATCCAGGTGTGTTCTGTTTATTTCCTTGTCCACTTAGCAACGACGGCATCAGACGGGTGAAACCGAGCATGTGTTGCCTCACATACTGACTCCACCCAGGGACGAGGGTCACAACTCCCAAAGGGATGACAGCTCAGAGTGTGAGCGTGTCAATGGCAAATTTGTAAAGTCCAGTAGTGACGCAGATCTCAACACGACCTCAGGTGTGTTGTAAATATCATGTAGCAATTCATTCTGCTTAAAGAGTGCCTGAGATGCCTCTCTTGTGATACACGCTCAAACTAATTATGGACTTTGTTAGAAGGGACTTAACACTGCAGGTGGGTCTGTAGAGATTATCGGGACTTAAATATATGCCTGACGGGACACGTCCCAGTCCACAAACACAACCACTAAATATTGGAGGTGTAAGAGGAGTTTTGTTTTACTGCTGGTTTTCTGTTAATCATTGGAAATGTTCTCTGACAAAAACCCAAAAAGTCCAAAGTGATTAACAAAACTGGGTAACAATCTTTCAAAAATTAACAGGAGTGTCTTGGAGTCTAAATATTAAAGTTTATCCACGACAAATATGTATCACAATAAATCACAAAGTTCTCTGTTAAAGCGTCTTTAACAGCGTTCATTCCAATAAATAATCTTTCAGTTGAATAAAGTTTGACATCTTTGTTGAAGTTTTGACTTATTTCCTAGTGGGTGCAGCAGTTCAGTTTCCTTTCCTCTTGTTCTCTCTTCTTCTCCCCTAATAACTTTATTTCAAACAAGAAGTAATTATAAAATAAGGTCATGTTAAAATAATGTCAAAATTTAGTGCTTTAGCATTAGCTTCTTCTAAATAGCATGTTGGTGTGCCGCTTAATTAACATGAAGCAAAACAAAATGTTTAAGTAGCAGTGCCAACCCCTGCTGAGACACATGGATACATACATATGACCTAGTAGAGCGCTGTAGGTGTGAACGATCTCCATTATTTGAGATGCTTTAGAAATGATCTTAGTCTCTGAATTATTGTCTGATCTCCCACATACACAGGTTTCGACTGCAGTACCTGGAGGTTTGGTGATTGTAGATAGGAAACCACTCTAACACATTCCCAGATGACAATATGTCACCAAACCCAACGGAGCCATTTCAAAATTTGATCCTTAACACAGACATTAAATTAAAATAGATTAAAGTTTATGTTTTTCTTGAGTATGAATATAAAAGTGAGAGAGTTTAATAGCTGGAAATGCTTTTCCAAGGTACTGCAAGTGTTTCTTTGAAGGTATGTACTTTTTTTACCCTCTGCTTTGGAATCTACATCTATAGATTATGTGGATTGAAACTTTTTGCACAGTAGTGTATCTGAGTTGTGAGCTGCAGGCACATTGTGGGTTGCTGGGTGAATATTTTGAATAATGCACAGGCTGAGTACAGCTTCATATTGAGGAGCATCTGCCACATGAATAGTTATGGGCTGTTCACTGAACACCTGGACCTCTGCTCAGACGTCACCTGGACGCTGATTATTCAGGCTGTTGCAAATTAATCCTTTGATCTTATTTGAGTCCCAAACCAAAAATCAGAGGTTGTTCAGTTACTGTGTTCTTTTATCTGAAGAGAATTTTTACCAATTTTCTTTTTTGTTTGTTGGTTTTTCCTCAGTCCGCTCCTCGCTGCAGAAGCAGCAGTCTCTCCCGGTGCGTCCCATCATCCCTCTGGTGGCTCGTATCTCGGATCAGAATGCGTCAGGGGCTCCACCCATGACGGTGCGGGAGAAAAGCCGGCTGGATAAATTCAAGCAGCTGCTGGCCAGTCCCAACACTGACCTAGGTACTGTTGAAGAGGGAAAGGTATTTGCATGATGCTTTACTCAGTTCCACAGAAGGTGTTTTTGTTCCATCCAAATTAGAAAATGCAGACAGATAAACTTCAAAAGTATTACTGTATAATCTTGAGGTTTTGAGTCGTTGGAAGATATATATATATATATATATATATATATATATATATATATATATATATACATTTTATTCTGTTGTTTTTAGGAGTGTACTAATAAATTGATGCCAAGTTCCTTAATTCTGGGAGATCAGCCGAAAGTTACTGATCTTATCTACCTTCACAAATGTCTAAAATTCAACCACTGTCTTCTTTTGCCCTGCTGTGCAGATAAAAGTTCCACAAATCGTCCAGAGTCTGTGAGGAACACTTTAAATATGTCCTTAATGAAACGTGTTCAAGAAAAGGAATTCAGTATAGCTCCCTCTGACTTGCAGCCAGCTGAAGCAGCTGCTCTCTGGACTTGCTGTGAAACCGAGCGTTGATCTGATTGGTCTGTTTTGCTCTCTGCCATCACAGAAGAACTGCGGAAACACAGCTGGTCGGGAATACCAAGAGAGGTCCGGCCAATCACATGGAGGCTTCTCTCTGTAAGGCTTACGACCTTCAGTTTTGCAACATCGCATACCTCACAACTCAGTACTAAAAGACCATTTTTTTTCGTTTGTTTATCCAGTACTATTCATTTGGTGTCAGCAGCTGTGCGTTTCAGCGGCAGCCTTATCTTCCCTCTGCTCTTATCTCCCTCGGCCAGCTTGTTCTGTTCCACAGAAAGAAAAGTTTCTTTTCTGTTCTTGCTTCTCTCAGGGTTACCTGCCGGCCAACAAGGAGCGCAGAGAGCTGGTCCTGAAGAGAAAGAGAGAAGAGTATTTTGGGTTCATAGAGCAATACTATCACTCCAGAACAGATGAGCACTATAAAGACACATACAGACAGGTAAAGATCTCATCTGTGCAGTGGGGAAACATTATGCTATCACTTTTAATGAATTAGACATGTTGCGCCTACCTACCGTCACCTAAGTTTCATTATTTGTTTCTGGCAGATCCACATTGACATTCCAAGAACCAACCCGCTCATCCCTTTGTTCCAGCAGCCTGCAGTCCAAGAGGTGAGGTCCAGTAGAAATCCAGCGGCCAGAGAGCTTAAGGTCCAGCTCTAGATTAGTGGTACTACAGGCCTTTCTGGAGGAGGAAAACTCTCCTGGCTCAGCTTCCTCAAAAAGGCTTACAAGAAAAAGTTTCATTTCAGTTTAACAAAATTACATCTACACAATTTCCTTAGATGTTCTGAGATAAATTGGTGGTTTCTTTTTTTTTTCTACATTTAAATGTTTGATGTTTTGTCAAAAAAATGAAAAACAAAAAATTTAAATGTATGCATGTGTATTCTGAATATATTCAGCTTTTCCAGGTAAAAACTAAAACTATTCTGTATATAAAAAATTTAAATACCTTTAATTTGTATTGTAGAAAATTTTAAACTCTCACTCATTTCAAACTCGGTCCAACTTTAATAACGATCGAGCCTGTACTGCAGATTTACAGTAAATGTTCAGGAAACTAGAGTCTGGATAACTCTAGAGTCTTGAAAGCTTTATGTGTAAACTGAGGATGCAACTAATTCACTTTGCAACCGATTCTTTGCTCCCCTGCTTCTTTTAGGGGTGTAACACATAATACATATTTGATAAAGACTTAAAATTGGTCATTTTTGTGTTGATTGATGTCATCTTGGTTTCTTGATAGTAAATATAAAGATAAATTCTGCTGTGTTTAAAACTTCTTAGTCTGCTCTCCTGATGATTCTTTGTTCTTACCTTACCTGGTTCGTAGTTGATTTTTTTGAACAATTATCAATCATAGATTGACAATTAGATCACGCATAAAGCTTAATTTTCTCCATTTTTCTTCTTTATTGGTTTGTGGGGGAAAAAAAACGTATCAATAAAGCATCAGAAATTGTAACACTTTGAAGCAAAGAGAAATTTCAGAATTGTACTCATCAAATTGGAAGCATCAGCATCACACATCGAAAATCAAACACTTCAAATTAGCAGATGACTATTATTAATACTACTAAAAATGTAACCCGGAGGAAGTTGGTGAAATATTGTCTTGCTGAGTCACTGAGGAGAAAAAGAGGAAGTTCACTTTGAGACGAAGCATGACTGAGTTCCTCAAATCTCATTTTATGATGCTGCAATTGAAAATTAATATTTGCACAAAAATGTGTAGATAATGAGTCAAAATTTGACTGTTCTAACAGGCGGACACAGGTTGAATGTTTGGGACGTAGCAACAAACTCGGCCCTGAGAAACAGCTACGAAATTGCAACAAAGAGAAAATGGAACAGAGCGTTCAGTTCCCCACCGCATGATGTTCCTTTAAAACAGAGTTTTGTCATTTTGTCTTCAGGTATTTGAGCGGATTCTGTTTATCTGGGCCATCCGTCATCCAGCCAGCGGTTACGTCCAAGGGATCAACGACCTGGTCACTCCTTTTTTTGTTGTCTTCTTGTCCGAGTTTGTCAGTAAGTTTATTTACGCTCTTGAGTATTATAAGTTTTTAGTTGTTTTTTTAAATACAGAGATGCACTGATCTGGGCGATGAATTTCATTCCTGATGTCCGATTTTCTGTCTTTGAAAAACTTTGATGGCTTGTATGGACTTTAGATGATTCTAGTTTCTCTTGTATTTAGGGTGTTGAAGTTTGTCCTTGTGCATTGCGGGCTTCAGTAAAGCTTTTTTTTTTTCTTTTGTAAAAGTTTGATCTGAAAACAGAAATAGCTTTGAGTTCATTTACTTAGTTTTCCAAAATATGTTAAATTTAGTACATCTAGATAAATAAAAATCCTCTTCAGTCTCCTGCCTTCTCTTTAGTTAATGTGCGTCTTACTTACTTTTGAAAATATGTTTGATTTAGTACATGTTTATATAAAACTTATCTCTTTTTCAAGGCAAATTGCATTTTGGCTCTCTCTCTCAAGAGAGAGAGAGATTTAACCCTGAGATGTGCAAAATGCTTCAACGTTCCCAAAGCCAGCATGCTCTGCCTGAAAGCTCAAACTGATAAAGCGGCACTTCCTGACGCTGAACTTTATCAGCTAAAAGTGTTGCCTGAATGACCTGCACCCAGGCAGTCGCAGGAACACGAAGGCTGAACGCCAAAACACTGACAGTCATTACTTCACTGTAGGCGGTGAAAATAAAAATGAACAAACATTCTGATCATTATGGCAGTGAGCACAAGTGTTTTTTTTTTTTTTATGTTATAAGTATTTTGGTGTTCAGTTCAACTCCAAAGCATTTTTGAAAAGAGAAATTTTCCTTTTATGGTAAAAACAACATTGAAGGTTTGAGTTCAATGAAGAACTGTTAACTTGTCAAGCTGAAAACGAGCTGATTCCTTTACAATATGGCTACTATACAAGAAATTTCAAATTGTTTTTTCATTCTCATCCTAGCGGAAGATGTGGAGAACTTTGATGTGGCGGCTCTGCCTCTGGAGACCCAAAGAAACATTGAGGCTGACAGTTTCTGGTGCATGAGCAAGCTGCTGGATGGCATACAGGTGAGGATGCACTGAGAGCTTGGCTCTTAGGCTGCACGTCATCTGTCTGTATTCCTATCAAATAACCCGGCCCACCTTCCAGGACAACTACACCTTCGCCCAGCCTGGAATCCAGAACAAGGTGAAGGCTCTGGAGGAGCTGGTCAGCCGGATAGATGGTGAGGAGATGAACGAAGAATTGCTCAGTCCAATAAAAATCATGAGAAATAAGTTTTAAAAATAGCTTTTTTTTCTGCCTTCAGTGGATATTCACAATCATTTCAAGAAATACGAGGTAGAGTACCTGCAGTTTGCGTTTCGATGGATGAACAACCTGCTGATGAGGGAGCTGCCACTTCGTTGTACCATTCGTCTGTGGGACACCTACCAGGTGGAGTTCTCTCCTTCAGATATTTGGACATTCGGGTCTTCCTCACAGTATTCCTCACCGTGTTCATGCACAAAAGAAATCAGTGATTAGGGAAACAGCGATCCACTATTTTCACTGCCGATATCCGAGGTTTAGTATTGACCGAGTCCGATGCTGGAAAACAGCTGAATTTGCTTAAAACTTTTCTCTCTTTTATGTTTTTTTAAAACACAGACATAAATGTACTGAATTACAGATGAATTTGAAAACTCTGCACCAGTGCAGCACACTTTCATACACCAATAGCTTCACAAGCTTGGTGAAACATGTAAAAACATCACAACTTTAACATAACCAAATAACATCACAGCCGATGTAAAACAAATAATAAAGAGACTGATACTGATCAAAATAAAAGGTCGACTACCTTGGTCAAACATGTAAAAAATAAACTGCAACAAACCTTCTTTCAAATGATTCAGAAAGTGCAATTGTTGACATTACTAAGTATGATGTAGAATAAATAAATCATGATGTCACTCAAAGCGCAAAGTATAGAATTAAACTGAATAGATCCCCCCTTATTGATCAGACACATTGTCAGCGATACCCTGTCTGGAATTGTTTTCAATATCAGGACCAGTGCAGATATTAATATTGGACGGATACTCCCCGTCCTTTGGGCTTTACTCGTCTTCCTGCTTCGGAGCAGTTCGTTTATAGAACAATCACAGAACCTGTTAACATGGTGAGGAACATTTTTAGATTTGGTCACATCAGTAACAGGCAGGCCTGTTGGTCAGGACAGGTCAGAACCAACTGAGGTTTTCACTCTAATTGTCTTAAGACATGAAACATGTGCCCCAGCCTTAGAAATGTTCCTGATCTGGTGTTTGTAGAAAACTAATAAACTGGGCGGGGGGGGAAGAAATCCACCTGAAAATGATCTCGTACATTTCTCAACTCCTATTAACTTGTTGCTTATATAAACTTTTTTTCTTGATAAAGGGTTGGGACAACCAATTAAAAGTCTTGGCATAGCTCTGCCCCAGTGAATGGAATGTCTTGGAGCTTGCAGATAAGCAAACACACCTAATTTTTATTTTTAGCTAAGCTGAGCCTCAGCTTTCCATTTAGAGATCTAGTTTTCACTCCAGCCTTAAGAGGGTGATGATTCGCTGGTTTACACACAATCTGCTTAGAGGAAAAAAGAAGAATTATATATATAAAAAAATGCAATTATTTCTCACCCAAATATCAAATTAGATTTTGTGGTTATGGTTCCTAAAAGACAAATGTTCTTCTGTTTCTGATCTGTTTTTTTTTTGTTTTTTTTGTCCTCTGTATCTGCTGTGTTTGGCACCAGCCTTTGAATTGGAGTGTTGCTATCTTTGTAGACACACTCTGACGTCTGGGATCTGCATCCGATGAGCCTTACAGCTGATTGGAGGGGGATGTATGTCTCTTTGCCTGATGACTCCTATTTGCCTGACATTGTGAATAAACAAATGCAAAACGGGACCGACCAGTTAAACCCAGACAGTTTTGGTTTTGAGGTGGAAACGTCATTTGTATTAATTTTGGTCGTGAGCGATCTGATTCCATTCAGATAGCAATAAATACATTTCTGTACACTGCTGTTCAGCTGGCTGAATGAAGGCTGCTGCATGTTGTTAGAGATGCACTGATGTCATATTAATATCTGTATCAGTCCCAATATTGAGTTTAGTTCTAGATCAGGAATCGGTAACAATGTGCCCAATCCATAAGGCCAGAGCTTCGTGCTCTGGGCGTCATCATGCTACATTTCACATTATTTTTAGAATTCCTATTTGCATTTTCTGAGTCATTTGAAGGAAGGGTTTCTGTGTTTGTTTGTTTTTTTACATTTTTGACCAAGGAAGTCGGTCTATTGTTCTCGTCAGATTATTGATTTTATGGAGGAGTAAAACATCGGCTGTTATACTTTGCGTTATACTACTTTGCAACTTTAATTTGTTCAAATCAAAGAACAAAACAAATTCAAGTTAAGTTGTTTTTACAAGTTTGATTGTTTCAAGACAAAGTCTTTTAGGTCCTTTGTTCACCAAAGGACATTAAGACTGCAATTCCTCCTGATTTATCTTTAGGTGTTGCAGCAAAGACTTCTGGGTAAAGGTGTGTTGTAGCAATTCGCTGTGTTTGCACTTTCCACAGGCTGAAGCTGAAGGTTTCTCCCACTTCCACCTGTATGTGTGTGCTGCATTTCTCATCGAGTGGCGCAAAGAAATCCTCTGCATGGTTGACTTTCAGGTAATGATAGGAGTCTCTGATTTTATGTAACGATGAAAAAAAAAAAAAAAATGAAAAAGACTTAAAAAAATTATTTAGAGAAGTCTTCCTGATATTTCTGAAAAAACTCTTGAAAAATGAGGAATGGTAAAACATCTTGTTATTCTAACGTCTCTGAACATGCTAGTTAGCTAATAGCTTGCTAGCATAGAGTGGTTATTCAAAGATCTGCTATAAAACTCCAGGAGGCATTCCAATACCCAGTGTTTTATTTACCTAGCAACAGAGCTGAACGAATTCTGATAGGTTGCTATTTTGAAGGAATACTGGAAGCACTAACATTTACAGAGGTTCATTTCTTGATAAACTAGTTAAGTAATACCAATATTAATTAGAATATAATTTTATTGTTTTGTGTGTCCATTAAAAAACATGTTTAAGCTTTATTAGACTGGCAGTCCCCCTCTAATGTTCATTATAAACTCACATATCCACTGCCTATTACAATTTGGTTCTAATTCTAATAATTATGTATTGATATTTGGTCATCTATTTTAAAACAACCAACATCCATCTCAATGTGTTAAAAATAATTTTATCCGCCACCAAAATCCATGTGTGTGTCCCATCTTCTGCCACCAAGCCAGTGCTTCTTTAATAGCTGTGTTTCCATTAACCATAAAATTGGACAAATTGGTGACCTTGTTCAATTATTCCTGCATCAGCTTTGTATTTTTGGGGTTTTCAATCGATCTTCTTAATTTAGAACCCTGTTGTTGTGACAAAATATTCTTCGAAGACTAAAACACACAAACTGTTTATAAGAGTGCAATACGTTTTCCAGCTATGCCTCAGTTTATCCCGGCAGACCTAGTTTACCTCCTCTCTGCATCTTTTGGCCAGAGCGATGTCGATGTAAACACATAATTTGTGCCTTTCCTTCAGAGCCTCCTGATGCTTCTACAGAACCTCCCAACCATCCACTGGGGAAACGAGGAAGTGGGTCTCCTCCTGGCCGAAGCCTACAGACTCAAGTACATGTTTGCAGATGCCCCCAACCATTACAAGAGATAGGCAACGAATCAAACGCGCCTTTGACTGCGAGGACCTGAGCAGTATTTTGGTGCAAACCTGACCAGACCCACAGTGGGATAAACTGAACTTTATGCTGTGAAGATGAAGTTTGCAGAGTCTCAGCATGATTTTTGGATTTTCGAGCAGAGCCATGAAGCTCCGGTGAATTTCCTGGACTATATGCAGTAGACGACGTACTGCAGTGCATCAGCGGACTGTTACAGTATATCAACCACATGTATTTAGTTTTTCTTCTTCTCAGAAAAACATGCTGGCATTTTAAAGGATGGTGAATGTTTGTGAAATCCTCCTTTCAGTGACATCTGCAGATTCTATTTTATATTTTTTTTTCTAAAACAAAAGAAACACTGTAAGAACCAAGCAACTACTGTCCCCCCCCCCCCCCCCCCCCCCCCTCATTTTAAGTTTATTAAGTCAGACACTGCTGAGCTGTTCTAAATAGGAAGCACAACGAAGGTCCCATCTCCCCTCTGATTTGTTTTATCTGCTGGGAACAATTCTGGGTTTGGACTGAATTTATGTTTTTACATTGTAGAAGAACTGTCTGAGTTTCTTTTCATGTTTTAGTTTTATATGTAAAACTGAAAACCCAACTCCTTTCCTGGCTGTGAATCACTTTGATCAACTTCTAGAGGGTTCAGCTTCCCTTTTCAGTGTATAAAATGATAAACTAGTTAAGGTATAAATAATACTGTGTGTGTATATATATATATATATATATACACACACAGTATTATTTAAAATACCTTAACTAAAAGTTAGCCCTTTTTTTTTTTTTGCACAACCCCTGAAACTCTTCCTACTAAGAACCTCAGCATTACTAACATGCTTAAATATAGATGAGGTGAATCTGAGAGGGAGACCAGGTTTATTGGCTGAGTTAAAAATCAATCACTGATTTGCTGTGATGTATTTGTGAACAAACCCAACTCAAACACAAAGGTTACGCCATATTGTAGCCATGGTAACACAACAATCAAACTATCAAGATGATTCTTTAAACTTCTACAAAGTAAACTTCCTAATTAAATCCTAAATGTATATTTTTTGTCCTCTGCTGAATGCATTAAATAAAATTGAATAACATTGTAATTCTCTGTAAATAAATGGTGCAGGCTTAGATCTATGGTCTGTGTTACAATTAAACCATTTGTAGGGGCCTCTGAATGTCTGGAGGCCCCTGAATGGCCCCTACCAGCAGCCACTGAGTTTTCTTGGCCTTGATATTCCAGTCTAATAATTGTAGGTCTCAGAGACGCTAACGTCAAACAATTATATAGAGTTAACCCCTTTGAGCTTTTTGGATCTATAAATGTCTACAGTCAAGTTGTTGTAAAGGTTAAATGGATATTATTAGGACTTAATTAATAAAATGGCAGCAAATTTACTTATTTCATAACTTCATAACCAGGGACCTTCTTTCCTCTGGTCTGTTTAACGGCTACAGTCTCAGATCAGAGAGCTATATAAACACCATTATGTCAAAATTTAATCGATGAAGTGATTGCTGACCCTAATCATTAATTGCTTTTAATTTCCGGTGACAGGATGTGCCTCCCCCCTCGCTCCCCCGCCTCCCTCTTTCAATTTAACATTCCATCCCCCAAAATAATCATTACTTAGACATCTGTTTATCCTATATTTGTTTTTAGTAAACTCCTTCTGATCTCTGAGTTTTAAGAGTAATACAATTAAAGTATAACAAAAGAAACAATAAGTGTTAGATAATCAAGAATAATATACAATATAGTAGTGATGCGTCCGGCAACACCGATGCGTCGGCGCATGCGTCAAGTCCATAGACAAAACCCCATCTCGGTACCTGCGTGTATTGCTTTCAGCAAGTCACGTGAGCGATACAGGACACGTTTCAAAATGACACTGGCGCGCCAAACCGTTTATAAGGAAGCCGATCTGAAACGGGACGCATTTGCATCTTTTACGGTACAGCGTCAACTCTGGAGCCTCAAGGCAAACGAAAGGTTTCGTAGTTTGGGACAATTTTGATCTTACATAAGAAAATAAGGTGTTGGTTGTCACTTGGTTGTTGTTTCATCAGGTCTTGTGCGAAATTCTGTTCCCCTGTGAAAATCTGCTCCCCCTGTGTCGGGAGCGCGCATTGCAGCCAGAGAGGCGGATCTAACAGTTGTTACTGTCCATTAATCCAGTCTGGTTTTTTGCAAGACTCTCAAAGTCTAGAAAGAGAAAAAAAAAAAAAAACAACTTTTGTATTAATGCCTTACATATGTTTAAAAAAAAAGAAAACTAAACTTACTCCGACATGGTTGTGAAATAAAATATAACTGCTGCTGAAATAAGTGTATTTATTTATTTATTGCAAAAAGTAGGTCAGAGAAAAAGGAACAACTAAAAACAAGATTATTATTGGATAAAAATTTAAAAAATTAAGCCAATTTTTTTAGGAATATGATATTCCTAAAAATATATATTTATATTTAGAAAAATATAAATAGTTACATCTATTTATATTTATCGGGTGTATTTGTGGGCGGGTCAGAAACTCACTGGGAACGACAATGCTGTTTTGAATGACACACCGGAAGTTCCCCTGATTACTACAAAAACTTCGCTCGAACGAACCATTGCAGTCATGCCAGTGCTGTGGTTCTGGACCACGCGGTCAGAACGGACCTGTACCGCTGCCATAGTGTGACTATAGCCAACTCTGCCCATACAGAAGTCCCTCGGGTTGTGAAAGAGAGCAGGTGAGCCGTTAAAATACAGAATCATGTTCGCGCAGCTTAGCAACAAGCTAACATTAGCACACAGGGAGCTAACTGTGTTTACTTTCACATGGAGCCACTGGCTTTCAGTTTACAGCTGTGTGCTAGTTTAGGCTTCAGCTACATGGACGATATTAAACTTTGGCAGCTACTGGAAACGTGAGTGAATGAAGGAAACAAGCTCGAAGGGAGTGATACCTCACTTTCACTACCGTATCTGGACCTCTGCAGCTAAGTTTATTTATTAATAGAACGCAGTTAAGTGTGGACGTGGTTTCAAATGGTCTCGCGCCATTTCAGACATTCTTGTGTTTTCCAAAGCCTTGTTCTGCCATTTGGAAAAGAGGAAGTCCACACCTAAGCAGACATTTGTTGTTGTGGTGTTATGGGGGTTTTATTTATAATAGGATAAAACTTCAGCAAAGACCTAAGAGAAGGGTCACCCTTAAGTGAACAAGCTGGATTAGAGTGAGTTAATATTCTTGAAAAATAAAAGTACAAGAAGATGTGAATGAGAAACCACTAGCAGTTTCTCAGAGTGCGAATCTTTTACTTCCCTTTCTAATCCTATCAATTCTATATTTCCCTTTTATTTAATTCAGAACGAGAAAGCTGGGGCAGACCACAGAAAAGCAGACAAAACTACTCCAGAAGATTAAATCAGAAGAAATGTTGCCTGTTCAGCCCTTTCATTCTGATATGAAATCAAATGCAATGTCGACCCCTACTCCCTAGGGTCGAGCTATAATTACTAGAGGTCAAACGGCATCATGAAGACGAAGGAGCACAGCCGACAGGTCAAGGAGAAGGTCGTGGAGAAGTTTAAAGCAGGGTTAGGTTATAAGACAATATCCAAATCTTTGAAGATCTCTCATAGCTCTGTTGAAGCCATCATCCAAACATGGAAAGAGTACGGCACAACTGCGAGCCTTTCAGGACGTGGCCGTCCACCTAAACAAAGAATCCAGTCACAGAGGGTACTGTTTGCAGAGGCACTGAAGAGGCCTGTGGTAATCCTGGAGAAGTTGCCGAGATCCACAGCTCAGGTGAGAGAATCCGCATTAGATACCTCAGTGAGCTACACACTCCACCGTCTCGAAAAGCTATGAGACGTGGGTGAGGTTTTATAGTCCAGCAGAATGCCACTGAGTCGCTGACCACAACCAGGTCATTGCTACAGGGGGTCTCCAACTCCAAGCTTGTAGGGCTGATGTACACACTGCTCAGTGTAGAAACGGTTTATCTACAGCAGGGGTGCCCAAAGTCTGTCCTCGAGGGCTGGTGTCCTGCATGTTTTAGTTCTCTCCCTGGTAGTACCAACAACCTTTTCAGCATGTCAGTGTTCTTCTCACTGAGAAGATCTAATGAGCCATCATTGGATCCAGGTGCTTTAAACCAGGGAGAGAACTAAATCGTGCAGGATGCCGGCCTTCGAGGGCCGACTTTGGGCACCCCTGATCTACAGTCATCTGTAGCTATGCTAATTGCCTAGCCCTTCTCCTGCCTCTGATTGGTTGTTTCTACCTGAGTCGTGTATTTCTGCACTGTCAGTAGGAGCGCAGGGAGAAGGCAGAAGGTATATCACCAGAACAAAATCGTACAAGAACAAAGTATTGAGTAAAGTTATATTTTGAGACGGGTCATATTACAACAGACAACTTGCATTACTACTTTATTGATCAAGTATGACCATACTTTGTCATACAGAGGGACTCCTTCAGTCCCCCCCACCTCTTTATCTTTTTTTTTCTTTTAAAGAAAATAAAAATATTATTTCCATTTGCTAAATAGAACCAGTGTGACTCTGATGTCCTCTGTCTTGTAGCAGGGCAGAGCGATGGAGGGGGTCGACTGGAACTCCTCCAGGTCACAGGGCTCCTTCAGAGCGGACACCCTGTCGAGGCTGGCCAGCTTCATCGCACGCACCGATGCCAAGCAACACGCTGCAAACCATCCGCCCCCCCGCCTTCCTCTCTATGGCTGTCAGGAATGTGGAAAAGGCTTCCCTTATTCCAAAGATGTGCTGCAGCACCAGGAGATGGACGGCGTCCTGCCGAAGCCCCACCGCTGTACGCAGTGTGGCCAACAGTTCTCCCTCAGGTCGTCCCTACAGCTGCACCGCTGCAACCTGGAGGCTCACGGCTGCAGCGCGCCATGTGCTGCTCTGCTGTCGCACCCCGGCAGGCTGCAGGAGACGCCGCTGCACCTCCAGCCCCACCTGTTAGACAGCAGCCCGTACGCCTGCGCCCCCTGTGGGAGGGGCTTCAGCCAGAAGCAGGCGCTGCTGCACCACCAGCAAGCTGGCTGCAGCGAATCTCCGTCCAACACTGCCGACGCCCGCAGCCTCCCAGACGACTCTCCACCCGTTTCTGAGGGCGACTCCGCCCACTCTGATTTCTCAGACACGCCGGGACCCAGCGGAGGCGCTGTCAGCGCGTGCCGGATCTGTTCCAGGACTTTCTGCTCAGACGCTGCGTTGCGGCGGCATTTTCAGGATAGCCACGCAGAGAAGACGCCCAACACCAAAGTGATGAGTGAAGAAGAAGAAGAAGAGGAGGAGAGGACTGCAGTGGTGACCCTGAAAGCCAAGAGGAAGCTCCTGAGCTGCCGCTCGTGCGACATGGTCTTCAGGAGCACGTCGCAGTTGTACATGCATCGCAAAGAGAAGCACCGCAGAGAGAAGCTCACCAGGAGGGAGGCCAGGCCCGTCATCAAGAAGAGCCGGAAGCCCGGCATGTATCCGTGTCAGATTTGCAGCAAAGTCTTCGGTCACCATCTGACTTTCAGGGCACACTGCAGACAGCACCAAGCAGCCGGCTCCGCCATCAACGAAGACGACAACTCTGCAGACTGCGCCGTCCCAGACTCCCAATCCCTCACGAACGGCCCAGCAGCTGGACTGGGTCCACTCGGTAAGCAACGCAGCATCTCTCCCACTGTGGACGATTCGGGAGGGGAGTCCGAGCGAGAGGACAGCGAGTTCCCCTGTCCCTCCTGTCCAGAGGTTTTCTCCACCCAGCAGCAGCTGAAGGAGCACATTGAGCTGCACCAGGCGTCGGTGAGACAGCGCCAGTGCAGCGTTTGTGCGTGTGAGATGGACGGGTCCAAAGGGCCGGCCTCCAGGAAGCAGAGGCTGTACCACTGCATTCCCTGCCAGCAGGGATTCTCTGCTTTGGACTCGTTTCTAGAACACTGCCAGGAGCACCTCCGGGTCCGGGTGGAGGTGGAGGAGCAGCGCCTCTCCCTGCAGCCCACCAAAGCCTGACCGCCAGCTGCAGCTTCCTTATGCGCCAAACGGACAGCAGCGGCTGAACCCAGAGCGTTTGTTCTGCTCCCTGAGTCGGGTTGTGATGCGTTCAGGTGCTGAACATGTCAGCCTGGTGTAGGGGAGCTGAAAATGCTCAAATGTGTGAAAATAACTACTTGACTAATGAAGCTGATGACTGAATGTTATTCTGTAGCAACATATCAGGGTCTAAAGGAAGTCAATGTAAGCCTTTGACCACAGATCACCTTTCAGGTGTGCTGATCTCTGGATTCTGATTGGTTTAAATGACACCCATCAGTTTAAACAGAGCTGCTGATGACAGGACCAAGCATGGCCACTGAAATGGTTTGGAGCAAATATAAAATGGCAATCAGAAACAGCATTACTACAGATGGTTATCAGCAGCTTTTCACTGATGGGTTTAAATCTCTATACACTACGGTTGGCGTTAGTTAAGTGGATTTTTGTTCTTTGTCAAATATCCAGTTTGCCTTAAAAAGTGAATAAATGAATTAATGAGATCATCCTTTCCCCCCTGATTGAATCACAGCAGAAGGATCCTGCTGGATCTCTATATGTGTTTGTGGATTCTAGTCTGGCTTCAATTTTTTTTATTTATTTTTTTGGCACATTTTTGAAGGACTCTTGGAAAAATGCTCTGCAGCAATGTGTGCTATTATGCTGATGAAGCATACTTTATACTTTTGAAGACACATAGTACAACATGATTTGAATTGTTGCATTTGTTTGAAACTGGTTGTGGGTCCTGTGCCAAGTATTTCCTCCTGCCCCGCCCCTCCCTGAGCAGAAAAAACTGGGACAAGATACTTCAATTTGAACAAAAATTGAACCTTTCATTTACTTTCTGAAGTAACAGTAAATCTCCGGGCTGATGCTGTGTCCAGCATCTTTAGAGGTTTTGGCTCAGCTGAGCTGTTCCAAGCATCTTTCATTGAAATACTTGTTCTCTGTAGTTCAGATTCAGTCTGAAACAGTTGGTTTGAACGTCTCACCTATGCAAACATGTGGATTAACAGCGGTTGAGAAACAGCTTTTCTTTGTTTGTTTAGATACTGTCTTTAAGGTGCTACTGTGAAATATAAATGATTATTTTATAACTTTTTTTCTTAAATCAATTGGTTCATATTGCTTTATAGATGACAGAATAAAACAACTATACAGCTGAAATATGTGGGGTTTTTTTCTCATTGTGAGACTGGTGTTAAGATTTGATGGTGGGTTATTCTGCCTTAACATGACTAGCCTCTTGTATGTATGCACTCAAGGAATTTATTTACATCATATAAAGACCTTGACTTTATATATATATATATACACACATATATATGATGCCCTAAATAAAATGGTTTATTGCAGTACTATGTCAGCCTGAGAATTCTTTAGGGGGGAAAAAGCCTTTTAGTGAATTTGTTCATTGGAAAAAATCCTATATTGGATTGTTGTTTTTTTTTAACCAAGCCATATGTGATATGTATTGGTTGTTAATTATTTAAGATGTACCATTTTTGGAACGTATACTTTTTAACTTCAGAGTTTCTGAAAACCTCCATCTTCTGTTTAATCAAGGATGGTGTCATGGTGACAGTAGCTGATTGATTTCTTTAAAAATGTCTCGAAGTACATGTAATTAAACTGATAAGACATTTGGACTTTTTTATTTCTATATGTACTTCTATATAAGACTTTTGAATTGGTTTAAAACCATCACATTTCAACGTTAAACATTGGTTTAGTGATTCTCCAAAACATGATTCTCTACCAGTTCTTCCAGACTCTCCCTCCTCCTGGCCTCTTGGGGGCAGTGTGTGGTTGGAACGTTGAAACCGGTCTCTGATTGGCCCTTTTCACAAATATGTCAGACAACTTCCGTTCTGACCCTACGCACGCTTTCCTTCCGCGGCTTTGTCAAACGAACAGTTAGCGTACAGGCTTTCTGCAACTAAAGACAAAATGAGTAAAGCACACCCACCAGAGCTGAAGAAGTAAGTTTACTTGGGTTTAACGCAAAGCGGGAACGGTAATCTGACTGTTTTTGTTCTTGGTAGAAATGAGAGCGGCGTATTATGTCGGTTGTATTGTTTTCAGTGGCAGGATGCTAACATTAGCAGTGTTGTTGGAACTGTCCTGAATGTAACTTTCATTTACAAAAAATGTCTTTCTATTTTAGGTTCATGGACAAGAAGCTTTCCTGTGAGTATTGTTCAGTTTTCATTTACAGTCGCTGCACTTTTAAAGTGTTAGCTTGTAGCACGCCAGAGTCAGATGTGGCTAGTAACTAGCTACATTTACTCGACCAACTTTTTGAGCAATGACATAGTTCTAGGAGTTGTTTTACTCCACCTTCTTTGGGTAATGTTAACATGAAGTAAGGGTTCAGCACTGTTTCAGTCTCATTTCCCATCCTCTAACTATTTCACTGAATGACAGGCAGCCATGATTAAAGCAAAAAGAAACCATCACACACCTGTAGTTTATGTTAAGACTTCTAGTTTGTTAGACAAGCTTAATTGTTCTAATATTTCTATGTACCGATCCTGTTGTAACAGCAATAGTGGCTGTCAAAGTATTGTACCATTTTCTAAGGTGATTATTTTTATTGCCTAATGGTTTCCACAGCTTAATGGAGAAAATTTAATTTGGAGTTGTATTTCTTCTGCCTAAATATTGTTTTTGTTTTTTTTTTGTTTGTTTTTCATTTTCGTAGCTTGTTTTGAAGTACCACAATTTGCATATAGCAAATTTCTATAAATAAAATTGTATTGATCAATTCAGTACTTGATTGACCTTTTAAACACACAATGTTTAGGATTACTTTTTTATGCTACTACTACTGCATACAATAGTATCAGAGGTTTTTAATACGATTATTTTGGCCTTTTTTTTCCTACTATCTGGATGGCGAGCAGCTTCACAAACAGTTGGATTTTGGTCTTGTTTTTGATCGTTGTTGCAGTTACATGTCTTATCATTCGACTGTTTTGTCCACATAAATTCCTGCCTTGCGCTGTCGGATTTCTACTTTAAAATGGGCTCAATTTGAGATGAAGAAAGGGGAGGAAAGCTGTTGGACTTGAGTGTTTCAGCAGTCTCAGACTAGCGTTGTAAATAAGAAGAAGTTCTAATGTTTTGCCTAGTGAAATAAAAGTTCAACTGATTAAGGAATTTCAGATTGTAAAAAATAGACATCAACCTTTTTTATATGTTCTTAAACGGAGTAATGGCCTTTAAAGCCTTTCTAATATTAGCTCCAACAATTTCAGTTTAATTATGGATTAAATTAATTCCTTGTTTGATCAATCTTAGTATTTTATCGTTTGAACTAGAGATGACCACATCTGCTGCTCCAGCTGCTGTGAAATAACCCTTTATTTAATTTCTTTTTTTCACTAAATGTTTATCGTGTCCTTTGTCATACTGTTCTAACATATTTTTTGTAAATTTGACCTATAGAAATCAAAAACATCTGGAGCAGACTGCTTGTAACAAAGCATTTCACATTGGCAAAACGGCAACATATTCATATTAGCAAACATGCATTTTCTACTGTGGAAAAAACTTCCAACCTCAGATATTTTGAGGTAGTCATATTTTCTGATGAATTAGTAGATCTCACTTTAACCTTACAAGAACATGACGGGTAATTTTATCTATCAATCTTTTAGAGACACTGACTTATGCAAACGTTTGTGCTTATCAGATTGTAATTTCTTTCTTTTTTTTATAGCAAAGTATTTAAAATAGTTGGACCTCTTAATGGCCTCACTAAGAAACCTGACAGTCCAAAGAAAACTGAACTGAACTGGAATAAATTTAGCTTATTGTTTTGTTTCTGGCGCCTGACGTGGTTTCAAAATCTTCTGAAAGGCTCTGGGTTTGTGTTGCAGTGAAGCTGAACGGAGGGAGGCATGTGCAGGGCATCCTACGAGGATTCGACCCCTTCATGAACCTGGTGGTGGACGACTGTCTGGAGATGGGTCCAGGTGGACAGCAGAACACCATCGGCATGGTGGTCAGTACCTCGTAGCTCAGGAACCCGCTTCAGCTTTTAATGTTTGTTAGCCGAGAAACGGCGAGTTAATCTGAAAGCAGACACGGAGAGAAACCACCCAGATTTATAACTACTGATTATATTCAATTACAATATATAATTATATTTTTTTTAAAAATGCAATGCTTTGTATTTTAATAAGTGTTTTTTTTTCTCTGCTGCAGGTTATCAGAGGAAACAGCATCATCATGTTGGAGGCTTTAGAGAGAGTATGAGAGGAGAGGAAGATGGTGGAAAGAATGAGCTGCAGTTTTATCTTTTGTTACTCGATTTTAAAATTTTTTTGTTCTTCAGGCTCAGCAGTTGTGTAATGGTGAATTTCTCTTCATTTTGGTGTTTTGTGATTTAATGGGAATAAATTAAATTTTCCTTATTTGTTTTTGTGCCTGTCCTTTTTTATAATAAGGGAATTTATTGTTTTATAATATTCACTTAGCTAAAATGACTGTAAAGTAAATGTTAGCTGGGTACGTCTGGATATTACATGATTTGGGGGTTTTATTTTATTTTTTCAGATGGAAGTTTTCTGGAAAGCAGCGGTTTATTTAAGCTGACCTTGAATGGAAATCCTCCAGACAAGATGTACTCATCAAAACTCCTGAACTGCAGTCACTTCCTACTTCCACAAGCTGTAAAACATCATGTGCATAGCTAAGCTACAGCATCTGACAGTTGGAATGATACGATACACAAAATTGTTGTGAGGTATTTGATGAAAATGAGTCTGGCTTGTTCAGTTTAGTCAGAAAAAAAAGCACTGTCTGAAAAATTACATCTAAACAAACCATAATGCACAGCAGCATATTAAGAGAAAGTCAAACACATTTCAGAGGTCATTAAGTGATTTAAGGGACGAATGATATAGAAAACATGGTTTGAAATTTGTACTTTAGTTACTTAAACAAACCTGGTCACAAAAATACGTTTCAGTAAAAATACACTGAATGCACTTCTCAAAAGTGAAGCTCTCAGAGTTAACCAACAGAGGGCGCTGTCTGCGCTTCCGTCCGGCAGGTAGACTTTTACTTTGAAAGCGTATTGACGTCACAGTCGTTGCGTCTCCTTCACGTAGCCGTTTTGACGGAATGTGGAAAGTAGCAATGTCGGAGGAGGTTGGGAAGGCGGTCCAGTCGGTGCTGGAGCGGGTGAAACAGGCGGCGGCGCGGCGGCCCAAGGTAACAGCGGCCGCGAGAGCCACTCGCTGATGGCCCGCTATGTGCGGGCGGGGAAACAGCGAGGCGGTGGAGAGAGCGGAGGTTATGAAAGGCTGCCAAACATCTCAACCTTTGGATGGAAGGCACTCGAGCCTGTAGCAGCACTTTCATAACACGATTCGTGATTTAAAGCGACAGCATGTTAATGCGGGGATCCTCTCGTTCTGTGGATGCACGTTCATCTCTTAGCATCGTGTTGTGGATTAAGCCGAGCCAATCAGCGTGGCGTGTTTTTATCACAGCAGGTGGTCAGCTTTGACCAGGATGAGCCTGATTTCTGACAGTTTGTCTCAGATCATAGAGACCTTCTTGTTATCTAAAAAAATAATGTCATCTCTGTCGATAATTTCCATTTGACCTAATTAAGCTGTCTCCGAATTTATCTGGAAGCATCAAGGTATAAAAATGCTCCTAAACTCTTGAGATGGACCAGTGATGTATCAGACATATTGACAACCAAAGTCACTAACAGCTAGTCCACCAGAAAAAGAAAAAAAAAAGTCAATATTCCAACACAAGATGTGATTCTCAGTTATTTGAATGAAGAGAATGTCAGTCAGTTGGTTATAATGCAGGACACTGTCCCGGTTTGGTCCTGATGTTGGTTCCTCACAGCATCTGTACTGCGTAGCAACCAGTACAGAGCCGCTCATACCTGTGGACTAAAAGTAACATGGTGTTTTTCAGGCTTTTTAGCAAATATAACCCTGAAAAGCTCATCCTCCGATTCAGATGATGGATGGTTTGTCCTTCCTCAGACGCTCCCGGCTGTGCCGCCCCGCCTTGTAGCCGTCAGCAAGACCAAACCCCCAGAGATGATAGTGGAGGCCTACAGGCAAGGGCAGCGCAACTTTGGAGAGAACTACGTGAGTATGGAACGCTGCTGGCCATCAAGGAATTGATAGAGACTGACCTCTATACGTCTCTGCTTCCAGGTCAATGAGCTCGTGGACAAAGCGTCAGATCCACTGGTAGGTTCACATGTTCCAGAGGATGGCGTGCAGAGATCGACCTTTCAGCTTTTACAGCTGTCCCTCTTCCTCCTTATCTAGATTTTGGAGTCATGCCCAGAAATCAAGTGGCATTTCATCGGCCACCTACAGAAGAACAACGTCAACAAGTTGCTGGGTGAGTGGCATCAGCTCTGCCAGACTTTCCTCCATCAGCTTCCTGTTTGCAAACCATCACAAGTCGTTTTGTCCTCCAGGCGTCCCTAACCTTTTCCTGGTGGAGACCATCGACTCCGCGAAGCTGGCCGACAAGGTCAACAGCTCGTGGCAGCGTCTCCGAGGAGCGAGCAGCCAGAGGTTAAAGGTCATGGTGCAGGTCAACACCAGTGGCGAGCAGAGTGAGTGATGCTGATCACAGAAACGGAAGTTCCAGATTGCGTTTGCTGATGCAGGGCTCTACATATTTGGTTTCAGACAAACACGGCCTGCCGCCGGAGGACACGGTCAACATGGTGAAGCACATTGTGTCGCAGTGCTCCGCCCTGCATTTCTTAGGACTCATGACCATCGGTCGCTACGGCTACGACCTCACACTGGGGCCCAACCCTGACTTTCAGGTACAAACCTCCAGAGAGAGTCGGTTCATTTCTAGGAATCAAGGACATTTTTCACGTTAATACATGGTGAAATTATTTTATGAGTGATTTTATGAGTCTTGGCGAGACACTTTAGTCCACTTCTCTAGCTTTCAGTCTGCCCATCAGTCAACCAATGAACTGGGTAACAGGTCCTGGAAGGAAAACCACACACACCGTTCCCAGCAACACTCCCCAGCTCATTCTGGAGGCTCCAAAGTTATTTTGGGTTACAGCCTATTTGGGTCTATCCCCAGCCTCGCTCCTCCAGACTAGAGGCAGCAGCCATTAGCACACACTTAGTGGAACTGCACGTCTGCTGAGCTCATCATAAGAGCTGCTTCTTAGTATAACGCTCCTAAGGATGGTTGTAAACAGCATAATGAGAAGCATTGTCGTGATAATGAGCTGAAGTGGAATGTTGGAAAGGGTAGGAGCTCCTTAAAGAGACGGCATTTTCATAATAACTCAAGGTAACCGTTACTTTATTGTGATATAAAATGGTTCCATGTGCCTAGAAAATACATAATACGACCCTTTAAATGCTCCAGGTCATCAAACAAATTTAGGTAAATACCAAAAAGTAGTTACACACAGCTAGTTGTAGATAGAAAAAGAGGGGAGTCGCAATTAGAAAAAAAAACACCATGTATACAGATAGAAAGTCCTGTTGCCCTGAAGCATTTTATTTATCTAATTGCAACAGTAAGAAGTCAAGTATGGACTTCATGTCTACGTAGATTAAAGGTTGGGGTCTAACTCGTCCCGTAGATGCTGTTGAGTCGGCGGCAGGAGGTGTGTGAGGGCCTGAAGCTGCCCATGGAGGAGGTGGAGCTCAGCATGGGCATGTCCACTGATTTTGAACATGCGGTAAGTTATTTGCGCTCGTTATCACGACAAAGCAGTGCAAGCGCTGTTATAGGAGATGTGAGACGAGGACAAGGAGAGGGAACAGAACTGCTGTGCAAACAGCCTTCATCCACTTCAAAATGAGAGCATCCATATTAACTTACCGTAACTATTTTAAGAAGGCTTATCAGCTGATAAACAAGATGTTTTATTCAACTGAAAGTTTACAGCCTAGCTAAAGGGAAGCTAAGTGCGCTGCACATTTTCAAAGTTAACTGCATCACTGAAAGGAAAACTTAGCTATGCTGCAGCATGCTAGCTAAATTTTTACTTTGACCTTCCATTTTACACCGTTTTTGAATTTCAATGTTACTTTCTGAACAGCAATTCAAGTTACATTTCTTTCCTCTTTGGTCTGACTTGCATGTTCTCCTGTGGATTCAAGATCGAAGTGGGCGCCACCAACGTGCGAGTCGGCAGCATCATCTTCGGCAACAGGGAGTACCCCAACAGCGCGCTGAACACGCCAAATCCCAGTCCCCTTCCCAGTCCGGCTCCCAGCCCCGAGAAAACAGCCAAGACGGTGTCAGAAGAAGCTGCTAAGAAGATGCACCATCTCACCGTATCTGAACACTAAAAGGAGATTATTAAAATACCTCCAGGACAATGAGGGGGAGGGGGAGGGGAGACTAACATACATTTGGGGTTAGGACTGCAGCCTTCTTACATCGTTATAAAAAAATTAAAAAAAAGTAGTCTCAAAATAATAAACTTTCTTTCCCCTTTTAGATTTTTCTAATCATTAAATTGACATCAGTTAAGAAGTAAATGAGATAAGATGTCTTCTCCATCTCTACCAGTTGTGTCTAACAGCTGTTTCCAGCTTGGAGTGCTCTCACTTCCATCGCCTGGAAAAACAGTGACCACAGTGGATTCAAGCCAATCAAAAACAGGAAGTCAGATGCAGTACGACTTTTTTTTTTTTTTTGCGTCAGTGGCTTAGGTGTTAGCAGTCAGTATCTTCCATGAAGTTGACAGCAGTCCAGTAACAATAAGTAAATTATCCACAACTTTCAAATCAGAGATTTTTTAGCTGCTTGATTAAATGCTGCTTAAACATTTTTTTTTTTTTTTTTGCACCTCTTATTTAATGAGACTGTTGCACAATTGGGTCACTATTTATTCAGACATGTAGCATTAACATCCATATGGAGCTATAACATATGCACCAGGAGTTGCTCTTTAAAAAGCAGATATTCTGTACATATCATTCATTCCAGAATAACGCCTGTGCTCTTTTCTTTCTAAATCTTACATTTCATTGTCCAAGCTATCAAAAATTATTAGCTTTTGCTTGTTTTACTGACAAACAATAACTGTTGCACAATTGTTCTGTCTCTTCATAGTTATTCTTGACTCCCAAGTGAGAATTTCTCTTGGATTCACTGAATGGGATAATTAGTAGATCTACCACTGGTAGGATACTGACTGCTCACAGCTAGTCCACATAACCTCACATCTAGTACTGATTATTTTTGTTTTTAGAAAAATATCTAACTGGTGTTAAACACTTTACACATATGGAGGCCTTTTAGTTTCCATTACTCTGATAGTTTATTAAAGAGACACTAGCTTCATGAAATCAGTTTCTCTTGCATTCTAATAGGAAATTGTTGAGCTGGTTCATTGTTTTCTATTTTTCCAACTAAACAATGTGAGGTCAAAAAGTTCCACTCGCTCCAATGAACCATTTTCCTTGTAAAACAAAGATTTGATTTAATAAATTGTTTATCCCTTTATAATAATTACCGTGCATTTGATATGGTTTCCTATGATGTGCCAAATGTGTCAGATTTTATTCTTGATATTGACAAATCCGAGGGGAGGTTTTGTTTCTGTTCTGTGTGTGTGTGTGTGTGTGTGTTTGTGTCTGTGCAGTGGTGTGTTATTCCAGATGAGAGAAAGTGAATCTATGCAAATGTTTGGTTCTCAAAGCTGCCAGCTGTGACGTCCAGCGGTTTCCTCTGAGGAACGCAGTGTTTTCCTGTTCTCATATAAAAGTGTCAGTGGAATAATAACAAAAAACCAACAAAAAAAACAAACAAACTCTTAAGATAGGAGGTAATCTTGTGATTAGACGTGTCCTTACTGTCAATCAGGCATTTCGGCATCGTTTGGTTTGGTTTTTGAGGAGAGGCCAAAGCCAAGCAATAAATTTTACTGTTGAAAATATTGGTTAATTGCTGTGTATTTATTGCTTTAGTGAAGGGGGGTCGCACATTCAGTATAAGACGTGGACATCTTTTGGACAAAGTTTCTTTATTAAGCATTTCAAGATGAAATCCAGATCAAATGTAAATTAAACATACTGAAAAACAATTTTCATACCTGACGTCTTCTTTTATGAGTTATCACCATACGATATTTGACAGTCTGCCCTGGATTGACAAATCAGCTCTCAAAACGGCAAACCTGGCGTTATGTCACTGCTAAATAAATAAAATGTGATGAAGCAGCAGTCTGTCCGAAAACAGTCAGCGAGCTAAAACCTTAAACAACCTGGAGGAAAAACCTTTCGATTCGCTCCCTATTTCACATTTATAAGGCTTTAATGCAGCTGTAAGTATAAAGTACAAGCAAAAACCAAATGTTTCCATTTTTTTTCCCCACCATATTTCCAGGAGCTGAAACTTTGACTTTGCACTTGAGAGTAGGGCTGCATGATGCGTCAGAGTCAACACTGGTGACGGCCATTTTACCATCTTTTTCTTTTTTTTTTTAAATACAGGTAGGAGAGATTTCCTGGTGTTTGTTTGGTCATGTGACAATAAATAATGCCCAGAATAGTGGAGTGTTTAACTGAAGCAGCGACTTGGTGTGTTTGTTTTTGTTTAAATGGTATTAAAAGGGTAAGCAAATGTATTCATGTATGCATATATATCATAAATAATGTCAATAATATCCCTACCCTTTTCTGGAAAGAAAATTTTGACTCCACTGTGCATCAGCCACTGGAATGACAAAAATACAGCAAAGAAACCTGGACTGGTGAGTCAAACATTCAGTCTATAGAAAAAAACAAAAACAAAACACTGATGGTGACTGAACAGTTTAAGCTCAAAATGCTTTAAAGGAAAAAGCAAAACTGCACAACCACCAAAAAACATTCAACACCTAAACCAGCAATCATGAACTCGTGCGTTGAGGAATGAGAGAAACACACCGGCTAAAACGTTTACAATAACTTTATACATTTCCTTTTATCTAATTTTAATCAAGAAATAGAAAGTGTTATAAAAACTTTTACCTAGATCACTACATTAATCACTTCCTGCCTCTGAATGTGTCGACAAGCTGATAAATGTTCATATCATGTGTGAGATCCAGGATAAAGAAATTACAAAAAGAGAGAAAGAAGGGCTTGCTCTAACGTTCAAAAATTCAAGTACACTTATATGGTCTAGTCCAATCACTGGAGGATTCTGTCCCTTTAATCAGTTACTACATGTCCTGGAGTATGGCTTCATCTGACAGTTCTTTTGAAAGCACCTAAAGTCTGAGATGGACATGCAGCCGTTATGGCCTCTGCAGAGACACGGCGAACGTGTTGCCGACATTCCAAGATGAAACACCTGGGAAACCTCCAGATGGTCCTAATCAAATCACCAGAGGAGGCCAAAAGCTGTTTTGGGACGGATTACTTGAGCTTTTGGTCACTATGTTGTAACTGATTGGTGTTTAGATTCAACCAAAATTGAGAGGAATCAAAATACCTACGTAATGACAGGCTGCAACCGAAATCTAAAGTCCATATTCTAGTAGGACTTTAATCGGTTACATACAACATGTTTTTGTTTTTCATTTATTTTATTGTTTTTGCACCGTTAAGCTCCTTTCACCTAATAACCACTGTGACCTGATAAGGATAAGGACCATACCTTCAGACAGTCTCCATGACGCCAAGCCAGAAGGAAAAGGTTCCACACGTCTTATATTGGACACAGGTCTTATATTGGACACAGGTCTTATATTGGACACAGCTCTGATGCGTGTTCACAGCTCTATGAACACGGTAGGGGCCACGCCAGAGACCAGGTGGTTCCACAATCTCGACTCCGTGTTCTGAAAGCTCACATGGCTCCTGATGTCAGCAGGATGGTTAAGGTGGACTGATTACCTCAAACAGGCTTCAGAAAGGTTCCATGTCAGGAAACCAAATTCAGCAGGTCAAGCTCTGACGTCTCCCATCTTAAAGAAATATTAACGACGGATGAAAATGTCCTGAAATTGCAAACCAACTGTTTGTGTATCGGGATAATATTTGGACGCGTTGGAAATCAGGTTGAACACAAATGAAGGCTGTTAACGAAACAGCAACAAATAAACTAGACAAACAAACTTAAGTTATTTTCATGTAACAGTTTTGACATTCTATGTGTTTCACAGAAATCCTTTAGTGTAAAAACCCACAAAAAGAACAAAAAAATGTCCAGTGTGGTCCAAAAAAAAAACAAAAAACCTAAACACGAGTAGAAATGTAGCCGGAACGCAGGGCTTCTGCAGAAAACCTAAAACATTAAGAAGTAAAACCTGAAAGCTTCCCAGGACTGGTGTGTGGATCAACTGGTACCAGATACGGCTGCCGACCGGGTCTGCTCCTCCGTTTAGTCCACCATGTTCCTCTCGTCTCCCGGAACGTGCTAAACCAGTTTTTTGGCTTCAAAGAAGCTTTTCAGGTGCCTCATCTGCCAGATCCCGGTGACGATGAGGATGAAGGTCTGAGCGATGGACCACCAGAGGACGCGCTGGTTGGTGCTCTCGCTCGTCATGCGGAACCTCTCCTCCCGGTACTGCCAGACACAAACCAGCGCAGTGAGCTCAAGGCGTAAGCAGCTCTGGCGAACATCTCAATTGTGTTTTTTTGTTTCGTTTTTCTGAACCGACCCTCTGGTAGCTCTGCTCCTTCTGGATCTGCTCCACCTGGTCCAGCAGCTGTCGCACTCGCAGCTGCAGCTCCGTCAGCTTATCTTTCGCTGCGATCTCAGGGTAGTTGTTGGTGTGTTCTCCGACCTGGATCTCCAAATGGACCCTCTGCAACGGTACAGACAAGTAAATTGCCGCTCCAGCCTTTATCCAGATACATTTATTTAAGGGAAGCTGAAAAGCGTTGATGCTTTCAAAGTCAGCAAAAGCACTACAAGAAGTATTAACACTGAAGATTATTAATGTTCTTCCAGGTTGCATTTATCGACTTTGTGTACGAGATGCTTGTAAAATACATCAACGTTTAAGGCTGCAAAGTGAAAAACGTCCAGGGGTGTGAATGCTTTTGCAAGTCGAAACACAGCAAGAAGGTTAACAGCTTTAAGCTAAAAAAAATTAAAATAAAAATAAAAAGTAGACAAAACATCCACATGGAAGCCGATTCTTTAATTAAATATCAATCAATCAATAAACCGTCTGAGGCGACGTTCCTACCAGCTTCCCTCCAGCGAACAGAGCCATCTTGGTGGAGTTGGAGTGCAGGCAGATCTGATGCTCTCCAGGAGTGTGGGAGGTGAACGTGAAGCGGCCCTCGGAGCCGTACTGACGGGACAGGATGATCTGGAACGCACCGAGACCAGGAGCTTTAGGTTGCCGTGGCGAGTGACACGCCAAGTGTCGTGGCGACACCTGCGCTCTGAGCTCACCTTCGTCTCTGGATCCTTGATCTCGACGTGCATCCCGAGGCCAGGAGTGGAGGGGAGGAAGGAACCGGTCTGTTTGTCCCAAAGCTGGGTCCGGTATTTTCCTGCCAGATACAGAACGTCCCACAGCTCTTAAAGGGGCAGTAGCGTGAATTTGTTCCTCGGACATGGTATATTTCTGAGTTTAAACCAATAAATTTGAATGATTCCTGTTACTGACTACATTCTTATTGACCAATGACACTGAAGTTCTAAACTTGAATGAGCTTCAGCCATAAAACACACTGAGCATTGCTCTGAAAGTACAATATTTTCGATATTTTCCGCAAAAAATATCAATTTAAGTTCATGGTGGTATTTCTAGTATTTGAAGTTATTTTGAAATTATTTTCTATCATTAAATAGCAGACTTTAAAAAAAACAAAAACTTGGAAGATGAGTTGTGATAAACTCATTTTCCATTTATTTGCAAAAATTATCTGCATGCATTTTATTTTATTTTGCTCTGCAGATTAAAAATCAAGTCTGATTTTCAAGTGAAAATATTTGCGACAAAATAATCCACAGCGGCGTCTTGTTTTCGCTGCTTTTTATTCCGTTTTACTGAGAAACACTTGGTGACTGCTCTCTGAGAGACGTGCTACATACATGTCATTCATTTCCAATTGGAAGGCCTCCGCGCCATCGCCTTAATCTCCAGCGCCTTCAACAGATCCTCTTTAACTTGAAAGTAGATGCGGCTCGAAACCAATGAAAGCCTCCTTATTATACGTGCTGCTGATCAGACAACAAGCATCGATAGAAAAGTGTGTGTCAGCTAAGATGGATGACTGACTGCTTCAAACCCAGTCTGGAGGATTCCTCTGACCTCTCTCACCTCTGGTTATGGATTCTGCTCTCTGTGTGGTTAAAGCGTCACCAGTGGCAGCAGCACAGCTCTGCTCTGGATGACTGGATTGATAACCATCCTGACAGTGATGGTGTGACAGTGACTTTCTGCTGCTTCCTTCAGGTCACACTAAAGTGAAACTCCAACAACTGACCTTCAGCAGATTTCATGTCCTTCTCAGATTTCATGTTCTGAACAACGATCAAAGTGTTGAACAAAGACAGACAGACAAAAAAAAAAAAAGACCTCACGTTTCTTTTCTCCCTGTCTGAAGTTAAATCAGAGCAAAACTTATTTTATGAGAGAAAAAGAGTGGCTGCTTCTTCTTATTCGGTGTATGCAAACTTCTGGTTTCAACTGTACATTGAGTGAAACTCGTGTGTGTGGCGCAGCTAGCTACCACATCAGAGACAGATGCGCATTTCATGGACAGTGGAAGTGTCATCGTTTCATCAGAATCACTGTAATCAGCCCAGCCGGGGCTCCGGCTGATGCCCGCATCTTCGTTACGATGAGCAGCTGTTAGCGCCGCCTGCTAGCTGGAGCTCCGGCTCAGCTGCTAGCTTACCGATGACCATGGTCTCGTCGGGAATTTCCTCAATGAAGCATTTTTTCTCTGTCTCTCCAATGTGGAAGTACAGCCCACAGGTGGGGTAAATCCAGGCAAGCAGGATAGCGACAGCGGCGGCCGGGACGGAGCGCATCATGTCACCTCCTTCGCTTTAGCGTACATCAGCAGCTTCCCCTGCGGAACAAGGAAGGGGATTTCCTGCTAGCCGGAGAACTGTGTGCCCTGGGTTTGGACTGACAGGCACAATGTTGTCGTCTAACAAAACATTCAATGTGTTTCACAGAAATCCTTTAGTGTAAAAACCCACAAAAAGAACAAAAAAATGTCCCAAAAAAAAAAAAAACCTAAACACGAGTAGAAATGTAGAAATTTCTACATTTCTAAAAAAATAATAATAATAATTTTTTTTTTTCGGTTTGTTTTCACCTATAAAAAATATTTGAAACGATTTTTCATTTAGCGATCAAAAGGTCTATTTCACAAGAGCATCTTGACCAAGACAGGCAGCAGCAACGATGGAAAAAAGTTTGAAAACATTTGATTTGCCAGAAAAAGAAAAAAAAGACACTTCAACCATAATCTCAGAAATTCAATCCATCGACAATATAAGTAGCATGAAAGTCTAAAAATAAACCTAGCAGCATCACTTGCAGTCCAGTGTTTCAAGGAGATTCAAAGGTAATACACTCCAGAGTTTTGGAGTTCATTCGATGAATAAATGGAAATTTACCAAACATATGAGTTACAATTTTTTTTTTTTTGTATTTACATATTTGAGTTACAAGTTTGAAAACAAAAAGTTTCACCCGTACGAATAATCTAAAAGGTCAAAGGTCATACAAACCGCAGGTCGATATCTTATTAACGTGACCTGTCTATTTTGATCCATAAAGTCAATCATGCAATTAGGTGACCAGATATACTCTTTGTGGAGTGAAGCTGCCCTGCTACATGGAGGCAACCGGCCTCTGTGTAAGCCTGAAATTCCTCAACAGGACGCAGAAAATTAATAGGAAAGTTGGAAATTCCTCACCATCCCTGATCTCAAAATCCATTATGTGAAAGTGAAGTCATGAGTTATTTGAGTGAAGGTTCAATACAAGTCCAAAGTCTTTTCATGACATTCCCAAGTTGAATACAAAGTGATTTATGACGCATGTCTAATTTGATTCCAAGTCTCATGACTCCAGTTCACGTCTTTGGCGTTTGCACTTTAAAATATACATCTTGGCATTTTGCAGCAGCATGTTCACAAAAGAGTTATTTTTAACTCACAAGACGTCTGTGTGACTCATTCGATGTGCCACAAACCTTCAGAGGTCTGCAAAGCTGGCTCATAACTGAGTTATGAACCAGTTACTTCCTGCACAACATTCAGCAGCCTTTCTGAATTTAGGAGTCAACGCTGACAAGGAGCCTTTAACTTTCCAAGCTCAAACGGAGACTTTTGACTTCAATGAGGTGACTTGGAAATTCCACCTTCAAGAACAAATACCACAAACCACAAGCACTAACCTGCAAATGTTACTGCTGTGGGTACAGTAGCTGTAACATCATTTCCAGATTCAAGTTCTAGATTGTTGCAAAAAAAAACAAGAAAAATAAAAAAGTTGTGCCTCTAAAGTGAAACAAATTAAGCAGGAAGAGGAATGCACATTTTCTTTGCTGCTTTCACGTCACAAGAATTTCATTTCAGAAGATCTACAGAACAAGAAAAAAGATTCGACTTCAACTGTTTCCGAAACCAAAGTTTGGCGTTTCACTTTCGGCTGCATGAGAATCATAACTACTTTATTTTCATTTTTCATCACTCAGTTTTTTAGGCTTTCACTTCTAATGGCTAATGAGCCAATATACTCCTAAAAACTTCAAAATTATAGTAGTTTTTTTTTTCCAGTGTGCTGAAGGCACAAAGTGTCAGACCACACACAAGCTTGTTTGGTCTGACGCAGACCAAAACGTCTGTCAGACATTTGGTCTGTGGTCTGATGTGTGTGTATATGCATATCATTTTTTTTTTGTCACGAATGCTCGTTATATTTACTAATATCTTCTACCGCCTCTCTGGAAACTCTCAGAGCTCTCTGTGGGCGTCATGTAACCTCAGTGTATTTGGATCCATAAACATCCTCGATGACTCAGAGCTGGTTGTACTCGACAGTCAACGCGCAGGGTGAAATACCCACACGTTCTCCGGCTAACAACACTCCGAATCGGCAGATTTCTTCAGTCAACCCTCGGCGCACTCGGAATAAGTTACAGAACAGGACAAAAATGCCTCTCCGGAGACACTTAGCTCGTTGATTTAGGCCGGCGTTTAAATCAGCTTGAAAGAACTTCTTAATTTGCCCTGCCGACTGTTTGCTACATTAGCTTACCAAGCTAATTAGCTAGCTCTTAGCTGTCTGCTATTAGCCAGCTGTCTGAATAAACTGTGAAGGGCAGTTTCTCAGTGACAGCTTCGCTGTTTCCTTCCTGGCATCAAAACTAAAAGAGAAGAAAAGGTAAGACGTGGTTTGTGACTATAAACGCGCCTGGTTGTGTGTAAAAGTCTTCTCCGTTTGACGTTAACGTTTAACGTTAGCCTAATATAACTGTCAAACGTTTTGTTTATGTCCCCGAACGACACCGTGTGCGCTTTGGTGCGTTTTTATGATGCACGGTTTTATTTATTTATACGATCCCCCCCCACGTTATTTGGTCGCACTAGAGTTGATTTCAGCCCCACAGTGGCACCTTGAACGATGAGGTCATATGTTGTGTTTTTTTTCTTCTTCCCCGCTGCTGTTCACCTGGAAGCAGGTCAAACTGATCACACGGAAGAGAGGCTTGGCATTTTTCCAAAGATCCCAACAACCTGAAACTGAGGCTCCTTGGATCGTTTTCTCCCACTAAAGGAGCATTCTGTCAGATTTCAAACTGAAACTGAAAGTCAGACTTTCTTCTGCCACCTTCATCTGCAGAAAACGTGCTCAGCCTCAGAAACCTGTGAATAATGAACTGAATAGTTGTTGAGTGAGGAAATGTATATTTTCCCTCTAAGGCTGTATGAAACGTTTTCATTTTAATCTGTTTCCTGTTACAATTCATCTTGATCCTTCACAATATTTAAGACCCTTCCTGGAGCAAAAGTCGATTCGTAACCAGAAATATTCATACGCTGGGATTTCTTCAGTCTTCAGTTTGTTTTATGTGATCGGCCAAAATAAACCTGTACAGTGGAACAGAAACGCTGCCTGGGTTTGAAGTCTTTCACATGTAAATCTGAAAAGTGTGGCGTGAGCTCATATTCAAGCCACACTTTGCTGCAACTGGGTTTCTATCCGGCTTTGCTTTTTGTTGTTACATATTTATGGTAAATTTAAAAAAATTAGTCAGATTAAATGTTCTGTGAACACAAATCTTCCATTGTTGCTGCGGATTCTCAAGTACATGTACACTCTCTTTCGACTCTGCCTCTGTAGAGATGGTGCAGCCACAGCCGGACGGCCCCATGCAGTGGGACATGTCTGGAGAGGACAGCGGAGGGACCCTCAGGGTCCCACCAGAGCTCGCTGGCAATGAAGTGGTGACCAGACTGTTGGGCGACAACCAGCAGCTCCGAGGTATTGACCTACAAACACTAAAAACGAAGTGTGAAAAAAAAAAAAAAAGAAAAAGACGCAATAGGCAGTTTTCTGGATCCAAGATATTCCCATGATTCATCATGTCAGTTTCATCTCGTTCCCATCCATTCCCGTAGCTTATGCTGCAACAGTTTTTTTTTTTTCACACAAGCAAAGATGATGTTTCACAGCAACATCAAGCTCTGCTCTGCTCTGCTAATCATCTGGTTTTGCTGCTCCACTTTAAGTCTCTGGCTGTGAGAAAGTTAGAAAAGTTTGTGATTTATTAAATGCAAAACACAGCTAACAATAAACAGCCCAGTGGACTGAACTGTCACGAGCTTATTACGGATCCATATCAAACTCTTCTGATTATTAACAGTAGTAGAGTCAAAGTTGGCTTTTGTAATTATTTGTGCTGGAAAAAGACGTAGACTGGAAGGTGGCACCTGTCTGTCCTCTAGAGGCTCTGCGGAGGAGCAACCAGGCTCTGCGTCAGCGCTGCGAAGAGATGGAGGGATGGCAGCGGCGGACCAGGGAGGAACGCGAATTCCTCAGCTGTCGTTTCCAGGAGGCCCGGGCGCTGGTGGAGAGGCTGGCGCAGGAGAACCACTCTTTGCAGAGCATGGTGAACGGACCAGGCTCGTCGTCCAACCACAGTTACAGCTCGGCCCAAATGGAGGCGTCACCGGGGCTTCCTGCCCGGAACGGCCCGCTGGATGAACCAAAGGTGGGTGTGCTGCAGACTTGTGCCGCTCCACCTTCCTCCTCCCACCGTTCAGAGAGGCTGTCGCACATAACTAGACTGTGGTTGTCTTGTAACATTAAGAGGAAGCTTCTTCTCAATTCATCCATCCATCCATCCATTTTCCGTCACCCTTCTCCCTAACGGGGTCGGGAGTTGCTGGTGCCTATCTCCAGCTGCGTTCCGGGCGAGAGGCGGGCTTCACCCTGGACAGGTCGCCAGTCTGTCGCAGGGCAACACAGAGAGACAAACAGGACAAACAACCACGCACACACACTCACACCTAGGGAGAATTTGGAAAGCCCAATTAACCTGACAGTCATGTTTTTGGACTGTGGGAGGAAGCCGGAGAACCCGGAGAGAACCCACGCATGCACAGGGAGAACATGCAAACTCCGTGCAGAAAGACCCCGGGCCGGGAATCGAACCCAGGACCTTCTTGCTGCAAGGCAACAGCGCTACCCACTGCGCCACTGTGCAGCCCTCTCTTCTCAATTTGTTTTCTAAATAAAAAGAAATACTGCATTCTTTAAATATGTATAATTTTGATTAATTTTTATCTATGGTACCTGGAAAAGCATTTATATATAGCTCTTATGCTTCCCTTGGTGACTGGATATTGTTTTATCAGCTGTGTTGCCAACTTCTTGAGTTTTATGATGAGAGTTGCGTTACTTTATAGAATTGAATAGAATTCAACTTTATTGTCATTGCACTGTCACATGTACAAGCAACGAAATGTAGTTTGCATCTATCCAGAAGTGCTATACATGATATAAATATTTATAAACAGGTGTATGAAGATATAAACAGTGTTTATGTTCTTTAGCCTGACTGAATCGTCGCTGTCTGGATCTTCACAATCCAGACTGCGATTGTGAAGATCCAATCGCAAAAGTGACGGCAATTGTCACTTTTATCTCTGTTGGAAGGTTGTTCAGCCAGTCAGATCTTAAAACTGATTTTTAAAACTGATTTTTTACTTCCTGACGTCTCACTTGTCTTTAGAGATCTGAAAACCAGCCGCTGTAGTTTGGAGGATAGCTCTCTAAATGTGTCATTTACTGTATATTCGAGATCATGGTGTCATGTGAGTTGCCCTTCAAAAAATATTAATCTTGAGCTTATTTTAATTTATCATGCAATTTATTGATTGCTTCTTTAAATATCAGTTACAGCAAACCAATAGACACAAGAGCTCTACTTATTTTACTTTACTTATATTTAGAATTCAGTATGCAGGTGTGCTGTACTGGTGCAATGTGTAATTCAAATACATGTGTAATTCAATGCAGTTACATCCGTACTTAAAAGAAAGAAAAGAAAATATTAAGCACTGCTATTGGCTGATACTGAACCTCTGTTATAGATATTGGTATGAAAAAAGTGAATCGGTGCATCCCTAAACTCAATCTAAAACTTTTGACACATGTGCTGTAGAATTATGAGTCTGAAGAAACAGAATTCTAGTTTTTTGAACAACGTGGTGTTTTTATGTTTTGTCTTTCAGACTTTAGACCAATGGGAGAGGAAAAGAGTTGAAGAAACGGAGCAGCAGACACAAACCACACCACTTCGCAGCCTGGTAGAGTGTTTCTTTTGTTTGTTCCATTTCACCTCACGTGTCTCAAGTTAAAAATGTTTTAAGGGAAAGCCATTACATAAAAACCTAAAAATCAGTTATAATAATTCTGCAACATTTGTCTTCAAACACTTGCCCTACTTTTGTGGCATCAGTTCCTGAAGTAACACTAAGCTGCCAGCCGGGGGTGCACTGATTGCAGTTTTGTGATCAATCACAGATCACAATCAAAGACTGATGCCAATTCCAGTTCTGGCAAACAAACGTTTTTTTTTTCTGTCTGAAACGTCACTAAAGTCACCTGCTTCTATAACAGTCACATCGCTTTGTCTCTCCAGCCTGCAGAAGGTGCAAATGAGTTCCTGCAACTACTCAAGAGCCACAAAGAAAAAACAGAGGAAGAGATGAGAGAGATGAGAAGGAAAAATGAAGAGTTAAAGAGGGAACGGGACGAGGGGAAAGAAGTGTTAGAGCGACAGCATCGATGCATTGAACACCTGCGGGCTAAACTGTTCCATACACAGGTAGCACGCAAGCTAGCACGCAATGCTAACTTCACTTCCTGTCCTGTAGACATGAGGTTGTATGTATGAATTTCAGATGCAATCTACAACCATAGAAAATAAAATCATTTTTCTCAGTGGGTGATATGGACTTAGAATGTCATCGTGATATGTTGAGGAGTTATTGTGATTGACGATGAAAATTATGATTTAGAATAAACTGTTCAGTATTTTTTAGGCAATTAGATGGCAGCATCATCATAGCACAGCATTCATAGCACCACAAACAATGCTTTTTGAAAAAAACATTCCCAGCTGGTTCAGTCTTTCCTAATCTTTTTAGGAAATTGTTTTGTTTTTTTGCTTGTTATGTTTTGTGGCCTGAAGGATTGTGTTAATGTTTTGCAGATGAGCAGTAATGAGGAAGCTGTTCAGCTTCGCTCTGAGGCTCAGCACACCTCTGACTGGTAAGCCCCCCCCCCCCCCCACCCCCCACACACACACACACACACACACACAGACACACATACACACACACACACACACACAGGTAGAAGATTATCTAAGCTAACAGTGCTAAACTAACTGGAGCCAAAAACCTAACTTGGTTCCACTAAATGAACTCACACTGTACTCTGTTATAACTGCAGCTTATTCTACTCTTCTAATTAGAGTTCTGTCCTTCCTCCTGCTTAACAAAGCCTCTTCCTCTTCCTTGTCTTCTTTGGCCTTGTCTGGTTCCCTTTGCCAGCTCTAGTCTGGCTAAACTCACAGAGCAGCTTCAGGCCACACAGGGCAGGTGAGCCTACAGCTCTGTGTGGCTTTTTGTTCCCTCTCTGCATGTGTCACTGCTTGCCTGTCTGACTACAAAATCTGAACTCATTTTGTTTCCTGTGGGTTTTACAAGTAGATCAGATGTGTTGCACTGTATTATTCATCCACTTGTTTTTTGTTTTTTTTAATGCCATTCCAACACAACACAAAATAATTTTTCCATGGTAAAAAAAACTCCAATAATTTACTTTTTGATTATTTTCTGCATCTTTTAATACAAAGATATTTTATTTGGAATTATTTTCGCAACAAAAAATGCATCATTTCAGAAAAATGAGTGTTAATGGAATAACTAATCAGCAACTTTACTCAAGTTTGTAACTTCATTGCTGAAGAATGACTGCTTTACATCAAAAGTTGTGCCTATAATGATGCACTTACCATAATTCTAACGTCAGTGCATTTCTGCTGTAGGTATCGGGAGCTGGAGGAGAAACTGGATTATCTGCAGAAGAGCTCCGCTCAGCGGGACAGAACAGAAGCTTTGCTCAAACAAAAGGACAAGGATTGTGCCCAGGTCTGCTAGAAGGCTTTGCTAATGTTTTAGTATAACCTTAGACTTAGATTAATTCATTTAATCTAAAACTGCCATCTACAGCAGTTGGGGATCTTACAATACCCATGTAATATGTATACAAATCTCTGGAACTGCTGGGGATGGAAGAGCAACTCCACCCGTCTCATCATTCTGCTCTGTTGTAAAAAGTGTCCCTCCTTTGCTGGATAAATCTCCTAGGTTCATGTAAACCCACAACATGACCACTTCAAAATGATCACTAATTTTGCAGCTACCGGTCATTAGCTGCCAATACCTGCTTAAGCTTGCTTTTTCCATAAGTGCAGTTTTATTGGCACTTACATGTTCACCTTAAGCATCGACTCACTTCTGTTGTCAACCCATACAATTTATTTGCAATTTACTTTTGTACTTTTCTGTCGTGATACAGGTCTTAGAATTCATCCGTACTGGTCTTAAAAAGTCACATTTGAGTTGACAAAACCTGCAGAAACCCTCTAATCACTTCTTAGTCAAATTATTTCCACAACTACATGTTTGTTTACCAAATTACATCCAAATCACTCAATTCCTTCTTGCCTGCCTTTATCTGTGAGGGCATATTTGAAGCTTATTTTCTTCTATTTGTGTTCCACCAGTTGGCCAAGGACTGTGAGGCTCTGAAAGCCCAGGCGACGTCGCTTTTAGGCGAGCTGAACGAGCGGCAGATCCTCCTGCAGAAGAGCGACGACGAGCGCAAAATGCTGGAGGAGAAGTGAGTCGTCTCGTCGAAACCGGCGCTGTCATCTCCGGTCCGTTTGTCACATTTGTTGTTTCTGCGTTTAGGCTGGTCAGCAAGGTAAAGGCCCTGCAGGCGGCGGAGCGGGAGCTGGAGCAGCAGAGGAAGCAGCATCATGTGGCCAATGACAAGCTGCTGCTGCAGGTGCAGAGCCTGGAGAACGCGCTGAAGTCCGAGAGGCACGTGGTCACAGAGGAGAAGTGGGTTCAGCACGCCGTTCCACTTGATCAAAATACTTTTGAACGTTTAGAAAGACATAGTGTTTTTAAATCCCTTTTGCTCTGCGCTTATCAGGAAAAAGCTGTCACAGTTGCAGCACGCCTACACATGTCTATTCAGAGACTATGATTCCAAACTGAAGAGTGAGGTAAAAACACACTCAGACGCACTCAGACCCTCACTAGTTTTGCTGTCCTAACGTCGGGCCCTCCATATCGCTGCAGGGAGGAGACCTCAGCAGTAAGCTAGAGGAGGCGGAGCGGGCGCTGGCCATCAAGCAGGACTTGATCGATAAACTCAAGGAGGAAGTGGAGCAGCAGAAAGGCTCGCTGGAAACCGTCCCTGTCCTCACAGCACAGGTAAAGTCCAAACTGCTGCTCATGTCTTTGTAGTCTGTGGATTTCTGGCAATATCTGCTGATTTCAATCACTCTCTGCTACACTTCCAACATTTCAACAGTTGGTCAGTTGCTCTACTCGAGGAAACATAACATTGGATTTGTTTTACGCAAATATTTGTATTTGGAAAGAAATGATTCAGCATTTGTAACAAACCACAACAACAGCTGTAGGATTGTCAGAAAAGATGTAGAGAGAGATGCTTTTCACAGGCCATCTTTTTTCAAAACATCATCAAGCAACACAAATTGACAAGAAAGTGGAGTTTCTTTAAATGAAAAGATTAAAGTTCAAAAGTTGAATAAAAAAAAAAAGATGTTCAGTTTTAAAAAAAGTTATGATTACACATTTACCATCTTAAAAATATAAAAAACATTTTTTTTTTGTAAAGTATAAACACATCCATCACCTTGTTGCCCGTTTGCGTTTTTGCCAGGCTGAGATCTACAAGGCAGATTTCCTGGCAGAGCGAGAAGCGAGAGAGAAGCTGAACCAGAAGAAGGAGGAGCTGCAGGAACAGTTCACTCAGGCTCTGGCTGAGATCGAGCGGTTGAAGCACGAGCTCACAGCGCGGTAACCACACATTCATCAGGCTCCATGTTAATATTAATGTGTGCTGTACATTTGGACATGCTTCTCATGTGTGCGTGTTGAAGGGGAGTGGAAATCTGTGGCGGTCAAAACTCACAGCTTAGCTGCTTCTCAAACGCTCCTTCAGCTGCTTCAACTTAAGTGCAGATGTTGTCAAACAAGCGAGGTTTTCGGTACCGTCTGAGGCTGAAGCCTCACCTCACCTGTGGAAAATCACCTCAGTCTGGGTCTGCACAGAACCCAGACTGAGGTCAGTAAACGCAATCCAAGATGAAATAATCTCTACTTTAATAGCTCAGAATCAAGGTTGTCAATTATGACCTCCAGTTCATGATGGACAGCATTATTTGTTTATCATCTTCACTTGTAATATATATGAATGAGTTCTATTGGTTCTTACCCTTCTTCACCTGGGGATCAATAAACATGTCCATATTTGTAGTTACCTACATATGTGCCACAAATTCAGAGTAAAATGGGAGTTCCCCATTGTTGTCCAAACAAGATGTTTTTCAGTGTGGAGCAAAAATAAAAAATGTTATTATTTACTTAAGGGTCTAACTAGTGACCTCTGTTTCAGTGCACGTTTGGAGCAAATGAAGCTGAAACACATGGATGACTTTCCTGCACGGCCCTCTCACATTCCCCCTCAGCAAGGTACAATACACACACACACACACACACACACACACACACACACACACAGAATCCTACAGCTTTAAACAGCCTGGTACAGTCAGAGGGAGCACAGAAACTTTAGATATTCAGACATGCAGAATTTTCAGAATGGGTTGTTCTATCTGAATGCTTCTCAGTTAACATTTTGTGGGTAGGTTTCAACTTTTTGCACTATTTGAAGTGCAACAACATTTGAAACAGTGTTATTAAACTTTTTTGGGGAAAGTTACATGCAGCAATTTCAACTTTTTTGTAAAACAATTTTGTGGCAAAAAAAAAAAAAAAAACTTTAAAAAAAATGTTTGTCTTAAACTGCAAGTTTTTGAAAAATGTGCCGCAAAATCAGTGCTGCAACAATCTCAAAAAATCCCCAGCATCCTGGAAGGACTGATTCTGGTGCCACATGTTGCCTCTAAGTTAACTCTGGAAATCTTGATGTGTGGCCAGTAGGTTGTAGTTTGCGGGGATCCTGTCCAGTCTGCAATTTTATTTTAGCATTTCCAGATCTGCATAAGAGTGAAAAAATTAGTTTGGAAAGAATTGTTTCTCTGACATTCTTAAAGGAATCTCGGTCTTGCACATTAAGTGTCTGTCAAAGAATGTTTGACCTGTAATAAGCTGTGCTAAGATGTTCTCCTCCTCTGCTGCAGTTGTTGGGTTTTCTGCTGCTGGCTTCAACACAGTGCCACCGAACCGGAACCATGTTTTGGCACCAGTCATCGACCCTGCTGCAGCAGCAGCTGCAGATCTGCCTGATTTATGCTGTCCAAAGTGCAACTACTTGGCTCCAGATATGGACACCCTGCAGATACACGTCATGGACTGTATACAATAATGCAGTGGGCAAGCGCAGTTCAATGCGCCACAATGCCAACACACACACACACACATACACACACACACACACACACACACACACGTAGTATATTTACTGGTCATCCAGAAAGTATTCACATACCTTCATTTTTAAAAGATGTTGTATGTTGCAGACCAACTCTAAAACCCACCTAGGTAAGGTTTTGTATGTTCTATTGCTAGACAACATGTTTTCAGATATATTTTATAATTTTTTAAATTTACAAATAATAGTTACATAAGTATTTGCACCCCTTCATATGGCAGTCAAAACTGAGTGTCTCATTATTGGTGAGTTTTTTTTCAACAACACTGGAGTTCCCCTGTGCTAAGTTCAGAAGAACTTTGAGAAAGGACACAAAGCATTTTAAGGATCACCGCAGATCTTAAAGGACAGTTCCCTCTGTTATTTGGAAATGGTCTACATTTTACCCCCAAAATTTACCCGAAAACAAAATTCAAAGAGACATGCTCAAGACAACTGGAGGCTGAACTGCCAAAAGGGCTTCAACAAAATATCCAACAATGGCTGTGAAAACTTATGTTTCTGTAAATTGATAAAAATTGCCAAATATCTGTAAAAACTATTTTGTGTAGATTTATTTTCAAAAGAGAGAACTGTACTGGTTTCAATAGACATTCTGCTAAGGTAAGAAATATGTGGGGGGAAAGAAGGGATGTGAATACTTTCAGGATCCATTGTACTTTCTATGTCCAGCTATGGGGGAAACATATTTGGTTATTGCACCTTATTTACTTTCTGTCATACAAGGACAAATACAAAGACCTAAGCCTGTTTTGGATCCTGAAGTAAAAACCCTAATATATTAGAATAAGGAGAAAGTATGTGGAGGCAAATAAAAGGTCATATGATAAATTAGAAGATTTTATTGTACTCCTCTCCTGCTTCCTGGATTCCGTTTCTTTTGGCACCTTTCAGTCTTTCCTCGCGTTCTTTTTTTCTGCCAATAGCTGGCCTTTTGTTTCCTTTTACCCCTCCCTGTCCATTCCCTTGCTGTTTTTTTGTTTTGTTTTTCTTTACATGATTCAACTTTCCCTTTTCCACCATTTTGTCTCTCGTGCAAATGAACAGTAAACATGTTATGAAGTACATGTGTATACTTGGACATCATCCTCCAACGGTATTCATTGGACCTAATACTAAAAATGTGACAATTTTTAAAAAAAAGAAGAAAATGCATGTGGATTTACCTGATGAGCTTTAAGGGATAACGAATATTCAAATGTTTTGGTTGTAAAAAGTAGCTTTTTGCATCAACTCAAAACATGTATTATTATGTAGTAGAGATGGATTTACTCCTGTTGGAAAGAAAAGTAGCCATTCTCTATGTTCTGTGCCTGTGTTTCGACTGTGCCGCTGCTTTTATCTCTGATGCTAAACCTGACCTTTAACCCGTCAGAACTCTTGCTGTGCCCCTTATCCTGTCTTATCCTTTAATCTTTTGACGCCTGCTATTTATCAGTATGAATGTAAGCACATTAAACTTTTTTTTCGTATTGTGAGGATATTCTTTGTAATTGTAATTTGTTGCAAGGATTCACGAAATAAATCATTTATTCAATTGTCTGTGTGTATTAGTGACAGTTTGAGGAGCCGCTCGGGAGAAACCATTAATGATGATTCGAAGGGGGTCGCCGAAGTCTTGTGTTTTACCTTTCCATTCAAAAAATATTTAGACGTACCAAAGAGAAATTAGATAATTGGGAATGTTTCCCACGTTACATAACCAGCATTAAAATGCTTCTTTTAAATGCAACGAATTGAAGAATGGTACAGTCTAACCGTCCTGTTCTGCGACGCACGCGCCTCGATTTTTTTTTTCCCCGGCTCAACCTGGAGACGGAAATCCCTGTTTAATTTCAAAATAAAAGGCCCACTGCCTTCTTCATTGCCTACTCTACTTTTATTATAAAATTTGGCTATGATATAAGATAACGCGCAAATGTAGTTTACCACACTTACGTTTCAAATACAACTGTGCATTTTGTAACTTTTTTTTAAGTCTATGGTCTTTCAGGAAGTTAAACGGACTTTATTTTGGTAACGCGGGTCTCCCGGTCACACAACGGGTACTAGACACTCACCCCATGTTGCGTCTTTGCACATTGGGCCGAGCTGTCCGCCTTGCTTCGTGCTTTAAGACCACTCTGCGGGCAGGCATGTCGGGCTCACCTACCCCACCTCCCTCAGCTGAGGCTGCGGGTTCCGGGGGGTGTTTCCCTCCTGGATACAAGCCATTTAAACCCGAGGACCACGGCTTGGAGCGCGGGTTCCGTCTTACGTCTTACTCCGAGTTGAAGGGATGAGGATGCAAGGTCCCGCAGGAGGTTCTGCTCAAACTCCTGGCGGGACTGGAGACGGACCGAGGCGATGGGCCGGGCAAGGCTGGAGACCAGGGTTCTGAGTTCGACCAACAGTTGCCTGGACCCCGGCTTGGTAAGAAACTCCAGCACCGGCCCCGGTGCTCCGAGCTGCAGAAACCCGGTAGCTAACCTAAATTAGCTAACGAACAGTTGCTAATACTATTAGCTTTGAGGACTCGTATGACAGATGATGTGGACCATTTACAGTAGAGAAAGTTTCACGAGTCGTATAACCTCATTTTAATGCAGATATAAAATGAGCGCGTCTGAACCAGAACAATGGCTCCCCGAGCTGTTAAATTACTACACAAGGTAAATGATTCAGCAGAAACACATGTAATGCTTCAAGTACGAAGTCCACCAATACTCATTCCACGGAGTTACAATACATGCACAATTACTCCTGAAATATGACCAGTGAATGTTGCTGCTGTATAGTATCTCTAAAGAACAGCTTCACTTAATTGGAGCTTCTTTTCACTCTTAAACGGAGAAAACGTGCATGTGTGTTTGTATTTATTCCAGGTATTGGGATGGACAGTTGTGTGACTCCATTGAGGCATGGAGGTCTCTCTCTGGTCCAGACCACTGATTTCTTCTACCCTCTGGTAGAAGATCCATATATGATGGTAAGTTTATGCTGTGGATTTTTTTCCACACAGCAGAAGTTATAAAAAAAAAATCTTACAAATTTAGTATAAAAACTTATTTAAAGCTAGATTTGGCCCATATTAGTTCATCAGTCAAATGTGGCTTCAGACAGACAGGATGTTATTGAATACACTGACTTGACATGGGTAAGTATCCACATAAAAGTATCAATTTAGAAAAGTTAATATGTCAGCTCACTGCCAAAGAGGCCAGTGGCTATTTTTGGATAAACTGGGAAGGGTTGGAAAGAGAAATGATTTAAGTAATATTCAGCACACTGAACAAAAGACTAACATTGTCTGTGGACCCCAATCACTACATTAGCACAATGAATTTAAAAAGCTGCACCTAAATTCTGACAGATTCACCTGGTGTGGCCTGAATGCACCGTCACACAACTTCCTCCTGGTCCGCACAGACCTGACCTGCTTGTTCCTTGTCAAATTTCCCCAAGTTTTTGATGTTCTCTATGACTCAACGAGTCCTTCTGTTTGAGTAGAAGGGCTGTCGTCCTTCTATTCAACAAGTGAAATGTGTTTTTAGCACAATATGCGAGTAGCCGTGTCTGAAAGTGAAAAGTTTGAGTTGCTTAAGAATCGGACAAAAAATATTCCTCCGGAAATCAGAGACGAAAATGAGATCGAAAAATACGGCATAAAATTATTGAGATACTACAAAAGCACTCAGAAGCTGAATATGAAATGAGCTTCCAGTGTTTGCTGTGGGTTAAAGCTGCAGCAGTAGCTGTACAGCGGCTCACTCTGAAAGGTTTCTTGACTTTTATAGAAACTGACAGGATGATCAGTAAAACCCTCCAAGAATCGTTTCTGCTCTGTGACTTGATTTCTGCTCGCTGACTTATAAATGATTGATTTGACTAAGTGTTAATGACTAACCGTGTCAGCTTGACTATCATCAAGGGTTATAATAATGATTGTGAGCAGTTTGAAGTTTAACTATACCCATCGTTGTATTCAAAAACATGCTAGCAAACTGAATGGTATCATGTTGGAGACGGGAACGTGAGCAGAACTAAAGAAAATTCACGTTGTGGATCAAATGTCCAGAATTATTAGAGAGCGGAAGCTTTAGCTCTAAGCTTAGCCAGTTTTCTTCTTCATTTGCTTTTTTAATTCCTCTATAGATGGAAGGATGGATGAAACACACAGATTATGGCAGCGGCTCGGTCATGAGTTCTGTCATATGTTACCACATCCCCCCTCAGAGCCTCATGAAGCAGCAGGGGGGTGAAAATTCTTGCCTAGTGAAAACATCTAAGAGGTTTTTAAGCAGTTTGCATCAACGGACACTAAATGAAGCTTTCAGCCATTGTTCTGCAAGATTGAGCTTTACAAAAAGAGATCAAACTTTAAACTAAATCTAAATTCACTGTTTACAGCTCTCCCTTTTAAGTGGATTTCCAAATCTTTTTTTTGTAATGCATTCACTTTCCATTTTCTGATTTCTTTTCAAGAATGATGATCCGTAGAATATAAGAGGAGCATTTTAATTTTCTGGTAGTCCTGACATGAGTGATCAGCAGGCCTTGTTAAAACTAGAACTAAAGGGACTTTTCAAAAATGTCCTGATTTGTTGAATATGACTATCAAAACTTGATATTTCTAGAACTTTGACCTTTTAAAGAGTTCAATAAAATTTTTTTTTTTTTTATGCAAAATATTGTCTGTTGCATATTTATTTCAGGAGGAATTGTTGCAGAAGACAGTAGAAAGTTATGATGTCTTGACACAAGACTGTGACGGCTTTTTTGGGCCATTTTAAATAATAAAAAAGTTAGTAAATTAGTAGTATTAGTAAATTTCCACTAATAAAACTTTGACTGTCCTGATGTCGCTCATTTGTTGACCTCGCCGTGTCCCAGGGAAGGATAGCGTGTGCGAACGTCCTCAGTGACCTCTACGCCATGGGCATCACGGAGTGCGACAACATGCTGATGCTGCTGAGCCTCAGTCAGAAGATGAATGAAAAGGTAGTGACATATTCTATTCGTTTTGTAATTGATGAGCGCCGTTGCCAGTAAATTGTAAGCGTAACTGATCCGTCACAGCAGCTGTAGCTGCGTTGTGTTCCCTTCACCGCTGCTCTTTAGGTTTCTGTTCGTCTGCCCGCAGGATCGAGAGCGAGTGACGCCGCTGATGATCAAAGGTTTCCGGGACGCAGCGGAGGAGGGAGGGACGTCGGTGACGGGGGGCCAGACGGTGATCAACCCCTGGATCATCGTTGGGGGTGTAGCATCAGTCGTGTGCCAGCCCAACGAGTTCATCATGTGAGTCAGATGTGAGCTGAAGACGTCCCAAGATGCAACACGTTCACATTTCCACCTTCATCTTCCCTTTAAATTGGAAACATTCCGTGTCCGTCGCTCCTTCCATCCACCCTCTCATACTTTCTTCTTTTTCTTCTTGTCTTTGTGTCTTTCATTCCTTCTCTCTGTTCATTCTTCCTTTCAAGTCCTTTCCCTTAATACCTCAGAGTTGACTGAATCTAATTATTGATTCCTGATTGGGAAGATGGATTGTTTGAAAACAGAGATTAAAATGCAATTGTTTAACACCAACACTGGCTCCAAGATGTATTGACATTAAAAAAAAAATCGATGGCAAACCATTGGATTTGTAAAAACCAAAAATTTTAAATGAATTAATGAATTTCATAAATTATAAAGTAATCCCCTACAAGTTTCTCTCTGAGTTTGTGTGTTGGCAGGATTAATATAATTATTTTTTTACATATATTTCTGGCAGCACCATTCTCTGGCTCTCTGGGGTTAGAAGAATCCTGTTTTTGTTTTTATTTGGCACAAAGAACAATGAACACAGTTGAATTTTTAATGTGAAAACTGTAAATATGCTTGATGTTTGTATTTCTGTGCCAGGCCTGACGGCGCGGTACCAGGTGACGTCCTGGTTCTGACCAAACCTCTGGGGACCCGCGTGGCTGTAAACGCCCACCAGTGGCTCGAACAGGTCCACCACTCACTTTGATGTTGTTACATTTTTATTCATGTCTAGTTTATTTCAAACTGTATTAAGTTTTCAATTCCTAAGCCTGCCTATTTTTTTTTTTTGTTGTTGTTTTTTTTCCTACTTCAACAGCCTGAAAAGTGGAACAGGATCAAGCTTGTTGTCACCAAAGAGGAGGTCAAAGAGGCATATTATGAAGCCATGTTCTCCATGGCAACGCTAAACCGAACAGGTACAACTCCTCCAACCCTCTGATTTTTTTCCTGATTACTTAACTGTATAAATTCATGTCTATCCAGGATTCAGATCCACATTAGTTGTCACCGATGTGTAACCACGTAACTAACCCGTTCTTTCATTTCTCCTGCAGCGGCGAGCCTAATGCACAAGTACCAGGCTCACGCCGCCACAGATGTGACCGGTTTCGGTTTGCTGGGTCACGCCAACAACCTGGCAGAGCAGCAGAAAAACGAGGTGGCCTTCGTTATCCACAACCTGCCCATCATAGCCAAGATGAGTGCCATCAGTAAGGCCTGTGGGAACCTGTTCAACCTGCTGCAGGGCAGATCGGCAGAAACCTCCGGTAAGAGGACGACCTGCAGGCCTGCTAGTCTGAGAAAGTAGACATTTCTCTGTTTTTCACATTCTCACCTTTTCAGCTCATTAGTAATTTCTGAATGAGAAGATAGAGTCCCAGTTACACTAGCGCTGCTCCACCATGCAGCTCGGCTGAATGAGTGCTAAGGTGAAACTTAAGGAGCTCCAGTGTGTCTATTTCTAAATAGAACTGCATAAGGTGTATTTTCCATCATGCTCTGTTTGGACCATTTCTCTTTCTCTGTTGTTGCTCCGCCATCTTTGTTTCTGTATCAGCTGGCTCTGCTTAGAGATGACCTGCGTCGGCCTCTTCTGGATGGAGGCCAAGTGGATGTTACATCTAAGTGGATGTTATTAGGAAATTGATTGGAACTAATTTTAGTCTAATAAATTATTGATCTACAATTAGTTGTAGGTTGAGTGTTTGCATCCCTATTTCAGAATTTTTGTTTATGTACTTTTAACATAAAATGGGACTACAGTTAGATAAGCAGAGAAAGTTTAAAAGGTAAATCCAGCGGTTAACCCCCAGCCTCTCTCAAACAGGCGGGCTGCTGGTGTGCTTACCCAGAGAGCAGGCGGCCAAGTTCTGTTCAGAGATGAAGAGCCTCAACTCGGCTCAGGGCGCCTCAAACGGAGCCTGGATCATCGGCATTGTAGAAAAAGGTGACCGGCGGGCGCGCATCATCGACAAGCCACGCATCATCGAGGTGCCGCCCCGAGGAAGCCAGGCGGCCAATCAAGATAACAGCACCACCAACCCCGATCCGAGCAGCAATTTGGCTTAGACAGCGCTGCTGCAATCTCTTGACACTACCCTGGAGTGTGTGTTGGGTGTGTTTGTGTTTATATGAAATTGTTCATCTAACTGGTGAAAGGTTATGAACCAAAATGACCGTCATCTGTAGAGACAATGCGACTTCTACCTTTGATATGATCAATTATGGGTTTTTTCTAATCCCATTCCCTTGCTTTCTAACAGAAACGCTTCTTGTTTCCATTATGTCTTAATCTGTTTTATTTAATTTCGAGGATGAATTCAGATGGGATGTTGTTAAACGAGCGATGTGGAAAATCGACAGACTAATCCTGGCACCTGGTTCTGTCCGCTGTGCTCACTGGAAGGCTTGAGCAGCTTCCTCAGAACAGCTGGGCAGAGTCCAGGATTCCTGCCTCTGACAGCTGATTGGCCGTCCATCAGGGTCCTTCCCTCTCTTTCCGTTTTATGAAGTTCTGCATATTAAACCCGAAGCACAGGACCATGCAGAGCGGATGTTTCTGTTGGATTAGAGGAGGGACTGAAACTGCTGGAGGTTTAAAGCTGTCTGTGGATTTATCTGCATTTCATACTCAATAAAACCACCACAACTCTGTTTGGCTGTTTTTGTTGAAGAGATTGACAGATTCAAAAGTAAAACTGAAGTTAAAACGCTGTTCTGGAAAGTATAGATTTGAAAAATGATCAAAATCTGCAGTAATGATTGTTTTTGCAGACTTTATTCTCTGCCATGTATATTATCCATCCATAAGACAATTTTTGTCATCCTTAAATTTTTTTTTTCTTTTTGCTGGTCTTGTATTTATAGACGTAGCTTGACAGAAAATTCTGCAGTGAATTGAAGTTTTACATTTTCAAAATAGGCTCGGAATGAACACTTTAGTGGAGAAGTGATGACCACTGTCACTTAGCTGTACTTTGAGCAGAAGCATAAAAACATTCCTAAAGATTTAATATATAAATAGATATAGCATCTTATTTACTTTGAAGATTTCTATGAATCTTTTGGGAACATTTTGCCAGTTGCTTTTGCACAAATTCATTACATTTTAAGCTTTTTGGTTGAAGAATCAGATTCAGTTTTGGTGTTTGAACCTCAGATTTTCCAAGTTGAAAACATTTTTTTTTTGTTTTGTTTTATGAAACCCTTGAAATTATGTTTGAACAAGCAAACAAAAAAATAGTATAGGATGCAGAAGTAGATGCTATTTCTGCATCCACTTGTTTGAAAACCATGGCTGACAATAATGTAGAAAGATTACAGGAAAGTTGCTGATAGCAAACAAAACAACGGACAAGTCAATATTTGCAAACAAAACAACAGTGCTGAACAGAAATATATATTTTAAATTCTGAAGCATGTAAATAAAAATGTTCTCATGCACAAAAAGCAGCAATGATATCATCTAATGGCTCTTACTGAAATAATTTTAGACAAAATGAACTGAAATCAGCAAAGTAAGAAAAAGCAAAGTGAACTCTTTCTTAAATTTGGGTAAATCCAGATCATCACCTGATCATTTCACAATTTTTATGAGCGGAATACACGCAGAGTTTATGCGCCTCTCCAACATGACGGCGCTCTTGTAAATCCCCTCCAGGACAGGAGAGGGCGATCTAAAATCAAATCCTCTGAGCTGCAGAAGAAAAGGAAACATGGCGGATGTAAATAAACCAGTCATCATTGTGGAAAAAGAAATAAGCAGTTTGAAGCTTCGATGAGTAATAACCTGGTAATATTTTGTGCTGAACCCATCTTGTGTTAGTCCGCGCTGCGTCACCTCTGACATTAACAGGTCATTTCTAGTTTTTCTAGTTCTCATCATGCCGTATCTGAGTGGGAAGGAGACGGTGAAGGAGCTCAGGAGGGCTCTGTCCAACCCCAACATCCAGTCCGACCCTCTGCGGTACCGGAACACCGTGCTCAAAGTCATCAGGTGGGTTTCCCCTGCTGCCGTAAACATCCAAACCCTGGAGGAGCTTTACGAAACACGGACCGCAGTTTAGAATAAGAATTGATTATTTATGTAAGGGTCAGGGGTGATGTCCCACTGTGTGAGTGAGCAGTTTCTGTAAAAACTAGGCTACGCAAACAAAGTCAAAATGATTTGAGGTGATACTTCAAAACGCCTTCAGCAACTTTTATTAGTGATTAGTACGACTTGTTACAGCTGGCATTCCCCAACCAGCTGCCTGCTTGTGTTTTGTTTCAGATAATAGTGATCCTCACCTTGACTTTTAAAAGCTGCTAAAATTTCATAATCCAACACATTTCTTATCACATAAATGTGAGGAATGAAACAGAGCGACTTCCCTGTACTTCTTCCAGCTTTCCGATCAATCGCTGATGTCTTGCTCTCTCTCTCTACCTGGCAGCCTGAATGTACCACAGACTCTTCTTAGATTTGAAAGTTTCCTTTCAATTAGCCTCCGTGTACATGACTTTGTTTTAAACTCCTTACATATACGGAAGACAGCTAACTTTGGTTCTTCCTCCCTCACTAACAGCTTCTGCTCCGAAAAGTGTTTTTCTTAGCCACATATGATCATACTGACGTGTGCCTCTCCGTCTCAGGGCTATGTCTCAGGGCGTGGATGTGTCCGACCTGTTCAGTGAAATGGTGAAAGCTTGCGCCACAGTAGATGTCGTCCAGAAGAAACTGGTGTACGTCTTCCTGTGTTCCTATGCCCACCTGAACCCAGAGCTGTCCCTTCTGGTCGTCAACACTCTGAGGAAAGACTGCCTGGATCCCAACCCCATGGTCCGCAGCCTGGCCCTGAGGAGCATGACCAACCTGAGGTGAGCAGGGAGACGTGCACGGCGCTAACGTTAGCCCCGCAGTGCTCCGTGACCGATTCCTGGCCTCTGCTTCTGTGTGTGGCAGGTTGCCCAGTTTGGTGGAGTATGTGGAGCAACCTCTGACCGCAGGGCTGAGAGACAGGGCGGCTTGCGTCCGAAGGGTGGCCGTCCTTGGTTGGGCCAAGCTGCACAATCTCCAACCTGGCTCTGAAATAGGTGCTACTTTTTACCTATTTATACCTATAGGCACTGAATCGAACAGCAGTCTATATCTAATAAGATTCTTATTTGTTATAGACTTGGTCAGGACATCAGTCACTTAAAGAAGCGTGACTTATACCACTAAACTGCACACAATAACTGTTTTTTTATATTTTCAGATTTACTGATATTTATTAATTTTGAGTCATTTTGAATTTTGAAGAAATCTGTAAAAATGTTTTGTCAGCTTTTTTACTTATTTTTAATTTTTTTAAACATAATTAATTGAATGGTAAATCAAAATTCTTACCATGGTAAGAATTTTTTCACAATAAATGATGAATGAGTGAATAACAGCTGGTGTTTGGGCTGCGCTCCAGACGGCGCGGTGGTGAACGAGCTGTACAGCCTGCTGAGGGACCCGGACCCCGTGGTGATGGTGAACTGCCTCAGAGCTCTGGAGGAGATCCTGAAGGACGAGGGCGGCGTCGTCATTAACAAGCCCATCACTCACCACCTCCTCAACAGGTTGGTCCTTGTAAATACATCCCTGGTAAAGATAGACAATACATATAGAAGAAGAACAAGATGAAGATGGAGCCTGCAGTGAATCGTATATAAAACGCTTTGCTTCCAGGCTAAAGGAGTGTGACACTTGGGGCCAGTCGGAGGTGCTGAGGGTCCTCCAGCGGTACCGACCCCAGTCAGAAGATGAGCTCTTTGACATCCTCTCCCTGCTGGACTCCTCCCTGGTCAGCCCCCATCCTCCTGTCATGGCGGCCACCCTCAGCCTCTTCCTGAGCCTCTGCTCCGGCCTTCCTGCGGTCAGCCAGGCCGCCCTGGAGCGAGTGCGAGGACCTCTGCTGGCCGCATGCGGGAGTGGATCGAGGGAGATGAGGTTTACGGCCCTCTGTCATATACAGGTGAGAGCTTCAGCACTAACCTCTCATTTATTTATGTGTCACTTCCAGACTGTTTCGACACTAAAGTGTGTAATATTTTTGCATACTTCTTACAATGCAATTAATGCATTTTGAGAATTATACCAATCTTATCTGTAAAATAATGTTATTACTTAACCCATCATCTGCCTCTGTTAATACCCAGAGACTAAAACCAAATATAACTTTATTTGTTCATTAGTCTATAAAATCAAATAAAAGTGTTTTTGTCTTTTTGCAGCTGCTGTTGCGTTCCATCCCCGGCCTGCTGGGGGAGCACTACAAGCGTTTCTTCTGCAGCTATGCTGAACCGGCCTACATCAAGCGGAGAAAAATGCAGGTAGTGCTTTTATGCCAAACAAAGTTTTTTTTGTAGTTATGCCTTCACACTTTTGCCTCCAGACAACCAGCTGTTCATTCAACCCTGGAGTGGCTTTGATCCGTAATTCTCTGAAGGACTTTTAGATGACAATGTTCATTGTTGTCATTGCAACAATGATTCTCCAAGTATTCGATTTGTTTCTTTGTTGTTTCTTTTTATTTTGCTGAATTCTCACACTTTTTGTTGCGTGAATGTCCACAAATTGATCAGCGTCTGGCACATCGACTGATGCTGCAGCAGGACCCTCCACTTCCCCCAGTGGGTCCAGTTTTAGCTCAGAGACGTCCCACATTGGTTGCTGGTAACTACCACTGGGAGCACTGGGAGAAGTCAGAGGAGCTCAATTTTTTTCCAATGATTATGTGTAATCATACCAAACTGACATGACATAGAGACAATTTCATCAATATATATATTTTTTTAAACATAAAAAAAAGGAAATTATTGAGATTGTTTTTAATGTCTCATCCGATTAATTGATTTATTGCTTATTGCTACAGGCCTATCAGCATTGTGTATTAATCAGAGGTGTGTGTGTGTGTGTGTGTGTGTGTGTGCGTGCGTGTGTGTGTGTGTTTGCAGGTTCTGGTAGAGCTGGTGAATGATGAGAACGTTGTAATGATCCTGGATGAACTGAAGGGTTACTGCACTGACGTCAACACAGACACTGCTCAGACCGCCATCTCAGCCATTGGTAAGAACAGACACTCACGTTATTTTGAGGAGATTTTTAAAAAAATCTTGCAAGATTTATATCTCATTCAAACAAAAATATCGTCTTTCTAACAGCAAACGTTGTAACAGTAAAACAGCAGCAATTCTTTGGATTCTCTGAAGTTGCGTAGAAGAACCAGGGAGTGGAGGAGAATTAAAGCGAATCCTTTATGGGTTTTTAAGAAGTAAAAATCTTAAAAAGGCACATTTTTATGTCTAGGTGTAACAAGAAACTTTCCATTCAGAACGAGAAACTTACTTGATGTAACGAGATTTAAAGCTCATCTCTGTGAGGAGACATTTTTTCATTTAAATGAGACACCGTCATGGTTCTGGGTTGTTTTGAGTTCCTTGTGTTCATAGTGTCACCTCAGATCCTGCTGGATCCTTGCCTCTTCTCCGTCCTCCTCTTCTTCGTCTCCCTGGCTCTTCTTCTCGTCCCTTCCTCGATTTGGAATCGTTTCAGACTTTTACTAAGCCATTATTGTAACTCCCACTCCTGTCTCTGCCTTGATCCTTTACTCCCTGCCATCAGATCATGACAGATCTATTTATTTTCAAGCTCTGGCAATTAGACACATTTCTAATGACTAGTAAGAAAATTATGAAGTTTCTAAAACTATTTGTAGCATGGAATGGCAGGTGGTCTCTTTATGGGGATGGGCAAAACATGCTGTTATTCCTGTGTGTGTTTCCATTGCTGAAACCATATTAGATGTAAAACAACTCTGTTTCCCTCTATTAAATCCAATATGCAGCAAAAGAAAAACCTTTTTTTTGCTGTTTTACTATCATGTTTTGATCAGATTCGGGATCTGAAGCTGAGATTGCTGTGGTGTTGAGTTTTAAGCTCGTACATCCTGTCACGTCTCCCTTTGTGTCCCTCTGTCAGGTCGCATCGGCCGAAGCTACAGTGACAAATGTCTGGAGATTCTCACCGGGCTGCTCGGGCTGAAACAGGATCAGATAACCTCTGGTATAAATCAGCCCCCGACATTCAGAAAAATAAGCCTCATCATCCTCTCTGACAATGTTGGTCTGTAGTAACTGTGTGGTTTTCTGTCCTTTGTCCTCCTGCCCCGCCCCGTTCTCCCAGCGGTGGTGCAGACGATACGTGATCTGGTGTGGGCGTGTCCTCAGTGCAGCGATGACGTGTCTTCAGCCCTGGAGGGCTGCGAGGAAGTGCTGCAAGACAGCCAGGTTAGAGCCCAGATCATCCCGCTGTTGCCCTGATGGGGCTCCGTTTCACAGAGTAAATCAAATCAACCTGATTCATTGGATTTAGACGTACACGTAGGTCTTGGTTTGCAAATTTTGCAAATCAAGACCTCAAAGTCCACCTCCCTCAGCAGCTAGGACTCTATGACTGTCAGGGACGCTGCAAAAAGCCTCTTCCAACCCAGAGCAGCCATGAGGCCATTTTTCATTTTTCTCTTTGATACAGATGTCAGACTTTATTCAGATGAACGTTTACAAAACAGTCAAATAAAATGTTTTGTTTAGATTAAATTAATCCATTTTTGTTTTTCAGGAACTGAATAGACTTGCTAATAACTGGAGTATACGTTTGCTTTGAGCGCTAAGTAGAAAGACCAACATTCATCAACCGCTTTACATATTGGTCAGGCCTACTGCTTCTGCGCCAGGAAGCTGCTTCTCCCATGTTTGTAAATGAGAATAGTTTTCCACTGTTTTACATGTGTGGCTTCATGAATAGTACAGAAACCAGGCTGCATTTCAACAGTGAGAAAATGCTTCAGTAACAGGAAGTAAACTCCAGCAGAGCCAGAACCACTCTCCGTGTGAGTCACACCTGTTACGACTGACAAGGCAGAGCAGACACAAAAAAGATTTGTGGTTTCAAATCTATGAGGTTTTTGGATCAAGAGCAGAGGAAGTCTGACTACTAGCACGCACTGCGTTATTGCATGTTCCTTGTCTTGGATAATAGTGACCAACAAAATGCTGCATTCCAGCAGCTCATAGCAAGTATTATTATACACTAATATTGTGACGGTGACTGGAGGAAAGTAGGAGCTCTCATTTCATCCTTTGCTGTCTTGTGTTCATCCCACAAGGTGTTTTCCAGGAGTGTGTGTGTTTCAGTGGGAGCAGTGGTTTTCAGTTTATTATAGGGTCGTGAGCTCAATTCCAGCTTTTCCCACCACCTATCCATGCCTTGCTCTAAGCCCCTGAACCCGTTGTTGAAAACCGAAGGGTTTCTACAACGGGTTCACACATTATGACGAAATGTGCGAGCGCGGTTGAGGTTCCACTCATTTAGTCAGTTGCTGTTGTTTGTTTCTTTGCTAAATGTCGTTACTGCTTTAACGAAGGTGGTTTGTGGCCTTTGCGAGACAGGCATAGTGAGATAAAAAAAAACAACCTTCCCTGAAACCCTCATACGATCAGTACTATAAAATAGAAGCTGCACCAGCACTAACTTCTTCTGTTTTTTTGGTTTTTTGGTCACACTTTTGGGTCATTTTAAAATTTGACGAAGAAATGCAAAAGGCCTCTAAGCAAAAATAGTTTTTATTTCACTAACTTAGAGTGCAGTGGGCTTAGCATAGAGTATTAGTAAAGAATATAAGAGGTTCCACATGTGAGAAAAGGATGTGGTAGGAAGTCCAACGCGTTAGCGATGAATCTAAGAATTTCCACCAAGGCTGCCCAGCAGACTATGGATCATGCCATGGTTGGAGTCCAGCAGATGGTTGCTACTGCTGGACTCTGTAGATGCAGACCAAGGAGGAAGTGACAATGTGCAAATGATGGGAGACGAGCTCTGCTCCATTACAGTGTGCTCAACCAGCAGTAACATCTGGTTGTTCACGTGACTCATGTGATGTGAAAAAAGTGTTTCCAGTGCAGTTTTTCAAAATACACTAATTTCGATGGAGCCCAAAAACCGCCTCATCCCAACACAAAAACTTCTGCCGTGTTTCCAAACTTAGCTTGGTAATTCCAGTTTGCACAATTTTATGATCAAAGAAACACGACTAGTGTTGGACATCCTGTCACTCCTGAACTGGAGAGCTCCTGCAGTGGCAGACCGAGGGTCCTTCCTCGAAAAGCAACTCGAAACTCAATGACTGTTTGCATATGTTTTCACTTCCTTGTAAATATTCCAATATTTCTATCATTTGCACATTTCTTAGTCTGAGTATGGTATTTTTAATAACCGTAATGTACTTTTTCTTATATTGTGAATTCTTACAATACAGTCTCATATTTCATATTGTTTCTCAGAATCAGAATGCCTTTATTGTCATTGTACAAAAATGTCACAAAATGCATATTGTTACTGTGGTATTAATCTGTGGTTTGACTGGGCTGTTGGTATGAGTGTGCTAGCTCCTCAAACCTACTCTAGCATAGCTAGTTTTCTGGGGGAAACTGTGGGGGATATTTCCATTGTAATACCAGTTGAGACATATAAAAATTATATAACGAGTTACTAGAAATGTTTTAGCCAAGAAAGACTTTTCTATTGTTCACTGAAAGGGCTATGAATAATTTCTAATTCCACTTCAAATTCTTATTCTAACAAAACAGGCTTTTACTGTTTCAAATCAGACACAGAGATGCACACTGGGAAATATTCACCACATGCTTGCATGCTATTTTGTTTTACTGGATATATTTATATATACATTTTAAAAATGGCATGTCGGAAAGGTTAAAGGCCAAGTCTGTCCTATGCACATTATTCCAATCTGTCTGGAAATAATTGATTCATTGACTTTTCATCCACCAGGGCAGGCAGGCGTTGCTGTGGCTGCTGGGCGCCTATGGGGAGAGGATTTCCAGCGCCCCTTACACGTTGGAAACGTTCATCGACGGAGTGAGAAGCGAAACCTCCATGGAGCTGAAGATGGAGCTGCTGACGTCCACCATGAGGCTGTTCCTGTGTCGTCCTGCTGAGACTCAGGACATGCTGGGGAGGCTGCTGCACTACTGTATAGGTGCGTGTCTGCAATTAGATGCCTGACTTGAGTGATAAAATGACAATTGGTACCAAACACAACGTTGTGTTTTACAGAGGAGGAGAGAGACATGTGTGTGCGCGGCCAGGCTCTTCTCTATTACCGCCTGTTGCAGCGTGGGATCGTAGAGACGCGAAATGTCCTCCAGGTCCGGAGATCAGACCCTACCGTGGGTGTTTTGATCGGCCGCCCGGCTGAACCCGTCAGCCAGTGGGCGAGCAGCTTCAACACTCTGGAGCCTCTGCAGCACTGCTCAGTAGAAGTAGAGTCAACCAGTAGGGGGAGCCCAGAACATCTGGCAACTATTCCCAAACCAAACGTGGACCTTCCAGACAATCTGGACTGCAGACAACTTGAAATGGTTCATTTAGGTGAGCAGTCACATTTTCTGGATTTTACATTTTGTTTCCTGTCTTTGTACTTATCTCATCTTTTATTATTGTCTCTTATTTGCCTTAATTGCTCTCTGGTAAGACACAATAGCAATAAGTTATAGTCATTTTGGCTGCTTAAGATCAATATGTTCCAAATAGCAGGCTGTGTGTAAAGTGTTCCATTTCATTCACGATTTCTTTTCGTCGTTACATAAACTATTCGTGTTGATTATTGAGTGAATGAAATAAAAAAAATAAAAAAAACATCAAATGAATTGAAAATGAAACTAAATCACTTAAAGCATTTTGAACTGCCTTGTTGCTCACATCCATCCACATCCATCCATCCATGTGCAGAACAAATAAACCTGACTTGTTCTCTGAAGCACACAACAGTCCCATCGTCAACGTATCCGCTGCGGTTAGCCCTGCAGTCATGGGTAAACATGGGGCGGGGCCTCTTCACCAACTCATCAAGGTTAAAAGAGTTAAAAGCTGAGCTGAGCAACAAGGAATTTGGTTTTTCCAAACAAATATTTTGAACGTAGGGAATTTTTAATGTTTTGGGTTTAAAAAGTAGAGGTAATGCCTTTGTATTTACAGAAGTTTTACTCACTATAATCTGTAATTATCTCTATAATAATTACACTTTTTGGCACCGTGGGCATTTTATTTTCATTTTAGGTCATTTGCCTTTACCTAAAGAAAATACTTTTGTTTTGGTAACCAGTATTAGTCAGTGTGTTGCATTTTGGTTCTGCTTCCTCCCACTCTGTGTGTCTTTGCTTCCAGTGTTGAAAACGAGAGTTGCCGTTGGTTGAATGCAGGTAGTGATAAGATCATATTGTCTTTTTTTTTTCTCCGCCCAAACACCATCTGCCCAAGTTGGGCCTTTGTTCTGGCCTCCTTTATTATAGAGAGCTTCAGCTTAAATGAAGAGTTGTAACCTATGTGTTGACCAGGTAAATTTGTTTTGCTCTTATTTTGATAGAGTTGGTGTCTTTCTGTTTGGCCCTCCTGGACGTGTAGGGTGGCATTGGTAGACCAAGCTCTGAGCAAACCTCAACACATAAAATGTAGCTGGGCACAAAAATAATTGTCTGGTCTCAGTTTATCGTTTCTTGGCCAGATAGCAGTTCAAGTTTATTTATGGAATAAAGTATGTATGCAGTTTCACACCATGTTTAAGGTGGGAATGTCTGCTTTATCTTTTTTTTTTTTTTTTTTAATTTTCTATATTGTCTTTCTTGCTTCCTTGTGAACGTGTTATTAAACAGTTAAACCGACAGAGTGGTTTAATGCAGAGTGTTGCAATGAGCAGCTGGATTAGACATGCTCCAGTCATTCTGACCTGTTTGTAAGAATCCGGTCCAATCAGGCAGCATGACTCCTGCAAACACAGCCTGCAAGTGATTGTTATCACGCCGGACCAGTTCAGTGAGTCCTGCTGCGTAATGCTTGTTGTGGTTCCCCGCAGTGAGGTTTTCTGTCTCAAAGCGTGACTGGAATATCTGCAGTGGGACCATCAAGGTCATTTCCTATTGAAATGCTGCTCCTGAAGAGCATTTTGCTCTGCAGTATCCCCCCAGTGTGTTTCAGGAAGTGACCGGCCAAATAGACTGAGCGATTTAGCGTTTAACGACCAAACCCGGAGCTGAATCTCATTTCTTCCATCACTGTGTTGCATGCCACACTTATCACGCCACTGGAGTGTATTTATAGCTCTGACATCAGAGGTTCCTGTTTACTTCCCGCTAATCTAATGTGGCCGGTGGTCGTGGTGCACAACAAGCACAAGACGCTCACATCAGATTTCATTTAGCTTGAGATCAACCCATGATTGCATGTGCTTGAGTAGCAACTGTGTCTCCAGCATCCTGACTGCGCGCCTCTTTTCATCCTCCAGGTTCAGACGGCGCCGCTCAGCGTTCGGGCCTCCCGGCTCCCGGCGCCGAGCCCAGCGTCACTCTGTCTCTTTCTCCCCCCGTCGCCCCGGAGGAGTTTGAGCGCCTGTGGACGCAGCGGCGTGCTTCGCATTCAGAACAAGGTAATGGAGCAGACGCTTCCTCCCGCTTACATCAGTCAGGATTCATGTAAGCCTTAATGTAATTTTACATTATTCACTGACATTAAGCGAATAGGTCTGTCGAGGCCCAGGATGCGAAGTTTTCACCTGAATGTTGTTCCCTTCTCTGTTTGAAAACAGCTGCAGTGTCTGACTAGACCACTTTAACATTCATGTTAAAGTGTTTTTATGCAGTCTTTTTCTCCATCCGACAATTTAGTTACACCATCGGTCCTGTTAAACTGATTATGGTGTTTTCACAACTGGTAGTCTGCTAGAATCGCTTCAATTGGAGACCAAAATTGCAACATTTGTTACATTTTCAGCTCCTGTGGTTTGTTTTCACACTGCACTGAGTCAAACAACCTAAACTAATTGGAGAACCTGTCCACTCCCTTGCCTGTGGTTGAGCTGCACCAAGAACCGCAGAAGGAAACACTCTTCACCAAATGCAAACAGGAATGGAGCGGCGTCACAGAGCAGTTGTAGGATCTCCCTTTTGTCTTTGGCAGAGGACCATGAGACATTTCTCCCTCTAGCACTCGACTCCCCCGTTTGTTTTGGTGACGTTTACCCTCATAATCTGGTTCCTGTTTTCGGCCAGGTCTCCTCTCAGCTCATATATGATTTGAATATGCATATGCGAATGCAGCCGAACTGAAACTGAGATTTTGTAGGCGAACCAGAGTTCACTTTTCTGATCCAATCAGAGTTCGAGTACAAACTCTAGTTTGATTAAATTAATCAAACTAGAGCAGACTACACAGAGCTGGTGTGAACACACCCTAAAGAGTAGAAAAGAAAGATGTTTTCTTATGGTAAATAGGTTTCCATGCCTTGATTCTATCTATCTGGTCTTGGGCTTCATATTTAGACGAATTATTATGAATGAATTTTGCAGAAAATCCGACAGTATTGATGTATATCTATTTAAATCAAAGCAAAGGCAAATATTAACCTAAGTGGCCTCATTAACCTAAGGCTTGAAACCTTAACCTGAACCCTCAGAGCCACATAGAGACAGTTACAAAGTCAGCCTTATGTCACCTGAAGAACATTGTTGTTAGTTTATAAATCACTGAACGGTTTAGCACCACAACACATTAAAGACCTGCTGTTGTTGTATCAACCTTCTAGACCACTCGGGTCTTCTGGTTCTGGTTCTGCTCTGCATCCACAGAACCAGAACCAAACGAGAAGAAGCAACATTCAGCTTCTCCGTGAGTTTTTTTTTTTTTCTTTTTCAATCAAGGCTTTAAAACTCCACCTGTTTAGAGCTGCCTTTGATTAATAAAAATGGAAACAGTGATTGATACATCTGATGAGTATTTGATGATCGTTGCTCTTGATTATTTTAACAAAATGTGAAGCTTGTTGCTCGTTTGCTGCTCCCGCTGTGATTGGTTGTTGAGTTATGTTTTTATCACGTAAAGCACTTTGAGCTGACTTGGCGCTGAAACGTGCCGTCCAAATAAACTTGATTTAAGCCCTGTCTTGAGCAGCCCTCCCGAACGCAGCTGCAGCTGTTTATAGGATTACACTGATGACGTGTCGTCACAGCCATTTGCAGCACATCGAGTGCTCTGCAGCGGAGAGCACAAAGAGACGACGAATGTTTAAGATTAGTCATTTTTAATGAGAGGACAGAGAAGACATTTTTGACATCTTTGAGATCATACCAAGCTGCTACTGTAGCTACAAAGGGAGACTGCTGCTTATTGCGTTAGCATTGTGAGCAGAGCTTAATAAAATTACAGCCAATTACATGGAACAGGCTGATCCCTGCTGCTGTGATGCACTGCAGGATATGAGGCTGGGCTTACTGTACTGTTATCTGAATTCTTATTTCTCAAGATTATGCCAATAAAATATACTTACTCAGCACAAAAGGTGAGGAAATTTGTGTGTGACTATCCGCCACTCCCGCATCATCATACCGCCTCTACCAAAGAGGATAAAACAGGTTTCTCTAGCACAACCTGCATATCTCCTTCTGCTGATCGACCTGCAAATGTGTTTTACTTGCTAGTACGGTATCACTGAGTGGGAACAAAAAGGCTTCCCAACAGTTTAACGTCATTACCAAGAAGCATTGTTACAACAAAGAGCAGAAAACTCCAACAAACACAAATTTCTTTAATTAAAATAAGGTTTTTCTGGACAAATTTTTTGTTTCATTCAAAATCATACATAGCACTTTTGCAAGTAAGTTTTGTTGGAATTTAGTTAGCTGTTTCATTGGCTTGGTCGATATTTCTTCAATGATTATAATAGTGGGGTTTTTTTTTCCTTTCAGATTTGACTGTATTTGACTTGTTTTCGGTCCAGTAGCTGAACAAGGATAGATCCTTTTTAACATACATGTGAACGTTTCAAAAAAAAAAAAAAAAAAAACAACATCTGGGTAAATAACCTGTTTCAATTTGGAAATTGCACATTTTTACAAGCTGTTTGCTTGAAGGACACAATTTATTCCCATTTATTAAGCTTAATTTATGGAAAATGGCAAAGAATTATTGTTTCTCTGAATGGGAAACTGAGAAACAGCTGTTAGCTGAAACCTGTGTAAATAATCTGTGAAAAGATGAGGCATTTCTTCTGCCCTGTGACAAGCACAATTTCAGTTTTTCCCCTCCAAATGTCGTTGCCCCTTCGTTTTGGAAGGAAGCACTGAATACAATAAAGATAAATATCAGTTAAATTTAACTTTAAGCCCTTTGGGGATCAGGTTGTAGTCTATAAACCATGTTATCTTTTATTGAGGTGTCCAGCAAATGCAACTACAGGTTCTTGGCTGGCCTCGTGATATACTGGACCATAACACTTTGCGCTCCTGTGGACTCGTGCAGAGTTGAATATAAAATGCCCTTTGCTCTCCATGATAGGGTTGGAACAAGATGGTTGATCCTGTGTTGGTACGTTATAAAAGCAACTTCCTGTTTTCAGTTTTTACAGCCAGCGTAAAACATTTCCAAACTTTATTGGCACTTGAACCCAGTTTGCCGCTGCTTCACTTATTTTAGAGCTACTGCCACATTTACAATTGCAGGACAATATTTTCTCTGACTCAAACCAACAATAAAACAAAAGACAAACTGATATACATAGAGAGAAAAGAACAAGAGGAAGGAAGGAACAACTCACACTCAGTGTCAACTCATGTATTTATAAAGCACTTTAAAAACAACATGAGCTGCTAATAGCCAGAGGGCAAAAACAAAGTAACAAAATCATCCCATAAAACAATAGAAGTCCTCAGGCTTCACTTGAATACCACGGAGTAAGACTGCGGCTTTAGAAGCATCTTAAAATTCAACTCAGTTATGTTGTTTCAGTATTAAAAAAAAACAAAAAAAACCTCTGTGAATTTCAGACAAATGAATTACGCTACACAAAAAAGTTCATACTCAGCTTTCAGGTGAAATCTGTACCTGAAATGCACTATAACCTTACATTGTGAATATATTGTCAATGCAAAACCGGTGTGCTCAATAGTCATGTCACTCTGTGGATTGAAATGATTGTTGGGGAATATATTTTAAGAGTTGTCAAGTTGTATGTTGCAGGAAAAGCTCGCGCTGCACACACATAACAGCCAAAACTGTTGAATGTCACAGAGTAGGAAACACAGATCAGAAACAAGAAAACACACATGTACATCACCCGATATTGTCACCAATATAATTACCATGGCAACGTTCTCTAATCTTGAAACAAAAACAACATTGATCTTGATCAATGTTCCGCTTACTATTAATCAAAAGTAAACTGGTGGGTTTTAGTCTAGATTGAAAGGAAGTCTGTGGTTTCAGCTCTTTTGCAGTTTTCTGCAAGTTTAATTTGTGGTCTGTGCGCCACAAATTGCTCCATGTAATTGTGGTGCATAGAAGCTGAATGCTGCTTCTGTGTTTGGTTCTGGTTCTCTGGGATGCAGAGAACCAGAAACTCACTCCTAAAGTGTGAATAAAATGTGTTAACATTTACTCAGTTAAATGTTTAGCCATTTAACTGAGTAAATGGCACTCAGTTACATGTACTGCAGCACACTTTTTACCCACTGCTGTTACGTGAGCCATTTTTTTTTTTGGCTGCTGTCTACAAACCTGCTGCTGCTTGTTTTATGGCGTTTTTTAAAGATGTTTCTCATCCTGTTTCAGTAGAATCGGCCACTGAGGGAGATAACGGGACGTGGATAGAGGACACCATCAGGTGTGGGGCCGTGCCCCACTGCTCCCCGCAGAGCCTTCACGCCGCCATGCAGCTCGTCAACATCCAGACACTTGCCTTCACGCCGTCACACACGCTCCCGTGGAAAGTCTTCCTTTACACGCACACCTTGCGCGCCGACACGTCCTGCAGCACGCTGGTGCTGGGGGAGCTGCTGTACGCCGGAGAGCTAAATCCAAAACGCTCAGCTGGAGGAGAGATGGAGGACGATGAACAAACGGCAGCAACGGCGGATGGAGACAAGGAAGTTAAAGTGACTCTTTGGCAGCAGCCGCATGATGTTATCGCCCTGAGGGTCTTTCTGTCAGTCCTAACCACTGTACTGCACACACTTTCCTCTGAGGTGGCTTAGTTTATTTAAGCCTAAAGTGAATTGTTTAGTTGATGTCGCTTCCATGTGATGTTATCCAGTGCCTTGAAAACTGATGTGGGTGAGAAAAGATTGACTTGACTTTGACACAGTAACAGGAAAGTACACACTGACACTTGTTACAGATGAGGCTGGGTAAAAAGCTCAAAAGCTGTTCATACTTTCTGTTTAGTCATTCAAAGTGTGCTACGCTATGAAAAGCTAAATAAAAATCAGCTGAGGTTCATGAATCTCCTGTTTGCTGTAAAGAAGAAATCCTTTGATTCATTTCTGGCCTGATGACAATGGAACCACAATGAACTGCTTTCATTCACATTCAATTATTTTTAGGAGGAGCTGGGATCTGGAGTCATAAATTGTAGCGCTGTTTACCTAGAGACTCACAGAAGAAGCTGGTGTTATGCTTTAAACAGGAGCAACTTAAACTTCAACTTTAAACTCTTGTCTGCAAATCAGTCACTCCGCTTTACACGCAGTAACAGGTTTCTGTTGCTGTGCATGTCTGACAAGCATTTCTGTTAAAGTGAATAGAAAACCAGCAGGAACAGATTCCCAAAAGTAAAGAAATTTAAAAGGGGCCTGCAAAAGTGTGCAGGCAGGTGCATTGTATGATCAGGTGTTATGCAGGGCCGGCGGAATGGGCGGGCATTGGGGGGCATTGCCCACCCACAGCGTCAGCCATACCCTTCCCCGGACTGGAAAGTGTTTGTTTTTACCTTAAAATGGGCAACTCTCTGTTTTTCCTATATCATACCAATATAGCACCTTAAGCTTGTTAACTAGGTTACTGATGTTGTCTATGTTCAAAAGTGGGAAGCACTTGTTACATTTACTTAAGTAACTTTTTTTGGAAAAAAGGTACTCCCTGGACCTGTTGAACTCGTCCGGAGCCGTGGCTGATGTTACGGCAACTCTGAATCACAGGAGATTCAAGGATTCCTCAAACATGGACGAATAAATCAAGGCAAAACTCCAGCCATGTTTTAAATGAGGAAATAGCATGATAAAAGGACATAAAGCTCAAAAAAGATGATTTTTGCATAACACCCCTCCTTTAAATAAACACATGAGTTGAAGAACCCATTGTGGGATGGATTCTGACAATGGGAGAAAAATGCCACCTCTTTCCCAACAGGTTTGTTTTAGGTCAGTCGCAATTATCAAAATCATTTCTATCTGCTAAATGACACAGGAATGAGAGAATTTTGCATTACTGTCCTCAAAGTCTGAAGTTTACATTCATTTCCTCAGTATTTGGCAGCAGTCCATTTGAATTCTATGACCTTGGTCTCGACTTTTGGGTTTCCTTCCAGAACAATACTGCGGTTGGAATGAGTCCTGGTCTTTTCCTTCTGACGGAACTGGTTGAAGTCCGGTTTCTGGACCACCTCACTCACACATGCCTTTTCAGATTTCCCCACAACGTCTCCATAGGATTGAGATAAGGACAAACGTATTGACTTTGTTGTCCTCAAGCTGCTTTAAAACCACTTTGGCTGTGTGCTGAGGGTTACTGTCCATCTGGAAGAGCAATCTGCTTGTTGTTGCTTCAATATTTTCCTACGTAATGATCTTTCCTCATGATTCCATCTGTTTTATGATGTACTCATAAAATTTGTACTGCAGCAAAATAGCCCCACAACATGAACTGTGAAGCAGTGAGGACGGTACAGGCATCATCCTTTTTCCTCCAAATGTAACAATGGTCAGTCAGTAAGTCCAATATGTTCCATTTTGGACATGTTCCATCACATATGTCTCCAAAAATGAAGCTCTTTGTGGATTTGCAAACTGCACTTTGGCTTTTCATGTCTGTGTTAAAGTAAAGGCTTCTCCCTCACCTTTCAGCCCAGGACATTTCACTGCGGATAATGAACCTGCTCCTCTGCGCCAGAGCCCGCCTCCGCCTGAACGGCGTGATGGTTGGACGTTCCCATCATGTCCATACTTGGATGAAATGGTTTAAAGAGTAGAATGCTGCATCTTAAAACGTTTGGAAATGATTTCCCGAGATGAACCAGAGTGGTGCTGCTCCTGATTCTCTTCATGGTTTTGAGGACATTAATAGATAAACGTTTGACATATTCTGTCTCTCATTATTCTGGCATTTGGTCATTGAAATTATTTTGGTGATTTACCTAAAACAAGACAAACAGGTTAGACTACAGACGGGGAGAGAGAAAGGTGTTGGCCTGAGTAGACTTTTGGTTTCAACTGTTGCTTCTCCTATTGTCAGCTTGGTTTAAACCAAGCTGACAACATATTGCATAAAAAGAGAAATAATCTTTACTTTCTAACTATCTGAAAAATACAGAGATTTATTTCTATTTAAGTAGAAAACATAAGTTGTCACTTGTGAGGTGACATCTTCAGTCTGGAGAAACCTGATAGATGAGGGATTTGATGAAATGAGTGAGAGCAGGCTGGCTTTCTACCGAATGAAGCAAAATAATGTAGTGCTGCTATTTTGAACGGCTCATTTAAGGGAATACATTTCCCGTTGCCCGCTGTCGTTTCTGAACCTTTCCAGGCTGCGTTTTCCCACTCTGTTTCCGTCTTCTCGCCCAGCCCGAGTACAACGGCGCAGCGGATTGGGCCTCGCTCCGGCGTTACGACACACCCTCCCTCCGCAGCCGCGCGCCGCCACCTGATGCTTGGCAGAACAAACTTCAGTCCTGGCAGCGAGCGGAGGAGCGCAACGCCGCAGCTCTCGCCGTTTCCAAACCATTCAGCTTCTCTCTGTGGATTCCTGAGGCTGTTTATCTCTGATAGGTACCGTCCCGGGGAGCGAGAGGCGTTGACCGTGAGGTTCTGCCGCGGCTCGGAGGCGAACGCGCTGGGAAGAGAGAAAGGAAGTTTCAGTCAAGACGGTAAGCGCACCTTGTAATGCCTCAGATGTCCAACTCAGGGTTTTCGGCGGGCTGTTTTCTGTGCGGTATTTGCTAGAAACTCTTCGCGCAGACGGGACTTCGAGAAACAGCTGAGGCCAAATATACCGTCCATCCAGCGCCTTGGTTATTTTTGGTGCGAGCGCGAGCGCCGAGGCTGCGGGTTGAAAAGATAAACGTTTCCTGATTGGTTCAGTCAGGAGACCAGACTGAGAAGTTTCGCATGGCTTCATGAAAAGCACTTTATGGAAATAAGGTAGAGTGTTAAATAGCAGGTAAACATGCTTTTCAGACACGCACACATTGTAACATTAATTTTGTCGTTTTTTTTTTTTTTATTGCCGCGTTTTCATTAGCTGCTTGGAGAAGAGTATAAAAATCTTTGCGTAATCAATCTGTTTAATGTGTTTCATTTGGTGATGGAGTTACTGACATAAACTTCTCAATAATAATCTGATTTATTGAACATGTATGTTGTGTCTGATGTCCATATGATCCAAAAATAGCTGAAAGAAGAAACCTTTAACTTTAAAAACAATTCACACCCGTTTTAGTTTAACGCAGTTTTCACAACATCTACTTCTAGCTTAATATGACACTATTTACACCTTTGCATTATTTGTCACTATGTATTATTACAAAAACTAGACCTGAACTAAATTGAAAAAGCCATACGATATCGCAACAATTTCAATTTATTGCCGACAGTATCACAATATTAACCGCAACAAATCCCATATTTTTCTGACTCCTATTTTTGTGCTTCCAGCAGTTTGTGTGACATTTTTCATCTGGATGATTGCAACAATGTCAGCTGTGAACATACTCACAATTTACTGTACCAAATGGCCTGGGATCGTTTTTCAGTTCATAGAGAAATGAAAAAATAAAACTTAGGTTTTCAGAACTAAATAGGCTCTCTCCATCACAATTTGGAAGCCCCAAGTGTCTTGTTGTTGCATGGACCTCAAGACAACATGCAAAACAGTTTAAGTCAGGAGTCGGCAGCTTTTATAATCTAGAACCAATTTTTCCACTTTTCCCTACAAACAAAATGTGTTTAGAGCCGTAAAGCTTAGTTAATCCACTCTTTTTTATGTCCACTTACTGTACAAATCCTTTTTATATTTATATATTAATTTTCTTGAGTGAAACATTTCATATATATATATATATATATATATATATATACACTGATCAAAAAGATAAAGGGAACACTGACATAACACATTCTAGATCTGAATGAATGAAATATTGTCATTGAATACTTTGTCCTGTACAAAGTTGAATGTGCTGACAACAAAATCATTGTTGATTATCAATCAGTGTTGCTTCCTAAGTGGACAGTTTGATTTCACAGAAGTTTGATGTACTTGGAGTTATATTGTGTTGTTTGAGTGTTCCCTTTATTTTTTGGAGTAGTATATATATATCATCAAAAACAAATCTGGAGTGTTGCTTCAATTCTTTCATACATTTTACACCTATAACTGAAGGAATGACAGAAATGTGTCACCTAAAGTCAACGAAAAACTGACCTTTAAATCATGACCCATAAACCCATAAACCCTGAGAAGGTTTATGGGTCTGTGTGAATTATAAATTGGTAAAACATAGATCGGGGATAAGATCCGAAGACATGGTGGAAACTAAACAAAGGGTAAAAGGAAATCAGAGGACGCAGGCTGTTCTCGCGGTTTGCCCGGGGTGGAGGCAGATCTCAAGTGTTTGGATTGGAAATCAGATGCACTGTTGGAGAAGAAGGCCAACTTCTCCACACGTACAAATGTTTTTCTTTTGATGGCTAACTTTTGATTTTGAATCTATAGATTAAATACACCGAAACTGTTTTTAAAAATGCGGTTATATTTTTTATTGATGTTTTAAACATTTTGTAATTGCTTATAAATAATAAAAAAGTACCGTACACTGGAAAAGACAAACCGCTCAAGTTCAACACCTGAAGATGCTGTACACATCCTTAAAACAGCAAAATCTGGACAGCGTTCTTTTTCTTTTTTCTTTTTTTCCCCAAGTTAACACAGCAGAGACTTTAAAGTTAGAAACACTTATGAACACCAAAGCTGGGAATGAACAGTGATTAATCTGGGGGAAATAGTGCAATGTAAGATAAAGTCAACAAAAGCATAAATGTAGGTCAGAAAGCTGCAGGCTTGTTGTGCAGGCCTGTGAGGTCTGAGTCCAGCAGAGGATTCCAGAGAAACCTGCTGTCAAGTCTAAACGCAACAAAATATTTCTCACATTCTGTTCCGCTCTGACGATGCGATATCTTAGTTTTAAAGGGGCAGCATTACATTACATGTTTTCTCTCCACATAGTATTATTTTAGAGCAGAATCGAGTAACTCTGTTGCCTTCAGTTGTTATAAAAACGCTCTATATATCTAATATGACTTAAAATAAATCTCACTTTGTTATGCAACATGTTGAAATTGGGCCTCGATCTCTTTAAAAATTCCTTCTCCTGAAACTCAGAAAGAGAGTTTCTCTCTCTTTGATTAAACCTTTGGCAACGTTTCCACCAGGATTTCACTGAGAAGTAGCTCGCATGAAGAGCTCAGTAGATGTGTTGTTTCACCAGGTGTTTGCCAATTGCTGCTGGCTAGTCTGAAGGAGCTGAGTGAGGGAGTCATGGAGGAGGGCTGCTCTGTGAGGTGGAAGCTTGGAACCTGCAGCTCTGAGGAGGAGCTGCATGTCGAAGGCGGTGCTAGGTCCACCCAGGCGTCTTGGACAACTGAATGGTTGCCATGAAGGTTAAAGGATTTCTTGAACTTGCATGATAGAATCAAAGCAACACTCTTGGTATGTTTTTGATTAGGGAATAATATAACATGATTTAAAGGTCAAAATAGTTGATTTTTACCGCCCCTTTAAGTTATCAGGAGGACGATCTTTGGAGTTCAGATCTCCAGAAGATACAGAGTTTATCTCTGTCTAGATACACACAGCCTGGTTTTATCTGTATGTGAGCCTTCTGAAATATTCATCCTCTCACAGCTGAATTATTTACTGTTGCACTGACTTGGTTTCACCTCAACACGTACGCCGATGTGTTTGGATGTTTGACAGGAAATGCGACGGCGTTCTAGAAAGAAGACTGCAGTTCTGGGAGCTCTGCTTCTCGCCGCTGTCCTGTACTACTTCTATCCGTTCCAATTCCTCCTCACGGTGAGACCCCGAACTAAAAAGAATCCTGTCCAACGGAAAACGACACCTGGAAGAGTTTGAGTCTGCTCTGTTTTCTCCTCCAGATGTGGTTCCACAAGCAAACATTGGTCGTTTGTGTCTTTCAGGGTTTTACTAAATCGCCTCCAAAGCAACTGAGCTGGGAGGTGGAGAGGCTCGTCAGTAAGGAGTCCTGGGCGGAGCAGGGAGATTATCTGCCTCTCAATGTGTCCTATCAGCTGCTGGCAGGAATGCCATCGACTCAGCAGAGTGAGCTCCACTCACAGTTGGCTCGTAACTGTACTACTTCTTTGGAGTAGTTACACTTAATTGAGTAAAATTATGGGGAAAAAAAAAATTTTTAGGCTAGGCTTTCTTACTTTTTACTTTTACTTGAGTAGTTATATTATGTGTCACTACTCTTTGAGTAAAATTCCTGGATCCACTGCCCACTGAGAGTAACTCCACTGAATGAAGAACAAACTTGTTCTAACCAAAACTTCACTACACACACCTGCTGTTCATGTTAAAGTTTTACAAGTTTCACATTGAGAGCATTTGATTTCTTTTGCCTGCGTTTATTTTCTAGATATATCATTTATATGAATTATTATGTAGGTCTTTAAATATCAAAATCTCCACATAACATCATTAATCTCAGTGAAAGGTAGTGATCCTGACCCAACAGTATGGGAGAAACCACTGCTGACCCAACAGTATGGGAGAAACCACTGCTGACCCAACAGTATGGGAGAAACCACTGCTGACTGACTAAAAATGACACCAGCCCACATCTTAGGGCTCATCAAAAACACACTGACGAGCCCTAAGACTTTTGGAAAAATATTCACTGCAAAAACACAAAATCTTACCAAGTATTTATTTTTTTTTTTTGTCTAGTTTCTAGTGAAAATATCTTGATTAACTTGAAATAAGACAAAACAAACTTATAAGAAACTTTTCTGCAAGATATAGGATCGATCGAGTTGGGAGTGATCGATCTGTTAGCTGCGTTTTTATTTTTTAGACAATAATTCCTTAAACTTGATCAAACGTATCAGTTTCACTATCGTATTATTTCACTTATAACAGCACATATTTTTGTCTCATAAGTAATGATTAAATGAGAAAAGCTGAATTTTGGAAGGTGTGTCCCCTTTTCAGCAGATGAAAAACTAACACAGCACTTCACAATAAAAACAATATACCTGCAGTCAGACATGATGGGGGTTGTGTGATGATTGTCGGCCGATTTACTGATTCAGGGCCTGACTCTATTGATGGAACCGCAAATTCATGTCTCGTAAAATAATGAAGTAAAATGACCGTCTGTCAGTTCGTGACCTAAAGCTCAGTCACTTGTTTTATATAGCAGGACGAAGCCCATATCTGGATATCTCAGAAAAATTGGAACAATTCTGCAAGGAAGAAGGGGAAGGTTTTACAGTGGCCTGGAAAAAGCCCATGGTTAAATCTGATTGAAATGCTGTGTTGTGACTTTAAATAGGCCGTCCATGTCCAAAAACCCTGCAATGGGAACAATTCTGCAAGGAGGAACAGGCCACAATTGCTCCACAAACATGCCAGTTGTTGCTGCTATACAGCTAGGTCGGTTTAGATTGGCTCGTCTCTTTTAAAACGTAACATTTTTAGTAATTTAGTATTAATAAAAAAAAAGTAACAATCAAATTTAGTTGTTTTAGAACAATCAAATGAACTCTACATGACACCATTAAGGAAGTGAGTGTTCTGGCTCTCTCTAAACCTCACTAAAACTCTGACATTATAACCCTGATTGTATAAAAACCTGTCGGCGTCCTTCACCCCCTCTTATCTGTAGCAACACACTTTGTAAAACAAAAAAACCCTGTAAAGCAGATTACAGTCTGCCTCTATCCATCAACTAATGCCTTTAAAAACACTCCGTCACTAAAAATGCATGAAATAAAGCGATAAATCCATTTATCTGTTTGTTTGTTTTTTTCAATTTAACTACAGCAGTAGCCATTTTAAGTGCAACAATAATTTGCGGAGTTGTGAAATGCTGTGTTGTGACTGTAATTAGGTTAAAAGGTCAAGACATGTTGATCTTTTAAAAGCAAAAGATCAACATTTGTTGGATTTAGAATATAAGATTATGAAAAGAATTACCTCATAAACTCTTCCGTCTCACTATTTATAAAACATATTATATTTGTCTGCCGAGGATTTTAATATTTCTACGGACCATTTATTTCAGTAACTCTGGCCTTTCATTTTCTGCTTACAGTTAATACAAATTATATTTAGAATTACATCAGTCATTACATTTTTAATAGAGAAATATGAACTTGATGAAATTGCATCCAAGCTAGTTAGCAGTGTAGCAAAGAGCAGAGGATGTCAATTTTATCTTTTTTTTTCTTTTTTTCCCCCTCACATTATCCATCTCATACCATACTGTCATAACATGTTTTAACAAATATGTAAAAAATATGTATATTTCATAAAAGTTACATATTGCAGCTTACTTTTTGGAAATAAGCTATTTCCAAAAAGTACTTTTCAGAACTCATGTTGTAATTAAGCAATATGACTGTATGTAGATTTTCATTCCTGTCCGGATGCATTTCAGAGTTCCTAACCATCGGCATGTCGTCAGTCAAGAGGAAGAAGGGCAGCTATCTGGTTCCCACGCTGCAGTCGCTCTTCTCTCAGTCATCTCCTGAAGAGCGCTCCTCCATGGTGGTGGTGGTGCTGATCGCAGACTTCGACGTTTACTGGATTACCAGTACCGTCAGGGAAATCAACTCAACGTTTGCCTCTGAACTGAACCAGGGCCAGCTTTTAGTCATCCACGTGTCCCAGAAGTGGTACCCTCCTTTGACAGGTGCAGCAGATAAACTCCAGCCAGGCAGGAAGCTTCAGTAAAGTTCTTGCTGGTAGATTATTCATGAAAGTTTCTCTGCTTCTTCTTGAAGGCTTGAAGAGGAACTACAACGACGCTCCCGACCGGGTGTCGTTCCGCTCCAAGCAGAATGTGGATTACTCCTTCTTGATCCACTACAGTGCAGGTCTAGGCCAATACTACCTCCAGCTGGAAGATGACGTCTTTTCAGCACAGAACTTTCTCACAACTATTCGGAAGCACATTGAGGAGCAAAATGCGAAAAAGGGCACCTGGGCGATGTTGGAGTTTTCAGCCCTTGGTTACATCGGGAAACTCTACAAGTCCGCTGACCTTCCTCTTTTGGCTCGCTTCCTTTTTCTCTTTTACCAAGAAATGCCTTGTGACTGGCTGATGTCTCATTTCCGAGAGTTGATGACCCAAAAAGAGACCATCCTCTTTAAACCCTCGCTGTTCCAACACATGGGCACTTTTTCATCGTTCCAAGGAACATACAACAAGCTAAAGGATAAGAACTTTGAAGAGGGGCTATACACCAATCCCTCAGCTGAAGTGTATTCAAACATTTCCACCTACCAGAAGTACTTCCCCAAACTGGCCTGGGATCCCGGGGAGGGCTTCTTCTGGGGACGTTCTCCAGAAAGAGGAGATCATTTGACGGTGGTGTTCCTGAAGCCTGTGGTGGTGACGGGGATCCTCGTGGAAACGGGATCAGGAGGAAAGGACCTCCTGGACTTCGGTCAGGTGGAGCTAGGCCAAGACGTAGTCACTGCAGCGATAAAGAGCTGTAAAACCTTCCAGTCACTGGGAGCTTTTATGAATGGAAGATTTGAAATGCGAGAGGTAGACAAACTGCGCGGCTCTGCTTCTTCATGTCTGAGGATATTGGTAACAGCCGGGCAGAAAGACTGGGTAATAATTCGGAAAATAAGAATCACAACAAAGTCCGGCGCATCCTGACGCCAAACGTAGCTGGTTTGTCTGGCTTCCAGGCTAACATAAATTTGGCTTTCCAGTTGGAGTAAGCATCCAATTGGAAATACTGGTGGTGGTGATGGGAGGTTGGGGTGTGTGGTGTTAAACTGTTCCTGTTACGAAGCATCGACCATGCCTCAGTGGACCTGCTTTCACCCTGGAGATTTTTGACCAAAGCAAATTATGTAAAGTGATTAAACAGCCATAGAAGATAAGCAAGCAAATCCATTTGGTCTTTGTGTTTCTCACTGGAGGAATCTGCAGCATTTTTTTTATGCTCCATTTTCCTCTAAACTATGTATTTGTATCTGTTTACTTAAAGCATAAATCACTTTTTGCAAATGTTTTCTTGCATCACATTTTCTGAAAGGAAATCTGTGCTACCTCACACGTCAAATGTGTCATTTTCTTGGACAGAGGCTTCTGTACATCCGTCTTTATTTCTATGCAAAACCCTCAAATCTATTTGCTTGTAATGTCTACCAGAGTAGCTGCGTTTCCTTGCGCAATCTGAGATATCGAAAAAAAAACCCGCTTCTTCAGAAATACAAACTTTTTGGTTAACTGCATCACACAAGTCACATGGGCTATAAGTGGATATCACCATCTGTGCAAACCACAAAGAAGACAACAGGAAGTAGCAGAAGGATAATAATGCTCATGTGTAACTTTTGCTGCATTTCTTATTTAATAGAATCACTGCAATTGCGAACTTGTCTTTTATTTTTCAATATTAGTGGAATATTGACAAGGTATTGCGCACATTTCTAATGGAAACGCAGCTGCTGGAGTAGTTTTATTTTATTTTCCAGACAAACAAACTTGTTGTTTATCTGAACTGTTTGCAGGTAACGTGTGTGGCCTGATGCAGGAGTCATTAGGAAATGTGCTGTCTGACCAAAGTTGTTATTTATACAAAGGTGTGAGTTTGTTGCACAGCAAAAACTGCTGCTAAATATCCTACCTAAAACCATTAGTTTTATGCACCGACTGGTTCCTGGTACAAAGCTTTACTGAGGTTTTAAGGTTAGGAGTTTGGCTTTTATTATGACTTTTTCCACTTCCACGGCTGCAGTCAGACTGTAAATAAATAATATTGTTCTTGACCAATAAATCAAACCAATTTTTGATAGAAATTGTTTCTATGTGGGAAATGATTTACCAGCAAGTGCATTGAAGTAATTGGAATCCTGCAATCATTCTAATTTGAAGATGGAATGATTGCAGATTCTAGCTGAAAAGTATTCCTCCTGAAAATCTGAGTAAAATGTCTTGTTTCAGACATTGTTCAGAAGAACAGCTGAGTTTTGGTTATAAAGATGGTGAGGGGAAACATGAAGTTCAGAAAATGGCCGGCTGCTTATCTAAAATGATCTCAACTGCTTTAAAATCGAAACAAATATAAGAAAAATTTGGAAGAAAATGGAAAACTCCATTTCTGATATATTGAAGCATAGGCAAAACAGCCAATGATGACGAAGAGGGTCCAGATAGAATTACTTGTTAGGTTTGTAACAATTAGATCATTTCTGTGAAGCCAGCCTGACCATTGCTTTCCTACACAGTTCTGCTCTATTCTCATGTCTCGGTCTCCATTAGGGACTTCTGCTTTTGAACTTGGATTTCTCAGGATGCATGTCAACTGGACCAATCTGCAAACAAAAGGAGTTGTGAACTTTAAAAAAAAAACAACTAATTTGCTTGCAGTTGTAGTTTTGAAATGGGAGTGGAAGAAGTGAACAAAGCTGTTCAGTCAGTGTTGACCTCACTTCCAAATATTGAACAGGTAAAGGGGCAGCGAGAGGAATGTTTAAGACATTAAACTCTCCTCCACACAGTGCTTGGCAAACGTTTGCTGATTTTCCAGATGGCTCAGTTAATTTCTGGTAAGCTTCATAGCGTCTCTCCATCACAATTGAGCCGGTGCATCACATACAGCACGCCACCGCCAAACGTTAGCGATCCAATCTTTGAAAACTTCAACAGAGACCACGCCTCCAGCAAGCAGTCGTTTCTTCGTAGCCGAGGATCCAGGGTCTTGCTTTGTCCAAAGCAAAGAACAAGGGGCGGCTTTTTACCAGGCAAAAGAAAAGCAAAACTATCAACAAGAACCTCCCTCCATGACCCACTGTGATCGATGCTTACAAATGGATACAGGCATAGAGGGAGATGTAGAAGTGCAGACGAGACACCTTAGAGGCGGGTCTTTAAGAGCTCCTTTACAATAGCAGGGATCAACACCGTTCTAATGTGGCTCTGTAGATCATTACATCATCTTGAAACGGCACATGAAAGCAATCTGAATCGACTTTAACAGGCGTGGGGACTGCCGGCCGACAATCCTTGGACAAACAGAGTGACCGAGTTGTGACAATCCTTGGCGACGACATTCAAGTAGACGGGAGAAGTTCCCTGAAACAGTTTGTGACTTAAATTTATTTTGATATTACACGCAGAGAAGGTTTCGATTTGTGAGAGAACACACTGACTGGCCAGAACGCTGCAACCACACAAAATCTCACCGAGTACTTTTGGTTTAGTTTCTAGAGTAAATACACTTAGATTATGAAAAGCAACTTTTCAACAAGATATTGAAGCTGGTTTCTGCTTCGATATCCAATGGGAGTGGAAGAAGTCAACAAAGCCGTCTAGTCAGTGTTGACTGACTGAACGGCTAAGTAAATAGTAAGTAACCATTTACTTACTATTTAAGTAAATAGTTCCTTAATTATGATGAAAAAAGTAGTAGTTCCACCGGCAGATTATTTTACTTATAATAACACATTTTCCCCATGATTTGAATAAAATCTAGAAGCTGCTAGAGGCTAACATCAGCTTGTCATACTTGTGTTCATGAGTCAAGAGTAGAAAAGTAAAGAGGGATAACAATAAGCACTTTATTTTTTGGTCATATGTTTTCTATTTTTTTCTGTTTCAAGATCAAATACCTTAGAAAGAGCTGGAGGGGGTTATGTCTCCTGTTTTGTATAAAAGCATTTAGGCCGTTACTGACTTTGTTTCGGATGAATCTATAAATACCACATTGTATCTCCATTTACTGGAGGTCATGTCCGCCTGTGCACGTGTGGCAGTCAGGTCAAATTGTTTTCAAAAATGTGAAAGAACAGAAGAACTCCTAAACCTAATCCCTAATCTGGCGTGAGCAGAAATACATTTTACTCAACAAGTATTTATTTGGTTGAAACTGCCGACAGATACATTTATAAGTCAATAACACAATATAAACTTGTTGGAACGCATGTTTTTGCTCTGATGTTGGTGAAAAAAAAAATAAATTAGGACAAAATCTCAGAAAGAGGGAGTCCATCAGTCGCAGCAGTTAATCTGATAATCCCTGCTGTGTCCTGTGAACGTATACAGTACACACCAGGTACAAAATGGCCTTTGGCTCATCCAGCTGTTATTATTGCAGCTCTCCATTAACATCATTCTAACATGCTAATCCCTTTCCACTGAGCAACTATAATACCGTTTGTCTCCTCACTTTGAAATCAGCTTAAGTGAATGGAAAATAGATGTATACATGGGGCAAAAATATATATATATTATGAAGTTATCTTAACCCTTTAACTGCCACCATGACATCGGTGTCCTCACAGACCCATTGACATTACCTGCAAGCATTTTGAGGGTGACAGTCAAGCTGCTGTATAACCTGAATTACACAGCAGCTTATTTACTTTGATCACAATTCAAATCTTTTGATCAGAATTGAAACGGACATGCATTATCTGCCAGAGACATGCATGGCGGCTGAGCTGGAGGAAAGAACAATCCCTTTTTCTTCTGTTGCGTTCAGTGACGCTGGAACTCATAACACCGATCAGCTGACAGAACAATGAGACACACAGAGCTGGAATGGCAGCTTCCACCCAAATCATGCAAGTCTGTTAAACATGTTTCATTTGCTTCGAATGCGTTTGTTTCTAGAAAAATTGTTGAACAGCTTCTGTGCTCATTTTTTGACCTTTTAGTTCAAATTCTTCTAGCTAGCGCCTCTCGGGGCCGAGGGAGGCTCCTCTTGTGTTTCCGTGGGGACTGATCTGTGGGGCCAAGGCTCGGCTGGAGACCCCAGCTCTGGGGGAGGAGTTTCGGTTAAATAGGCGATGCTTTGTATGAGCAAACAGTTAGGTTTGCTCATACTAACCTGACTGGTTGCCAGGGGGATATTTGAGGTTTTCACTATCATGCAAGAAAGAACCAAAGAACACTGCAAGTATGTTGTTGATGAGGAAATAACATTATAATATGATGTAAACCCCAAAATTTTAAAGTGACAGTTCAGATTATTTAGAAACCGTCAAGCGTTTGTCGAAGGTTGCATTTAGATACAAAAATGTATTAATAATCATACTTTATTTGAAAAGTTTATTCGAAAAAAAAACAAACAGAGAAACTGCAAACAGATTGAGGTAAAGTATTATGACATATTCCCAAAAGTATTGGACTCCAAATAATTGTACTCTGACTTCCTGAAAACCATGTGTTATAATGTTACTCTTTATTGATTACACCTGCTGCGCTGTACCTTATAATTCTGTGTGGTGTTTGCAATATAGACTCAGGTATGTCTTGGGTTCCACTGCCAACTCTAGACTGACTCTTTTCAGCTGCACTCGTTGGCTTGTCCTTCTGCGTGGCTTGAAGGTTTTGTTGAGCAGCAGATCCAGGCTCGAGGTTTTGTTGAGCAGCAGATCCAGGCTCAAGGTTTTGTTGAGCAGCAGATCCAGCCTCACGTCTCTGTGAGCCCTGGCTCCCACTCCCAGCGACGGAGCGGTTCTGAGACGCCGACCGGACTTCGGCTTCTTTAGATGGGTCAGCAGCATCCTGAGGCGCGTCCTCGCTGGTCTGAAAGAGAGTTTACTGTATATTATTGCTAAAAAACCATAATTATCTAAGTTAAAAAGTACAATGGAAGAAGATACCAGAGGGCAAAAAAAACAACAAAAAAAACCCAAACAATTAAAGATAAGAAATTCTTCTGGTTTCTCAAACTTACAGTTTCACTACTGCTTTTATTTGCTCAGGTATGAGAACTTCTAAAACAGAGTACTGTTTGTCAACTTCACTATCCTTTTTTATACTGAAAAGCATAAAAGCCAGTAGAAAAAAGATTGCATTTTGCAGTCATTTTTTTACCGTGTGTCTTCTTTATTTTCTTGACGAACTTGTGTATTTTTTTCACATTCATTATATAAATAATTTCTCAAGTATCCATTTCATGTATATATCAATTCGCCGCCTGGGAGAAGACTTCAACACAGAAGCAGAGTCTGAGTTAACCTTTACAGTATGGCGTTCAGTTTGACCAACATCCCAGGTGGAAATACAAGGAGAAATGTTGGAATTCTGATAGGGAAAGTTGGAGATTGTTGAGCAGCTATTTACTGTGTAGTGTATTTACAACCAACATAGAGACAAATACATTGTTCCTACTAGTATTTACATCCAAAGCAGCCAGTCATAGAGGTTTGCTTACGTGGATGTAAATCAGGTTCAGTTCAGGTCCAACTTCCCAGAAAAGTCATTTGCATTATTATTATTGTTAGCAGTAGCAGCTAAATTAGCAGCCATGACGAACGCCTAAACGTAGACGACTGCATCTGCTTCAGACTGGCGACGTGTCCAGGGTGAACTGTCGTCTCTCTGTTCCAAATTCAGTTCCCGTTCTTCAGATGCATCAAAACTTGTGTCGAACGTTTCAGCTGGTCTTCAGCAGAAAAAAATTCTTTATTTGTGCTGCTTTTGCTTTGTTGATATTTACAAAAGTTTACAGGTCAAAAGGTCAACCTACACCCCACACATTATCCAAATCAAACCAAATTGGTGTCTATCGTTTGCTGTGTTTGTGCATGGCATGTTTGTGTGTCTTTTTAAAGATATTGATTAAAAAAAAAAAAAAAACGTTTCCAGAGGTCACCTGGGGTCAAGCCCGTGGCCCTCAATTTCACAAAATCAAACACAATTGGTGTCAGTCAACTCTGCCACGTCGGTGCTGGTTTGTACTGATGAAATGTGCTGCTCTTGATTTGAAGACAATAATGAAAGTTTAAAAGTCAAAAGGTCGACCTTTGACCTTTTGAAGGAGGTGGTAAGGCTGGCTGACCTTTTATGACCTCTTCAAACATTTATTTTTTCTTCTTTTCCTCATAGAACATTTAGATATCACAGTGTTTGAGGTTTGTGTGAATTTTGGATTTCTGACTTGCTTTTTATGTTCTGCAGGCTGCATCTAACAGGAAGCACTTTTTTTTTTCTTTTTTTTTAAACATGCGCTTGTTGGCATTTGCTTACTTTTTGCTTCCTTGTTTTATTTGTTTTTACATATTATTTTTCCACATTACTGGGCAAATCCCCACAAATGAATACATTTTTAATTTACATGTTTTATTCCGATGGGATTCAGGGGAAGAATCGAATTTATCGCCAGAAGACACTTCACATTTTATATTGGTATTAATTTCCCAAAGGGAGAAGGGAAGTTGTTTATTCCCAAAGCTCTCCAAGGTGTCTTAATTACTCCACTGGGGCTCATGTTACTTGGAAAGAAAAAAAAAAGAAAAAGAGAGCCTATTGTGATTCGATTTAGTATGTTAATCAACTCTAGTTATTTACCTTTTATCCCTTTGTCAGGGGAAAGCAGCACCAATACAAATTGCTCTCAAAGTTCAAAAAGTTTTTGTTTATTTTTACAATTTCACTTATCTCTTTAACAGCACACTCCCAAAACTTGGATATGCAGCAGCATTCCCAAAACAACTAGTTTTATCTTTAAATGAGCCCTCGAAGGTCAAAGACATCAGGGAACCTTTCCTTAACTCTGAGTGTAAATATCATCAATTTGAGAAGCTTCGACTTCATTATTTCTGACCCGCTCATATTTTCCAAAAATCTTTTCTGTGTTTTGCATTCTGATTTGTGCAGACTTCATCAAAACAACCTCACCTTTTTCCTGCATCGGCCCATGCAAGGCCTGCAACGATGAGGATGTGTGCAGAGAGCACTTAGCTGTGACCGGCTTTTTGAAATGAACCAAAGGACTCATTCAAAGGACACAGTGCAAATATTTGCAGCAGCAGGAGACGGTAGTAAAAGACAAATCTACTACAACACAGATGGGACTGTTTACATTACTAACCGCTGTGAAATTCAGGCCCACATATATATATATATTTGTTTTTGAACATCCCAATTAATAGTTATGTTTCCATCCAAATGCGGCTTATGTTGTTGTGGAAAACCCTGCAGTCTGGGACAGGGTGGACACCAAGTACCTAGCATACTTCAGAACTCAGCTCAAATGTAACCCACTTCCTCTCCAATTACAGTGAACAGTGTTGTCACGAACAGAAGACAGAGAACATCTGGGCTATCCTCCCCAGGGCAGTTTCGGAACCATTCAGACCTGAACTGGGACCGAAACGCCTCATGTTGCTTGGTTTGGTAAACACCTCCGAGGTGAAAACAACCTAAATGTCTCACAGAACAGTGATGGATCTGGGTCTCTCCTGGGGGAGCCTGTGGACTAGGATCCAATAGGATTCGATATAAAAGTACTAAAATATAATTTAAAAAAAAATTGTTGTGATAATTTCACTCCTACGGTATTTTTGAAAACATAATGTTAATCTAGCGATTATAAGTAATATACTTAACTGCATAGTGATTGTAGCCACATTTAATTAGGTTATAAGCAATGTTTGTGCGCTGGAGGCAGCAATAGATCAGAATATATCCAAACGGCGACAGCTATTTAGAACAATAATAGTTACAGAATGTTCAACGATGCGATGGACCATGAGGTTACCAGGCAACAACATGAGGAAGTAAGAGGGGTAAGAGGAAGTTGATGGAAGAGAACCTGCTGAAGGTGGAGATAGAAGTCATGTGTATGAAAGTGAGGGGGGAGATTGGTGGGAAAGAGAATCTGACTGAAGCCAGAAGGCCTCGGTATGTCAGAGTAGACACGATGAAAGGTTCCAGACCAGGAAGCAGAGTCACAACACACCTCTCTGCACTTTCCCTACTGTTAACCTCTCCTCGCCCCTCTGACACAGCGTCTTGCCCATGACCGAAACAAATGGATTAAAAACGAATGTAAAAGCAGCCAATCATGAACACCTCATGAAAATCAGTTTTGAACATGTTTTTTTAACACAGCACATACAATTTACTTTGGTTTGACTTGATTTATGAGAATCAAACTGATTCATTTTGGTTGAAGCATGATTGTTAGTAAGTTAACATTTTCACATTCCTCAAAATGCTGGACGAGGAAAGAGTAGCAATCAGGATGTGCAAAGGGTTGGAGTAACAGAGAGGGACAAGATGGAGGCAGATCATCTGTTGTGTAGGTCCTGCGGTAAGGGAGCTGAAAGAAGGAGGTGAACGTATCAAACTGTTTGTGTGGACCTGACCTTCTTGCCAATATCTTTGTCCCTGCTGCCTCTGCCTGATTGAGATTTCCCCTCCTCTGGTGGGCAGATTCCCCACAACTTGAGTCTTCTGAGACCGTCCTTTGAACGGGCAGTCGGGTCGATGTGGTGGGCTGGGATACGAGCCGGTAAATCCCAAGTGCCCTTAAACACTGGCCAGGTTATGCCTCTCTGTGAACCGCATTAGAGACATGCAGAGCGGTCCAATCAGAGACTGCCTCAAATAAAATCAGAACATAGTAAATACTTTAGTGTTCAGACCTTCACCCCTGGGAGCAGGTGACCCCTGCTGTCCACAATGAAGGAGGTGTGACCCACGTGTGCACTGGGTCGCTGCAAACAGGGAAACCCACAATATTGTCACCTTCTGAAAAAAATCTTTTTCTTTTTTCCTTTTTTTTTTTTTTTGCCAAAATCACTTTTGGCGAAATAAATTAATGCATAAATACATATAAATCACCACCTCGTTTTTGCCAAAAGATGATTTCGAAACAAAAAAAACAACAACAACAACAACAAAACTTTTAGGAAACGATTGCAGACTGTTGATTTCTATAGCTACCTCTTTAAAGCCTTTAGATTGGCACCAGTTCTGCAGCCTCTTGGATCCATAGGTGCCCTCAAACTTTTATAAAAAAAAATATATATATGTATATTAAAAAATGACTTTACGAAGTTAGAAAAACAACAAATCATCTCTTGCTGTTTACACGAAGTGAGTTTACCTGGTTGGCTGAGAAATTGGAAGACATTCCTGCATCTGCTACAGTCCGAATCTGTTGTGTTGTGTACTGGTCGCTTAGCAACTCTGTAAATCTGAACGCAGCTGAAAAGAAGACTACGGAAGCCATCTAGGACAAGAGAGACTTTATTATTATTATTATTATTATTATTATTATTATTATTATTATTATTATTATTATTATTATTATTATTATTATTATTATACTAAAAAAAATAGTCCAAGTACTTTGGATGCATTTTTTTCCCTTTCTTACAGGATGTTTCTGTTACGTTTATGAGGGATGGCCCTTGCTGCGTTTAAGAGAACAGGTCTGAAACTTCAGACATCTCAAACGAAACATTGACATACAACGTCAAAATCTTACAGAAACAATATTGTAGCGCAAAAAAACCCCCTTTTAATTATTCGAGATGCCGCAATGTTGCCAGAGAACTCACAGAGCAACCGCAAAATAAAAACAATATGAGGGGGTATTTAAACTATGTCATTGTTCGTGAAAGAACAAATATATTAATAATATAATTATAATTAAATATAATGATTTAATTATAACTATAATCTAATATTTAATTAAACTATATTTAATATCTAATTAAATATAGAAATATTTAATTAAATCTATTTATATATAAGGTCAATCTTCAAGTTACTTTTATTTTGAAATCATTGGCCGGAAACTTCTGTATTTTTCTTCCGGTGTCAGAACGGACGCAGCGCGATACAACAGAGCTAGCTAAATGAAAAGATAAACGTTTAGGAACTTCTCCTTTCCCCACCCTCCCAGTTTTTCTCTAAAAAATGTTTAAATTAATTTAGTGGCCGCCTTAAAGTGTGAATGATTTGACGCCCACGTTGTTCTTTAGGGTCTCAGAGACAGTTTGGGTTTTGTGGTTTTCTTCCTGGCCCAGGTGTCATGGAGGGCCCGTCCTGTCGGTTTTCTGCTGCGGCTGAAGAACCCCGGCCGTCGGGCAGGAGGAACGCTGGATCGGAGCCCACATGGGACACGAAGACTCACTTTCGTGTGTGTCGCTTCATAATGGAAACAGGTGGGGAGGTGGGCCAAGGTTTGACCCTTGTCATTTAAAACAATTTAGGACCATGCAGTCTACATCTGAGAGAGCAAATCATTAAAGATTTTAAACTAGAGTTTATATAAGGTATATACATCTGGGGGAAATGTATTGGAAAAACCCTCTGACTCTCTGCATATTCAGATGCAAACTTAGCTAATATAAGGTAAGACGACAACTTAATAAGAGCAAGTATTTTGTTTGATATTTTTTCTTTAAAAGTTGCAATTTTATTGATGCACCGATCAATTTTTTTCACTTCCGATACCGATACAAATATGAGGTCTAGTATCATCCGATACAGAGCAACGGCGCTGAAATGACTTAAGTTTCTTGACTTAAACACAGACACACAAGTACTGAAATCCAAATGTATGGCATAACTTTGCACCAGTGCAGCACACTTTCACACACCAATAGCTTCACAAGCTCGGTCAAACACAGGAAAAACAACATAACTTTAACTTGTTCAGTTAGTACAATTAGGAGTAGAATAGCCAATGTATAATAAATGACATAGAAACTGAAAATGTCAAAAACAATAGGCTGACTGCCTTGGTCAACATGTAGAAAAAAAATACTCCAACAAGTCTTCCTTCAAATGGTTCAATTACTGACCATTTAGTAATTGAACCACTTCAATTAAAATAAATACTAAAGCATGAGCATAGAATTAGACCGAATAGATATGCCCTTATCTATTCGGGCACATTGTTACCGATACCCGATCTGGAATTTTTTATATTATATAATATTAATATCGAATTGGTGTATTGGAACAGTGTCTGTCCTGAATCAGGTTAAAGCTATCCAGCAGTAATTATTAAGTTATGACCAGAATAAATTCTTCTGTTGGTGTCTCATTCATTCAATGTGCAGCATTTTAGTTATATATTGTCAGTTGTAAGGAGGTAAGATGCAAAACCTTCTAACCTTTCTCTCCTTGGCTTCTTGTTGCTCAGGAGTAAAGCTCTGTATGCGCTCTGTACCCGTGGCAACGGCCTGTGTGTTGTACCATCGTTTCTTCCAGCGGGTCACATCCCGTGTTTATGAACCCTACCTGGTGGCCATGAGCTGCCTGTACTTGGCTGGAAAAGTGGAGGAGCAACACATCCGGACCCGGGACATCATCAACGTGAGCCACAGGTAGTACACAGGATAAGATAAAATAATACACTGGCAGATTGAAAACCTCCTCCTGAGCGGATATTGACTAAAGGGAATATTTGTGTGATTGTTAAAGAGCTGTGAAATCAAACTTTGTTCAACAGTTATTGCTTGGCGTCTGCACAGACGTTAGGATTAATGGTGAGAAATGAGGCATTTTTACCATATTTTTATTGTCATAACTTTTGAAACCAGATCCTGTAATATTTGGGCTGTTGATAAAGGAGTGGGGATTTTGCTTTATGGCGATCTCTTGAGACTTTATATTCCAAAGAGCCACTTTTATTCATTCAAATGAGACTCATTTAGGGCACCAATGTTATTTGACCCTTTGAAAAAAGATAAAGATCTACTACAGGAATTTTGTTGTAATTTTTAAAGAAGCACAGATGTATTTTTATTTTTAAAGATTTTTTTGGCACTAGCGACCTTTACTTTGAAAGTATGCCAACAAGATTTTTTTTCTTTTTTTTAAGTTATTTTTATATTTTTCCCTCTTTCCCCTGTGGGTTGATCTTTCTTTGTATAGTTTCTTCATTGGTTTTATTTAAAAAAAAACTTTTATGTGATACTACAATAACTAAGGAGAGCAACCTAAAACGTAACAACTTAAAAATGTTCTTAAAAGTACAATAAGCTAGTCAATGTGTGGAGTCGGGCTTTGTGGGACGTCATTGTCGACATGTCCATTAACACACAGCTGCAGCAGGCTTTTGTCATCACGCTGTTCAGGTTACAGGACTTTCTGTTCTGTCCAGAAATTATGAAAGTGCTGGACATTTTCCACAATCTGTAGACCCCCTGGAGAGAAAAACTGAAAGCTGAATTTAAATATAAATGAAAAGCCTTTCCATTCTGTCTGTTTGTGTCTCTCAGGTACTTTAACAAAGGCAGTGCTCCTCTCGAATGTGATAAGGAGTTCTGGGACCTAAGGGACAGCGTGGTGCAGTGTGAGCTCCTCATCCTACGGCAGCTCAACTTCCACGTCTCCTTTGAACATCCTCACAAGGTGTGAGTGTGTGCAAACATCCATGTGTCCCTGTCTTCCCCATCTAGTTTTCAGCCCCTGTTATTGCCCAGTGCTGCTACTGATGTCTGTTTCTGTTTGCATAAAATTCCTAAATGTTTAACATCTTTCAATATAAATGAAGCTTGTTACAAGGAAACTGCATAATTGGATTTAAATAAATCCCTAGTGGTGTGAAAATTGACAAACAATGCCATCTAGTGGCTGAGATGTAACAGCCTAATGCATGTAACTATTTCATCAAAAAGATTACAAAAACTGAGAAGGAAGGAATAAAAAAGGGGAGACAAGTTAAAAGGTAAAAACAGAGTGTGTGTTGTGTTGTGTTGTGTTGCTTCCCAGTGTTCAATGCAAAGTGTGTTTTCTGCCCCTCTCTGCAGTATTTGCTCCACTACCTACTTTCTGTAAAATCACTGGTGAACCGGCACGCTTGGTCTCGAACCCCCGTGGCTGAGACGTCCTGGGCATTGCTAAGAGACTGTTACCATGGAGACATGTGCATCCGCCACACACCGCAACACATCGCGGTAGCTGCACTCTACCTGGCGATGAACAGCTATGGAGTGGAGCTGCCCGTTGGAGAGAAGGAGTGGTGGCAGGTGTGTTAACAGTGAGAATGTGTGTGTGTGTGTGTGTGTGTGTGTGTGTGTGTGTGTGTACGAGACGCAGAGAGAGGATTATGTATTGGGCCTGACTGCTTTGATTGGAAATTTTCCAGTTTCTGATCTCTGGTTTGGTAGAACTCTGACTTCTGATGCATATTATCCACAATTCCACTTTCTCTTTAAGAACTATGGATGGCAACAAAATTATTATGTTATTTTCTGCTTCCTCAATAAATTGAGGAAGCAGAAGGTGAACATTTTCCTCACTTAATACCAGAATTTCCAGATTATGGCCCAGAGCATGACTCAGCTAAATGAATGATCACCACATTTACTCCTCTGTAAGGCAGGTTATAGCTCACTAACATTTTCTTATTTTGCACGCTCCTGAAAAATCCATGTATACTGTATAATAAGTGAGAACAGTTTGGCCCAATTTTATAGGTATAGCCTCCCATCTGCTATTATTTAAGTCATTTATCATCTATTACAACTTCAGTAACTATAACTATAAGAACATTCTTTGTTCAATCATTCAATTCAAATTTAGATTGAATCCAAAATACTTTTCTTATCAGAAGGGGAAATTAAAGGCTGTCATAACTCATCATTAAAGTATCTTCAAAGAGTCATTTTGGATGGTAAGGGATCTCCAGTAGCAGTCAGTCTTGCAACAAGTATGTAGAAGCTTCTCACTGAAGAACATTGCTGCATAGGAGTCGTGTGACTCTCATAACACGCAAGCAGGGCAGCAAAGACAACATGACCTGGACTTGTTCACTGATGACTGCTGTGCAACGCTGGATGGTCCACATGGACGCAGTAGTGGATGACGGCTGTGATGTCAGCAAGGAGGTGGTGGAGTCATGCTTTGGGGTGAAATCATGGGGAGAGAGAGAGAGGGAGAGCTGGTCGACCCCTTCAGAGTCCCTGAAGGTGTGAAAATGACCCCAGCAAAGTATATGGACTTTCTGCAGTGCGTAATAATTTGGAACAGTGCATTTTGCATTTTGAGTTTTTTTATTTTTGAAAGAAGTACTGTTCTCATGGGGAGCCTTGTTCAGGAAAATTTGATTTATACTGTAATAGTTCACAACTTGAAAATTATACTGACCATCATGTGCATTGACCATTTGAGAAAATATCACTTGCCTAATAATTTGGAACATGGTGTATTCAGCTTGGGAAACCAAGGCCTTGTTCCCACGGTTACGCATCATAAAAGCTGTCCAAAAGGGCAAATATCCTTGCAGCTGCACAGCAACCAAAACCAGAGGAAATAATTGTCCAGATATGCATCACATCAACCAGGAAATGATGAACACAAATCTACAAAAAGATCAAATTAGAACTACAGTAACAGCTTCTTCAACATGCTGCCACCAGGAGTCGTATTCATTAGCAATGATAGGACCAGAGGCATTGTCACACTGTGTGTGTGAGGCAGCTGCTCTTACACTGCTCTGCAGTTCAGTTAACAGGATTTGACTAACACTACAAAATAAAGACGACCTGATTCAAGGGTTGGGTCTTCAGCATCTAATGTTAGTGATGAGCAAAATTAGAATTATTAACATTACGTACAGCATCATTCTCTAAACTCAGATTATCAAAAGACTGGCGTCATTCCGACTCCTGAACAGGTGAAACAGAACAACTTTCCAGAAATAAGCTTGAATGTGTCAAATAATGCAGCTTTCCTTTCAGGTGCTTGTTGCCCATCTTGTTCTTTCTCTGACTTTATTCTTAAAGCCCTCATTTGCTATGGTGTGTTCACTGATGTGATGAAAAAAATCAGAGTTTTAAGTCCTACCAGGGGTAAAATGTTCTAATTTCAGTCATTTGCTCAGTTTTCTCTTCTTTAAAAGTAAAACCTATTAATACAAATCCTTCAAATCAAACACGATAACCCAACACATCACACATGGAAATGCGTCTTTCTGACACATAAGTCGATAAAAGCTGTTAGAATGTCATTTTAAGAGCTCAGGAAGGCAGTAAATTGTAAACCATAAAAGTTATTGAGATCTCAGGCGGCTGCGAGGCGTGCGGGCTGGAACGAGCCAAAGCACCAGTCCATGTTGAAGCGGCGGCGGCGGCCGCTGAAACGTCAGATAGCTGGAAGCTGTTAAACAGTCACAGTACAAATTAATTGAAGTGTAAGCTGATGTGTGGAGGCAGTTAAGCTGTCAGACGAAGACTGAAAGAGCTTTCAGGAAGCCGGCAGACTCCAACCAGGAGTTGGTCTGCTCTCAGCCACAAGCCGCTGGAGCCGGGCAAACACTGATGCAGAATATTCCAAGTGGTACAAATGTTGATCCAGAAGTACTTAAGAAAAGCGTTTTGTTCTTTGTTCTGCAGGCTTTGATGTTTAGGTGCCACAATGTAGCTTATTTTTAGCGCCTTAAAAGCATCAAAGAGCTTGAAAGTTTTTCTATTGGGATCACATTGTATGACAGACCAACACGAAATAGTGTGTATTGTGAAGTGGAAGCGAAATAAAACCTGGTTCTCCAAAGTTTTTAACAAACTTGATGTGTAAATGTTTGAAAGTAAATTCTTTCTAGAACCATCTTTTCTATCACCTCAATCAGAAGACCTCAACATTTCTCCATTCTTCATGGAAACTAATATCTGGCAACATCTGTTTTCAAGTTTTGCTGCAGATTCTCAGGTGGCTTTAGGTCTGTACTTTGAGTAGGTGGTTTGAACTATGAATATGCTGATGAAATCATTCTGTTGTAGCTCTGGCTATATGTGTATCATTGTTGTCCTTTTAAAAGGAGAACCTCTGTAGCAAGTCCTGTGCAGCGTCTGAGTTATTGTCCATGATAACCACTGTGTGTTTCACATCCGATCCCAGTAAAACTCTACCATTAACTAGAAGAGCAAAGTCGGTTCAGGCAGACTGGTTCACTGTTGGATGAAAAGCAGTTGTTCAGACTATATTGTTTATGCATATGACTTGCATTTCAGCCTGATCACTGTGGGCCGTAACACAGCAGGCCATAAAATGCATCAACATAAAAATGTAGGTGATAAAATGATTACACTGATGTGTGAGTCTGGATGTTTCTCTGCTACAGCTTCAAAAAAATATTTAGTCAAAAAGATGCTTGTGCTGTCATGCAGACTGTTTGCTAGCGCTCTTCAGCTGGATTACATTACTGCTGTCTTCAACGGCACAGACGGCTTATGTAACTGTTGGGCATTCATTTATTGTTGGTTGCAATGCTAGTTTTCTTTTTTCTTTTTTTTTTTTTCGCGCCCCCTGTTCACAAGATTTCCTAAATGAGATTTCTTTTGTCACGGATTTTATGTAGCAAGTCATCCGATTCCGATTGAAACGGAGAAAAGTCTTGTTTCGGGTCAGACCTCCTGCTCCGTCCCTGAAGGCCGCTGAATCTGGGTCGTTTCAAATGGCGTGTGCACCTTTGATGTCCCTCCTGTTCAGTGAGGCCAGGTGTGGAGCTGAAAGTCTGCGCTGTGTGTTTGTGCATGTGTGTAGGTGCTGTGCGAGGACGTGACCAAAGCAGACATCAACGCTGTGATCTCAGACCTTCTCCGGCTGTATGACATGGAGGCCAAGTGTATCTGAAGGACAAAGCGATGGACCGGAGAGCCACGTGGAAGCTCTGTTGGTGTCGGTGCGGGAAGAACGCGAACGTCCTCTGATCTGTGCAGTGGACGGCTGGGGTTCAGGTGCGTTTGAATATGGGTGCATCTGAGGCAGAGAAGACTTTGTTTTTGCCCCAGTTACCCTGTGGAGCTGAGAAAATCGTACCCGCAGTACCGCTGTCTGCCACCGAGGGGAGACATGTCTCACTTTTGGATGTCTCAACACCATATGAGACATGTTTGTACTTCAGATACCACAGTGGGAATTTGACAAGTCCTGGACCTCTCTGTGTAATTATTGGTACATTGGTTTGTAATAACAGAGAATGAATAAAAATGTTATGGATTTGTGAATGAAAGTGGGCTTTTCTTTGTTGAGCTGCTTCACAACACGTCTGCATTTGCAAATGTTTTTTCACCAAATACAAACCCAAACGTATTCATATATTTGAAATCCAGAATTAATTTATTATTAACAAGTCTTTTGAAATGAGGGGTGCAATAAATGCTTCTATTGCTCTGCTTTTCCACTTCAATAATTATAATTTATTTATTTATTACAGGGATAATTCACCATTTTATAGGATAACCAAGTAACTGTACTTTCTCAAGTTGTTATACAAATGCTGTATTTATCAAATTATTCTTCCTTATTTAACACTATGAAATTGGACCTCTGTCTCCTTAAAGTCTCCTGCTCTTTCTAAAACTCCACCTTCCAGAAGTCATCACAACATGGCTCCTCTATTAACCCTTTAACAATGTTTTTACCAGCGTTGCACAGAGAAGTGGCTCATATAATGAGCTCTGCAGTTCCACCAGATGCTAACCAATTGCTGCTGGCTAGTCTGAAGGAGCAGAGTGGGTACCGGTGGGGAGGGCTGCTCTGTGAGACAGAAGCTATGAAGCTTATAAACTGCAGCTCTGAGGAGGAGCTGTGCCTCAAAGGTGTTTGTCTGCTGATTTTGGAAGATGATATGAACCTGGTCTGGAAAACATAAACAGACGTCATTATTTACATTCATTTAAGGCTTGTTTTACAGATCTAAAATGTGTCGTTACCCATCCAATGGACATGTCGCAGGTTTCCAAAATCTGTGGAATAATTTTGAAAGTCTACCATTCATATAATTTACAGGTGAAACCTGGAAAAATAAAATAGATTTTGTTCACTTTTTACTGAATGTTATTTTGTTCAAACACAGAAGTGTAAGTTTATAATTTCACACTATGGATATAATCTCACTAGACTAGAGGCACATCAATACGTGTAAACAGACATACTGACATTCCTCGCTCTGAGAGGAAGAATCCATCCTTTCAAAAGCAGCGTGAAAATCCAATAAACAGCCTTCTGATACACTCGAGTTGAGTGTTCAGAAAATAACAGAACTGCTACATTTGGAGGAAAAATAAGACCCTTTCCAATAGCCTGGCAAATACTAAACGAATGTATGAAAATTTCTCAGAGGAAAATAAAAAAATCAGCCTATTATTTTAACAAAGAGCAAACAGCTCCAGATTCTGATGATCCTAACTGATGTATAAAGGAAGCATTTAGTCTAATGTCCTATCAACACTGTAAATATCAGCTATATGCATTTACTGCATATGTAGCATGCTTCTGATCTCAGACTACCTCTGGATACCTGATCCTGAACAGTTCATGCCAAGGTAACGACATGTTGTTGCAGTGAGATACAGATGGAGCAGATCCATCTGTTTCTACTGCACCAAGCCCCTCTGTGACTCTGCTGAGCGGGAAAACTGTTAAAGTCCGTCTTCATTCCCTCCTTCTTATCGCAACAAGCTTCTAAGAAGTGATATTTTTAGCGGAGCTACTTTTAGGTGTGTGCAGACAGGTCTGTGTGTCTGTTTAGTCCAGGATGAAGATGTCACATGATCAGTTGTGACACATGTGAGCGCCCCCATCCCATCCCCTCCCCACTCCCTCTCCTGTCTCTTCCCGGGACAAGAAGCGCCATGTGTGTGTTCCCTGCTCTTCACATGTCGCACAATATTCCCCATCTTGATTTGCCTGATGGGGAATTTGCCTGACTCTCACTTCATTTGCTCCAGTCCTCTCATGCTCTATTCTCTCCGTCTCTTTTGACTGATACCTTCACTTCTCTCCCCTCTTTCTTACATTGCCATCTGTGCCTATCTCTGTGTCTTCAACATTTCTTTCCTCTCCCTTCCTCCTCCTGCCTCCTCTCCCTTGTCTCCCTAATGTTGTATTAATAATGGAGAGGGCGCGTGTTCAGCCAGACTCCATGAATTAACCATCAGCTGGGAAGGAGTCAGAGGAGAGAGGAAGAGGAGCGCCAACATGGATGGATGGATGGATGGATGGATGGATGGATGGATGGATGGATGGATGGATGGATGGATGGATGGATGGATGGATGGATGGATGGATGGATGGATGGATGGATGGATGGATGGATGGATGGATGGATGGATGGATGGAGGAAGAGCTTATCTTCGTATCACACTTCGACACCCTTCACCCCGCTCCGATCGCCTCTCCTCTGCGTGCCTCTGATCTGCTTACACATCACTTCAGCCTTTTACTCTGGGCTGGAGGGGAAGTCAGAAGGTCGCACACACACACACACACACACACACACACACACACACACACACACACACGCACACACAAGCAGCTGCGTGCATAGGCACGTGCATGTGTGTTTATTTCAAAATGACAGTTTGGGATGTTAACGTTACATCAGGCCCGCAGTCTGAGATGAGAGCGTCCTTGAACTGATAAAAGCTCAGCAGCCTTCAGACTGATTAGACATCAGCCAGTTGCTAAAAGAACAACAGATTCAGAGCAATAATTGACAAAAAAAAAACATGTGCATTTTGCTACACCTCGCCACCTTTTCTCTTGAAGTGGCATAGTTTGAGCCTCACCTGGTTCAAATTGTGTAAAAATGAACAAAGAAAATCTCCTACAAAGCACCGTTTGCTGTCATCAGTCGGTTGATCCAACTAATAATCACCAGATCTGTCTGACGTTAGTCCATCCGAAACGTCTGAGCGTCTCCATGTGGACGCCACACGAGGACTTTTTAACTGCAAATGATCAAGTGTTGTCGCTGCTTTTTAGGAAATAAAATGGGAATTGAATTATTGACTTGTATCTTTTAATGTATCTTTCAATGTATTTCCAATACTGTATGCATAAAGGCTCTTGTCTGATTAAAGATAAGACAAGAGATGATAAGGGGAGGTAATTAGTTCAGATTACTCACACAAGAGGGAAATTTAAGCTGTCATAGCAGAAAGTGGACAGAACAAAAGAGTAAGAACAGCTCAGTGTGGAAAAAACTCCAGGCAGGCTAAACTCAAGTCTTAAAAGATAAATTTGCAGAATATGCAGGCTTTTCAAAAACAATATTTGAAAAATACAAAGGAAATGGTTTCCAGCATCCATTTAAAGCGGTTCAGAGTTACACAAAACGTTCTCCAACAATCAAATGCTCTTTTCTGTTGTTTCCATTTGTGCACCATAAGGACGGTTTTCCATGTGCAAACAAATGCACCACCTGAGTAAATATGAATTTGACAAAATCACCAAGTGAGCAGCTTCTTTTGTTTTGGTAAAATGGGCCTAAAACAGAGTTTGCAACCAACTCTGAAAGTCCCTAAAAAAATAAAAAATAAAAAAAATTGACCAAAAGTCTCTCAGAAAGATGCAGCATTCATGAAATTGCTAAGATTTTGGGATATGGTCACAGAACCATCAAATGTCTTGTTGCAAATAGTCAACAGGGTCACAAGAGATGTCTTAATTCAGATTGGGATTATTTCATTAAGCAAGATGCAATACTAGATTTATGCTTTATAACTAATTAAGTGACTTCGGGATCTGATGGGTCGAACTGGATTTGATTTAGGGCGTCAAAGCAGAGAGGCCGGGAAACAATCTGTCCATGAGTTCTGCTGCTGGGTTTCATTGATACAGTGTGGAGTATGGTCAATGCAGGCTCACTGGACTAAAATAATAACTGAGACCATTTGACGGCTGTCAGGATGGGTAGGTCTGGTGCAGCAGGATGAACTGACTCCGGAACAGCCCTGAACTCCACCCTCAGCACTGCAGTCGTCTCTGATCAGCTCAGGTCGATACTGATGTCGTTTAGGCTGTGGCAGCAGGAGAAACACCTCGCTGTCTGGCTCCTCCGCAGCCTGCATCTCATTTACCGATCCCTGCGCCTTCATTCGCAGAGTTTCGAGTTTAAGTGAAACGGGCTGCCCTCAGAAGCAAATGGGTGCTTTTGCACGTCTCTTCAACAGCCAGCGACCGGGATTAGAGAAAGTTCTTCTTTTTTTTCCCTGTATTTGCCTGTGGGAGATGGAGAGGAAGAGTTTAAGATAAGAGCAGAGAAAGATAAAATCAGCAACAAAGCTTTTCATCACCATATGCGTGCGTGCGTGCGTGCGTGTGCGTGCGTGCGTGCGTGCGTGTGTGTGTGCGTGCGTGTGCGTGCGTGCGTGCGTGCGTGCGTGTGTGTGTGCGTGCGTGTGTGTGTGTGTGTGTGTGCGTGCATCTGGACAGGCGAGCGAGTCTGCAGCCCATCTTCCTCTAGTGTAGAAGACATCTATTAATAAGTTTGTCTGATTTATCTATAAATACATTTCTCCTCCTGTTCCTCACACAGACTCACTATTTAAGTACTTCTGACAGTCGGTGGGGTCGGCGGGGGGGCAGGAGGGGTAAGTTGGTGAGTGGGTAACTTGGCAGAGTGGGGGATGTTTGCAGGACCTCGCCGTGTCATCCGTCATCTGTGTGGAGAGACCCTGATCCTCCTGACGTTCACAGGGAATGCTGGGAAGCGCCAGGTGTTTGCGCCTCTCCGGCTCCATGCCGGTATCAGTGAACATGCAGAGGCCGGCGGCCATTTTTTCTGCTGCTGCTGCTTCTGCAACCATTTCCCAGAACCACCTGGGTACAAATGGTTTGGAGGTGGAGTCATTGATTACATCACGTTTTAGACACTTTGTGCATTTATTCACACACAAAGTATAAAATACTAGTATTTTATCCTCTCTCTCCTGTTAATCCTGTTGTTATGGAGGCTAAATGTCATGTCTATGAATGGAAATCTATTGTGAAATATTCATTCTTTCTTACAGTCGGAAATTCAAAATGCACAGTGATTAAAACAATCCTTGGATCCAAATCAAATTATCACCGTTTCATAAAGCCAAAGATTTAATTGAACATTTTCAGTCCTTTTAAAATGTTTAGGTTTAGAATTTTTTTTACAATGTATTTAATCATCGTAGCATTTTATTTCATTTTTTTATTTACATGTCTCTTACTGCTGAGGAACAAAACCAATCACTTCTAAAGGTGGTATTAGATTCACATCTTGTAGAATTTAAGATCTAAGCAACAAGCATGACCAGATTAATGAAACAAAGTCTGACAAAATTCAAGGTTGGAATTGGAAAACGATGGAGAGAACCGCAGTGACCACAGGATTGTTTTCTGTGAAGTGAAGGTTGCCCTAGCAACGCAGCAAATGAAAAGTTGAACGTGTTAAGAAGAGGATTTCTTTTTATAGTTACAAATTCATGTTTTCGTTTAACTAAGTAGCAAAAGTTTAGTATTTAGTTTCTGTGGGATTTTTATTTTTGTTTGTCAAAACAAAGAGTTGACATATGTTGACCCAAAACCCAGAAAATCAAAATCAAACAATGGAATATCGTCTTCTTAAATTTAGTATTGTATACATTGTTGATTGGGAGAACTGCGACATAAAATACAATATTTATTAACAATAAATCACCGCCTTGTGTTGATTACAACTCCATAAAATATTTTGAAATTCAAAATATTTCAATATATATATAATTATTATTAATTAATAATAGTAATTAATAATAATTATTATTATTGTTACCAAAATCATTTTATACATTTCAGGATTTTCTACAAAAACGCAGGTGGTGTCGTCATCACGCAATTTATAGGCGGGTATGATTTGGACCAGGCTTCTCCTTTATGGCAGGCAATTGTATCATGTAATTTATTAATCCGCTGTTTGAAACAGAAATAGAAAAGTCTTTCTGAAGACGCTACGCTTTCATTTAATCTTAGAATATGGAAATTTGGTAAATGGGACGTAAAATTGGAGTCATGAAAGTGAATGAACAAAGTACATTTTCAAAATTATGAATGTATTCACAGTGAAACTTGGACACAATGAAGAATGAAAAGTTATATTTTAAATATGGATATAGGGTGAATTTTAATGGGTGAAACTTTGTTTTGAATGAAGATTCAATTAAATCTTTCTTGATTGTTGTTTTAATTATTAACTTTTTTTTTTGTTGTTATTTGGAAAACAAAGTTTCATTGACATGATCAGTGAAATTTCCAACAACAAGATCAGGCTCTATCCTGATCCTGACTGGCCATAATAGTGACGTTAATAACACATCATACAAGAAAAGAAAGACCTTTTCTGCAAATGGTAGCAGCTTCTTTACAATCAGTGAAAATCTGGAGTTTATTGGTCACACAGACAGAACAAAGAGAAAAGGGAAGGAAAACATATAAAAACAGCTTTATTTTGGCCATAAAAGCGAGCTTTTATTGCAGCGAGTTGCACCAGCATGTCTCTGTCAGCCATCTTGGAGCTGATTTGAGCTGGTCAAGTGAATAAAGGAGCTGGTCAAGTGAATAAAGGAGCTGTCGCTTTAAGAATAGTGTTTATTTTCCCAGATGTAGACTTTTATCATTTTCCTGGTGTTTGGTCTGCAGTGATTTTGAAACTGTTGTTAGGCAATAACACAAAAATTCTCAAAAGGGAAGTCTTTACAGGCTCAAAGAAAAGCGCTTAGAAGCAACTAGGAAGACTGAACTGTGTAATGTCATGGAGGATTAATTAGTGTATATTTCACAAGTCACATATTTATTTTTAGTATCAACTTTTGTTTCCCCTGAAGTGATCTTATTTTTCTTACTTATATTGAAATTCCAGAAAGAAAACAATCAAATAAAAGTAAATCAATAATAAGTAGCGCTTCCTCTTCTTTCTTCTTATGGTTTATTTATTTATTTTTTAAATAAAATGCTAAGGTTTCCAGCCTTGCCTATAAATTAACAGTCACTTTGGTTTTGATAACTTTGTCCAGAGATTAGTTTTAGTGAAAGGCTTTTGGTTATTCCCAGATACTGGAATCACAAACAAGTACACAAGCTGGCCACTTTTTTAGGTACGCCTGTGTTTGCAAACAGAAACAGTGACATAGCCAGCCTCATTGCAGAAATTTAGCACTTTTGATGAAGCTCAAAGCCAGGATTGGAATAGGGGAAACAGGAAGGATCAAGTGACTGCGAATGTGAGTCTGACTCGTTCGGATGCTAGTGATCTACTGGGGATCTCTTAGAACATGTCCAGTGAGCATCAGTTGTGTGGAAGGAAAACACCCTGCTGATGGGAATGGATGAAACGGATAGTGTGGTTAACGCCACCTGACACTCCTTGGAGCTCAGAACAGGAAACTGACGGTACAACTCACACAAGCTCAGCAGCGCTTGATGACAACAGACTGGGCAAATCGCTGCCTGGTCCGATGAGCCTAAAGACTTTCAGATGGCAGGGTCAGAGTTCACTGTAAACAACATGAAAGTACAAATCTGTTGTGCCTTTTATTAATGACTCAGGCCCAGTAACGGTGTGAGGAAAGACTTGACACATTTTAGGATATCATTCACTTACCACGGCCTACCTGAAAGCGTCCATCTGTCCCTTGATGACAGCAGTGTGCCTCGGACAGCGACTGCCAGGTGGAAGCTGCACAGTGTCACGAAGCTATGCAGTTTTGACTCAGTTTTGATCTGAGTTTTGATCTGAGTCAAAACTGGTTTCTTGAAGACATGAAAAAGTTTACTGCATTCAGATAGGCTCCAAAGTCCCCAGATGTCCAACAGAGAGCGAGATCTCTGATGTTATCCTGTCCATAAGGACCATAATCTAAAAATATATACAGTATATATACAGTATATGCATGCATTATTTTTTCTACCTTTTTTTTTGAAGAGGGGCCATGAAGAAGAAAAATTGAAAGCAAAAAATGGGGTCAGTGAGGGTATGGAAAGAATAAACTAACTCCGAGTTTGACGTGTCTTAACACAAAAGTGTGAACTTTGATAATCAAATGCCTTTGATCTGCTCTCAGTTTGATATATTTCAAGGAATCTAAATCATCTGACAATTTCATCAGAAATGTCAGTTACTCCCTTAAGGGAATTAATCCATTATTACTTCCCTGTAAAAATGTCTGGTGTCGCCACTGCCATCCCTCTATCCATGATGTGAGGTTGACAGCCTGAGTATTTTATGACCAGTCTGCTTGCCATACCCGGGGATGCTGCGACCGACTCTCCTGTGCGCGCGAGCTGTGGCAGCGGCTCCTCCTCCTCCTCCTCTTCCTCCAAAAATGTCGCAGGAGCTTCTCCTCTCGCCGCGGCGCTTCTTTTCTTTCCCTCTTTTCTTTTTCTCCCAGCGCCCCTAAAAACCCCGCCGAATTTCCAGCTGCCACAGCCGGAAGCAGCGAGCTTCACCCGGACGCACGAACCGGCCTTTCTCCCCTCCCCACCACTGAGGTGTTTAAACCCTCAGCCCGGCGCCCCCCTCCCTCTCTCTCTCTCTCTCTCTCTCTCTCTCTGACTCTCTCTCTCTCGCTCTCTTTTCATCTCTCTCTGCCTTCTCGCTCTCTCTCTCCTGAAACCGCCGCAGAACTCCGCCGACCGTCCACCAGGTGACTGCGCGGAGCGGAATATTCATCAGCACCGCCACCGTCGTCGTCTTTCATCCCTCCGCTCCTTCGGACTCCACGGGGACCGGAGCTGCCGCATCCCTGCATCCTTCCTCCCCTCGCCCCGCACCCTCTCACTCTCTCACTCTCTCTCTCACTCTCTCTCTCTCTCTCTCTCTCTCTCTCTCTCTCTCTCTCTCTCTCACTCACTCTCTCTCTCTCCACCCCTCCAGCCCCCCCTGCGCTGTGTCCTCTCATCCGGTTCGGGACATTCTCCGCTCCACGCGCACGCACACGCAGATTAACGGGGATTCTGCTTCCCCGCCCGAACACTGATGCTGATGTCCTTGAGCTCGGCCTGCACGGTGAGTCGGAGAGTCCGTGCGTGGCTGCGTGCGTGACTGTTATTTACCCCGGGCGCCTTGTATTAATGGAGGGAGGATGTGTTGCTCATTAGTAGCATGTCGGACGGACTTGCAGAATGTGCTCGGCCTGATGTTCCCATCATAGGCCTTTTTTTTCCTTCTTCTTCTTTCAGCTGTCAGAACTGACCACACAGCAGAGCAGAGCACAACAACCTGCATGCAGACAACGTTATGACATTAGGAGAAAACGTGTGTGTCTGCGAGTGTGTGTGTGCGCGCGCGCGTGTGTGTGTGCGCGCGTCCATCCCTGCGTGTCCTGTGTCAGTGGACGAGCTGCCATAACATTTTCACCGATCAGCACTCGCTGTTCTCACCCCCCCGCTCGCCTCCGTGTTTCTCGGACATCAGACGCGCTGCTCGTCTCGGTTCCGGTGCACCTGCAGCGCCGAGCCGAGGACAGCCGAGCTGCGGGGTTTCGGTTCGATCCGGCGGGCAAAAGGGACCCAAACAAGTAGCCCCGGCACAGGATGGCGGGCGAGGGAGGGAGGGAGAGTTTGGCAGGTGGAAGGCCGGTGGCCGGTAACCTTGCGGAGGGACATTGGTTGGAGACAAGCAGCGCTCCACCGGCTGCGCTTCCTCCTCCTCCTCCTCTTCCTCCTCCTTTTCCTTTTCTTCTTCTTGGGTTTTAGTCTTTCATCCTCTTGTTGCTGTTGAGCTTCAGCAGCAGAATGAAGATCAAGCACGTCTGAAGGTGACCAGCAAAGGTCGTTTAATGAGTGGAATACTCACTGCTCCATTCCTGCCCCATTCAGGTGGTGCTGTGGGTGGAGTTGGGGAAGAGACGGGCCTGGGATACCTGGAGGGAGTCAAGTTTGAGCTCAGCCCTTAACTCCTTTGTTTCTTTCTTTCGTTCTCTTCCATCCATCCTCTACGATAATGCAGATGCCTGTGCTCTATTGGCAGCTCACCTTTAATGGCACAGCCTGCATTGCATCCTAAGTGTGCTTGTTCCCACCGGGCCCTGTGGAAGTGTGAGTGGCGCCGGGCCAGGCGGGCCAGGCGGGCCAGGTTGGCCAGGTTGGCCAGGCGGGCCAGGCGGGCCAGGCGGGCCAGGCGGGCCAGGCGGGCCAGCCGGGCCAGGCGGGCCAGGTTGGCCAGGCGGGCCAGGCGGGCGGCCGCACATACTGGAGGGTCCTCTGCTAGAGGTGACCCTTCAAACCTCTCTGCTGGAAATCAGGTGCTGCAGCTGCACAGGAGTCGGGACGGGAGCAGCACGGCGTTCAGTCACATGTGCTCACAGTGTGGATCTGCTGTGGAGCTGGTGTGCTGTGGCGAGTCGAGTCGCCGACCCTCTGGCCTGGAACGAAATCCCGTGAGGAGCCTCTCCTCTGCTTTGTTCCATTCTTGACGTTCTTTCTGTAGCGATGAAGAGAAAAACGTCCCGAGGGGATGAAGAGTGGCCGCTTTTTTATTAAAAAATGAAAATAAAAATAAGCAAATTACCCGTCCCCTTCAGGGGACAGTGTGCGGACGAGCTTTCAGGATAAATGGGCAGCCGGCTGAGGACTGTGCTGACCTTTTGTCTGACTCTTTTCATGTTAAAACACACTCCTCCCCCCCAGCTCCCCTTTCTTATTCCGAAAGTGCTGCCCTGTGTGACACATTAGTGTGTGTCATGACAGAGATCATAGAACTCATGTCTCTGGGCACGAGTGCTCACGTCTTTGTTTGTGTGTCTGCTGTCCATTTCCCCTTGCATCCTATAGATAAAGGCCTGCATATTATTGAGTCAGGGATGCAGAACAAATGAAGTAATGACCTTATTTTTTATTTTTTTATTTTTTTGCATTATGCATAACAGACTCACAGGCGAGCATCAAACCTTTGAGGGGAACAAACAGGACAGACTGAGAGTCGTGGCTGCAGTAGTTGTGTGTGTGTGTGTGTGTGTGTGTGTGTGTGTGTGTGTGTGTGTGTGTGTGTGTGTGTGTGTGTGTGTGTGTGTGTGTGTGTGTGTGTGTGGAGCGGGGTAAACAGAGGAGGATTTTCCTGCAGGAGCGTTACAATATCAGACAGAATCAGTGAGTGAGAGATCAGGCAGGTTAGGAAAAAGTACAACTGACTGGGTATAGAAATGATTACAGTAACAAGAAGCAGACACAAAGGCAGGCAGACAAAATGAAAGAAATAAAAAAAAGAGAGGAAGGTGACATAATAGGCGAGGATATACAGATAAATATATGGTAGAGAAGGGAAGCAAAAGAAGATGGAGAGCAAAAAAAAGGGGGGGGCTTCAAAGGAAGCTGGAGCAGGGTGACTCAGTCATAAACTAACACTCTCAGTCAGGATGGAAGCATGGCAGGGCAGAGAGGAGAAGGGAGGGAGAAGATGCAAGAGGCAGAGGGAGCTGAGGGAGAGCAGGGAGAAGAAAAGGAATTCATGATGAGCTTCTGCTAGTTTCTTTCTTGGTGCTTCTTTCTTTCTCTTTTTTTTTTTTCCCCTGCTCATCCTTATGCAAAGCACCTTGATCAGAGCACGGTTTGTCATGCGTTTTGCTAAGAATATTTACAGCTGCCGGTAATTACTCGCGCGGGATGAGAGGGGAAGCTTCATGTGAAAGCGAGTTGAAGGGACCAGTGTCGGGTTGGGTTTGTCAGGGCCGGTTTCCGAGCGAGGATCAAATGGAGGGCTTTGCAGCAGGTGCAACGAAGGCGGCCATGCTCTCTGCTTCGGTTTGCGCTAGAAATGCACCGACTGGAACTTGTTTGGATTGATTACTGATTTTTGCAACACTTGAAGTTATGACAACAGCACTGAGGACGTCTTCTCTCGCCTCCCTGCCTTGAGCAGTCATTAATTATTTACAGTAAGGAAACGAGACGGCGTCAAACAGCGTGTTTCTGAGAGCAGCAGCTTTAAGGCAGAGTTTTAGTGTTTTAAAAACAAGACAAAATCGTTACAGAGTTGGCCTTTCAAGCTGGCTTCTACATTTTCCATTAGTGATTACCGTGATGGGACTTAGCATCTCTAACTGGAAACAGCCGTCTCCATTTATATTCTCAAGTACCACGTCAGTAAAAACACAAGTTTTTCAAGTACACAAGCATCTCAAGAGATTTTGAAATCATAACAGTGAGACTTGTGCTTCTCTAACTCCTGGGGGTTTGTTACAAAAACGCAAATGGAAGAAAAAAAACAGCTTCTCTCCTATTGGCTCTGTCTCGCTTCTCCATTCATTTTCAAGATTAAAACTGGAAAAGCTGGGAATTCTCTGGAAATGTGCTGCTAACGTTGGCAGCATGTTAAAGTATTTCTGTTACAGTTGTTCTGATTTATTCTTTTTGTAGACTTTTGTTTGTGGTTTTATTTTGTTGAGAAGTTGCATTTTTTGATCCTGTGCAGCTGGAAGTTCAGGTATTACCTGAACTACAACCCCAAGGTCAGGGGTTGTAGTTCTAAGATGCTAAAACACCTTGTTTCCATGGTATCACATTAAAACTGTTGCCCAAAAGTAAAAGCCAAATTTGTTTGCTTCATGAATGCAGAGAAGAACCAAAGAGCAGAGAGAGAAGGAGCAAATTCAAACCATCACTTTCTTTGATCACAACGGACAAGGTTCATATCCTCTACTCCAACATCTCGCTAACCGTACTGAGATGTAAAGTAAATGCAAATCAGGTGAATTAGCAGTTATTACTAACAATTGATGGTGTCATCCAGAACGTTATTGTAGAATATAGCCTCTGCTGTTAGCATGTTGCCAAGTGTCAAACTGTCTTCAGTCAGAGGATTCTTTAGATTCATCGCTAGACTGACTGCTCCTGGAGATCCTTCCAGTCTACAGCATCACCATCCACACACACACTTTGAAGATATTTGGATGCTATGAGTTCCGACTTCCCATTGGGACAGTGTTATTTATTCTGTTCTATTCATCAAGTTATTAATAGATAGTTAGGTATTACAGCAAATATCAGCATCAAGTTAAAGAAAAGTGGTATAATAAAAATAACACGAATAAGAAAATGCAGGGAGGGCAAAGTAAGAAAAAATAATACTGCACAGGTTTTAGAAATAACATACTCAGATTGAACGAAACGCACAACTGAGTAGAGTAATTAAAAAATGTGCAAGGTGTGCATGGACATTTTGTGCACAAAAAAAGAGACTTCACAGGAAGTAAAAAAAAACATTAAAAAAACTGAGATGTGCAAATAGCAGCAGGGATGTAAATCTATTGAGTTTGTTGGAGCAACGATGGTGGTAGAATGTAATAGCTGCTGGGTGGAAGGATCAGTGATAGCGCTCGTTTGTGCACTGAGGTTGGAGCAGTCTGTCACTGAAGGAGCTCTGCAGGTCAGCAATTGCTTCTTGCATGGGGTGAAAGACGTGTCCAGCGTTTATGTTAGCCACAGTTCAGTCTTTCCTTCTCCGGAAGAGAACCACATCATTCTTACCTTATGTTGCTGATATTAGTTAGCCTGGTTCATAGCATGATAATTAGCAAAACCAGTTGGTTTCAGATTTTGAACTGGAAAACCAATTGGTTAGATTTAATGTTCTCAAACATCCCAAGATCCAGCTTCAGATGCAAAGTGAAACAAAGTATTAGAAGCTACCAGCACTCGTTAACTTCCCTCTTCCCAGTGACATCCTGATGATATTCTGGGTGTCCCAAGATATTTCCATTCCAAAGGGGATAGATAGTTCCCAGTGTGAGTTCTGGGTCTTCCCAGGGTCTCCTCCCAGTGGGACACGCCAGAAAAACCTCCAAAGAAAGTAGGCTTGAAGGCATCCTGATCAGATTCCCAGACCACCTGAAATGAGTCCTCTCGATGTGGAGAAGCAGCAGCTCTGCTAGCTCCCTGTGAATGATGGAACTCCTCAGCCTGTCTCTAAGGCTGAGTCCAGCCACCCTGCAGAGGAGGCTCATTTTGGCCACTGAGATCCAAGATGTTGTTCTTTTGCTCTTGACCCATGGCTCATGATCACAGGCGAGGGTTACAACATGGCTGGACTGGAAAATGGAGAGCTTTACTTTTCGACTCACCACAACAATTCAGATCAGTGTCTGCATTGCTGCGGACGAATAGGCCTGTCTCAATGACAAATTTTGCTGAATGACAAATTGTCCCAGGAGTTACTGCAATAAATGAGAACACCCCACAGTTCATGCTTCTCAGTGTCCTCAGTGGCTCACAAGCTCTCTCTCTCTAATTTGGAGTCTTTATATTTGATTTATTTAAACCGTCTTTAGCTTTTGGATAAAAATGTTATCCAATTAGTTGATGACTTTACACTTGCTCCCTTTTTAATTTGACAAACTGTTTCACTCGAAAAAGCTGATGGAGTAGTGTCGCTTGAGAACTTCATGGACCCGTTGCTGGGTATTAACTAATATTGAATATTAACTAAAACAACAAAACAAAAAAAACAAAACAATTGCATTCTGCTGCTGCTCATCTGCTTTCATAAGTAAACATGCTGTTTTGTGTACACTTCTAATTTTATTTCGAAGGTAATGTTTCAATATTGTGTTTACATCTTGTTACAGTGCCAAAGAGAATCAATAGATGTCAGTTTAAATATCGCATGCAGTGATCAGTGATCAGGTCTCACAATGTGCTAGTTTGTGTATTTATTTAGATGAGGTTGGATGCTGTTCTGATTTCATTCCCACTTAAAAAACAGATCAATAAAAGTCAGCTTTGACGTTTTTGGTGTGTGCTGTGCTCTCTTCCAGGTCCTGGTGGTGTAGCACTAGCTACCTCTAAACTGGATCTGCTGCCTGCCTGTGATTTATCAGCCACTCTTTCCATCTGTCCATCATCGCTTCATTCCTGTCTGCGAGTCCACCAGCATGTCTGTCCGTTTGTCCACGGACCAGCCGTGACCCTGGAGGGAGGGGGACAGAGACGAGGAAAGAGTGGAGTCGCCGGGGAGACGGAGGAGAAGAAAGCTGGATTCATTCAGACGTCACGTCTCTGAAGTGCTCCTGCTCGCTGTCCTTCATCCTCCTCACCCTCCTCCCCCGCCTCCCTCTGTTATGGAGATTTAAAGGAGCAGTGGGAGGTTAGGTCAAGGTAGATAGGAGGGGGAAAAAAAACACAACCACCACCCCTTATGAAGAAGTAAAAAAAAAAGAGAGAGAGAGGAAGATTAATTCAGTCACTCAGTTTAAAAAACAATAACCAAGAAAAAAAATTAAGCGCACATGAACAACCCTTCACCTGTCAGACGAAGGAGGAGCTGAGTAGACTACGGAGAGAACGGACAAAAAACACATCCAAATTATCTTACTGACATGTCAACAACAGCAACAATGGGGGAAATGGCAAACAGTGCTGTGGAGTTTTATCCCAAAGGGACTCGAGGCAGGGGCGGAGGAGGAGGACGGGCAGATGGCAGCCTTGCAGGGGGAGACTTTGGGGTCACGGTGAAGGAGCTGAGGGAGCTGATGGAGCTGAGAGGAGCTGACGCTCTACAGAAGATTCAGGATGGCTATGGAGACACAGAGGGGCTCTGCCAGAGACTACAGTCCAGCACCACTGATGGTGAGCACACATGAGGCCTGAATGCGCTGGCAGACAAACATGAATGGATGCTGAACTAGATTGATGATTTGTTAAGAGCACAGACTGGTACGCGTTCCTAAATGTGTTTGGAAAAGTCTTTAAATTCCATGTAAAATGTTTAACATTGCATTCACAAATGTTGAGTGAATTGTTTCGACGGGCACGTCTGTGCTGAATGAAAGCGCAGCAGCATGAGCTGAAACGATAGTACAACAGTGAAAGCTGCATCCAAGTTATTTGATCTCTGGTATCAACATTTGGCTCAAGTGGACGGCACAGACTGTAAACACAACACACTAAAAACACGGACTGGAAATGAGCATGAATGTCGTCTCAGGCGCGGGTTGTTCTTGCTCAAGCAAACTGAATTAACTTCTGTGGATCCTACAGAATGAAAGCACTTAGGACAAAAGTGTAGAAACACACTTCACTTTGGCTGGTAATCCTGGTTTCTGGGTGAGCTGCATGCATACGGGTGGATGGACTGATTGATGAGTGGATGACAGGATTATGGTGGATGAATGAAGGAAAAGCTGAGAGCAAAAAAAATAAAAAAATCAATGGATGAATGAAGTAAAAGTGTGTTACTGTGGGATTAATCAGGAATCTCAGACAGCTCCAACCTGCAGATGTGCTTCGGTGTGAACAACCCTGGCAAAAAACAACAAAAAAAGGATTTCAGCAAAAAAATCTGAATTTAGCTACAACACCTGCAGTGTGTACATAGTCTTAGTTCACATTCATGCCAGTCCTGTTGCGTTCGCTTTTGTTGAACTCTATTTCATTTGCTTATAAATTCTGGTTTTCTATAATTTCTGGAGGTCTGAATACATAATTGAACTTTGACTAGACCTGTCTGAAAACCCAGGTCTCAGTTCGATTGAGTCTGGTGTGGTTCGAATGCATTTGTGAACACTAAATGGACTGTAGTGTAGGGCATTCTGGAAAAATACAATCAAAATTGAACCAAAATTGTCTACCAGTCTATCAGGTGTGAAAACACCCTTAGTTTTCCTCCGGTGGTCCTCTGTTTTCACAGTGAATCGTCAAATATCCAAAGAATACCAGATATTTTTATTGTTTGTTGATTGGTGGGCAGAGAGGTCCTTAGTTTGTTTGCTATTGATCCTGCTTGGCCGTCCACAGTTGTGACGCAGACATTTACTTTGTGTGACAAATGAGAGGGAATCTGTGAGATCTGTAGAGCATGTTGATTTTCACTGGTCGAGTGAACCTGATATTGACCCTCAGCTGAAGGCTGTTTAATTGTTGCAGCTCTTCTTTCCACAACTGTAGTTGAAATGTGCAGAGATTTACTGAGGCCAGCTGAATCAGGTGCTTTACAGCTTGTATTGGCCCAGCCACATTTCATTAAGCATCCACTAACATTAACATCATGGATTTAGTTGTAAAGCCGAACGCTGAGACACTTTTGTGGATGCATTCTCATTGCAAGTCAATAGAGGGGAAAAAAAAGAAGCTAATTGCATAGTATAAGGCTATCTTTAATCTATTGCATGGTATAATTTATACCAAGGACTTGCACCCTCTTCTGTTTTTCGGCGATCCCATTTATATAGCCTTTCACTTTAATTTATTCAACAGTATAACAAAAAAACAGAATGATAAAAGCATATTAATATTTTTCTTATGTACCAACTCAGTAGCAATGTAACGTCATGATAAAAGAAAAGTCACACTCATAGCACTAGAGTTTTAATGTCTACATAATATGATCTTTAACCACACAACATGTTCCACCTCGTCACTATTTACTAAACAAAGATGAAGCCAAACTGGAAATCTGTTTCTGAAAAACTATGTGGGTCCTGTGATTCCACAGCTAGTTGAACCTTTAGAAGCTTTTTCCGTACGCTTTTCTTAGGCAGGCAAAAGATGATTATGGATCAGTTGTCGCCACTTTTCTGGACACATATCTTAAAGTTGTTTTTGAGAATCTTTTCTGCACAGCTCACTGTGCAGCTCACTTAAAGTCCCAACGCAAGATTTCTATCATGCTGTGGAATATTTGCTGCTGTGTTTGTTGATTACCCACTGTGTGTTAGGAATTTTGTCAGTCTGACTTTAGCATATAGTGTAGAAAACAAGTATTTGGTATTCTGGGAGTTTCTCCACTTCCAACGAATGGAGAGATCGGTCATTTTCATCATAGCTGCACCTCAACTAGGTCAGACATTTCCTCTAGTTTTTGACCAGGTGTGCAGACACTGCAGTGGGGATTTTGGTCCACTCCTCCACATACATCTTTAAGGTTTCAGCTCCCTCCAGAGTTCTCTATTGGACTAGCTAGCAGACAAGGTGGATGAATTGTCATTCCAAAGGCAGGTAGAGTGGGAATTGAACTAGTGACCCACTGAACTCCTAACACCGTCACCACCGTCGTCCCTACTTAGTACATGGCCTCTCACTTATACAACTGTAGGTAGATAAACTTGCAGCAGGAACCAGGTTATCCTAGGAATAGAAAATGAATAGATGGTAGAAAATGTTTCCAAGTTGAAACCATTTCACTTGAAAAGTTTTGAAAATTGAACTTTAAAATGTACACTTGAGGCTAGACTTTAAAGGCCATCACCTGTGTATGCAGGTTACTTCTACAAACATTTATTTAAGACTGAATCACTCTCAGAGAATTGAGTGAATTTCCAGTGTTGCATCATGACAAGATGTTGCAAGTCCAGTTGAAAAATTTCCTTGCAACTAAATAATTCACACCCAGCTAGTATCAATACAAAGAGAAAGCGACTAGGAGTGAACAACAAAAAAGTGGTTGCACATGTAAAATCACAGCATTGGGGTTAGACACATAATAGTGTCAACTTTCTGCAGAATCTTTATGTTCCCTTCAGGTTTACTCAAGTGTAGAGAGCTCAATGGAGCCGGTTTCCATTCTTGGTCTTACACTACTAAATGAAATGCAACGTGTCAGATGGGCATGGCGTTTCCCTGCCTGGTAAAAACCAGCCTCTTGTTCTCTGCTTTCCTTTGCCCAGAGAGTCTGGATCTTTGAGTGTTGTGAAATAATTGCTTCACAATAGCGTAAACTCTGAATGAGAGGCGTGGACTCTGTTGAAGTTTGAAACAATTGGATCTTGTTTTACCCATTCGCTGATGCTTGACTGTGACATATGTAATGTGCTTGTGAGGGAAGCTGCGATATGAAGCTTACTGGAAATTGCTTGCGCTGTAAACAGCATTCCCTGAGAAGAGCTGAGTCAAACACACACATTGGCAGCAATAAAATGTCTTAAACAAACCCTCTGCTCCAAATTTAATTATGCTATATTTGGAAGCATGGCCAACATGAGTGAACGGCTCGGTTCACCTCCTCTACTGTCATTGTCATCACAACTCCTTCTGTTTGCTGATTGTCCCGGTTGAAATGCATCCTGAGAAATCCAGTTCAATGGGAGAAATCCCAGACCTTCTCTTATAAAATCAGTAAATATGCTTCTGGGACTATATTCCAAATTCCCATAAACACAAGGGTATGGTTTAGAGTTTTATCATAATATTTTTCACCACAGTGATAATGATAAAATTGATTTAAAAAATCCCAGATTACTTCTTTTTAGGTAGCTGCACGGCACAGCTTCCTAATGCCACACGCATGAATACTGGTGTTGAAAACAATCCTATTAGAGACATGATTTATATCACTTAGTAGTACACTTCAGATTTCACTTTATCATATTTATGAATTTACTGATATTTATTGATGCTCTCGTGGGGCAAAAATAGTCTATATATATATATATATATATATATATATATATATATATATATATATATATATATATATATATATATATATATATATATAATTTTTTTTTGCATTAACTGACAAGCATAAATTAAAATTCTTCTGGCAAGAAATTTTCATGAGGAATGGTAAAGATACAATCAATGCCTGTCTTTGCCTGTACATGTACTGTAAATGAACACAGTGGTTCTAACAGGGGTGTGGTAACACGCTACGCCCACTACTTCAACTAGTTGTAACCTAGCAACACAACAGCGGCGACAAGTTGGCTCACAAAGTCAGCAACAGAAATAAGGATAATGCCAAACTGTCAGATCTAGAGAAACTGAGATGGATGAATAAAGGAGGCTGAGCGAAAGTGTGTGTTTAACTGCAGCGTCTGTAAGGTTTGTGTGTGTGTGTGTGTGTGCCTGTGAGTGTGTGTGTGTGTGTGTGTGTTTCTGTGAGTGAACAAGGGAGGTGGAGGAAAAGTGTCAGGGGCTGCTGGTATTGAGTTACAATAAGTCTGTGTTGAGTGTTGCTAATTTGATACTGTGAGTTGGTCAGGAATCAGTGCAGCAGGTCCCAACAAACCCATCACAAACACACACACACACGCACACACACGCACGCACGCAGACTCGTGTTGGCAGAACCACCAAGCACAGTTTACCCACAGATACGCATAAATGCTGCTTTCCGGTCACTTCTTTGGAGCCGCAGCTCAAAAGCTGCCCGTATGAACCCGAGTCAGAACCCAAAGCGTTTTAATCTGCTGCTGATCGGCTGCATCCTCTGCTTCCCTGAGTCCAAAAAACAAAACCAAAACAACTGAGGGCTGGATTTAGCAGATCTGACAGTGAAATATGGGCAAATGCACAAACATGCATGGATACGTTACAACGCACTTGGTCCTGTACATCATCTGTAATGTGATGCATAAAGTAGGATGGGTCTTAAAACAACAGAGTGAAATCCCATTCCCTCTCTTCTGCCACATATGGATACACCAGCACTGCGGTATGAGAGCATTACATCCACAGCAAACAGCCAGAATGTAGGAGGGACAGCAATTTGGAAGAGGGAGTGAGAGACTGTATGTGTTTTAAGAGGAGAAAGCTAAGGGGTGAGGAGGGAGAGCTTGAACAGCTTGCCGCATTGTCAAGGACACATCAAGGAGAGATTGAGAGAGAGGGAAGAGAGCTATGGAAGAGGGATGAGAAAGAAGAGAGGAGAAGAAAGAGAGCTAATGAAAGGAGGATACGGCTCTCTGCGATTACTCAGCACTGGGTCACTTGTTTTGTGTCGCTCCTCTCTTTGCCTCGGCCTGAACCCTGTTGAGTGTCAGGATTCCATGCAGCTGCTCTGCTGCATGCGAATCCCTGCAGCAAGCATGTTTGATCCAGGATGGAAAGACAGCCAACCGTATCAGCCAACCGCAGCTCGCAAATCTCCGCCTTCCTCAGTGCTGGTAGCCAATTGGAAAAAAAAAAAGAAAGAAAAACTCCTCTCAAAACATACACACTGGAGCAATGACATCACCTGTTGCTGGGCAGAAACCTGTTAGAGACAGGAAGCCCTGGACCTAATATCCCGGTCACCTTGGAAACTGCTGAGGCTGAAGGGGAAAGGAAGCTGAGGAGACTGTAGATTGAGGTAGAGTTTGCAAAATTGTACAGTATATGCTGTCAAAATATTTATTTAGATTAACACATGACCAAAACAGACTTGAAATACAGGACAATCTCTTGGCCTGACTCTTTGATTTTATAAAAGAAACTAATTCATCCATTTTCTAGATCCACTTAGCCATTTTAGGGTAGCAGAGAAGCTAGTGCATTAAGCAATAAATCAATTAATCACATTATGACAAATTAAAACAAGCTCAATAATTTCTATTTGCATGATTTTTTTTTCTTTCTTTTCTCTCTCTCTCTTCGTACCAAAGGAAAAATCATAGTTGATAGTCTGATGCTTTGGTTTCATCCAGGCCCATTTTGAACAATATTTTTGTTTACAGAGACTTTCATATCCGTTTAATTTATTCTTTGTTGTGAGTTGTTTGGTTCATTTATTTGAGATATTTAGAGTATCTTTCATATCCAGTGTTAAATGTTTGTTAGAACTTCTAAGAAGAATGCATAGAATGGTCTAACTTTTTACATATAAACAAATCTTCAGCAGTTATTATCATTGCTACCGTAATACCATAAAATACCGATTACAGTACAGGGTTCTTAACGCTAAATCGGCATCAATGCTTACCCCACTGTTGCCAACTTAGCAACGTTTTAGACAAAAATATCAATATAAGCCAAAAACATTGACATTTCCAGACTTTGTTACTTATTTTCATCATTTAAAAATTCCATCCATTGGCTTGTCCTTTTACCAATCATCCATCAGCCCTCTGCCCCTCAGTCTTTTCTCAGGTTTCATATTCAAAGCCTGTCCTCTGTAGAAATTATTTCAGAAGTAACCTTGCTATTACATTTTGAGAACCGAGTATTATGGATGTTTTTGTCTGAAAAATGATGAAAGCTGGTTTTGATTGGGTACTTTATCAGCCTATCAGCTCAGGTACAATGGGCAGCTTAGTGAATGTGCAGCTTGGAGCTTGGTAAATGCAGTTTTGCAGCAGCATGTCTGTGCGAGCGAGTATGGGGTGCTGTTTGTTACACAGTCAAATATTAAAACAACTGACTTGGGTTATTTAAAAAGAACGGGTTTCGTTTTTGAAGTCATGTTTATTTTTACCACATTATTCGGAGATACTTTCGGTTCCAAGCTATATATTAAGCTAGCTAAATATTTAGCTCTATGCTAGATATTTAATTAGCAAGCTGCAAACTTCCTACTAAATATGTAGTTTGAGTTCATACAGTATGATAACACAATTCAACATTGATTTGAAGTGTTTTTGTCGTACAACCTGGATGCCATTAAAGTATGAGCCACAATTTTGCAGGCAAATATTAAAATTGAACGAATAACAATCCCATGAAATCAGGCGTGTCTCCAAAAGAAAGTGCCGAAACAATTTAGTATTGATTCTCAATGTTTGGATCCCCAGGAAGCCTTTGATTTTGGGGTTCTATTTGTTTTCACGTTTCAGCCGAGTGTAATTTGTTGATGGTCCCTCAATGGACCGATAAATTTTGGAGGGAATTCATGGCGTTTCTGTGACAGCATAAAAAAACCCATCGCTGCCTCTTTTATGACCGTAAAAGCAAAGCAACGGGTGGGGGAAGGGCAGGGCTCTGTACAGCTGGAAGAAATTCAGGTGTGTCTCCTATTTTATAGAAGGTGTTTAAACTTAGTGAATGATTTGATGGACTTTCTTTTACTTTTTAAAATCTTAGAATGTGTTGATACTATCAATTGATTAATTGATCTGTGTCAATATTTTGTATTTAGTGTGCTCCCATGATTTCTTCATTTATTGATTTAGAAATAAAATATTGTACATATCTGATTCAGGTGGAGAATGCGTTGATCTTTTTGTTTTCTCTTTCTTGCGTGTGTCCTGAAGAGTCTCAGTGTCTGCAGGGTCTTTGTCTTTTCCTGCTGTACTTACAACAACTAACCCTTTCATGCATGATAATGATCCTTTGTGTCAGAATTTTTTTTTTCATTTTTTAAATATTTTTTTTTTTGTTTTCTTAAGGCATAAAAAAAGGTAGGGAAAAAAATTTTGTAAAAAGTTTTTTATTTCATTTGTTTAGGTGATCAATTGTAATTTTCTCCAAATACAAAGTTGTTATTAGAAAAATACATCAGTAGTATTGTTCTGTAGGGGTTATCTGATGTCACAATATTTTTTTTCACCTGCAAGAGTCGTCTGCAGTAGAAGGAGGGACAGGGTCCGTTGGCATGTTTTTTTGACTGCCGGCCATATTGGATTTAAGAAAAATGATTTCTTGCATTTGCAGCTGGTGGCCAGTAGTTAATAGTGTATTTTATGATGCGTTAGTGTCCACTTCAGTGGTCTGTGTGCATTTATATCATAAACATCCACAAGAAGCACAAGAAAATGGCTTTTAGAAAGCTGCCCACTGTAGTGACCACTATGCATGAAAGGGTTAAGATGAAATTTTGAATATTTTATATCAGCAACTCATAAAATCTCACTGGCATTAGCCTGCTAAGAATAACATATGGAAGCAAATTATATTGTGAAAGGGGATGTTGGATGTGATTTCACCCTGCTCAACTCTTTGCCCTGACCAAACATTTGGGATCTTTCAGGTCTCAGCGGCGACCCAGCAGACTTGGAACGTCGATGTCAAACTTTCGGTCGGAACTTCATTCCCCCGAAGAAGCCCAAGACATTCCTGGAACTAGTGTGGGAGGCTCTACAAGATGTCACCCTCATCATCTTGGAGGCTGCCGCCATCATTTCACTCGGCCTCTCCTTCTACCAGCCGCCTGGGAAGGAAAGTGAATGTAAGGATTTGGGTGGGAGAGGTGGGGTGGGGTGAGCTTTACATTGTAAGGTTTTTACGTGAGGTAACAACACATACAAGCAAAGAAAGGCATTTCACCGCAAAGAGGCATTTCTGTGAAAAATATTTAATCAGTATTGAATGGACAACAGGACTCAGCAACACACAGCTGGAGATGGATTGTGAGCAGCCAGCAGCTGTGCAAAGTGGCCAGAAGATCTATTTTGCCTCCATTTATTCACAGTGGAAATTAAAGAACCTCAGTGTGAGACACTTTAGTTGGTAACTGTGGTTTAATAAAAGGGAAAATGAATTCTGCTCACTAAGCCTTGCGTTAGAGAGCAGGGCTGGAGGGATCGAGCTGAAAGGTTACAGAAATATTAAGATGTTTAAATGTAGACTGCTAGAACTCACAAAATCTCAAAATAGTCCAAAATTCAATACTTCATACTTTAGTATGAAGTAACAGTAATAGCAATGGTTTCTCCACTAATGGTTATGACCATTAGTGGAGCACTGACTGCAGCTTCTGTAGGAAAGTCTGTTTGTATGTGGAGTCAGAGCCATGAGTGGTGAGACTGCGACATTAATTGACACAGACTTCTTTCATGATTTCATAATATAGTGTGCAGCTTTTGCTTACATCTGTACTTACCTTACCCGGCTTCTTTTGTTGCCGAATTATGATGCATGTCTCACATCAATGACAAGAAAGTCAGATAAAATGCGATCTGACCATGCTGCCTGCAGATGCTTCAAAAACAATCAGATTTGATTTAGTACCATACATGGAAGAGCCACAGATTGGATGTTTCATGGGGTGAAAAGATTGGACAGACTGCGGTGACAGATTTGGGCTTGGGTTGCATTCACCTGCTGTGTTAACAAAGTCTTAGTTTCAATGAAGATTCCACTTCCAAAGATGGATCAGCCAGTTGGGAACTAATTGACCAATCAGTCGCAGATTTGGGGAAAATACGTGAAAGTGATCACACGAACAGCTAAATATGGATGTGACTCACTGTCACAGTCAGTGGGAAAATTATAGTTAATTCTAAAATATTTCAAAACATTTACAGCTAGGTCATTAATCCAGATTATAGATAATGTTTGAGTTTGACAGAATCTATATGCTGACCTTCTTGGTGACATCTTGGTTAAACAAATTGTATCAAGTAAAGCAAAAAAGTAGATTAAAACTAAGGCTGAGGCATTTGTCTTATGTCATTACATAGCAATTCTGGAGGTAACGTTAAGCAAATAATTTTTATTTTATTTTGGGTTGTTATTTATCTTGTTTTGCTGTATAACAATGAGTCGAAATTGAGATAATGTTGATAAGGAGAGATAAAAGGCCTAAAAGAAAATAAGGTTTAACTGTGGTGTCCTGGTGAAAGGAAGTGGTCTGAGTGAACAGAGGATGCAAATATGGGACAATGTGGTTCAGTCTGCAACCTCAAAGTGTACACTCGGTAGCAGTGCACATGCAAGCTGCGAACTGGTGCTACACAGCCGGCGCTGTGCATGAAGCAAGCATGTTCAAGCAAGCTGTATCTGGATGGATTTAAACTGTCAAGTTAAATCTAAACTGAACAAGCAGCTCTGCTTCTTTTGACAGTGAACGGCTGCTGGGAACCTTAAGGAAAAAAAAAAACACCACCAGGTTCATGCAGAACAGAGCTGATATATTAATAGCATAAGAAGAATCATTTGCCTGTTGTGAGGTTGCCATGCGATCAACTGAGTAAGAAAACAACACGGCTTGTTTGTTGGAAACCGCTACTGATGAAATGTTGTTCCTCCTTGCTTTAGGTAAAACCTTTATTCTGAAACTAGGTGACATTAATGAACAGTAATACCAAAATGTGCCTGCATACCTGGCATGGCATGCTGATGCCGGATCCGGCCGCAGAGGAAATTCAGATCCCAGAGAAGGAGAGAAGAGCAGCATCTTTAAAAAAAAAAAAGAAGCTGTGAGACATTCTCTCTCTTCTGACCTTCTCTAAGATGAATAATTGTACAATGTGTTGAACTTACATAAACGATTATGCTGCGCTTGAGATGAAATTATATAAGAGCAGAGCATCAACCATAAATCGCATTTAATGTTCAGGAACAGTAGCGGACTGGTGTTCGAGATTGTTTTGAAAAATATGTACAGTTAAGCCTAAAATTATTCACAGTCTGGACAAATATATATATATATTTAAGTTGACTGATATTTCTTCTTACTAGAAATATTAATGTTTTGAAGTGGGCCAACTAGAATCCTGACTTAAATCTGACCACATCCCAGAATCCGTAGAGGGAGTTAAAGATTAGGGTGATGGCAAGGAGAACATCCGACCTCAGAACTGGAGCTGTTAGCAAAACACATTTCAGAAATATCAGTGGAAACATGTTGAGTACTCGCCAGCAGATATTGGAAGTATTTGACTGTTGAATTGCCAAAATTTTGTTTGTGAATGGTGTAGAAATTTATAAAAAGACACATTTATTTAAATGTAGATAAAAACAGAGATGTCCCTATCATAAGCAAATTTTTCAGTTGAATTTAAATATATTTAAATAAATTTAAACTCAACCAAAAATGTTGTACAGCAAGGCATTTCGAGGGAAATCGATGGATAAGATTGGTTTCTTTATACAATGTTCACTGTAAAATTCCACTGAAAAATTCTGGGTGAAATATTTTTTCTTTCATGCTTTTTATCGTTGTAAGAAATGATGGGGGGGTCAATATTTTACTGTAAAACAAAATGTTTTAACTCAAGAAGAATAATGTTTTTCCAAATAATGAACATGAAAACAACTTATAAAATGATCTACAAATTATTGTTTTTGCCAATAAATTTATTCAAAGTAACTTCATATCATAAATTTGTAGTTTTGAATTTTTCCTTTCACAATTTTACTGTACCCTGTACAAGTTTACAAACCCTTTCTCCTACAATTAAGGAAATAGGGGTCGATTTATGGGTGTAAGGGGCAGCCAATGGAAATGTTTGACAGAGTTTGATTGAAATGTGTAACCTAACGTCTACAACTCCTCTCTTCAGTGTGCGGGGAAGTGAGTGGCGGAGCGGAGGATGAAGGGGAGGCTGACGCAGGCTGGATCGAGGGGGCGGCCATCTTGCTTTCTGTTGTGTGCGTTGTCCTGGTGACGGCGTTTAACGACTGGTCCAAAGAAAAACAGTTCCGGGGTCTGCAGAGTCGGATCGAGCAGGAGCAGAGGTTTGCGGTGGTTCGGAAAGGAAACGTCATCCAAATTCCCGTGGCTGACATGGTGGTGGGGGACATGGCTCAGGTCAAATACGGTAGGGGAACTGTACCTGTCTGCACCATCCTGCATCAGCTTACTATGTTTCCCCCACTTTGAAAAGTTGTAAAGAAGGTATAAAATAAAAAAGTTAAGCAGATGTAGGAAAATCATGTAATTAAAATGACATGAGTTTGGTATTAAAATGTTTTTGCTTCTTTTTCTGATTAAATATGAAGTCGCAGCTAAAGAACCCTGATAAGTTAAAAAAACATCTTGTTTCATGTTTTTTCATGTATTTGAATGAAAAAATATGGGAAATTCTTTAAAAGACATTGCATTGGAATCATGTTGCTTTTGTCTTTCTCAGATTATTAACTCATTAAGTTGAGTTACGCCGATCAGAACCAATTTCAATTTCTCTCCAAGAGCTGTGACATAAAGACACAGCAGTCTATAAAATGTATTTTTCTAACCTTGCTTCAGTGAGAGATCATTAATTATTTATCTTAGAAGCAAATGTGACGCCGTGGTGTGTTTGTGGGAGTGGAGAGTTTCTATAAAAGTGTTTCACCTATATTTTAAAAGAAAGACAAAATGGTAATGGATTTGATATTTCAGACAGCTTTATAGTTATGGTTATTAGGTGTAGCATCACCAATACATCGGTTTCCACATCCAGCTTGCTCCATGACAGAGAGGCTAAGCGCCATAACTTTCCTCCCTGTCATCTTCTGACAATCTTGCTCTCTCTTGAGCTCTCACGGTCTGAATGAACCATGTACACATTTAAACAAGTTGAAAAACTATTCATTTATATATCCTCCTACAGCCTCTGACTCTTTTTGTGAAATAACTGACTCATACTGAGAGCAGAATGAGTGAATTTAGTCCAGTTCTTTGGCTTCTATTCAGAAGCCAAAGATATGTAAGTTTGTTCATCAAACTTACATGTTTCCCCCCTAATGTTATTTAAATAGTTCATAAATAAATTAATTTCCTGTTCAGTCACCCAAAATTACAACATTTGTAAATATTCAGATTAGCCACAACTCTCCTTTTTATGTATAGTTTTAGATTGACTTAGTTTTTCACTTTGGTAAAGTTATGTTCTTTAAACGTAAACATCCATGTGAGCCTCCTGTGAAGGTTTATTTCTTTTCCTCCTTCCCTCTGACTCTTAGCTCATTTCCTCATTAATTATTCAGTCTATCAATGGACTGCTGGTCCCTGCAATATGTAATGGTATCCACTTCTTAACACAGGAACAGGATACTTTATATTGAAACAATAAGCGCATGCTTGATATCATTTGAACAAAAAAGACAAGCATACAAAGCTGATCTAGATGGGATTTGTGCTTCAGGTGACCTGCTTCCAGCTGATGGTATCTTGGTCCAAGGCAATGACCTGAAGATAGACGAGAGCTCCTTGACAGGAGAGTCTGACCACGTACGCAAATCTGTGGACAAGGACCCCATGCTGCTCTCAGGTTGGATCTGACTTCTTGCTACTCTTATGATCACGCTAGCATCAACTATATCATTTAGATCTGCACTACATGATTTGATTATTTTGAAAGGGCATAGTTGCAAATACAAACTTAGGTCATTGAATTAATTAGAATCCTAACTCACATTGTCAAGTAGAAAGGTATGGATTTAAGTTGATGGAAAGTGCTGGGCATGCAGCTCTACCACTTTTTATTTAAAGAGTTCCTTGGCGGCTCAGGAATGAGCAACAGTGATTGAGGTCAGATTTGTTGGTACGTTTCAAAGGAAGTCACTTATTGTTCATCCACTCTAGGTAGGGTTGCATATGAACTCCAGGAAATGAGAAGGAGTCCTTTCTGAACCACAGCAACAAGCTGCTCTTGCAGAACGATAAATTCAGACATCCTGTCTGGAAAACTTCTGGCCTTAAAGGGGCAGTGATATGTAAAATCGACTTTTATAAATTTTACATCGTGTTATAACCTTGTTCCCTCATCAAAAACATGCCGGGAGTGCTGCTTTGGATCTTTGATGGAGGTTTGAGAAATCCTTTAATCTCCCACGGCAATCATTCAACAAATGCTTGCTCTAACAGAGCTCCACCTGTTCCCAGAAAGATCCTCCTCTGTGCTGAAGTCTCCAGCAGACCTTATGCCTCACAGACTACCCCTTGCTCACAGCTCCCTCACTCATCTCCTCCAGACTAGCAGCAGCAGCAATTAGCAAACAGCTGGTGGATCTGAGTTTCTATGATGAGTCTGCTATGCTCATCGTGGGAACTACTTCTTAGTGCAATACTCCCAAGAAAGGTAGAGTAGCATTGTTGTGATGACATACTGAAGGCAGAGTGTTGGAAAGAGCCAGAGCCTCTTAAAGAGGCTGAGGTCAATTTTAAGATGTTAAATTGCAAAATCATTGCAATTTAACATCTTAAATTGCTCTACTCTATTTAAGAAAGTGGCTAAAAACGTCTGTCTCTCGATGTGCAAAGCAGAAGATCTGGTTGTGACTACACAAAGATAAAAGCCATGGATCAGTGATGCTATTTTGTGTTGGTCTATGTCCTAAGATCTCAATAGGACGCACTACTTGTGATAACATAAGAAAATGTGAAAAAGTCCAAGTGGTCTGAATTTGCAAAAAAAAGGAAGAACATATAAAGATTACAACTTACAACAAAACTTCATAAATATCTCCTGTATGTGAACGAAATCCAACCCGAAGTGTTTTTCTGTTCAGGAACCCATGTGATGGAGGGCTCAGGTAGGATGCTGGTGACAGCCGTAGGTGTCAACTCCCAGACGGGCATCATCTTCACCCTCCTTGGTGCAGGAGACATGGAGGAGGATGGAAAAGAAAAGAAAGGTAATTAACCTGCAGTGAGACACACGACTAAAACAATAGGCTAAAACAGCAGTTTACATTCAAAAAATAAAAACTTTTCTTCTGGAGATGCAGTTCCACTTATTTGTAGTTTTGCCTACTTGTATCAGTTTGTATTTGTGTAAGTTAATTAATTTCTAGTCATGATTATTTTAAACTGGTCCGATATGAGTAAGTATGACTACAACACACCCACATAAATGAATTAATGAACCAACCACAGAATTAGCCCACTCATGCCTAAAGCAAGAGTCCTGGTTAATGACTGAGCCTGATGATGATCTTGTGGCGCCACTAGATGAAACTCAGGAATATTGTGCAATTTAAATTTCTGGACCCAAACAATATGTTACTCAATAATGCCAACCTGGGAATTTCACTCAGGGAATATTACATTCTTTTTAAGGCACACATGTTCTGTGGCACACATTGAGACAGTTTCAAATGTACAAAAAGCAATTTATTTAATTCTTTTAAAATATTCTTTTTAAAACCAGTTCTTTATGACAAAAAAAAAACAAAACAACTAAGAACAACAGAATAAACAATAGTAGCTGAGGTCAGTGGCAGAAGGGGCCACGATAGAAACGGCATCCACCAAACACAGCAAATAAAAACCCGCCTCCAGACAACCCAGGAGGTGAACTGGGCGCCCCGATGCCAGTTCATCCAAATACCACTTTAATTGGGGTGTGTGACCGCCACCACAGCAGTAAGGCAGTCATACCCTGGCACCAATGGGTCCTCTGACTACCACCGGCAGGCATGGCGGGTGAATTGTCCTCTTGATCAAGGCCACAAGGACTGACAAAGACAAAGTGGGGCTTCCAGCAGGCAACCTGGAATTACAAGATAAACTCCAACCTCCTAAGCTACAGTCATCCTGTTTACAAGTGCGATTTTGAGATGGGCCACCACCACTTCTTGGACCTGATCATGACTCTGTACCTTGAGGGGTTTTGGTCATGAGGGTCTACATCTCTCAGGGGCTCATTGATCTATTTGACATCAGTCTCTGCGCAGTTCTTTCTCATCAAAACATTGTCTTTCTAGTGGACCAGCGGTTTCTCATCTTGTGTCGACCCTCATGTGGATCCTCTTTAATTTTAAAGGCTACATCAAAGAGCCAGTTGTCCCTTCATCATAAACTCTGCAGGTAGTTGCAGAGTGCCACATGACTGGTGAAGGAGGAGATTACCCTCTTTTCCCATGAACTGATCATATGCATTCAAAATTGGGCCTGGATTATCCCTTTCTAAGCCACCACTACCAAAATCAGTAAGGATTCCATCTTTCTCACAGCTACATTGTTGTATACTTTGTCTGGCCATCGCTAAGTCCAACAGATCAAGAACTACACTCAAAATTAATCTTAAAAAGGAACAAATTTGGAATTGGAAGAATATGATATGTATTTAAAGAAGCGTATCTAGGTGAAATGTATTGTCTCACCGGTCACTATTGTGACTGTCAACATGTTTACACATCCTGCTCACACACCAAACCAATTTTTGCAAATGCAAAGGTGAATATCAAACTAGACACTTTAAAGATGATGCATCAAAAGTCTGTGTCGTATGTTTATTTAAACATACATTGCTAGCCTCTTCTTTGGGAGGTTTGTGGAAGTCTTCCTCTCGCCAAGGTGCAACCAAGATATAAACATGTGATACTGCATCAGTATTATCTAAACACTAAACTTTCAATTTTTGCTGAACATTAACTGAAAATTTCACCACAAAGTTTTTTGGGGTCTTTGAAAGTGAAATTAATTTCTTGGTCTTTATTGTGACTGGTGGGTTCAAATGGGTTCAGTAAATTTATTTTTGAAACGTCACATTGAACAGTCAGCTTGTAGTCATTGCTTGCTTCGTTGTTGCCATTCCTTTTTCTACAATAGTTTCTCCTTCCAATTAATACTTGGACATTGTGTAGACAGTTAGCTTTTTTGGTAGTGATCTTTTGTGATTAACCTAATAGTGGCCACACACACATGACCATCCATTTATTGATCTAAAATGAAATGTTAGAAGATTACATAATTATAACAAAAAGTCTCAGTGAGTAGCAGGCCATCATTTTTTGTGTATTTCCTTCCCTCTGGGAGTCCTGCCTCTTGGATAAGGGGAGGGGACAGGTTGTCACTTTAGTGCCCTCAAGCTTGTTGTTTTCATAATCCATGCACACTCTCACGTTGCTCCACGTGTGTTGTGCTGGCACTGCAGTAAGTCAGATGCCTTACTGATTTCAGATAACAGATATGACAGGAAGCACGCCCGTTTACACTAATAGATCATTTAACCAACCAGAGTGAGGGGGGATGGCCCTCTCCATCCCCCCTCACTCTCTCTCTCCCTCTCTCTTTCTCTCTTTTTTTAGATCTTTCTCACTTATCACACCTCCTCGCAGCTTCTTCCTTGTCTTTTCTCTGCTTATCCACACCTCTCACTCCTTGTTTACCCCATTGTTCTGTCCCTCTTTGCACTCCCCTGTTTTTCCTTCTCCTCCCTTAATTTGAGCAAAAGAGAGGCTGTAGATTCAATCAATTATTGAAAGAGCAGAAGGGGAGGGTGGGTGGAAGGGGGATGGCAAGGAAGAGATTGAGGGTAAAGCGTTGTTTGGTCAATGCTCAAAGCATTAGTCTATTCTCAAATCTGTTTTGGAAGTGCCCTGCGTTCAGGCTTCGTAGGCTGCACAGACTTTCAGAAGCACTTATAGTTAACGTCATTAGCAGCTTCCACTGCGGCTCTGGCTTCTGCACAGGAATGTATGTGCTATCATTGGCTTCTTCGAAAAGAGAAAACATCATCCTGGAACGCAGCATCAGACTGGCTGATGATGGCTAGTTTCTGAAAGAATACTCTCGTGACTCCTCATTCTGCTCTCAGATATGTATCTGCGGTGTTTATCGTGAGCTGGATTGTTCAGGCTGTTATGATTGGAGCTGATAAATGATTAAAATAACTGTGACATGCGAGCTTTTCCTCTCGCCACGTTTGTTTTCTTTGATAATTCTGTCGTTCATATTCATGCTGAGGGAATATCATATTACATCTTTCGTTCTTTGCAGTCGTTTTAACAAATACTCACTTGTAATTATGATCACATTCATTGCTTGAGTTTCTTCTTTTTTTCTCCTTTTTTTGCCAAATTTCCACCCAAAACCTTTCTTTCTCACAGAGGACAGTACTCAGTTGCTCATCTCTGCAGATGCCACTAACAGCACAGTCACCAATGGTATGTGAGCATAAAGTTATCTGCCCTGTCCCTTTCCTCAGTCAGTGAATGGACCCCGCACTGTGCAGTGACAGTGACAATATGATGGCATTTAACAATGTCTTTCAGTTTCCTGATCGACTGTAATAAGATGAGTGCACTTTGCTTTCTCTTTCCTTTGGTATTGTTTCTGTGTTTTCATTTTCTGATTCTGGAAGTGTGTGATTGTCCCCAAAATCAGAAATGTGATATGTTTGAGTGTAAATATACTTCTGTTTAACGCAGCTTTTCTCTCTCTCTCTCTCTCCCTCTCTCTCTTAGGAAAACAAGCTGATGGAGCCGTGGAGAACAATCAGAATAAAGGTAGGTGTTTTTTGTTCAATTCAGTGTAACTAAAAAGCACCAGTTCAACAATATGTCGTCTCAAGGCGCTTTACAAAAACAAAACATAAAATGAAATTCAACCCAATCAGACAGACAGATTCCAAGTCAGATACATCAATTCTAGTTGATTGTAGTTATCAGTCAATGCAGTCAAGTTCAGTTTATTACGCGACAGAATACATTTGAATACAAATACAATTTGTTTTTGTTGTATCAGCAGTAGCTTCTAAAAAGGAAATGTAAACATTTCTTAAAACTATCTCTATATTGTAACAATAAGACAGATAATCTAAGAAAAGATGGATGTCCTCCATCTCCTCCCTGAGATACTATTGCATCACTCTCAACCAAAGACAACCAATCAGAGGCAGGAGGAGAGTATTAGCTCTGTCAGTCACCTGCATGTATTCCCTGCTCAGTGTGATGATAGAGGAGAAGCAACTTACCGTTACTGGAAAATCGTTTATCCTCCAGGTGGCCATGCTAATTAGCCTTAGCATTTATGACAGGTTATGTTAGTTGTGGCATAGGAAAGAGGAGGAGCAGCGCCACATGGAGGATGACTGACAGCGCTAAGACCTGCCTCCTGGCTCGGACTGGTTATTTCTAGTACTCTTTTATTTTCTTTTTTTAAAGTTGCTACTTCAGTTTTCAGTTTTCGAGCTGAGTATGGCTGCGGCACTGACCTACTTCATCTTAACGTGCTTAAGAAAAGGTTTATTAAATGTTTTCTTTTGAAGTGCTTTTTTGTTTTCTTTTTTTTTCTAGCCAAGAAGCAGGATGGGGGTGTTGCTATGGAAATGCAGCCCTTAAAGAGTGCAGAGGGAGGAGAAGTGGAGGACAGAGAGAAGAAGAAGACCAGTGTCCCAAAGAAAGAGAAGAGCGTTTTGCAGGGAAAGCTCACCAAACTGGCTGTGCAAATCGGCAAAGCAGGTGCACAAATCAGCCTTTAATATGTTTATTTGTTTATGTGTGGATGAATGGAGTGCTTATTAATTCAATTCAGGTTATTTATAAAATTATTTATTTGTTAATTCAATTCAGGTTATTGATTCAAAGTTATTGAGTTCATAAACTAATGTCAAACTTTGTAAATTAAAACACCCGATGAGATGTTTCGGGCAATTTTCTTGAAGATGTTTTGCTGCTGGAATCAAAATAGTGTCTTTAACTGGAACACTAACAGGCACAGTGAAATGCCTGTTAGTGTAAATAAGTTATTTATAATTATGCAAATAATTATAAATAATATGAAAAGGAGTGTCAGTACATACAAAAATAAATTCCAACTTCCTTTTGGCTCTAATATAATGCAGTCAGTTTCATTTATAACTGACTCCCCGCCAGTAACAGTAACAGTAAAGACGGGTCAAAGAGCATCTTTAGTGAAATTGTTGAAAGTGAAATGCTGATATATAATTGTATTTTTCATTTTTTTGCATTTGTCCTTTTCAAAGCTCCATAGTTGATATTTAAGCATTGTTAATAATCTCTTCCAATAACGTAATTACCTTGTCATATTTTAAAATTTTCTGTCAATTTTGACCATTTTTGTACACAAACACATAGTGGGCTGTCCCTCCATTTCTACCATCACACTTAGCTTGTTTTCAAAGGGAAACTTGCACATTGGCATGTATTATCACATTAACTAGCATTACTGCCTCCTGATATTTGGCAAATGGTATTTTATATTGCCTGAATCCCCAAAACAATTATTCACATATTTCAATGCTTTTATAAACTGAGAAGAGAAGTTAAATTTTGACCCCATTTGAGCTGTATGTAGATGCAACCACTTTTAACCCTCTTAATTACCATCATGTCGGCACCATGGGATTTGTTTTTTTTGTTGTTTTTTTCATATCCTTGAAACCATTATTATGCAATGGAAAAGCCATAGTATTTGGAAGATTGACTTCCAAATACTGAATTTTGGTCCAATAACATGAAAACAAATTCACATTGTCTTTTTATAATTTTGACTTCTTTCTAATAAAAGCTCAGTTTGTTTTAGCACATTAGGTGACAAAGTCTTCGATCATGCAAACTAAACATATCTCTGTTGGGCTTCACTCTGCCAGGTCTCTTATCTCCATCCATAAACAAACAAACCAATAACAATTGGGCAGCAAAAATCTCCTCAGTGTAACCCGATAGTTTTACGGGTTGAAGCTTGAGCATTACGTGGAGAGGAAAGTCGAAGCATAATCAAGTTTAAAAAGAGGGGAAAGACATACATGACCAATATAAGTCTGCTGCCACGCACGCACAAGCACACGCGCACGCGTGGATATACACACACACACACACACACACACACACACACACACACACACACACACACACACTAAGGAAAAACATCATGCATGCGTTGAGAGAAAATGCTGCAGCTCTTTCTCTGTGAAATATTTAAAGTTTGACCTAAAAAAGGCTCTGAATCTTTCATTCGCCCACAAACAGAACGTTGATAAAAGAGCTGTTTAAAATGGCATCATTCAGTTCAATATGGGCTCTTGGTCATACAGCTGCAACCTGGTTCCACGGGAGAAAACATCTGCCTCCCGTTCCACTTTAGAAACTCAGTAAACTTGCAATCTGATAGCAAAGGGCTGCATTGGGAACATACAGTACGATTAGATCGGTGGCATATGTAATGTCTTCATTATTAAGGACTTTACATTGTATGTTGGAAGGCGAATACTAAATTCTGTTTTGGATTTAACAGGGAGCCAAAGTAGACAAACAAAAATTGGACAAAATGATTTTTTTTTTTCTGTTTAATTCTCATCAGAAGTCTGGATGCAGTATTTTGGATAAGACAAAGGCCATGGTTATTGTATTGCTGTTGCCCTAACTAAGTCAGGTAAAAATTAGGGATTTCAAAAGTTATGCAAATTTTCTTCTCAAGAAAAATAACTGTGTGTGTATGAGACTGATCCAAGTAGGAAAATTGATTTCATAACTTGAGTCAAGGCCTCACTATTTGGTACTATTAGGTTTACAAAGTGTTTTTCTCCATTTGATGTGTTTGAAAAGTAAAGAAACATGTTCACAAATAGGTATGGTTCAGCTGTTCAGCATCAGGAACCCTCACGTCAGAGTAGAAACAGGGCGCTGAAACTGAAGTCTGTGATTTATGCTAAAAGGCCAGAGAGCAGAAAATCTTATTTTTTATTGTGTTGAGTGGGAGCAGGTGGGATGGGCAATAATTATATTATTAATTGTTATTGGGTGGGGGGAATCAATTGCAGCACAAAAAATGTTTTATTTTAATGATGATAAAAACTGATATTTTGCTAATGCTGAATAGAGATTGTTGCTTTTGCAGATTTTTTTCCCCCACAGTTGATTCCATAAAAACATCAATAAAAGTGAACACATCAAAAAAGATGATTGGTCAAATAATTGGCAGCTGCTTTGTAAAATGTAATGTAACTGGTCTACTCTATTAAAAGATGAGCAGGTTTCTATTGAAATTAGTATTTAAAAATTGTGATAAATGTTTAGATGCTTTTAATTGTTACAGCAATAAATACTAGCGCTAAGAAGAAATGGCAACAAAGTTAAAAATGGCCTCTGGCAAAATTAGCGATGTTTGAAAATACTCAATGTGACATTTAACAAAACTATTATGAATTTGAACTGATGAAAATGATGAAAAGTGGCTCTTCTTTTATCCTTGTTCTTGTGTTAATATCGTTCCTTCATAGTTTTCTTTGATTCTCCAATCCTCTTGCAGACTTATTAGGATGAATTGTGTTTTTGTTGTTTTTACCTGAAACATGTTGCATTTAATATTTACGCCCAGTTTTGTAAGACTTTTCTTTTGCTTCCAATCCTGGAAGAGAACTTGTCTTGAGCTTTGAGTGTCTAATAGAACTGACAGTGCAAAAATAGGACAAATAAAAAATCCATTTTAAAAATTCTGTTGCAGCTGATGTAAAGCAGAAGATGCCTATTATTTTATATAATAGTGCGACTCTAAGCAGAATGCTTCGTAACTTGCTGTTTTTAATTGCACTTCTCTTTTCTCCCTGCAGGTTTGGTGATGTCAGCCATCACTGTCATCATTCTGGTGCTGTACTTTGTCATAAACACATTTGTCGTTAAAGGTTTGTGTGCATGAACCATTTTAGCAGAACAATGCTGAACGCTGGCTACTCTATGGATCAAACGCGAAATGAAAATTGTTTGGCTGAACTTGATCTCCGGTTTGTGTTGCAGGTCGTACATGGCTACCAGAATGCACTCCGATATACGTCCAGTATTTTGTCAAGTTTTTCATAATCGGAGTCACTGTGCTGGTGGTGGCTGTCCCAGAAGGCCTACCTCTTGCTGTCACGATTTCTCTGGCCTATTCTGTGAAGGTATAGCCAACACACCTGGTTCATGTAGTCAGCCTTCAATTCAGTTTTACTCCAGGTGCAGACACTATCTGAAGTAGTCAGTGTGATGTTTAAAAAGTCTTTCTGGTGTTGTATTGAAAATCTCACAGTGCCTGTGAGTGTTCCAGTTAAAGACATTCAGGATAGTTTGTCAAAACATGTTTTAAACAGACTCCTTCTAGAAGTCTGTTTATGTTTAAAGTAATAATAAAAAAAAACCAACCTTCGCCTTTTTCTTCTTCCTTGTCCTGTCCAACATCACATCTCTCTGTGCACTGATGCACAAACCATCCATCATCATTTCCTGCCTCCTCCTCATCCACCCCACTGTTCTCCCTTGATATCTCATAACAGAAAATGATGAAGGACAACAACCTTGTACGGCATCTGGATGCATGCGAGACCATGGGGAATGCCACGGCCATCTGCTCCGACAAGACCGGCACGCTCACCACCAACCGGATGACTGTAGTGCAGACTTACATAGGTGAGACAGAAGAAAGTGCATGTTGAAGATGAAAGCTGCATACACCAGGTTAGACAGAAGAGAACTCCTGTTGCATTTAAACAATTGTTATTTCTAAGCTTATTGGGGGGGTTTTTCCCAAAGGGTGGATATTTTTTCTACAAATCCATGTCCTTTTAGCTCATTTATTTATTCATTTATTTATTTGCTACACAAATTGCTGTCCATACCTACTGGCAACGTTGGTAAAAATTCATGACCGGTCTTGAAATAACTGGGTTCTTTATCAATCCATCATGTTTATAGCCAACAAGGCAGTTCAAAGTGCTTTACATCATGAAAACATAAAAACATCATAAAAGTATGATACAGTCAACAGTTGTGAAAACCAGTAACAGATATTACGTTTTTGTCAAATGCCATCATTGAAATCATCAGTACACATAAAATATGCTGATTAATGTTCAGTAAACATCTGTTCCTCCATGTGTGGTTCTGGTTCTGGTTCTGGGGATCCAGAGCAGGACAGAACCAGAAGACCTGAGTGAAGGTTGATGCAACAGCACCAGATATTTCATGCTTTGTGGTGCTAAGCCGTTCAGTGATTTACAGACCAACAGTATTTTTAAAGTATATTTTCTAAGTTTCACGGAGCCGATGGAAGGACTGTAGAACCTCCTCTGGTTTTAATGTGAGGAGCAACGTTCTGGATCAGCTGCAGCTGTCCGATTGATTTTTTAGGCAGACCTGTGAAGACACTGTTGAAGTAATCAATGTGACTGAAGATAAATGCACGGATGAGTTCGTCTAGATCTTGCTGGGATGTCAGTCCTTTAATCCTTGAAATGTTCTTCAGGTGACAGAAGGCCGACTTTGAAACCATCTTTATGTGGCTCTGAAGTTTCAGGTCTGAGTGCATTAATACAGACTTCCTGATGGCAGAGTTTTAGAGAGAGTAGGAGTTTTAAAGGGACAGAAACCCAATTTCAAAGCATTAAATTATGAAGTTAAATTTCTTTTTTGTCATGCTTGATATCTGACACTTTAAAGGAACCAGTTTTGTTAGGGCTTTGTGACAGAATGATACTGGAGTGTTTATGTAGAGTTATCATTCAAGGTGATGAAAGTGCAATTACTGTTTCAGGTGACGTGCACCATCGTGTGATCCCAGATCCTGGCCTGGTCAATCCTCGGACACTGGATCTGCTAGTCAATGCAATCGCCATCAACAGCGCCTACACCTCCAAGATCTTAGTGAGTAACCCTCAGACAAATACAAACATTTGTTCTTTAAAGCAGCATTTGTTTAAAAAAAAAACAATAAGAACCAGGGAATAATGTTGTCTTCTTTAAAGGGGACTTATTATCTAAAATTCATGTTTTGCATGTTTCTATATTTCCACTTGGCTTCTGAAAACAGCCCAAGTATTTAAAACAACCCACCCAGTCAGTTATTAGCAATAACTTATGAGCCATTTCATAAACCTATGGAAATCAGCAGACACTGTTCCTCACCTCACAACCCCAGCGCACGTTGCCTGTCACCTCGCAACCCAAGCAGAGGTCCAACATATTTGGTCAGCTGGTTTTACGACTGTATATGCTGTGCAATAACTGATGGTTAAAGACAAGTGTTTTATTGTTGACCTACCCATAACCACTTGCTTCATTATGGTTGGTTGTGCAGGAGGCTCCACTTTTGCTTTTCAATGTTTGTATAATTGTTTCATTTTGCAGACATTTTCACATGCTTGTGACCCATCCTAACCTGTTCAAGGAAGCATAACAGCTCAACTTTAAATCATTTGCTGTTTCATTCAACTGTCTCTTCCTTTTCTGTCTCTTCCTTTCTGCCTCTATCATGCTAATTTGCATCACCCATATTCTTTAACAGCCACCGGATGTGGAGGGGGGTCTCGCCAAGCAGGTGGGCAACAAAACAGAGTGCGGCCTGCTGGGACTGGTCTTAGACCTTCAGCGGGACTACACCCCTGTAAGAGAGCAGATCCCTGAGGAGAAACTCTACAAGGTAGAAAATCACAAACCAAATTCAGTTCCTAACATAACAAGTACAGTATGTAAGACACCTGGTAGATGGAAAAAAACATTTGATTTTCTTCTAGATTTTTCTTTTTGCGCCCTCCGTTTTCATTTGCAGGACTTTTAAACACTATTCAGTTTTAGAATGAACTATAAGTTATGATCCCCTTCATCAGAACGTCTTCAGTTTCCTCACACCATGCACAAATATGTCCTGTTTTTGACTTAAACAACTAAAACGAAAATGCAAGAAAAACTCTTCGACTAAAACCTGTTGCATCTGAAGAAAAAAGTAGTTTTTATGTAGTTGTGAGCAGGTTTGACCCCAAACTTGTCTCATCCTGGGATGTTTAAAGTAGTTTGTATTATGGCTCCAGGAAAAAACTGAAACAATATAGTTGCTGAATGATAATACTGATAAGCCCACATTTTCCAGGTTCTTTTCTTTTATTTCCTTCTTCACAATATTCCCTGCCTCTGTTTGTTAGCTTTAGCATCCTAGCCTCAAAAAAAATCTACATAATGTGTGGGATCAATGGCAGGAAACCCTCATCCAACAGGCCTAAATATATTATTGATATGACAAATTTGCATGGCTGGTGTTTTAAATATATCTTATTACACCCAACTGGTCTTTTGCAAATGTGACACATAGATATTGACACATAAAATAATAATTATAAATTGATACTTTGTGCAGATTTAGTTGCGGTTCCTCTTTATCACTCATCTTTCTCTCTCTCTCAGGTGTACACATTCAACTCAGTGCGCAAATCTATGAGTACGGTGATCAAGCTGCCTGATGGTACCTTCCGCCTTTACAGCAAAGGAGCCTCTGAGATCATGTTGAAAAAGTGAGTGGTGCTTTCAATTCAAGTCCTTCATTTTTATGACAGCTGTTTTAAAATTCAGTCCCACTGATTTGCTTTCTCGTCAATCAAAGATGTCCAAAAGCAGCGAATGAAAGCAGATTGTGCTCAAGCTTAGTGAAAAGTTCCAGTGTATCGCCAAAGATGTCGTTCTTTGTTTTCCCTCTCAGGTGTTCCTACATCCTGGATGCCAATGGAGAACCTCGCAGTTTTCGTCCACGCGACAGAGATGAGATGGTCAAACAGGTGAGGCTGATTCATGGTTGCATATTTGATGATTTAACTCTATAATCAGAGACAATAGTTCTGGAGACAGAGACACTGATGAACAGTAAAAGTACATCTCCTGGTGGTAAACCCGAGCTGAACTGTGATTAAAAGCTGTTCAGTGGGGAAGCAGGCGAGAGGCTCTGCAGATCATATTCATAATTTCAAAGAAATGCTGTGACTGAGAATTCCTCATTGCTGCTTTATTTTAACTAGATTTCATTCTTCTTTTTAAATGAAATTGCTGCAAAAATGAACAGCTTGATCTTTTCAGCTTACACTTGGCAATATAACAAATACAAATTTGGTGGCACATTTATGGCTTTTAAGTACCTGCTTTTAAACCTGATAGTTGGTTGTGCCATCTCTCTGTCAGGGTTTGCTTGACTTCAGTCTAATCTTTGATCAGGCCACTACAAAATCAAACTTTTTGACCTTGCTGGTGTTCAGATCATTAACCTGCTGCATCAACCATATGTTCCCTTTCTGAGTTTTCTGGTTGAGGTTTATGGTTCCATCAAGGACAGTTTCACACCACAAGCTGACCCATGCAAGCTTAGAACAAATCAATGTGTGGATGTGCCATAATTTTCAGAACATTTCCAGGATTAAAGGACTGATGTCCCAGCAAATCTCATCCATGCATTTCTCTTTAGTCACATTGATTACTGCAACAGCATCTTCACAAGACTGCCTGAAAAAATCAGGCAGCTGCAGCGGATCCAGAATGCTGCTGCTCATGTTGTCACTAAAACCAGGTAGACAGAGCACATAAAACTCAATAATGTTGTAAAGAGTGCACTGCAGCTGATGCCGTCTGATTACTTTGATCAAAATTATTGTCCACATTAACAGTTTAAACTTTCGGTTTTACACCAAGGTTATTCAAACCTCCACAAACATGACATTTAAACATTTAAAATGTGACATCTGCTTTGGCAGACTTACATTTTTACAGTCTTGTTACATGTGAAAAGAGCTCCATCAGCTTTACTGTAATACAAACGTTAGCAAATAAACACATGTATTTGTGAATTTTCTGAGAGTTTGCAGCCCAAGCGTGGTGTAATTGACTGACAGGCGGACAGATCTAAATTTGGCTCATGATGAACACAGCTTGTGCCGTGAGAAAAATAACTGCTCCTTCCACGACTTGATTCCAGCTCAGTAGTTGAGTTTGCGTTGTGGCAGCTTCATGTCACCTCGTTTCTGTGTCACGCTGCGCCGTCTGCGGCAAGCCGGGGGTCTTTCCCTTCAGCTGCGTCACATTGGATCCATCATGAATGCACCTCAAACCTCATTTCTGCTTTACATATCGGAGTCCAAATGACTGGTGAAGTCAGCATTGTGATGTGTTTTATTAATCGACTGCTAGGTGATTGAACCAATGGCCTGTGAGGGGTTGAGGACCATCTGCATCGCCTACCGTGATCTGCCATCAAATCCGGAGCCAGAATGGGACAACGAGGCGGAAATTGTGACAGAGCTGACCTGCATCACTGTGGTTGGAATAGAGGACCCAGTTCGGCCCGAGGTACGTGGCTCTGACGGGGTTTTGCAGAACATGAAATCTTTTACATCTGGAGCATGATTGGCATGTTGTTTCTGTCTAAATAAATTCCTTTGGCCTTTTCGAGGTGCCGGAAGCCATCCGCAAGTGTCAGCGCGCGGGCATCACAGTGCGGATGGTCACTGGTGACAACATTAATACAGCAAGGGCCATCGCTGCCAAGTGCGGCATCATACACCCTGGAGATGATTTCATCTGTCTGGAGGGAAAAGAGTTTAACCGGCGAATCAGGAACGAGAAGGGGGAGGCAAGTTTGGGTCTCCGTCAAGTTAAAAGGAACTTCAATGTTCTGACCGAGACGCATTTCTTTCTGTTTGTACAATGCAGACGTTTTAAAAGCAATCCTAGTTTCTTCATGATCAATCTAGTTCTTTCGGATGTTTCAAAGCTCATTTTTAGCTGTTGTAGATGCAGGATGAAGCTCCTCTCAGGTCCTGTTTCTGGACTTAACTAGATTTTTTTCTTCCTTTTACTTAAAGTAATTACAGATGGATTGTATTTAAATTAATACCAAACCACCAGGGAACTACAGATGAAAATTATTTCTTGTGTCTAAATCTGGCATATTTACAAGATCGTTCTAATGGACTCATGTTGATTAATATGTACTGTCCCTTGTGAAATAAATTCAAATTCAATTTCTTATAGATATAAATTGCCAGTATATAGTTTTTATGACTTCTTACAATAATCAAAATTTGCAACGTAAAAAAATAGCAGCCGAAGAAAAACTATTTTACGATTGGAGTCATTTAAAGAAGTCTGACTTAATTTAAAAACAATTAGGAGTGTCTCTTCATCGTAATTTGCAGATTTAGTTCTCAGACGCCATTTTGCCAGGGAGGATTTGTACATTTAGTTCTCGTCTCTTGTTGCTGAATTTAGCTGATTTTGATGCTCTAGTTAAAAAAAAAAAAAGACATAAAAAGATACCAGAACAACATTCATACGCTTTTTCTTGTGCTGTCTTTAGTCATTCACATTAGAAGCAGAGGTGACGTCACACTGTGTGGGAGACGTTTTTGTAAAATAGGACTCAAAGATTATTTTAAAATTGATTGGGAATTGATAACATAAAACATAAATCAAACCAGCATTCTTGTATCAAATGAAAGTCTCACTGAATAAACGCCAAACATTTCACGTTGTTTAAACAACTTCTGACAAATCACTGCTTCGTCTTTAAAACTTCAAACAAAATAACCTTGACAATTTATAACGTAAAGTTTTCTTCTATTTGTAACAGGATGTGCACAAAAGAGTGTTCTTGATATTTCTTACAGAATCTCCTCAGTGAGAGATGATGTCAGTCGCCAGACAAAGAAAATGGTTTCATTGGCATCAGTATCGGTAGATGTTAGCCATTTTTTGTCCGTATATGGGCGCTCTGGAAAAGTGACTCTTTTAAAAATATTATTGTGTATAAAGGCACTTAACTGTACAGCTTTTCATTTCTTTTTCTATTGAAAAATGTACAAAAGGTGGCAACACAAAGACAGGCTGATTACTCTAAGAAATGGAAATGGAAATAGAGTGAAATATTCACCATAATAAGGTTTCTATTGCAGCTTTGTCCTGAAGTCGCTGAATCCACTGAGGTCAGAGCACAGAATAAAAAAAAAACAAAACATTTATTCAGAATACTTTCATCCAGCCCATTTAGCTGTATAATTTGAATTTAGCAGAATGCTTAATGAGATAGCCAGCTGATTAGTGCTGTGGCTTTGCGTTTCTAAGGAGTGTGAATTTAAATATACTCCCTAAAACGTAGGTGTAAATCCTAATTATGCCAGCCGTCTGCGGCTGATTGAATGGGAGCGCAGAGCGCAGTGTCTCTCTGATCCTGGTTCCTCCATAGAGCCCAGGATTAACAGTGACATCTAGCGAAGCACTGCTGAGTTGGTTCTTCTGTGTTAATCTTCATCACAAGTGCTTCCTTCTCGTCTACAGATTGAACAGGAACGTATAGATAAAATCTGGCCCAAGCTGCGCGTACTGGCTCGGTCCTCGCCGACAGACAAGCACACACTGGTTAAAGGTGAGGTTCCAGGGTTTGATCTCCGAAGCACAAGTGTGTTTAGACATCACAGGAACATTTTGAGCTTGTTTTGCTCTCCTCCAGGCATCATTGACAGCAGCGTTGTGGAACAGAGGCAGGTTGTCGCGGTAACAGGAGACGGGACTAATGACGGTCCAGCTTTGAAGAAGGCTGATGTGGGCTTTGCCATGGTAAGCTGATCCATAATTATTCACCTATAATGTTCATGAGCTGCTAAAGGCCCACTATGCCTCCATTTGTGTTGGTGTGTTTACAGCTGAAGCTTTAAGTGGCTCTTTATGTGCTGGGCCAGGCTGATGCGGAATTGGCACTTTGTGGACAGAAAAAATGGCTCGTTTTCCTGCAAATGTGCATAGAATTACCACAGCAGAATGGCAATAGTCCTTATGTCCTTATTTTTTATGTTATTAAAGTCAAATTATGTGGTTAATTTGTTTCAAACTCAGAAAATTATGTTATTCATTTACAAAAATGAGAAGGACATTACTTCTGCCTTTTTTTCATATTAACTTTGCATTTTTTTAAATGTAGAAATGTATATATAAGCTATTTAAATTATATAAAATATTGTTTATTTTAAATTGTGTTTTCATCTAAAATCTGGAGATTCAATAATTATGATTTTGCAGCTGATTTTCCACACTCCAGGTTTTGTAAAACTTTACCATGCTATGTTTATTATGTAACACTTTTAAAAAAAGATCACATGGTTGACCAAAGAAATGCAAAATAGCACTTTTGCACAAACACAATTAAAATTGTAATAAGTCTGACATAGCACAATCAGATCTGAACAAACAGTACAATCACACCAGATTGACATTATGTTCAAAATTAAATAATTAAAAGTAGGTTTTCAAACGAGATTTCAAATCCTCGACTGAGGGAGTTTGTCTTATGTGTCGAGGCAGCTCAACAGAGAAAAACTGATCACCTCTCAGTTTCCTCTGTGACTTAAGAGCCTCCTGCAGAATCTGGTCAGGCAACCCGAGGGAGGAGGCTTAGGGGTGCAACAGACTGGAAAAACATGCTGGTGCATTAAGAGACTTAAGAAACAAGTTAAAGAGCTTTATGACTGACCTGGAAGTTTACAAGCAGCCAGTGCAACGAGGCTAAGACTGGACTGATGTTCTCCTGCTTGATTGCATTCATTAAAAACCATGCTGCTGCACTGGAAGTGACCTCACTAATTTCTGTTAATAAAAAGAGGAGCAATAATCCAACCGGAAGGTTTTGAAAGGATGGATTACAAATGAAAGAGGATGATTTTATCACAGCATTATTGTTGTTATCAAACCTGCAGGTATCTATCTTAACACCTACGTTGGCGACAACAATCTTCAAATGAGGGATCAAAGTAGAGAGATCAGCTCAGGGTGGAAGCTTTTGGAACTGAATAAAATAAAATGTTCGTTAAAATAAAAAAAGACAAAATTACAGCTTCTGATGATTTGGTGTCAGCAAAACAATCAAGATGAATCACAATACTTGGTACAATGATGTCTTTGCAGTGTAAAAGACATCATTGTCACTTCTAAAACATTCAGTGTCAACCAGATCAGACTTGAGCTTTTTATGGAGAAAAGGTTTAGAAGTTGGAGGGCTGATCTCTTTGTCCTCTGCACAGATTGTGAACCAGCTGAATGCTGTCTGAGGAAGACCTCCACATTGACTGAAGTGAACCTTGACTCATGTCACATCCCTCTGTCAGCCAATGGATTTCTGAAATGACTTGTTGGTTAAATTTGGCAGGTGTTTTAGCTGTCAGTGACGAAAAGAGGCAACTGCCTTTACAGTTCTCTTGATCTCTGTTACATGTTTTTATTTTACACAAGAGGCCGAAACACACATAAGGTCGTGGGTCCTTCCGGCCCGAAAGGTTCTACAGTCAATGCTCTTACTCACGCCAAGTGGCAGCGCTCAGAGGCAGAGCAACACGATATCGAGACAGTGGCATTCCAAAGTAATTTGGATGCTTGAACGCTCGCATGAATCATGTCATGAGTCGTGTTCCTCTCACTCCGTCTCAATCTCTGCCAGGGTATCGCCGGGACAGACGTGGCTAAAGAGGCGTCCGACATCATCTTGACTGATGACAACTTCAGCAGCATTGTCAAGGCCGTGATGTGGGGACGAAATGTCTACGATAGCATCTCCAAGTTCCTGCAGTTCCAGCTCACGGTCAACGTAGTGGCGGTCATCGTGGCCTTCACTGGGGCATGCATCACTCAGGTGGACATATTTCTTAACACTTATACAAGCTGACAAACATGCAAAGACGCACACACACACACACACACACACACACACACACACACACACACACACACACATGCCTATACATAATGCGGACACATAAATGTCACTTCTGGATGATTCACTCACCTTAAATCTGGGATGACAAGGCAAAGCAGGAAATGCTTTTATTGCATTTTTAAACTACCCTTTGTAAGCAGAGATGTCCTGGCACTTGCAGAGAATCACTTTCATTCATTTGAAAGGAATGACAAACTGCACACATGGATGTATGTGTTAAAAATACATAGAATTTCCTTCATATAACTGTTATTAAAATAAAGTTATATGACAGGTATGTCACAACACCTGGACATACCATTGCTTCTATTGTGACAGAAGCAATATAACAGAGCAACCTGTATGTGGTAATGTGGGACACAAGGCAATACAGGACGACATTTTAGTCAAGACTTTTATGGTAAATGTCTCAAACTTTACAAGTTGCGTGTTTAATTAACTGTCATCAGGCCCAGGTTTGTTTGTCTCTTCCACATTTTTACATTTCCATTCTTGTCTAATTCGGAGTTGATTTTACTGCCAAAAGTTGAACATTCTTCCAGTGTACTTTCACTAATGTATAAAAAAATGTTTCATGATAATCTGAAATTATGTTTGAAGGTTTTGCTGCTCAGTGCAGAGGGCCAATCAGCCTAAGTAGATTTAGAGGGAGTGATTTTTGAAAGCATTTCCAGGAGGGAGATTCTCAGTGCTCTGTCACCATCACTTTTTAATAAAGTTTCCAAAACAAAGACAAAGGCCCAGTATCAAGGCATTACATTTTAAAGGATTATACTTCATTTAATGACTGATTCCTAAATTACTTAATAATTATTTCAATAATCAATTGATCCCAATTAATTTGATCAATCATTTCAGCCCTACATTAAACATGTGTAGTTAGCCTGATGTGTAATGAGTCTGATAGCCACAGACCTCTGGATCATCTCAACCTGGTTTGTGAAACAGGAAAATGTCTCTGCAGGATTCTCCTCTGAAGGCGGTGCAGATGCTTTGGGTGAATTTGATCATGGACACGTTTGCCTCGCTCGCTTTGGCCACCGAGCCCCCGACTGAAGCCCTGTTGCTACGAAAACCCTACGGTCGAAACAACCCGCTCATCTCTCTCACCATGATGAAGAACATCCTCGGCCACGGAGTGTACCAGCTGGTCATCATCTTCACGCTGCTGTTTATAGGTACAAATTCAACCAAATGCGTCTTTACCAAGTTCCCAATCCATTCTAACTATATCCATCTAAGCATGCAGCCAATCTAAACCTTCTTGCAGTTCATAGAAAGTTATCCTGGAAAGACTGAGAGTGACATCGAAAGTGCCAAAAGGGAGAAACTGTTTCTCGAGCTAAAGTTGGTCCACGAAAAGACAAGACATATTCACAAGTTCAGACATGGATGTTGTTTGTGCAACTGAAAATGTCAGATTACTTTTGTCAAAGAAAGCAACAGAACATAATTCTGCCCAAGTAGAGACACACACACAAATAGCCAGCCAGCCTAGCAGGGACTGACTCACTGGATGTCTGCTGTTGGTAATTGGGCTGGTCATACTTGTTTGAGAATGCTCAAACGAACAGCTACACGCAACATGGCTGTTTTTATTCCACTTCTCTACAAGTGAGCATAACGGGCTTTTTCTAGACGTGTGACTTCAAGGACAATAGATGTCCAAGGACAACAGGAAAAAGCAAATAAAAATAAAGAGTTATGTCCTTTACTCATGCAGCAAACTCTGGGTTTTATTCAGGGGATACAGACATTTCAAAGTGGCCGCTAGAATAGTTATCCAGGCTTTCTAAAGCCTTCTGAGAATTAAGCTGCTTTTGGTAAACATTGCATTAGTTAGTGGTTAGGGTTAGTGTTTTTTACAAAACTAGGTTAGCCTGTAGCTGAAAGCATTTCTCTGCATTGTGTGTGAAAAATGTTTTTACAGCAAATGATCTAGTAAATCATGTTTTTAAGATTCAGAAGCTAATTAATATCATAATAAGATTGTTCAGTTGATCAACTGCTGGATAGCATATTTTCAACTAAAATATAAAATATTAAAATCTTATTAAATTGTATTCCTGTGTTTTAACATCATTAATTTTGACAGGCACCTGGTAAAAAGAAGTACCTATAGATCCAGTTTAAAACTGAACTGATTTGCTTAGCTGCCAATACTAGTTCATTTGTTTAGATTCATTTCAGTTTATTTATATAGCACTAATTCACAACACGTCATCTGAAGGCATAAAAATTTATACATATAATCCAAATGACAGATATCAAAACGGTGCATTAAGTTCAGTTCAGTGTTTATTCAGTGTAAGAAGTTTTCTGTCTAATGACATTTTCTACCCAAAATGAAGTATTTCACTGGCAGTGGTCAAGTTTTGAGCTGCAAACCACTTCTATATGTGGCAAAACACAGACAATTGCAGCATAATGTTTCCTCTCTTTCACCCTCCAGGCGAGCGCATGTTTAACATCGACAGCGGTCGCAACGCGCCGCTCCACTCCCCGCCCTCCGAGCACTACACAATCATCTTCAACACCTTCGTCCTCATGCAGCTTTTCAACGAGATCAACGCTCGCAAGATCCACGGAGAGAGAAATGTCTTTGACGGCATATTTGGCAATCCCATCTTCTGCTCCATTGTTTTGGGGACCTTTGCAGTGCAGGTCATATTAACCCTTTGACAGACATTCACTGGTCAGAAAAAAACATATTGCAATGTTCTGTTTGTTGTATAGTTTTTTGCTTTTAATTCAATTTCAATTCAATTTAAATGCAGTTTATTTATATGAGCCCAATTCACAGCACTTACTGTCTCAAGGCAATATATTCCTTTCTTTTTTCACTTCCTGAGTCTTGTCTCACTTCCTTGTGTCTTTTCCTTCCTTCTGTGTCTTTCTTCTACTCCCCTTTCTTTCTTTCTTTCTTTCTTTCTTCCCTCCAATTGTTCTTCACTTCTTGTGTTGTACATTCAAATTATTTCTTCCTTTCCATCCTTATATCATTTCTTCTTTCCTTCCTCATGTTTTTTCCTTTCTTTTCTACCTTTCTTCCCTTTTTCCTCATCACTTCTTTGCATCCTTCCTCTTCCTGGTTTTGGCTATATTTTAAGAAATATTTCTAGAAATATCTGCAACCTGTCAGTACTTTTCTCATGCTTTAATAGGAATCTCAAGGACTGAAAACACTGGAAAATCAGAGTTTGGAGAAGGACACAATGTTTAAATGACAAATGTTTGCTGCAGTATAAAAAATATTGTAATGATATTCTAAATATTATTTTAGCTTCAGTTGGAATAATTTCTCCTTTTCTGCAATAAATAAAACAGAGGAAAATATGTAAACTTTGCTTCACTTTAAAGTATTACATGCAGCTCAGAGAACAACGTTTTGTCTGTCTGTAGTGACACACTTGACAAATACTGTCACAAATCTGCAGTGACTAAAACAAGCAAACCAGACGAAGCATTTTGTGTTTCATAATTATTCCAGTAACGGCTGCTGTGTGCAGCTCTGCTGCGTGTTTCCATGTGTCAGAGTGAAGACATTCTCCTTCCTTGTGCTTCTGCTGCAGATTGTGATCGTGCAGTGGGGAGGGAAGCCCTTCAGCTGCGCCCCTCTCAATGTGGAGCAGTGGCTCTGGTGTCTGTTTGTGGGTGTTGGAGAGCTGCTGTGGGGGCAGGTAGGAAGCTTCTCAGCCTGCTGTGTCTGATCAGTCAGCAGTGATCAGCCTGGGTTTCCCTCAGAGGAGACCAAGGGAAATATTCATAAACTAATCTGAGAGTCGTCTCTCACGGAGCCCAGCGGATCCAGTCCCAGTGAGATGGCAACTGTGTTAGAAAATTTTGTCCAATTGGTCAACTTGTCTTTTCCTAAACTCTTATAATTTCTCACACATCTTTAAAAAAATCTAATATAAGAAGAAGACATATGTGCTGTAATAAGACTTACACTGAGCTGTACTGTGAGTCTCTAGTGTAAAAAAAACAAACAACTGACACTAGTACAAAATGATTTAAAAAAATATTTCCAATCAATTACACATACATTCAAATTAGTCCTAGTTATCCAACAGTTCATTAAGTTTAGCTTATTATTAGTTTCAAAAGTTCAAACTTTTCAAACTACTGAAATCCACCAGAGACTCTCGTGGAGAGGAATGACTCCCCTTTGACATGAAGAAACCTCCTGCAGAACCAGAACTTGGCTTCCTTAAAACCTCAACTCTGACTTTATCGACATCAAGTTGTTTCCTCAGTATGTCAAATGTTGCTGGAGTCTGTTCCTCACCAGTTGTAGTGTCAGCATTCTGTGTCAAGAGCCATCACAGTATATCCGTCTTACCTGCGTATTATATCGACACTCTGAGTTAAGGGGCGCTTTGGCACGGCTAGTCTTCCAGTTTACTGCCTCAGGTTGGTTCAGCTGTTTCTTCTGCCTTCATGTTGAAACTTCTTATAAAGTCCCTTATACTTGTGTTCTGAAATGTTCCTTTTAGTTTGCATAGCCTGCATGTTGTTTTGCTTTTGTAAATCATTTTCTCCTTCATGCAGAGGAAACAGGATCCCACGTATATGAATTGTCTGGCTACTGAGTTCCGCCATCTGCATTACTCAAAATTAGGTCATAAATTAACATGAAGATAATTCAGTTTTGACTTTTGTTAATTGGGTCAGAATCTGCCATTTCCGCATCTCGGATCATCAAAATAGATTTCATACTTCCCGCCCCTGGCAACGCAGTTCTGTGCTCCGTTGAGTGTTTGGATGGATCTGGATCTGATGAGTGTCGACAGAACAGCAAATACAAACAGAGGTTACTTGCCTTGTGTGGCCGTGGGAATTTCCCAGCAGAAGGATATGGAAACACTGTTTCCTCGGGGTTTGCAGAAAAGGTCTTATTGTCAGGTGTTGCAGGAAGAGATACAATGAAATAAATGAAGGATTTTTCCCCAAAAGACTCTGGACTGGGACCAGGTGGGTGGCACGTCATGCCACAGGCAGGAATGTGTTTTCTGACTGTCACACTAACCACATGTCAGCAAGGAGGAAATGTTTTTCACCCCAGAGATGCCTCCAAAATCCTTCAGTCACAAAAAGGGCACTTAAAAATACATTCAAACTATTATAAGCATGAAAATTTAAAAAATCATTGCAGAAATACATTCACATTCAGGCATTAAGTGTACAGTCATTATTCATAAACTGTATTTTGTAGGTACTGAAAACAGTGACACAAATAGTCTTTTCTGTTGGTCTCTCAAATTTGGAGATGTGAAGCACTTTAGTCAGTGCCAGCTATTAGAAAAAATATAGTAAGATAAAGTTTTGACTATTTTCCCGCACATTGATATTTTCAATCTTCTCTTTCATAAACTTCACAGTTTGAACCCAAGTACAGAAGACCTCTTCTATCTGTGATACCAGAAATGAACTAAAACCTGCTGACACTAGAGAGCGCCACTAAAATGCTTCTAAATATTTTATTGGTTCAAACATCGAATTTACCTTAATATGCATTCATACATGCAACAGAAACTGTTTTAGCCAAGAAGCTAACATTCACATTCTTCCTTATTTTCACTCCAGGCTACTCTGCTAGATAGTTTTACTTCCCAATCTATATTTGTTTTTCATTATTTTTCACAGAAGTAGAACTAAAATTGGCAATTTTTTCACATTTAATTTGGAGTTGTGCTCCACACAAAAATCTGCAAATAGTTGATTAAACAAATACTAAAGCTCATCTAGAACTGCTTTGTTTCTCCTTTATAATCACCGAACTGACTGTGTTAATACCAACAAATATGTTGCCCAGGTGATTGCCACCGTGCCAACAGAGCGGCTGCCATGTCTGAAAGAAGCTGGGCTGGGCCTGGAGCCTGGGGAGGAGGAAGGGGAGGAGCTGGCGGAGGATGAGGAGGAGATTGACTGCGCCGAGCGAGAGCTGCGTCGCGGACAGATCCTGTGGTTCAGAGGCCTGAATCGTATCCAGACTCAGGTACCACATGACCGGACCTCCAGTTCAAACCGTAACCATTACTTTGTCACAGGAGCACACACGGACACCCAGGCATTTCAACCTGAACCTTCACTCGGTCATGACACGTGTGCAGTTTGTTTGAGGAGATTTACCGAAAAAGGACGTCCGCGCCTAAGCAATTTGTTGTGCATGATGTTTGCACTACTTTCATCAAGTGGTTAATAAATGAATGCAAATCATTCATCATTACTTGTGTAATGTAGCACAAACCCAAATAAACTGCCAGTATCATGGTCTTCTCATGCTAACGAAGCAGACTTTTGTAAAGAGATAAAGAACTCCTTAGAACCTCTCTTTATTTTTGAGCAGTTTTAGAAAACTTTATGGTCTTCATCTGACTTGTTCTTACTCTTCAAAAGTCAGTCTATCTCATCCAGTCTCTGCTGTTCTTCTGTATTGTGCCAAACATAACAATTTCTTTTCTCTCCGACACAGCTGACATTTCTGTTCTACCTAAATCCTCTCGAAATGGGTTTCTCTATCTTGGAAGTGGGACCAGAGCAGCACATGGTCACCATGAGGGGGATAAATGCTGTGGCTGTTTGTCTGTGTTCCTGTGTGCGTGTGGGGGGGAGCGGGAGGGAGCGGGGGGGTGCGAGTGTGTGTTGCCGCGTGCACGCGTGCGTGTGTGTGTGGAGGGTGGGGGGGGGGAGGGGTAATGTTGGGTGTGTGCATGTGTGTGTGTGTGTGTGAGTGTGTTTAAAGGATAATTCTTAGTCTCCAAGGTGCTTGAGTTTTTTATCTAATGATCTCAGTGTCGTATGTGAAGACGAACATTTACCTGCATGAACGCGAGCTCTTCTCAGAGCTTCTTAAGTGCCTCCCTTACATGTGCTCAGTCGTCAATGAGAGTGTTTGCTCTGAACACAGAAATATGCAAATATACCACTTTAAACCAAGTCTTTGATATTTTCCACTTGAGCAGCCAGATTTTCTTGTAATCTTGTAAAGAGGTCTCAATAGTTCTTCAGACATGCTGGGTCGGTCTGCCCTGGGCCCACATCTTTTAAAAAGCATAAATGCAGCATAAATCTATCTTTGTTGGACTATTTCTAGATGTCTTTTAAAGATGAGAGCACATATTTGACAGACCATAATTTGACACATAAATCAGTGGGTTGAGATTTTTTTTTGGCAGAAATTTTTTTTGAATGTGTGCGAAAAATAATTTTCTTTGAAGCCACATTGGCTTTGCTTATCATCTGCATATAGTCAAATAAAAGCTCTTATAGCATCATAGCATTTAAGTAAGTTGGCTTTTATTATGTTCTTTTTTTTTTATCTTGCAAGACTTTTCTCTCAGGCAAATTTCGAGACACAATTAGACATCTTAATAGCATTTTGTGAGGTTGGTGGAATCTATTGCTAACATCCTGCTAATATACCCTTGCTAGCTGGGTAGCCAGCTTTTTGCGTCTATCACGGGTAAGAGCAGCTACACAGCCAGAAGGCTGGATGAAGTTTGTATGTTTCTTTGGAGAGTCAGCTCTTCTATACCATTTATAATGATCTTAAATGGTCTTAAAGATGGTGAAATGTGCAGAAGCCCTGTCTCAGTTTCATCCAATGTTTAAAAACATTAGGAGCCATTTTATTCTTATTTGGATATGGCCAGAGACTGAGCTGAAAATTAATAAATTTCAAAAAACGATTCCAAATAATAATTTTTTATTCTTTTTTTTTAATCTTCTGAAAACTATTGATGAGGACCACTTTTGAAGATTTGAAGAAAGTGCAGCTGCATGGCAGGAAAATGTAATCAACCAAGAGATGACCCGAGACTTTTGCACAACAGTGTTTTTAGTGAGGTTAGGGGAAAAGGAAAGGGAAAAGAACCAAGGCCCCCAGAAATCATTTCCCTAATCACAAACACACTCGCAGGCCGGCCCCTCCTGCCCTCACCGAGTGATGCTGCTGTTTTGTCTCTGTCCTGCAGATGGAGGTAGTGAGCACATTCAAGCGAAGCGGTTCGTTTCAGGGAGCGGTGAGACGGCGCTCCTCCGTGCTCAGTCAGCTCCACGACGTAAACACTATCTCTACCCCCTCTCACGTAGCTCTCTCCACCGCAACAGCCAATACCAGCCCAGCTCCTGGGAGTGAGTCCGCCGAAAGCATGTACACACATCTCCCACACACACACATGCACACACACACACACACACACACACACATACACACACACACACACACACACACACACACACACACACACACACGCACACCCAGGTACTTGCACACACTCATCCACAGACACAAACACATGTACACACACTGCTGCACGGCACGTGGACTGCGGTATTTTTACTCTCTCTGGTTGTGTCCCCTCCGGCTCGCCCGCTGCTCGTGTGTGTGCAATGTCTCCTCTGTTTTTTGGCTTTTCCTTCTTACTCTCCCGTTGGAACAGCACCCAGTCCCGACCGGCTGTGTGGTTCTGGTCTGATCTGGACTGGTCCAATCCCAGTGTGGCTCTCAGGCCAGAGTTCGTTTTGTCATTGAGTGTTGGTTCGTGCAGGAGGCGGCTGACCGCTCACTCTCTCACTCTTTCTCTCTCTGCACAAGGCGTCCCGTGACATGCTCTTCAAACACTGATTGGGACTGATCATTAATTAAAAAAAAAAAAAGAAGACGATTGATTTTCAGACGTCACCGGCGTCCTGAAGTTCAGGGAGTGAGCAGCAGCTCCTCCTGCACCACCTATTCTTCTGTTTGCATATGAGGTCAAGCGTAGTTCTTTTGGTTTTGTTTACTCCTAACATCTCTAACAAGTGGTGTCATTTCTCTACTCTTAAAAAATAATAAGACAATATACTGTAACAATCATGTGATGATATTTTAATAATGGTACATTATATCTCACTGCATTCAATTCATATTCATCACCAAATGGCTTCCATATGGCTTGTGTTAAGATGTAAACCTTCGAGTATAAAAGCCCATGTCTCGCTGCTGTTTCTAAGAGTAAAAACATAAGGAGCACTTCCCTTTTCCCCTCTCACTCTTGCTTCCTCTCTCCTTCCTCTGCTGCTGTCTTTTGTTTGGTTCTGCAATGTTGTCAACTGGTTAATTATGTAACAGTATTTCCAGCTCTGACGTCACACGTTTGGGTACCCCGCGCCCCCCAACCCTGCCCCGACGTCTCCAGAAAGTCCCGACTTCTTCCTCTCTGTCCCGAGCTGGGTTTTTTTTTTTTTGTTTGTTTTATTGTTTTGTTCACACTCCCTCTCTTTCTCACCATCACAGCTCTCTTTCTTCTTTGTTCTCTATCCATGTAAAGATACAGGTTCCCCGTTTGCGGAAAAGCACTCCTCGAAATGTCTTCTGATTGTTCTTCATACGTAGAGCTGTTCTGTTGTAGAGCTATTTAGATTGTAACGGATCTAAATGCAGGCTCTTATGTGTAGCATACTGATAAGATTTATTTAGTCCACTTTCCTTCCTTTTTCCATCCTGTTTTCCCCCCCGTTTTTCTTTGGATCTCGCCTCATCCTTTTCGTCATCCTCCCTTGTTCTTAATGATATAGCTACCACACCTCATCCTTTTTTTTTTTCTCTTATTTATAATTTCTTTTTTTGAATGTCAGTTCTGCGTGCGTCTGTTTGGGAGCGTGCTGAGATGTGCGTGCGTATGCATACATGTCGGTAAGCCGCAGCTTGACCCGTGCAGTTACCTTAATAGTGCTTGTATGCCTGTGAATAAGTGTGTGCATGCATGTGTGCTGTCTCTTCATTTGGTTGTCTTCATCTGCCTTCTCAGTTGCTTATCCTTACCTTCCTTGCTCCTCTCCGTCAGACCCCCCCTCATTCTACCCCACGCTGACCCTCCGCCACCCATGCCCCTCCTCCCTTCATCACCTGCGGTGGTAGAAATAGAAAGGCCCGGGTCGATTGTTGTCATCCTGCACAGTCATGAGGACACACCTGGGCTTCGTGTTCAGATTAAACATCCTTCACTTCAGCTCTTTGTAACAACATAAACAACAAATGTGTTCAGATTTGTAAAAATTGGCTGCCAAGTGAAAGAAGATACTCTAAACGTTGAAGTAGGGATGTTCAGTCAGTGTGGAGCTTAGCCTCAGGTCGGGCCTCTGCCAGCTCATTGCTTGCTGTTTTAATTCTTTGAGTGTATTTTTAACAGGCTTGGTTCTGATTGTCACTCAGTTCTGGACTGCGACATAGTTTGCAGCCTCCGTTTTGTGGTTCAGTCCCGTACTCAGACAAACAAACCAGGAGGGGAATCTGAAAGAGAAAGAACTAAATTTGTGTTTTACATGATGCAGGTTTACTTCTCTCTGAATCATGTTGCCAAGCAGCCCACAGGCGAGTGAAACACACAGATTTTTTTAGGGGTTTGAACTCTCAGAAAAGGAGGGTAGCTGGAGCTTTATGTGTGTGTATCAGTCTCGATTATCTTTAAACAATATCTTCAGTTGAAATTGTGATCATTTGCTCTGATCAACAAATCCCTGTCAAAGAGAGGGGGGGTCCTGCTGGTGACGAGCATCGTGCTGTTTGTGCAGCCCTCTGGTTTCATTCATTTCTAGGCGCTGGATAGAAAACTCTTATCCGAACGGCGAGTCTGCAGCCATGCGGCAGCTCTGAGCGCTTTCTGATTCATGCTTAATGCTCAAGTCAGCATGCAAACACGCTTGCAGCGCCTGGAGCCTCACGTTTAAAGCTAAAGCTGTTTGTCAAGAGCTGCTTTAATTAACATTGCCAATGAAAATCCTGCTGGAAATCATTTTCTCATGAAATGTTTCTATGATTTTAATAACATAAAGGGTTTTCACCAAACATTGGATATTACAGTTATTGCTGTTGGCCAATCACATGGCAACAGCTCAATGCATGTCAGCATCAGAATATTTTGAATACAAGAACAGTTTCTAGTTTCTATCTGATAGTTTCATCCTTTGTGACCCAGCTCTGTATAGAGTATTGGTGTCCTACAACAGAACCACATCAAGCCGATGGTTTAGTCAGAAAGAGACTAAACCTCATTTGTAAGTAGTTTTGGATAAAAATGCATAAACACGTGGATAACACCTGGGTCAAGATCCAAGCCAAGGAAATGGAACATTTCGGATATGGAACACGTGTGGTTTGTTTTATAGATGTGTTGGGGATTGAACATTGAACAAAAATGAATAAATACTAAACCGAAGAAGCAGCTTCTGGTTTCATTTAACCAGCGCAGCAGTTCATATATGATCAACACAACATGGCACCGCTTGGGACATGTCTGACTCGTCAAGAGACAACAACCCAAACAAGAACAAGACAAATTGAAAAAAGTTCAATCATTTCTATTTTCTCTCTCTTTCTATCAAAAACTCAATGACAAAAGTCTTCATTCCAATTATCCCTTTTCTGGAAGACAGTTTTGTTTACTGAGACTAAATAATTCATTTTATTTGTTGTTTCAGTCGTTTTGATTATTTGTTTTGGTTATTTCTCTTCCAGTTCCAGTGTTAAAAGTTAATTGAATTTAAAGTTTATTGCTCTTTGGGAAAATCTTGCATTTCTTTGCTATTTCCACTGTATTGCTTGGAAACGATCTCAAAACAACAATATTATTGTTTATCATAATAATGTCTGGGACAATTTATGGTCTAGCAGAATTAGCTATGGTGATCAGAAGATTATGTTTTGAGTTTCTGAACTTCTGGTCACTATCAGGGCTTACGATATTCATTAGCTGATATTCCAGGTTTTGATGTTTGATCAAATTTTGACATGCAGCAAATTATATTGTTGCCCGAGGTTTCATACTGTAATTTGACTCAGCCCTAAAAATGGCGACTGTTAGTGTTAGCATTGCTTCTAAGCTGACCATCATCCTGGACATTCGCCCAGCGTTTCAGTCTCTGAATGGACAGATAGAGCCAATCACAAAACCTGTGAATGTATGGATCGATTTATATCAGAGGTACAACATATTTTACACTTTCAATTTATATTCAACACAGTCTTTATTCTGTAGTTGTCAGTTGTTGCTAACAGAAGAAAATAAATTCAGCCTCTATCTCTCTGAGCTGATTTTAATTCTCTTTGAACAGATCATGTTTGAGTCCAGCTAAAGAAACTGTGAAGGCCAAGTTCATTTTCTGCCATCCTTAATACTGCTGCAGTATTAAGTGGACAGTGAGATGCAATCTGTATCCCTATACTATCATTAGAAATGAATAAATGGTGTTGAATCTTTTATAATTTATGCTTTTGGCTCAGTCAACATTAGCTTATCTTCAGCTTCAAATATTTTCTTTGTGACAGTTGACTGTCAGGAAATGAATTCATGACAATTAACTTTTTATGAATTCATTCATGTTAGCTTTCATGCTGTTGTAAAAGCTAAACTTTCAGAGCATGACTTTCAAAAATCTTAGTGAAATGTCTTGATAAAGAGTTTGATACTTTGTTTGCAGTCACCCTCTTTAGTGATGCCCTAAAAACTTGCTTGTGTAAACTCTAAAATTAGCCCCAGCTAATGCTAAGGCTAAAGTTAAAGCTCTTCATCAACATGGTATTTAGCGGAAGCTAATGCTAGTAAAAACCCTGATATATTGTAAACTAAGTATGCCATAAGTAATATTTTACTGTAGTCTTATCATTTACCTTTTTTCTTTCTTTTTTTTTTTTTTTTTGCTTTTTGGAAAAGATAAGGAACCAAATACATATAGGTAATTATAGGTAATGTAACTAAGAAACTGTTTAATAAAATGAATGTCCTTTGTTTATCCTGCCTATTGCAACTAGAGACAGGCATCAGCTCCCCAACCCTGAAACGACAAGCTGATATGGATGGATGGATGGATGGATGGATGGATGGATGGATGGATGGATGGATGGATGGATGGATGGATGGATGGATGGATGGATGGATGGATGGATGGATGGATGGATGGATGGATGGATGGATGGATGGATGGATGGATGGATGGATGGATGGATGGATGGATGGAATGAAAAGGTAAAGTACAGTAAGAGACATGCAGCAAGGAAAGGAGAGCATCTGACAAGAAGCATCAGCAAATCTGTAAGGAGATCCACTGATGGATCCACTGATGGATCCACTGATGGATCCATTCACTGATGGCAGTAAATGACATTATGTGCTGTAGAGGAAATCATCAGCAAGCAGGAATCAGGAACGCAGGTCTAAATAAACACAAGGGAAAACCCAGCGAGACCAGAAAGGAGGAAACTCAAAAGGAACTATTCACATTTGATTTCTGTTACAAAATATTTCATATGCATTTTAACAAGACAACATGTGGCTATAGACAAGACAACATGTGGCTATAGACAAGACAACATGTGGCTATAGACAAGACAACATGTGGCTATAAACAAGACAACATGTGGCTATAAAATCCCTAGCTTTGCGGTCTTTGTGGTTCTGTTGATGTCAGTCGGTAGAGGAAGAGGTCGGTGACGTTTGAGGAAGATGTTGACGTTCAGTGCAGGTAGACGTACAAGGTCGACCGTTTCATGTCTCCATCTGTGGGAGTTCTTTTGGCGATCTTTTTGAATCTTTGGAACTGATTATCAAATGCAGGCGGTATATTGTGTTTGGACAGGAAAGATGGTGGATGAGTTTGATGTTCAGATCTGAACTGGTCACCGCCTTCAGCTGGGGAGGATGAGGAGAGTCAGCGAGGGCGTTTCAGTGGATGGCGGCTTAGTCATTAGATCCTGAAGCGAGGCGACGCTGTGGGGGAACTTGCTCCATCAACCAGTCATCTACCTCAAAGCTTCTCCCTTGTTTGTGTTGCAGTTGTTTTGCAGCCTCTCATGTTGCAGAGCCCGTTTCCTCCTCGATCTTTGACCATCCTTGTTTTTCCATCAAGCGCTGCTGAAAGAGCCAACAGGGAGAGAGAAAGAGAGAGAGAGAAAAGAACGAAGATGTGTGAGAAAAATACGTAACCCAGCAGTGCCCTGACCTTCTGACCTCTCCGGTCACATTGTGGGCGTCATATACTCGAACGTTTACTCTTTCCATGAAGACAAAATGAAAACACGCGAGCGCTGAAGAAGTGAGGCAGTAACATTCGGGACCCTCGTCAGTCTGCATGAGGTGTTTCGCTACCGTCTGAAAGGCTCTTTGGAAAAACAGATAAGCACTGAACCTACTGCTTGACCGTCTGTCTGTCTGTCTGTCTGTCTGTACGTACACATGAGCCAGAGTCATATATAGAGACGTCAACTGCAGCACTGATCTCCATTGAGCTGTCTAACCATCCACCTCTCATAATCACATGTTTGGACTCCAGTCAGTGTTGCAGTCAACATAAAGCTTCATTATTTCGAGCTCATTTGGCCAAACTGTCTCTATGTAGGGTTCTGCCTGCCTCTGTCTGTCTGTCTGTCTGTCTGTCTGTCTGTCTGTCTGTCTGTCTGTCTGTCTGTCTGTCTGTCTGTCTGTCTGTCTGTCTGTATATCTGCACTGACCTGTCTTGATTTCTTTCGAGCTCATGCTGCTTCTTCTCCTCTGTTTGGGTTTGAGGGATGGTTGCATGGACCAACTGCCATGGCAAAGGAACACGTTCCTGCACGCAGCCACCATAAACTGCATAACATTCTTTAAAGTATACTCATGAAACTCGCTCTGGTGTGTGTGTGTGTGTGTGTGTGTGTGTGTGTGTGTGGGGGTGTGTGTGTGTGTGTGTGTGTGTGTGTGTGTGTGTGTGTGTGTGTGTGTAGGAGAGTGGAAGAGAGCATTCGTGACACGGCTCTGATTCAGCATGACCTGGCTGCCTCTCTGTATGTGACAGGGCTGACGCCCGAGCTGCACTCCGACCTTTGAACCAATCTCCTTCTGTTTCTAGTGATCTAGCGAATCACACACTCTTCTAACCCGCTGATTCTCTGTGATGGTCACTCTTCTGTTTTGCAGTTTGTTTAATTTTTTTTTATTATCATTATTATTATCCTGCAGCAACGTTATCATCAGCATCATCCTCATCATTTAAGTCACTCTGCTCTCCTCTGGTTCTCGACGCTTGCATGGCTGCAGAACAGTTTGCACATGTGCATGCGTGCGTGCAGGCAAGAAAAGATGCTGACCGCCTAACTGACTGACTCACTGTTTGGCTCTCCATGTGTTGTGTGTGGTTGAACCAACTCTCTTTAACAAACAGCCTGAATGACAGACAACTGCGTGATGCATGCAGACATCAGCCACCGAGCTTTACAATCCGGAGACGTCTTCAGCTTCTGGTTACTCACTTCTGCTGCATGCTTCTCTCTGTGTTCTCTCCATGTATGTGTGTTCACGTGTGTGCGTGCGTGCGTGCGTGCGTGTGGGTGTGTGTGTGTGTGTGTGTGTGCATATGTATATGTTAATTGCCATAGGTTCTTGCTAGCTTTGTTTTTTTTGTTTTTGTTTTTTTGTTTTTTTACTCTACATGAAACTAACACACTGACCATCCTGCTTTTCTCCATTTGTGCCTAACAACCATCTCTTTGTGCATGCATATGACGCAGTGGTGTGACTGTATTACCACCCCAACACACACACACACACACACACACGCCCACACTCACACAGATTATCCATGGGCGTATGATGCTTCTGTGGTTTTTGTGGTAGTGGCAACTGAGTCCTTTTGTCTTTTGATGTCTGATTGATGTGTGAGAACTGACAAACCTATCATCATCCAACTAATTTTGAACTACATTTGTTTATTTATTCATTTTATTTTTGGCACTTTTGGGACACACGATCAGGTGGATGTTGTGCTGGCATTCAGCAACATATCTCTGCTGTCAAGTTATTAACATGCACATTTTGAGACATGTCCACTTGTCCAATTAATAAACCCATGGAGTTTATTTATGTCACATTTATTAATAACATTTAAAACTCAGGTAAACAAAATCATCATGATTTTATTCTCACTTATTTACACTGTAGTTGCTTTATATGCACACTGAAAACCTCGCATTGCAGTTCAAGTTTGGTTTCTGTGTGTTCCTTAAAAAAAAAATTATATATATATACATGAGTTCACTTTAAAATATAGTTATTGTAAATATTTATTAGTCTGTCAGGATTAACTGCTTTCATAGATGAATCCAGCTGGGGAAAAGCATTTTTAATTCCATATTTAATGTTGAATAAAGATAGAAATGATGGCCTCTTCCTTCTCCTTCTGAGGTGACAACATTTTAAATTGAATATTAAATTAAATTAAATTAATATTAAATTAATATTAAATTGAATATTACCATGCTACCATATACTACCATGCTACATGTAAATATGACTACAACACTTCAACAACATGAACTCATAAAAAAAAATTTCATTTCAAAATATATTTGATGTCTTCCAGAAACTCTTGTGAGGCCATTTTAGCATCAGAAGAAATAAGAGACATTATTCTGATCAATGCTAAACTTTATCCACCTGGTCCTGAGTTTCCATCTGTCAGTCTGTCACTTTCTGTCCTCTGGAGGATTCAAGTCTGTTTCTGGGTCTTCCCCTACCTCCTTCCTCCAGTTCTTATCTCTGACTTTGTCCTTCTTTTTCTTCTCTTGTGGTCTCTCCCTCGTCTCCCTTCGCCTTGGCAGATGCGAGTGGTGAAAGCATTCCGTAGCTCGCTGTACGAGGGCCGGGAGAAACCAGAATCCCGCAACTCCATCCACAACTTCATGGCCCACCCAGAGTTCCTCATCAACGACCTCATCCACAACATCCCGCTGATCGACGACACTGACGTGGACGACGAATCAGAGCTCAGCAGATACCAGCACCTGCACCCGGCCCTCCGCAAGCCGCCGCCCCCCCCGGCCCAGCCCCCGGCCCGCACCAGGCCGACCCGGCCCTACCGCCAGTACAGCCTTCCAGTGACCCCGTGTAACCGCAACAACAACAACAACAGCAGCAGCAGCAGCAGCAGCAGCAGCTCCACGGTCAGCAACAAGAACAACATCAACGTTTCCCCTGACAACCAGAGTCACCATCACAAACATCACCACAGCCATCACGGCAGGCCCAGGCCCGTGAAGGCCCCCGCCCCCCACCCAGCACATCTCTTCTGCGTGGAGACGTCCTTATAACTGGGACAAAGGGAATCCCAAACCCCACTAAGATGAGGGGAGGGACGAAAGGGTCGAGCATGAGAGAGGGCTGAGAACACAGTGACATTTTCATCCAGTCTCCCTCAAAACAAGCTCACAGAAAAGAGGACGGGTGGAGGGGCGGGGGGTGGAGAACGGCTGGAGACTTCTGCTCGCAGCTCTGAGAACAACTTTTCCTCCCTTTTCCTCTCTCCGGCTCTCAGTTTGATTTTCCACCTCGATACCCCAGGGCCCCACCCAGCCTTGCCACACTCACCATGTCGTCCTGGGCAACGGTTCGGATGGGGGATGGGGAGGGAGGGTGGTTGTGTTGCCGGGGCATTGGGGTTGGAAGGGCAGGTGGGACACCCACAAAAAAAAAACCCATAACAGCTTCTACACAACCGGTCATGTGACTTCGGGGGCTGACTCACTCTGATTCTAACAGTGTTCATTCTTAGTGTCGTTGCCACCTACTTACCCACAACCCACCCACCCAACAACCCACCCAACAACCCACCCACACCTCTCTGGATACAGCCACTCTAAGGTCACTGCTCTGCTTGCGATATATGTGAAGCGCTTTGTTGAAGCTTTACCTAGACCTCAGTCTCTTCCATCTAACCTGCATTTATTTCCCCCATGCTGGTGTTCATTTGTTTCCTTACTTAACAGATTTCGTTCGCCCCTCTGTTTTTCAGTCTGTGTACGTGTGTTGTCTTTTCTCTACTTGTGAAAAAAAAAAAAAAAACCTGACAAGAACAGATAATTGCGAAGAAAAAAAGCTATTTATTTCACTCTGTAAGTCAACTGACTGGATGCAGAACTAGGTGGGGGTATCACATATGCATACAGAGTGTGAACATGTCATTTCAATGTTTGGGAAGCAGGTTAGGGTCTCCCCACCCCGTCCCCCCCCCCCAACACTGACCTGTTCATGTTCGTCACATGACCTGCTCTCCATGGTGATCGGGATTTCTCCATGACTCATAAATCCTGCGGGTTCTCCTCCCATGTCCACATATTTCTGTTTTGTCCCATGATCTTCTCTCTTGCTGTTCCTCCTTTGCTCATTTTGTGTCGTCCCTCTCGCTGCTTTTGCGATGGAAATATGTAAGAGAGCTTTTTTTTCCTTTTTGAGGAAAAAGCTGATCGCTAGTGAAGCATTAACCCTTTAAAACACCATTAAACATGCACGATGCACAGGCGACGTCCCTTTAAGACTCACTTGTACCTACTTCGCTCCCGCTCTGACACGTTGTTTGATTTGATCTGCCGGATCTTTGATCCAGTGGTTTTCCCGCAGGAGGGAAGTCAAAGTTCTCCCTCAGCTTTCGGACCCAAATCCAAAGTCAGTTACCAGTTTCACCTTCAGGCTCAAAGTTCGTTTGGTTCAATCAGATCCAACCAGTGAGAGCTTGTGTGTCAAAATGTGAAGTTCCAACACTGAAAACTCTTGAAAAGAAAAGTCATATTTAGACTCTGTCCACACAGAGACAATTTTAGTTGGATCTCCATCATTTTCTGCGGCTCTGCAACCTGTTGTGTGGACGAGGGGCGCAGGTTCATTCTCTCTTTAAAGACTGAAAGAACTTACCTGCAGTCTGTCAACCACTCTGAAAAGCTTTCGTCAAGCCTTTCTTTCTTTTTTTGTTTTTGCTGCAGTTTTCTTTCCTGCCTCTCTGTCTTTAGCTTCCTGTCATCAGACAACAATGCAATTCAAACGGGGGTGAATTTGCATCCCAGTGCTTTCTCCTCTAGGAATAACATTTCTGCCTTTATGTTGGCGCCCCTTCTGACGTAGCACCCCTAACCTCTATAGTGCTCACCCACTTTTTGCACCAATGGTGTGGACACATTTTGTTTTGTTTTTACAAAATATGCAGCGCTCGTCTCTGTGTGTTCAGGGTCCTTCTGCTAAATACAGACATTATGGAGGATACCAATAAGTCCAACACACTCTTCACACACTCTACTCTCTGAGCTGATGCAAGTGTCCAGACAACATCTGAAAAGTGTTGCCAGGTTAGCTTTGTCTCTCTTAAATGAAAAGACTTCCAACTCTTTGCTTTGATCCAACTTCTTGCATAAAAGCAAAAAAAATATTTTCCCAAATATTCCCTTTGTGACACATCTCTGTCTAAGCTGTCCAGTGTAAAAGGGCTCAACGTGCTGGACAGCCAATCATCAGACAGACACCTGCGCAAGGTACCGGTGCAGAGCCTGTGGCACCGTCACCAATTAACATTCCCATCAAACATTCCAAACAGCATTCCACGCCAGATGTTGAGGTCACCCCGCTTCACCTCCCCCTTGACCCCCACTCACACCATGGGCCTGTGCACATGGTGTGAGTACAAAGCTTAGTTCATGTTGCCTCGGAGCGGGACTTGGCTAAACAATGCAAGCATTCCCTAACGTTCCTCCCTTTGCTTCCCTCTTCCGTTGACTCCCCTCTCCCCCCCCCCTCCTGAACTGACCCCTCCACCAGAGCAAGGCAGACAATATGCAACAGACTGCCATGTCAGCACACTCAGACACAGCGAGTCACACGTCTGTCCTGCCTGTTGTGTTTCCAGGATGTTCGCAGAGCTCTCTGGGAAACACCCTTACCTGTAAAGAACTCTTTGTCTTCTTGAATGCTCATCCTCATCATCATCGCCCGACCCGCCGGAGCAGCGGGCGGGCGACTCTGTATTGGTCAGTCTGTTTTGAAGCATGCATTTGGTATCATTAATGTCACTCTATGTGTTGGTAAATCATTTAGGCTACTTGTCACTTCTGTGTGCTATTATCGCTCCACATCTGCTTTCTTCCTCTTTACCTCTCACGCAAAAATCACACACACACACGCACACACACACACACACACACGCACCCACACACGCATCCTTACATCCCATTTGGAGTTTAATCTGTTCCAGCACCTCTGAGCACAGCGACATCAGTGCTTTTTGTAGGAAACGTGCAGCGCGCCGACTGAACGGGGGAGAATGTGCAGAGCGGATGTGTGTGTGTAATTTGACTGTGCAGCTCCGGGCGTCTCCGTTCGGCCGTCGGATCCACGCATCCATCCAGCCACGTTACATGATGTGGTGAGACAGTTTCACAGAAGGTGAAAACCACAAGAAGAAGAGAGAGAGAGAAAAAAAGAGTATATTTATTGAAATCATGAAGTGTACGACTGCACCACAACTGTACAGATCGCCCAAATGTGCACATGTGCATCTTTGATTTTACAGGTACCATGTTCCTGTTACACTTTTATTTATTTTTTTTAAGTTAAGTTTCTTTCTTTAAAATCCTATTGCTTTTCGTAAAGAGAGGAACAACAACATGGAAGCGCTTGTATTATATTATTATTAATTATTAATTATTAATTATTATTATTATTAATTTTTTTTCCACCGGTGCTCCCACTGATGGAAAAAGACAGTTGCACATTCTCCTGAGCATATTCTGAGGGCTGTGTTTTCTGTCCACTGAACAGCTCCCTGAGGTGCGCAGAGGAACTTCAGGTCTTTTAAGACGCCGACTCTGTAAATAAGAGAACAGGAGACAGAAATGTACCTCATTACGACCTGAGGGATCTGACAAAACCTTGGCGGGGGGGTCAGAGGGGGGGATGTCCGTGCAGAGGAACAGGAGGCGCCATGCAGAGCTAGAGTCTGCAGAAGTGCAACTGCGTCCTCGCATTGTTTAGGCTGCTCTCTTAGATCTGCCACCAGTGTTTACTGCCATGGTACGCGCGGGTCAGAGTTAAGGTTTTACATTATTCATTATACATATTGCTGTAAATATTCTCTCTAGAACGCCCTCCCCTCCCCCACTTCTTGCACAACAGCAGTGCCGTTCGGCAGACAGAAAACACAGCCTTAACTGTGCTGAAATGACATTTAAAGAGCAAAAAAAAGTTGCAAAAAAAATACAAAAAAACAAAAAAAAACAAGAGCAAAAGCAAAACAAAAAAAATTCTAAAGACTATTGAATATATTAAAGAGTTACCTGCCTGTTATTTAAGCAAATAAATATCTATATATGAGAAAGAACACACCTGTATACTGTAGACTAAATCTGTATTGAAATCTAAGAGAATTTACTGGGAAATAAGTCCAACACCTTTTGTCTGTATGAAAGAAAAAAAATCCATCAAAGTATTCTACAATAATAACTTTGACAAACTCTGTTTGGTCTTGTGTTGTTTGTTCAGGTAATACAGTGACTCCTTCCCAGAACCATAAAATCCTGAATAATTTATATATATATAGATATAGTTATCTCTATCTATATATATTCTAGCTTTTGGTTGCCTGCTGTAAAGACTCATGTTTTGTTACTCTGGGAAGACGCAGCACTGTGAAGAACAAATTGCTTCCTGAGAGATTTCTTCTGTTTGCTTCTGTCACACATAAATGTTTCTTAAGTTCAAACAAATGTTAATACCCGGCAAAGATCATCTGTGTAAATATGAAAAGCACTTTCAAATGATTTTTTTGAGTATATTCAAATTGATTTGATTCATTGTGGGAAACGTATTGCAGCAGAAACTCCCGTCAAGTGTTTGCGGTAAGCAGCAGGGAATGTTTTAGATCTTTGTGGTGAAATTTTGGGTCTTTTCTTTGCGTTCTTTTGTCAGTTTGTCTAATTTATAGCAAGATTTGAGTCCCAACTTTAACTAGACATTTCCAAAACCTTCAATTAGCTTTTTACTGATCCTCTTCAAGGTGGACTCACCAGTTTGCTGTAGGTCAGGGGGATCAAACTCCAGTCCTGGAGGGCTGCTGTCCTGCAACTTTTAGATGTACTTCTGCTGCACTACTGAATAATTAGGTCATTAAAGTTCTGGAGAACTGATCTTCACATGGAGGAGGTCATTAAGAAATTTCATTCCAGTGTTTTGTACCTCTGCGACAGACTGGCGACCTGTCCAGGGTGAACCCCGCCTCTCGCCCGGAACGCAGCTGGAGATAGGCACCAGCACCTCCCGACCCCGTTAGGGAGAAGGGTGACGGAAAATGGATGGATGGATGGATGTTTTGTACCTGTGGCACATCTAAAACCCGCAGGACAGCGGCTCTTGAAGTCTGGAGTTTGACACCTTTGCTTTAGCTCATCAGGCTAAAGCAAAGTTAAAGGTCATAGACTGATGGCCAGATTTTCATCTTCAGGAAGCGGTCAGACAAAATGCAATGAAAACAAGTTCCTGAAGATCTAATGTTTGGCTGTTGTTATGGCGTTTCTTTCTGGATGTTTTGAAGTTTTACTCCAGATGTAAGAATCTTCATGAATCCATGGAATACTCACCCAAAGTGTTGGGATGTTTTTTGGAAGTCAGATGTTCCTGGTCATTCTGTTTGGTCAGCAGTGGCCTGGGCTTTGAATATCTCCATAGATATTTGCTCAGTGTCCTTCTTATTGCTGAGTCATGAACTCTGACTTTAACTGAGACAAATGAGGCCTGCAGTGATTGGTTTATTCGTTAGTGCACTCTGGGAGGCCGGAGGCTCCTGTAAAGGTTCACCACTGCTCCATGTTTCTTCATTTGTGGGCAGCTTTAGAAATATGTTCATAACCTTATTCAGAGCATAATTTCTTTAGCTCATGTGTTGCTTTTGGACATTTTTAACCACCTTCATGTTGTCAGATGAGTCATCTTTGTGATTCAAGAGGTAAAGCAATAAAATGAAAAATGTGGCTAATTCATGTCAGAAATTTAAACAGGACCAAGTTAGTTTGGAAAAAGTTTTTCCCTTTAATAAATCAAATTCGATCACTACGTTTTGTATTTACTCAAGTTATTTAACACATTAAAATATGTTTGACTATTCAAAACATAAGTTTATGTCCAAATCTGATTAACATTAAAACCATAGGAACATGTAAACGTTCAATGTGATTCCTAGAATGATTTTATTTCATTGGAAGGAATTAATGAAAAATTATTCACGTTTTTATTTCTCATTGAGAAACTCCGTCAAATTTGATAAAGTTAGAACCACTATGGAAAACAAGCCGTATTTAAGCCTCATCTCTAGAGGCGCCATGAGCTGGTCTGGTCTTTCTGGACAAGAAGACCCAGTGTTGTACATTCTGACCAGGTCCACCTTCTGGGTCTGACCAGTCTGCCTGCGATTACATCTACACGTCTGGCAGATGTAGTCACACCTGGTAACCTTTATGATGCCTTTATGATGCAGAGCTATGATTCAGACCTGCACTGTGTAAAAACAAGACTTCACAAAACGGACATACCATAAAAATTGTCAATACTTCATGAACAAGTGACACCAACAGGGGGCAGTACATTGCCCAGAACAAAATAAAAGCCCTTTTTGTTTTACTCACTAGGTTGACTGATGGAGCCAAATGAAGCAAAATCATGTTTTTCTTCTCAATAAGCTGAAATGGTTTGCCTTCATTAGTAAGAATGCAAAATTACTGAGTGTGTCTGGAACAATGTGGTTAACTAAACTGATTCAATGTATTCACTGGTGCCACATATGGCCTGACTGAATGAAAGCATCTTAAGTTTAATACATGCTAAATTTCACCAAACCCTGACAAAATGATCCTCACCCATGTTGGAAGTGAACTAATGAGTCTTTACCCCCCAGAATCAGAACCAAACATTGAGAAGCATCATTCAGTTTTTATGTTCTAATCCAGAATAATGTTCCTGAAAACTGCAAAGATGCTGAAACACTGAGTTCCCTAAATCAAGGCTAAAACCCACCTGTTTAGACTTGCTTTTGATTCATAAAAAGTGGATCTCCAATTTTAGTTTGTTACAACTTTTTATTATTTTTATTTACTCCTGCAATGTAAGGTTTTATGCCTCCATAATGTAAAGTACAATGTTGCTGAATGTCATAAACTCATGTGCTTGCCTTGCTTTAACAGTCACTGAGGTGGGAGCATAGAGCAGAGACTGAGGCCCACTGAAAGCTTTAAACACACAAGGAACATCTGAAGGGTAACCAATAGACCAGTAGGTGGCAGTAACGGGTTACTTTTCTGTTCCACTCTCCCAGGAAACAAAATGAATACAAACGCACTTACAGCTAAATGAGCTAAAATACAGTACATTCAGAAATATTTAAAGTTCTTCACTTTTTCCACATTGCCAGGTGTTATGTCATTTCCAAGCACCTTGTGATATAAAACAGTACTGATAACTATAACTTCAGTTATAAAACTGCTTTATATGTAAAACATAAAAGAAATCTGACATTTTTAAATTGGCCTGTTTCTTTAAGAAGCCCTTCTTCTTTCCAGCACATCACTACAAAACTGCCATTTACAACCGTTCCTAAAAGTGTTGGACTAAATGGTTCATGAGATCCACCAGGTGTTGGCTAACAGCTGCTGCTGCTAGTCAGAAGGAGCAGCAGGTGAGGGGTGCTCTGTCAGCTTTATGGAAATATGTAGTGCCTTGTTTACTTAGTTCACTTTTTCATTATTTCCACAATAAGTTCACTGACTGAACCAAGTGAAGCAAAATTATGTTTTTTTTTCTCAGTAAACTGAAATGGTTTTTCCTTCATTAACAAGACTGTACAATGATTATGAGTTTTGTTCCAGACTCGCAATCTGGACACGCAAATGTTGGGAAAGATGTTACAATTTCTCAAACATGTATGACAAATTCAAAGGTATTATCCAGGTATGTCTTTGATGAGAGAATGACATAACATGATGTAAAGCTTTAAAAAAAAAAAAGTATTTTACATTATACCCTGCCTTTAAATTAATCTTTCCTCAAAATTCTAAAAACAAACATGAAATTATGACAACATGGAAAAAGATTGAGATTTTTACTGATCCATGAAATGTTTCTACAACTTGAAAGCAGTCCAGCTGCGGTAAATTCAGATGATTGGACTTGATGTAGAAAGGAACACGCCTGTGTACATATGGTCCTACGGTTGACAGTGCAAACACCAAACATGAAATGAAAGGAATGGTCAGTAGAGCTCAGAGACGGGACGGTCTGGAGGCAGAAATGTGAAGAAGGATCCAGAAAGCCTCCTGATGAACTCCGCCTCCATCGTCAGCCAATGGAAGAAGACTGTAAATACTTATGTAAATGTGATTCCTTAAGAATTTGGAGAAAAATCTCAAACTTTTTCTCACATTGCTTCTCTCATGGGGTATTTGTGCGTAAAATTTTGAGGAAAGATTCTTTTAATAAGGCTGGAAGATAAAATGTGGAAAAAGTGAAGTGGTGGGAAAAGCTTCTGGATGCACTGCAGCTGGGCAGATAAATGAAATGAATCTGTCTGCTTTATAATTCCATCCAATGGGGACTGTCATCTGCTCTGACAACCATTACCAGACTTGACCCAATGTTCAGGAAAAGTTAAGACCTTTATCGGCAGAGCTTGCTGTTCAGAAAGAAAAAAGAGATGCATTAATATCAACAGTACACAACAAGACTCAGCAGATATTTAGTATTTTACACACAGAGAATGGGATTTATTTGTCCAACATTTCTCAGAGCATTTACTTCAAAAGAAATATAGATTCAAAATTAAACATTTACAGTTTATTAGAAGTGATTTAAAAAATTAACTGAGATCAGTTACTTTTTTTTTTTTTATGTACATTTCGATATACACACAATATACAAATTGCTCCGGGTGCTGTAGGAGCTTTGCTGATACCACCAACAGCTACAAGTGATGCAGAAAGTGGGTAAAAATTAATTACATATACCATTTGTTACCGATACTACCTTTAAAAAAATACCAGGCCACGTTGCAGCTGCGTGTCCAGCTTCGTCACCTCCCATCAGCAGAACTTTAGCATAAAGAAAAAAGGTGGCGCTAAATACATGTATTCTTCGGTAAACAGGTACTGGTTCACAAAGAGATTTGTTTTTTTTGTTGATTTTTTCGTCCGATAGGTAGAATGCGTTTTCTGTTTTCCCTTTAAGATAAATTGCTTTACAATTTGGGAGATTTTCGATCACTCTTTGTGGACCCTTACCGTTATCTTATCAAACAAGCACTAAGAAAACTGAAGCCTAATAATTATCAAATTATTCCTTATGACAAAGCAAAACCAAAACTGAACAAAGTGCTCAACATCCATTAATTGGGAACATTTGGTATATAAAATTAATAATAATAATAAAAAAAAAAAAAAAAAGGTACTGATGTTGCTGCTGAATGCTGAAGCCAGTGAGAAGTTTCTGTCTATTCCTTACCATGGCGTCAAGCAGGAAAAGGGAGTTCAGAAAGCCACTCATCCCCCATGGCGGAGCAACCATTACCTAGAAGAAACTGTCAACAAGGTTTAGCAGTAACGTGTACTTATCCCACCAGAACACAACAAGCATAAATCACATGCACATTCTGCGGTTCTTAGGCAGCTCTAATTAACTCGGTGTTCATCCATCCTGACAAGGTTCAGTACAGAGTCGCATCCTCTGTACTGAACAGAGTATGCCTTTGTTCAGTTTAGTCTCAATATGAGAAAACAGAAGTACTTGACCCTACATTTGGAGCGACGTGCTCGCGCTCTCTGCACACTTTGGGCAGAATTCCACTGAGACGTGGTTCTTGTCTACATGCAGGCACACGCCGCCAGACGTCTCCTTCTCCTCCACCTTCACCCGCTTCCTGGGCAACGCATAATCATGCTCGTTCGAGCGAGGCCCCTGGAAAAGCGAGGAAGATAATTTCATCCCACTCACACCGCTCAGTCTGGACAAGAGCTGGGCTAACATGCTCTCATTGGCCAGCACAGCTCTCAGATACCTGGTTTCATCCTCCAACTCTTCCACCCGTTTAGTCAACTGACAGTTCTCTTGTTTGAGCGCGGCGTTCTCCGTTGACAGAACGCCAACCTGCTTCTCCAGGCTGTTGACGTGCTCCTTCTTCTTGAGTCGGTTCAATCTGGCAGCGATGGCGTTTTTGTTGATGACGTGGTTCGACTGGTTCTGTCGGTTTTTCATCCTGGATCCAGAAGACGTTCTGTCTGGAGATGAGCGGGACGAAGCGTCGAACTCCGAGTTTTGGTTCGTGTCGCTGTATGCTTCTAGATTGGCAAGATCGACCCCAAAGAGTAGAGAGGAAGCATCTTTATCTAGAGTCCACTTTAAATCTTCAAACAGGTCATCGAGCTCGACTCCTGGAGGATCGGTGTCATCAGCAGGGCTGGGGAGATCGTGATCGTTTTCCACCACGTCCACCTCCTCAACATCTACCGACGGCATCTCCGTGGCACGGCTTCTTCTCCTTGTGATCATCGTGTTGTGCCAACGAGATGGCAAAGACGATGAATAAAGAGGCTCTGTGGAAACATAAAGCTGCAATGTTAAATCTTGCAAATAAACTCACATAAAGTAGATATGAATTACAAACAATTTTCAACCAGTCAATTATTTAATCTCAGAGTCTTCCAGTAAAGCAAGATAAATGTTTCCCTAGAATCCCTCATTTCCCTATGTAAAAAAAAAAACTGTAGATTTTTTTTACCTTTAAGTTACACATTGGTACTAAAACGTTTATAATTCTTATATATATGGTCTAAAATAAGGTCTTTAAAATCGCCGTATTAAAATACTGTTTTTGATAAACACGTTGACAGTAAACTGCAGGAGATATTCTGGACAGGTTTATATAGAAAATGGAACCTAAACCTCTCAATTAGCGCGACCACGTCGTTACGTGACACAAGTGACGCAAGTCCTCAACGTTGTACCAACGTTGGGCACTCTGTCAGCTTTCCCCTGCCTACATGCTACAAAGTCACATTTTATTCGTGAACTGTCTTGTAAAGTGGATTCTTTTGAAGCAAAAACAAACAATAAACACATGCTGTGCTTAGCATTAACATTATTATCGGTAAGGTAAGCTATAGGCCTCTACAGCTTAATATAGGCCGCGCTAGCTTCAGCGCGCTTTTGATTAGCATACAGCTAATGATAAAAACGGTAGTTTTATAAAATGCATTAGTTTGGGTATACTAAAGTCACTAAACGATGAGTTAAGAGTACCAAAATGTAGTAACTCTGTGTAATGAAAGCCTGTTATGAACGAGAAATTTCCTGACTGTGGCTAAACACATTCACCTTTGTGTTTAGCCACAGGCCAAGAAACTGAGCTCATGTGACGCAGCATTTTCTTCGCACAAATACTTACCAACCCGACCCCAAAACACAAAAACTGTGCAAAAGTCAAATAGAAAAACTGTGTCGGCGGCCAAAGGCGTTATAAATATATATATATATATATATTCTTCAAATTGAACGCAGCTAAAACTTGTGAAGAGCGGGATACCTTTGACCGTCCAAAGCAACTTCTTCTTCTTCTTCTTTATGGAAGTTTGCATTCAAATTGTTGCATCATCGCCATCTCCTGGGTCAGACTTTCATTACACTTCTACTACATATTACTACAAAAAACATTTCTCGAAAACCTTTCTTCCAGTTCAGTATTATTTTATTGAAATAAAATATCTTTAAAAGTGGGTTCCCAAATACGTCCATGTATAACATTGTCCTTTGATTTTCAAATTTGAACACTTTGTACAGTTTCCTCAACATTATGATTACAAAAATCATAAGCAATGAGTATGCTGCCCATAGGCTTCCAATCAAGTTCCCGTGGTTAATTCTGCAACTTGATTCTTATTTAAATTCCTTTTTTATAAAGTGCATTGATATTATATTTGTTGTGACTTAGACTTGTACTTTATTGATCCCTTGGGAAGACTCCCTCAGGAAATTGAAGTTACCAGCAGCTTACAGGCAAAAAAAAAAGCAAAGATAGCACACAGTGATATATATATATATATATATATATGTGTGTGTGTGTGTGTGTGTGTGTGTGTGTGTGTGTGTGTGTGTGTGTGTGTGTGTGTGTAAATTTTAAAAATTGCAAATGATTACTATATTTATTCTTGATCTGATTCTGAAAGACTTGCCAAATATCAGTTGTTTGCCTCTTTTCTTTTAAAATCTAATAAAATCACATTTATATTTAAGTATCCAAGTGCATTAGTACATAACTCTTGTCATGTTCTAAACTCTTGTCATGTTGTCTCTCAAAACTCAAAACTATTTTTATACCCATCCCATTCTTTCCAGAAATGTCCCGTTCATCTTCATCTTCACTGTAGTAGCTCTAGACCAAATTTACCTGGGGAGCCAGTGGTTTTTTTAATCAGGGCACAGAAAAAAACCCCAAAAACAAAAACAAAAAACAGGACAATATTTCATCATTTACAATATCAAGTGAGCCAAAAGAGCCACATGCATCACAAGAGCTGCAGGTTGCAGTTCTCTGAAAGGCCTTTTTTAATCCATGTATTGTTTTGTAATTATCTGCACTGCATCAGCCCTCTAGAATCTTTATATATAAAAATATTACATTATTCATTTCATCTATATTTAATCCTGTTTTTAAGAACTGCACAGCTATTTATTTCATGTTGTAAAGTTCCCCTCTGCAGTCTGTCATCCTTACTTTCATGTTATTTTCTGTTTTTCTTTCTGCATGCTCACACTTACTGTTATTACACCTGAATATTCACAATGTGACAAAAACAGGATATTAAGAGAAGATGTGTTTCTTTTATCAAACAAGAGCCCCAAATATTTCAAACGATCCATTCTTTCTAGTTCATTACATTCCCACATGTTTAATTTGGAGACTTTTGCTCAACAGCTTTTTATAATATTTATAAGGAATTCTACGTTCTGTCTTTTACAATTCCTCAATCACCTCTGGATCATTGAGAAAGAGATAAGAGTTGTTCATATGATTGTAAATAACAGACTAAAAATGCTGTTCCAATGGAGGAGTTTCATTTTCCATGTGATAACCTACCTGAACCATATTCCTATTTTAAAACTAATGCTTCTTTGGGTTAATTTTTTTTTTGTATCTACTTGTTCAGTTTTCATTTTAATCCCATCCCTCTCTTTCCATAACATATTCATTTAACTCCTTTCTGTTCTTGTCCTGCTGCCATATTGAACACCACTCATCATTAATTGTTGACACAAAATTATTATTTTTCCATAGAAAAACAACATTTATTCCAAAGTGTATAAAAGAAAATGAACTACACGACACTGCTTGTTTTTAACCTAAGTCGTCATGTGAAAGAACTTAACACAAAACAATAGAAATAAAAACATGTGTTCCCCACCAAAGTCGGTTCCACATCAACATCATCATCGTCATCATCATCATCATCATCACAGTCACCCCGCAGTTCCAAGATCAACAGTAAACCAAACCAGAGACTAGATAAAGGACATCTAGTCTTGTGTTTGTTGGCATCATCAAACACAATAAAAGCATCAGGAGTTTTTCCATCAGGGCTGCAGGTGTGTTATGTTTAATACGGTATATTTGGCAACATTGTCTTTTCCTAACTTTTTTAGTTGCAGCGTTTACACCAAGAGATTATTATTTTTAGAACTGTGGAACAGAGTTAGTAGCTTTTCATGGTGAATAAAACTATGCCATCGTATTAAAAGCTGAATATTTGACGTGAATCATAAACAGAAGGTGGCACTTTAACTAGCTTTCTGTTCGCAGTTATTCATGAACTGAACAGATAGACAACATATTTCATTCTGCGAACCAACTTGGTGTTTGTGTTCAGAATTTCTCTGCTGAACAACTCGACTCAAAACAGCTTGAGTCCACATTTCAGTCTGTTGACGTCGCTTTGGTTCCAGATGAGACCCTCTGCGGCCCTAGCGGGTCCAGGGACCCCCGGGGCGTTGTGTCCCCGGCTGCTCTCCATCTCCACCGGCTGCTCACAGACCGTCAGCGTCGAGTAGGTCTCCACCATGAGGGACGACGGGTCGTCCGACTGTCCAGGAACTTTCCCGAGAGGAAAGTTCTTCCATAAGACCTTATCGGAGCACACCTGCCACGGAGAACCTCTGAGCATCTTGGCTTTTTCGGCCAGAACATCCAACCTCTGGAGTTCGCTGGACGACTCGCTCCTCTCCCCACTGCGCCTCAGCTGCTGCCGCTGCTTCTCCTGCAGGCTCTCCAGGGTGTATATGGGCTGATGCATCTGCTGCCTGGGGAGGCTGAACCCCACGGCGGGGGTCTGGGTGTAGATGGAGCAGAGCTGGAGCAGTTTCTGCTGGGTGTCCTGAGGCAGCGGCTGCTCCCGTCCAGGATGAGCCGCAGCAGGTGAGGCGTGGAGCCGCAGGGAGCGTCCAGGCACGCCGTCAGCAGCTGCTGCCACTGCAGCTGGATGCGGTTCATGAAGATCCTGTCCTTCATCCGGGCCTTCTTCTGCGTCTTCCGTTCGAAGCGGAACTCAAACTTGTTGCTGTTGCACAGGAGGAGCTCCGAGGCCCAGGCGGACAGGTAGAACACCCTGAGGTCTGTCTGCTCGGCGGCTGCTACCTTCAGCTCCGCGAACAGCTTCTCCAGGAGCAGGTAGATGAACGAGGGCGAGTTGAGCATCTTCAGCAGGGGCAGCCAGAACCGCAGGAAGGGCTGAGGGACTCTTGGTTCGGAGGAGCCGGAGGTCTCAAACGGGTCGCAGCCCAACGTTTCCAGCTGCTCGACTGTCGGAACCAGAAAGCCGTCCTCCAACAACACGTCGACCAGCAGATCGCTGGAGTCCAAAGACAACTGCTTGATCTCCCCCAGCAACCAGCTCATGTCTGCCAGGGGAGCCAGGCCCCGGTCCTCCTGGGACCCGTCCAGACTCTGGTACCGCTCTCTCTCATAGGAGATCAGGAAGTCCCGGGCGGCCTTGTAGACCTCCATCTCCTTCTGCCTGCTCAGCAGATCGCTCTCCTGCCGCTTCAGCTCACCATCCTCCTCCTCTCCATCAGATTCTGACTCCCAGTCCTCTGCGCCCCCTCCCAGCTGCCTGGACCAGTACTCCTGCTGGAGCCACTCCAGAACCGCCTTACATCCCTTCCGACACCACTTCAGCGTGGGCAGCTTCTTATGGGTGAAGTCGTGCCGCAGGTCCACCACCCACTCCGGGATGTTGAGCTTCCCGGCCAGCCGCCTCAGAGGCCGGGCTTTCCTCCCCTGCTGCCTCTCGGTGATCAGGTTCACAAACCGGACCAGGGCCGCCCCATACAGCAGGACCAGGTCGTCTCCGCTCAGCTGTCCGGACCGGTCCAGGACCTGGCCCCGCACCAGGTCGGCCGTGCAGTCCACAGCCACGGGCGTGTTGTGGGCATACCGGCCCCTCCAGGCTGAGACCCTCTGCAGGGCGAACCTCTGCAGGGCGGGATCGCTGGAGTAGAGGTGGTCCAGGACCTGGTCCCACTCCGCCTTGTTGACCCAGGCCACCACATGGCGCCTCTTCTCCGAACTGCTTTTCTTCATGGCAGAGGAGCAGCAGAACCACGGAGTCCAACTCAACACCGATACCTCTGGTACACTGGAGATAAACACACGGAGAGAACAGAAACGAGGCACGAAAAGATTCACGGCCCTTTTCTTCTTCTTCTTCTGCTTCTTTTTCTTCTTCTTCTTCTTCGAGATTCTTCTTCTTCTTTTCTATTATGGCGGACAGCAAGCTTGTTTGAGGTGCATACCGCCACCTGCTGTACAAGAGTGTAGCAACACGACTTTACATCTATTAAATGTAATTTTTTTAATTTAGCATTCTGAATATAAATAAATAACGCTTTAATTAATTAAAGGAAGATTATACAGACATCCATCATCTTTCCTTCATTACCCAATCTTTCTTTAAGAAGATATTTTAAACAGAGTGGCGGAAACGTGCTTCCATCATAAATATTCAATAAAAATGTAAACATAAATAAATAAAATATTTTTTTTTTAAAAAGTGATCGATTTAATGTTAAAACTGCCTGCCACAGGCCTTTAGTAAAGTCACCATGTTGTGAGCTCTGCCCTGCTGAAACCTGTGCAGAAAAAACGAGCCTCAGTCTAAAGAGAAAGTTTGGTCTCTGCTGGTTGGGGTTTAAACTGATTTACCTTGCTGAAGACTATTGGTCTCGTCGCCTTCGCTTGTGCAACTCGTGAAGCTGAAGATTTCTGACGATCACTGTGGATTGGACCCTAAGGAACTTAAAGCTGAGATGTTTATTTTTAGTGATCAAAAAGACCAGCTGAAACTCATTTCCCTTCTCTACCTCCCTGGTCATCACTCTGCACTTATCACAAATTGTTGAAGCCTGTTTGAAAAATGCTGACTTGTTAAATTATGAGATCTGTGACTGTAAACCCGAAAGACTAACTTCATGTGAAATAAAACTCAGCCATTTTTTACAGTTTTATAAGAAGCCTGAGTCTCATCAGTGGCTTTATCCACCAGCTTTAAGATCATATAATGATATTCATGTTCTGGATCACAAGAACATGACACACAATAGATCATCTCCTTTCTCTCCTTTTCATGATGAGGCTGAAGAGTTTCCTTTAAATCTAAGAAGAGTGAAGCTAATCTTTATGTAGGCTATTGCTTAAACATCTTTACTGTCCCCTGGCCACCAATTCCCCCATTATGATATTATATTTTTTTGTCTTTGTAATGTGGTCCACACTTCTTGCGGTTTACGTTTTTTTTTTTTTTTTTTGCCAACCATCAATAAATTATGAAGAATGTGAAGGAAAAATTATGAAGACGACGACATCCACACGGTAAGTGGCGGTGTTACATCGATCAGCGTTTCCCCATCAGATACGGTTATCTTATAGATATTATTATTTTCACGCATAAACGTGAAGAAAGTGTGATAACTTTGCCGAAACACGTTGTTTGAGCTTTCACGGTGACCGTAGTTCTCCAAAGCGCGTGCATGCTAGGCGGGTACTTTCCTTTCACAGGGGAACCGAATTTCGCACAAGAGCGGTATTGCATACTTGGAAACTGCAGAAGACAAATAAAACAAACCAGCGGACCAAAGGAAATGACAATCAATGTTTGACGATGACGAACATTCAACTAAAAACTAACTTCATCTCGATGTGAGACGTAAGGTAACATTACATGCTGCTCATATCATGCCTGTGTTTTTAATGAAGGTCCATAAACGTCGACGAATGTTTTCCTTTCTTAGCCGAAGGACTGGGTGGAGCAACCCGGAAGAATGAACTTTTCTGTTCTGTGCAAAGATTAGTGTGAAATAAAAGTTATTAAAACTAGTGTTGCTACTGGTTAGAATTTAGTAAGAACTGTTTAGCTGTGTTTGGTAAAAAAAAAAAAAACCCAAAAAACGGTCTCGTCCTGTGTTGATGATGCGAGAGTGAAACGAAAATGCAACAAATTGCTGATTACCACGTTAGTAAAACAGAAGTAGATAAGAATCTTGTCATAGTTTATTTGCTTTGGTTAATATACTGATTTTGTTGTTTATTGCTGAAAGTTACCAAGGATTTTGCCTTTGAAGAAGTGACGGGTCTGCGCTTTCAGCAAGTCACGTGACCGATAGAGGATATTTTTTATTGACATAAAGGGATTTACAAAACAGCTAAATGAACAATACAAATAAGAAACAAAGCAGACAAGAAAATAATGCCAGGCTGTTATATAGAAAGCACAAATAAATCGAAAAGCAAATAAATAAATAAAAAACTCAGCAAGATATTAAAGTGAGAGCATATATCCATTGTCTTAATGGCTTATCTATTTTTTGAGCACTGTAGAGATCTAATATATTTGAATTCTTCTTTAAAGGCTGAAAAGTGAGGTTTCTGATTTGAGAATTTAGATTTATGTATATAATATTTGGCAACTAGTAAAATTAGATTAATATAAAAATGCTTTGATTTATTGGTGGGATAAGAAGAATCCAAACAACACATTTATATAAGTAAGGGAAAAGTCATTAAAAATTGTTTGGGAAATAAACGTACAAATATCTTGCCAGAAAATACATGAGAAAAAGCATGACCAAAATAAATGACTGAGATCTTCTTCATAGAGTTGGCAAAATGAACAGTTCACGTCAATGACTTTTTTGTATCGTTGAAGGAAAAACTTGCAAGGATAGAAACGGTCAAATATTTAAATGGAAGACACCAGATTCTTTTCCAGTTCAGGTTTGGGGCAAAGTTATTCCTATAAGAGACAACATTTGGAACAGAGACCATGTCTTTCTGCCTTATCACATGCTGCATGATTTCCTAATATTCTGCAGTCCTGCTTCATGCTGCAGTTCCTGCAGGTTAACAGTGTGTTTATGTTTCTTGTTTTACAGATGTTGACTTTCAGCATTAGAAGACACAGTTTGATTTCTCCTGCTTTTGACACAATGATCTTTTGGGCAACAACAGCTATACTGCTTCTGGTAAATTTATTTTTGATAAAACAATGGATATTTTTCTTAGAGAAGTGTTTTTTACAAAATGGTAATTTTATAAATGATTTAAACTTTGTCTTCAGAATCAGATCCATGATTTGCTGCTGTTGTTGCTGCTAAAAGTGACCCAGTTATTAGGCTTTGTGGCAATCTCTTTTTTTATTCAGGGCCATGTAGGTCTGAATTTTTTCTCCCTTAATATGAACACCGCCATTTAAAGCTGCATTTTGTGTTTAACTTTCTTATCTTTAACAAACATTTTAATTTGTTTAATGTTCTAAACACTGAAGTGAGGCAAACATGTAAAACAAGAGGAAATCTGTAAAGAGGCAAACTCTTTCACACCACTGTAGGTTCTGATTCCCATGAGCCTCCAGACTTCCCACATCTTTTCTTCGGCCATCAGCTGATGAACAGCACATGGCTATTGGTGCAGGTGTCCTGGTTCGTTTGATAGATCTGCAGGAAGGTCTGATGAATGTGATCAGAGACCAATGTTTTTAGTGCAGTGTATCAGAGGTTGATGAGTGTTTATTCGAGACAAAGAGAACAAACACACCTGGGCACAAATAATAACAAATAAACAAACTACAATCAGCAGTAGAGTGCTGCTTTGTTTAATTGGGATATAATCAGGAACAATAAGTAACCTAAATGTCAAGAGAGTTGTCAGGAGTTTTATTTAGTTGATGTGAGATTGATCTTTATATTGTTTTGGGTCAGCAGTGGTTCTGGAACTGAATCTCCTATAAAGGCCTCATTTCCTATTCTCTCTTTCTTGTCGTCTATCCATGACCTCTGACCTTAACTGAGGCAGTGAGGCCTTCAGATGTTTAAATGTTCTTCTGGTTCTTATGTGAACCTAGAGCAACAGTTTGTCTAGATAGATTGTTGATTCCTCTTGGAGTCATTTTGGTGGACTTCGTATTCTTGGAATAGTGTTCAATAAATAATAATAATATAATAATTAGAACTTCATTTAGCCATTTTTATCATACTGAGGTCAAAATATCTCGTTTATGAGAAAGTCCTGGCCAAGACTGGCAGCATATAGAGAGACAGAAAAACACAAGAACCACTCAGTAATATCATATAGTCACCATAAATATTAACTTACAATAAAAGAACTGACTAAATGAGTTGATAAGTTCTCCATCTGTGGATCATGGTTCTCTCTGAGGTTCTCCATCATCCCAGCCTTTGATGACTGTGGAAACCTTTCCAGACTGATGGATGTCAGTGAATTTGTTTCTCATTTTAAATCACTTCAGCTCAGCATATGAAGTGTTGCAGTTTCAGATCTTTTAGTCGACTTTATGTTGTCAGAGAAAATCTAATGAAGTGACTTTGTGTTTCAACTGGTCAGACTGTAGCTTTGGTATTTTCATGATAAATAAAATTATCTTAAATCTTTAAAATAAAATACCTTTTATATCCACTCGGGTGATGTTTTTCTGATATGTAAAATGTGTTTTATGACCTGAAACATTTAGGTTTCACAGAAAAGCAAAAACAAACGTATGTAATCAAATTTGTATATCTATAATTGAATTGTATAGATTGCAGGATCTTTTTTGATATAAATAGTCTTGTTTTGTTCCTTAAGATGAAACTTCATAAATAAAATAAATTAAATTTGATAATTGCAGCAACTGATGCTAAGGACAGGTTGATCTCTATTAGAGGTCTAATAATATAAATAACTGTTGATATAAATTAATGTTATGTTGACATAGAACAGATAAAAGATGTCATCTAAACATGGTAACAATAACTGGTCTTAAAGGGAAATGCTGCTATCAGCTAGAATCTGGTCCTAATTGTTAGAAAAAATGTTTTTCCTTTTCACAGATGATTCTGATGAGAGACTTCAGAGTCGATTCCATCATATGTCATCTAACTGAATACAGGACAGGAGGTGAATGCTGTCCTCTGTGTCCTGCTGGTATGTTCCAGTTAGTTATGAATTACTGTTTATTCTCATATAGACTTTGTTACACTTAATTTCTTTCATTGCTCAGCATAGAAAGAACCCTTCCTGTTCTTCAAATGGAAATAAAAGTGTTTTATTTCCCAACAGGTGAACGAGTTGAAGCAGACTGTACAGAAGCTAAAAGTACAGTCTGCCAGAGATGTTCAGATGGGACTTATATGGACCTGCCAAATGGACTAAAGAGATGCAATCCATGTTCTACCTGTGATTCAGGTGCTGTTACCTTTGACCATATGACTTTTCAACTTAAAAAAAAAGATCTAAACCAATTCCATGTCTACTCCCTCAACATCAAAAACAGTTGAGTTCAAAATATCTGCAGTGAGTTTAAAAATGTGTATAAAACCTCATATTTTTAGAATGGCTTTAATCTTCAAAGCTAATTTTTATCAGTGACCTCACTGACTGAACTCCATGTTGTTGCTCAACATGCTACTTTTACTTAATTATTTAATTACTAATAGTACTAATTAAATACTACTTTTAGAGTGGTATTTAAATATTACTTTTTGTAGTATTTAATTGGTAAATACTAATTCATTAGTAAGAATCTACAACTCAGCAGGGGGGGCGTTGTACATAGGGGTGGGCTACTACCCATTCCTTAGTAGAGCCCCCTCCATTTTTTTCATAAGATCATACTTATACAAACTAATCGCTTGAGTCCAAAATCCTCTTAGTGCTTTGAAATTAAATATTAATGACCAAAAATGTATGATTGTAAATACGTGACAGAAGATTAAGGCAATAATAAGAAACAAAATTAAGAGAATAAAACTTTGTTTTGAGAATAAAGTCATAGTATTTCAAAAATAGTCATTACAAGAATAGCCATCCAGAATAATTTAAAAATAATATGTGAATACATTGGTGATACTAAAAGAATAAAGCCATAATATTACAAAAATACATTTTTAATATCATAACTTTATTCTTTTAATTTTATTTATTACGTTTTCTAAAAATAATTATATCCAATAGAGTATGTAGTTATGCTCTACTGTAAAAATATAATCTTAGGCCCCTGAAAAACTTAATGAGTCACAGACATATAAAGGTAGTTTGTCCACAATCTGACTGAGTGGAGCCACTGAGCTGCCCAACTTTCTCCAGGTGATGCTTTCACACTCAAACTTCCAATTAAGTGTACAATAAATTAAATGTCTCTTGAAAGTAACAGCTGTTACGCTTCCCGACAATGACTCTTTAAGCTGGAATTTTTAAAGAGCACCTTTTATTTTTCCTTTTAATCAAGTTAGGACAGGTCAATGGGCCATACAAAACAGTATTGTTTTTAAAACTCATATGAGTTTTCACTTCCTGAGTTCTGCCTATTCTGAGTTCCTTTCAGAGTGACCTATAAGGCTCAATAACATTTTTGTAAGTAAGCTTTTGTAATTGTACAGTGGCACATCTGACCCTGAATCTGACCCAGAAATACAGAAATGTTAAAAAGTGAGATTTGCATTCTGGGGAACCATTGCATAATGGATCCCCTTTAAGAGCATTTGCATATTTTCTCAGTTTTGCAATTAACCCAAGAAGGGTATATGAATATAAATATTTAAAATATTTGGGGTTTGCAGTTTCAGTAGTAGAAGTTTCACTGATGCCTCTATAAGATTAATATCCAGAAAGAAGATAACATTAATACAGCAAAAACTTAATGTCAATTTCTAGTTGATCCAGCATTACACATTAATTAACTACACATTAACCAACATATGGATTACTCAATGAATACTTTAAGTAAACCCACAATCATAGTTAGATAATGATCTTGCTTTAGACTTGTTCTATCTTTTGTTTTTCATGATATTTTGCTGTATCCTAAAATCTATGGACAATTTATTAGTAATATTGAAGGTTGTAATTCCACGTTGAAACGTTCCAGTATTCTTGATTTCTTCAATAAGCAGAAAGTGGAAATACCCCTCTGACAGAAAACATCTAAGAATCGTGGATGTATATAGAATGCAAAATATATATGGCATTGTTGCAGAGAGTGATGGTTCTAAATCAAAGGATGATATAAAAGCCTATCAGTTCACAATCCTGTTATTAGTCAAATTAAGTTTCCTGACAAACATACTAAATTTATCAGATGGAAATTCAATATTACTGTTTTGCAGAATAAAGAATTTAGTTAATTTACATTAGTTAAAGCCTAAACTGGAGGAATTCTTGAGAAATAATGCCATTTGCTTGTAAAACATAACAACTATAGTTTAACTAGATTGTCATGCTAGAGAATGCATTTAATTTTGAATGTTCAAAGCAGCACCTGAATTGAAGCTTAAGCAATCAGAATTAAAGGATCTGCTAAACAGAGGAAGAAAACAATAGGAATATTTTTGGAGAAACTATAGAATATCGATTTCATCTGCTGTCATTTTTTCATCCATCTGAATGAATTGTATATAATTTCTTCAAATATATTCCAAGTCTATCTCCAGAAGATATAAAATCCCTACATTCTCCAGTTGCTTCAAAAGAGCTCCATCATGCATTCAAACGATCATTGTATAGAAATATAACTTTTTAGGACAACAGTGGTATAGCTTATAACCTTCAACTGATAGGTTGCTGGTTTGAACCTCCACTCAGCTGTCATGTCCTTGAGCAGGCGGTGCATTGCAGCCTCATCTCTGTCAGATGTTCTGTCGCCCAGTAGCTACAGGGCAGCTTACAGTTATGACCGTATGAATGGGTGAATGACTGTGTGAATAGCTTTGCAGTCATATGGACTAAATAAAGTGCTATAGAAGCACAGGATATTTACCATTTCACAATCATTTTTATGAAAACAGTGACTGATCTAGTTAGTGATGTTGCTCTGTTATTATTTTGAACACAACTGTAAATCATTTATTAAGATTTTTCTTTTCATTCACTTGGATAAACTATTCTGTCTCACTTAAAGATGTCTTTAGGTTCATCATGTTGCTGTTAGTTTCCTCCATACATGTGTAATCTGTATATGTTCACAGGAGCTGGTCTGAAGGTAAAGCTCAGATGTACGCAATCTACAGACACAGTTTGTGAACCAATGGAGGGATTCTTCTGCACAAACCTTACATCAAGAGGCTGTGTTGAAACACAGATACATAGGAGCTGTGAACCAGGACAGTACATCAGCAGGAATGGTTGGTCTGATAAAGTAATTTAATTAGCCATTCTCATATAAGCTCCCTAATACACACACTATGTTTTGAAACCAGGACTTCCAAAAAAATGGGAGGCTCAAGGTAGAGTTTTTAATATTATGCTAAATTCCTGCAGATTTATTGAGATGTGGGTCAAATTTAAAAGTTTGAGATATTCTTTACACAACACAAGACAGAAAAGGATGCAACTCTTTCATAGGAGCAAGGTTAACAGACAGACAGCTGGACTGTGCAAATGGAAGACAAGCTGCAGTATCAACAGCAAGTCATGGCAGAGTTCTCTCAGGAGGCAAGAACCAATGTGCCAAATACCTGAGAGAGAAAAGGCATAATGGTGGTAGAGTAAATTATACAATATTCAGACTGGGCTTTTTTTTAATTCCATGTGAATAAGATGCAGAGCGTATCAAACTGTTTACATGCCCTGATTTTTAGATTAATGCCGATTTCTGATGAGGATAAACTGAGTTACATGTTGATCAGAACTGAAAGTCAGATCAGAATCTCCTGACTAACATTAAACTGGTTTGTGTTTATACAGGAACAGCCTCCACAGACACAGAATGTTCTGAATGCAGCAGTGGATCATTTTCTGATGGAACAATGTTTTCATGTCAGCCTCACACACAGTAAGATTGTCTCTTGCAAGCAGCATGAATACAGCAGCGTGTTTAACCAAATGATTTACCAGGATTCATGTTTCTGTTATTTCAGATGGAAAGAAGAAAACCTACTCCGGATAAAAACAAGAACAACTTCAACTGATGCTGAATGTGGAGAAAAAAGTTCCAACACCACAGGAGTTGTGATCATTGTTCTGGTGTTTTTATTAGTTGCAGCAATAATTGTTATTGTTGCAACTAATTGGTGTCCAGAAAACTCCAAACATTCCAATACCAAGTGAGTTGAAAAAAATTGTCAGCATTTTATTTTTTACTGTTTTAATAATTGTAACATTTCATTTTTAACAGACATTCGTGCAAAAGGACAAAACACTAAAGGGTAAGTAGGTTTCTAACTGAACTATAATGTGAACAGATATTGATAACAATATTTAGTTTAGTCAATAATTTGTCTCGTCTTCTACTTGAAAGGACACAACAGAAGGAGCAGAACAGGGAGAACGTTTACATGTATGAGGTAAGAAGAACATTGCTCTTTGCTTAATAATAATAATGTTATTATTATTACTGTACTAATAATAATATAGCATTGATAGTTTTTTCTGGTCATTGTTCTGAAAGACTGAGATTGATTATTTTCTGTAAGGAATGAAATAAAAGTCTTTATAGACTAAAATCTGACTATCAAGGATTCTGGTTGAGCAGCTGACTGGATGTTTCCATTAAAATCTAATAGATTTGGTGCCTTTTCTCCGTACAGAATAATGAACACAAGCTGATGATGACGAGATACTATCTAGTAGCCACAGCTTCCCTGGAGCAATCTGACAGAGGTGATGCTACCAAACAACACCAGGTTCTCTGATCAGCACCAGCCAACAAGGCGAGTGAACTGTTGTCCAGAAGCTCGTAATGACCAAGATCAGTGGAGCAGGGATTGAACCAGCAACCTACCGATTGCAGGACAAAGTCCTTCTACCATCACCAGTAAATGAATCATTCCATGTGAAACCAACCTCAGACATTTGTACAGTTTTATATATCTGATTAAAATGTGAATCTGATCAGTGATATCTACCAGCTTTAAAATCATTTTATTGATATTCATATTCTGCTTCACAGGTACATGAAATAAAATGTTAACGTTGTTAATATCTTTCCGATTTTCTGAAAACACCTGAACAAATAGCATTACAGTTTTTTAAAATTTCTCCGAAGAGTTTTTGCGGTGCTAGTGGCTCGTATTTTTGACAGTAGGCAGACAGGAAAGCGGAGAAGACATGCAGCAAGGGACGCCGGGACCGGGAACCTGCAACCTCCGCATCAAGGACTGAGGCCTCCAAACGTGGGGCATGCTAACCCCCTGCGCCACCACAGCACACCCAACATTACAGTTTTTATTGTTCTTTTCTTTTTCATATAAAAACGCACAAGTGAATAACTTTATACATAATAAATGCAATTTTTTTTAATGCCGTCATGCTTTTGTTGTCACAAAGATGTCCTCACCATAGTGACTTGTATCAAAGTGGTGAAGAAGTGATTCACCAGGGCCATTCATTGGTTCATTTGTTTTGCTCAACAGTGACTATAGATGATGTGATTTTAGACAAGATGTTAATCTAAACACCAGCTGAGAGTTGAAGAAAATCTTCTGAAACTGGAGTTGTTGCTATGTTGAATTTTCTGCTTCTGGCAGTAAGCTTTGACTTGTTTTGATGTCTCTTTGAAGAGCAAATATAGATATATTTTTTGGCATATGGAGCATTATAGAATTTGAATTATTCTATTAGGTGAAGAACATGCAAGATGTCATAAACTGACTTGCTTTGCAAGTCAGTCACTGGTCTCCCTATGCATTGCTGTGGTAAGGCCCCAAATATCAAAGTGGTTTTCGAAAAGGAAAGAGTATTAATGATCCAACATGAGAGCATGAAATTAGTAGAGCACAAGTAAATAAAGAAAGTGTAGTGGCAGTATTTTTTTGATATAGAAAAAGCATATATGATATGATGTGGGTTGAGGGACTTTTAATTAAATTATACAAGTTGGGCATTAAAGGAAAAATATTTAAATGGATTAAAGACTTTTTAACAAATAGAAAAATACAAGTTAGAATTGGTGAAGTAATCTCAGGAAAATATATAGTATAAAATGAAACTCCGTAGGGAGTATTATAAGTCTGTTATTATTCTCAATTATGATAAATGATGTTTTTAAAGATATTGGAAAGAAATGGGATGTTCACTTTTTGCAGATGATGGAGTTGTTTGGAAAAGAGGGAAAAATTTAACTCACTGTGAAGAAATTACAAAAGGTTTTTATTGAAATAGAGAAATGGGCTTTTCAATGGGATTTTTAAGTTTTCAGTTGAAAAAACAAATGTAATATTTTATAAAAAAAACAACAAAAAAAAACACAGAAATAAGATTAAAATTATATAACCAAGAATTGGAGTCAGTAAAGTGTATAACATTTTTAGGAATATGGTTTGATGAAAAAATTTAATTTAATATACATCTTCAAAAAGTTGTTGATATTGTAAGAAATTTTTGAATATTTTGAGATGCTTGGCTGGCAGTGACTTGGGAGCAGATTGTCAATCATTGAAACAGATTTATACAAGTATGATAAGATCTAATATAGACCTTGGTTGTACAATTTATGATTCAGCAGTTAAAACACATCTGGTTAAATTAGACATTATTCAACATCAGGCATAAAGATTATACACTGATGGAAAAATGGCATAAAAGGTGGGATGAAGAAAAAACAGGAAGGTGGTGTTGTGAAAAACATCATGTCTTCTAAACCGATAGACCAAAAACATGCAAGAACACGAGCAGCAAATCAGCCAACACAAAGCAATCAGACTTTTCTTTTTTTATTCTTTTTTAGCACTAAAACGCTTACCATCACAGACTAGAAGTGAAACAAGGGCCCCCGAGTCTAAACAGAATATCATTAAAAACGGGAAGTTTCGTTGCTTATGATCTAAGAACACGCCCAGTGGTCATCCGATGTCCTTCGTCACCTAAATCTCTATTTCCTTGGAGATGGGAGTGAGGAGATGATTCAGTTTCTGTATCTGTTACAAATACAAAGGCCTTTGTGTGAAAGTATGAGAGTGTACTGTTTGTAGAAGCATATGTGTGTACTTGCCCTTGATAAGCGCCTCAACAAATTCAGAAGATTGTAGGAGAAAGAAGAAATAGAAAGGAGGAAAGTGATGCCAAGATTAAGATTTGGGCATACATTACTTAAACACTTTTTAAAATTCAAAAGCATGGCAAATGTGATCACTGTGCAAAATATGAAACAATAGAACATGTCATCTTAGAATGTAACAACTATGAAAGAGAAAAAAGATATATCAGGAGAGAATTTGAAAATATTAAAGGAAATCGTTAATTTATTTGATATTTTGTGTAAGAATTTTTAAAGAAAACAAATTTATTTCAAAGAATTTGATTATAGTAGTTATGTTTGGGAATGTGTACAAAGTGTAAAAAAGGTTCTTAATATTATGAGGTGTTTGGCAGGGTTGACATGGGGTGCAAACTTTGAAGCACTAAAAAATATTTATGTGTCATTAATTCGATCTAGAATAGATTACGGGAGTGTGGTATATGGATCAGCAAGTAAAACTAGGCTAAAAAAATTGGATATTATTCAAGCAAGAGCTTTGAGAATTTGTTTAGGGGCAGTTAAATCTACTCCAGTATGTGCTTTACAAGTAGAGTCAGGAGAGATGCCATTATGTATTAGAAGACAGCAGATCATGGTAAATTATTGGATCAGTTTAAAAGGACAAAATGAAGATCATCCAGTTAAGAAAGTGTTACAAAATTGTTAGGAGAGGGGAAAGGGGAAAAGTAATAGTTTTGGGTGGGTGGGAGATGATAGAGCAAAAACGTTTAATGTATTTGACAAAGAATTCAGTCAAACAATAGTATGGCAAATGAGACCAGCATGGTCATGGAAATATATTAATGTGGACAAGTCACTATTAGATATTCAGGGGAAAAAGATGATAGATATGTGCCAAGAGTTTTATTATCAATACAAAATAAATATAAGGATTATGTACAGGGGGCTGCACAGTGGCGCAGGTGGGTAGCGCTGTTGCCTTGCAGCAAGAAGGTCCTGGGTTTGATTCCCGGCCCGGGGTCTTTCTGCACGGAGTTTGCATGTTCTCCCTGTGCATGCGTGGGTTCTCTCCAGGTTCTCCGGCTTCCTCCCACAGTCCAAAAACATGACTGTCAGGTTGTTTGGGCTTTCCAGATTCTCCTTAGGTGTGTGTGTGTGTGTGTGTGTGTGTGTGTGTTTGTCCTGTTTGTCTTTGTGTTGCCCTGTGACAGACTGGTGACCTGTCCAGGGTGACCCCGCCTCTCGCCTGGAACGCAGCTGGAGATAGGCACCAGCAACTCCCGACCCTGTTAGGGAGAAGGGTGACGGAAAATGGATGGATTATGTACAGATTTATACTGATGGTTCAAAAGACCCTAAGAACGAAGTAACTAGTATAGCAGTAGTGATTCTAGATTTAAAGATAAAGATTTCAAAAAGAACATCTGATTACCTGAGTATCTATGCAGTAAAATTATGTGCTATATTACTAGCTTTAGAATGGGTGGAGGATAGTAAAGGAAATAAATTTATCATTTGTAGTGATTCATTATCAGCATTGATGAGTATTGAAAAGGGATGTTCAAGTAATCGTCAAAATATATTATATGAGGTTATGGCTGTTCATCACAGAATATGTGAACAAAATAAAACTGTAACATTATTTTGGACTCCAGCTCATGTAGGTATTTTAGGTAATGAAAGTAATGAAAGAGCAGATAGGTTGGCTAAGGAGGCTAGTAAAAAAGAAGAAATTGATATGCCAGTAAAAAGTGTAGCTTGGAGAGAAAGTAAGAAGATATGGAAAATTAGGTGGGATAATGAAATTAATGGAAGGCATTTATACAGGTTTCAAAATACAGTTGATGTACAAAGGATTAGAGCACATGTGTCAAACTCAAGGCCCGGGGGCCAAATCCGGCCCGCCGTAGCGTTTTATGTGGCCCTCCACAGACTAGACTAAACACTAAGTGTGATTAAATATTATATTATCAATCATATCAATGCACTTTTTATCTGTTTACTACCAATTAATATCAATCAATCCCTTCAGTTTCTTGAGAATTTAGTTGATGTATGATTATAGTCCATGATTTATACAGCGAGTAAATAAACAGTCGCATTTATTATTAGTTCCTGACCGGACTGAAAAGATCTTCAATAATATTATGTAATTTTAAGAATTCATTGACATATTAACAGTTTGTGAACAGGTTTTATCAACACATTCTGGCACAACCGGCCCTTTAAGAGCCTTCATAATCTTGATTTGGCCCAAAACGAAAATGAGTTTGACACACCTGGATTAGAGGATTAAATAGAAAGGTAGAGGTAATTATAACTCGAATAAGAACCGGGCATAGTTTATTAAATGGAACTCTTTATAAGATGGGGAAGCATCTTACTGGTTTATGTAGTTGGTGTGATAATGTAGAAACAATGGAACATGTTTTTATTAGTTGTAGAAAATATGAAAATGAAAGAAAATTATTCATATTGGAATTAGGCTGTACTGGGGATTTGAAGTTTGAGAAAGTGGTAGATCAGTTAAATAGTAATGAGGGGAGGAAGAAAATCTTTCGTTTTTTAAAAAACAGTGGGATCATTTTGAGAATTTGAGAGATAGATACTGTATTAGGACCCAATAGATGGCACTAGTGCAACAAAAATGGATGCAAGCTGCCGTTAAAACCTAAAGAAGAAGAAGCAGAAGAAGAAAAAGAAGAAGGCCCAATGTCTGACAATGAATTTTCGACCTGAAACTACACTACGGCATCGTTTAAGGTAAAATCAGCTGCTCATACCATACCTGTTTGAGTTTAGAAAGAGGTAAGGTGGAGGTGGACTTTACACGAAGGCAGTTGTTTCCCTAAATTAACGGCGTTTTGTCAAAGGTTGTTAAAACATGGAGCACCGAAAGAATAACCTGTAATATGAGCGGGGTTCTGTTCTGTAGTTTAGGATTATCTTTTAAACTAAAGCTATAAACACTGCTGGTTGAAGTTTAGTTTAAATGTATTTGTAAAAATCTGTATAAAGACGAGACAGGTTTGTAACTATGGCTTGAAACCGAAAGTGAACAAATTTTCTTACTACCGTGTTCCAGTAAAGCAGAATTAGACACCAAACCTCCTAGTTTATTGCCTTAGATTAATGTGCGCAGTTTTTGACCGCACTTAAGTTAGTTTCAGGTTGGATATTATTGGACATTAGTGCGGCATCGAGCTCAAGGTTGAACCGATTTATCTCTGCCTCTCCCTCCTCGAGGAAGGTGCGTGTTGAGAAGCTCTGACTGCGCAGAAGAGACGGGTTTCTGCTGTGTTTAAAGTGATTCTTCTGTTCACCGTTAGAGAAAATTCATCAGAGATCTTATGACTGTCACTGTTGGAAAAATATTCAACATAATAAATTAGGAGAAAAAAGATTAAAAAAAAGAAAACCGGGATCACAGGAAGTTGTTTGACTATTTTTGCTCTGATTACACGCGCAAGGGGAATTCATGTCTTGTGCGAAATTTGGTTCCCCTGTGAAAATCGGTTCCCTCTGTGTCGGGAGCGCGCATTACAGCCAGAGAAGCGGATGAGGCGGATATGATCATTTTCGCGTCGCTTCTGATCGATTTCTCGGTAAAACAACTCATATAATCATGTCAAGGTTGTAACATTCAGTTTAATTAGCAGCTGTTGTTTAAAAAATTGTAAAATAAATAAATAAACGAGGTCTTCTGACGCTGTTTTGTGTTATTTTAAACGCGAAGAGAATCGCTCTTTTTACAACTTCTCTCACGTAAGCCTGGCCGACGTAAAAGTCAGTCACCAAACACAGTTTTCCCAACACGTAGTGTGTATCTAAAGATTTTTGACAATTTGGACACAGTTGTTCTTTATTCCCCAAGGTTATGGGGTAAATAGAGGAAAGAATGGATAATTCAGCAGCCTGAAATAATCTGTTCCCCCTCCATAAAATGGGAACAAATTAATTGACCTGCAAATCCTTAACTGTGTGTATTCCCCTCATCATCAACAATAAATCCTGTGATTTTGGTAGCATTTGCTCCTTGTTTGCCAGAGTTATGAGGGGGGAACCATATATTTTAGAAGACTAAAATAATCCGTTCCCCCTTCAAATTAGAAGGAATGCAATCCAATTTAGCAAAAGAATAAACCACATATAAAAAGAAAAGATAGAGCAATTAATCAGATCTATCTCAGAGATTACTACTAGCATGTTAGATGATGAAGTTGTTGTAAAACAACTACAGAAATATCAAGAAGAGTTAGATAAAGTATAGAAAGAATAAGCACCGGGTGCTTTTATTCAGTCGCGATTAAAATGGATTGAGGAGGGTAAAAAAAAACAAATACTTTTTTTAAAATGGATCAGTAATTTCAAAAAATAAAATTAACCAAATTAATTTTTTTTATATACATTTTTTATAGAGATCTTTATAAAAATGATAACTGCACAGATGGCACAGATGTATTAAACTCTTTAGTAGAAGTGAACAAAGCCAATGACTTTAAAAGGATTGTGATGGAAAAACTCTGTTTTGAGGAGATAAAATGGGGCATCAGAAACTTTAAATCTAACAAGTCACCATGATGGTTATGATGGTTTGACATCAGAATTATATGACAAATTTTCGACTGAAACTTCAGAATTTCTTCTCGCATTTTATAATGAATCCATTAACAATGAAGAACTACCCCCTCAATGAAACAGGGTCTCACACATTGCTTTTTTTTTTTTTACTTTGGGAATGTTTTTCATTAAAGCCTTTAAGACACTTTACAGCGATAACGGTTCTATAAAACGTTTATATGCCACATCTAGCCCATTGAATATCAATAAAGGGGATCTGCAGGGATGTCCGGCCTCCCCTTGAATTATTTCCTTCAATTAGAGGAACTAATATAATGAAAAAGAAATTTACAAAACTGGTTTATCAGTTACAAACTTTCTCCACTCCCATAAATAAACATAGATGTGATTATTTGAGCCAAAAATTGTGCTGTGGAGTGCAATCTTTTTATTGCCTCATAAATATATAATTACTAATAGAATCAAGAAATTTTTATTTAAGATTTTACATAGTTAAAATAATATTTGTCGTTTCTCTCCAGACGTCAGCAACAACTGCTCTTTTTGTCAGTGTGAAGGTGAAAGTATTGAACATTTATTTGTGGAATGTTCTCAAACTACATTATTTTGGTCGGCTTGCAAAAACTTCTTTTAAAAAATTGAAAAAAATATTGTTTTATCAAATTTACATAATTTACTAATCTTTAACAATTAAACTTTTCCTTTAGATGAAATATAAATGTCAGGTTTAACACCTATTAAACAAACACAGGAAAGACAAGAGAGTTAAATTCTTTCAAACTCACGAGGAGAACAGACAGAGATGTGCTTTCAGTTACAATCTCCTGCTGCTCTGAAACCACATTTGCCTGCTCCTCTCTTTTTATTGTTTTCAGGATACCTAACCACAAAGAACGCTGTAACTCTAAAGGGAGGGGAAACAATTCATCACACAGCTACAGCGCCAATGACAATCACTAACTAAAACACAAGGTATTTTGCACTTGATAGTCTTGTTCCAGACACAGGGTTAAACAGAAGTTGTACCATAAAGTTGTACAACTTCATGGTCATAGTTTTATAGCAATCTAGCTGGTCAAAGAAGCCTTGCTTCCCGCTCAGAGATAACCCTTCTGAGGAAAGAATCAGAGTAATTCAACAATACAGAAACATTCTTAATTCTAAGATGAAATTAAACAATAAAAGCATATAAGAAAAGATACATTATAAAGATACGTGAGAATAACAAATATTTGATTAATAACATCACAATTTATCTAACAATAAATAGTGGATATTCTTATAATCACAGCAAAAATATTATGTCCACAAGATGAAATGGAGAAACTGACTTAAAAATGGATATTGCCTCTTTTGAAATACTTAACTTTAATAATAAGACACTGGTAAAAACTTGAACTCTTCTCTAAATATTTAACGTCATCTCATAAGCAAATCCCTGTTTTTGTTTTTCTTTTTTGCTATAATATACCCTTCTTTGTATGTATTTGAATATATTTTTGACACTTTGTTATGAAAACCTAAAAAAGAACACATTTTATTTGACCAATATATATATTCATTTCACATTTGTCTTTCTAGACTTTAAAATCAACACCCTCAATGTCTCTAATTATTCTTTATTTGTTTTTATTATTATAATATTTGTCTTTGAATTAACATCTGTATGTATGTTCATGTTATTTGTTTGAAATAAAACAAAGGGTTTGGAGCTTCATTTAGGGACCGTCAACAAATTTCCAAACCAAAAACTGGTGACAAACAAATAGAAATAGATGTTTTGCTGTGTGACCAACCGACACAAGAAAGTGGTAATTCATGGTATCACATGAGACACATTATTTCCTATTGATTTGTTAAGTCATATTAAGTATTTAAAGTAATTTTAATATTAAATAATTTTCTTCAATAGCTTCCAAGTCATGTGACCTATTGACTCAAAATCAATGTGAAATTGTTCTACTAGTCTGTATAGATGAGTCACAGTCAATTTTATTCCAGTTTAGCTAATTTAAAGAAAATATTTTTAGCTATTTTTTGGTCAAAATCTTTTATTTTCCTTCAATAGCTTGTAAGTCATGTGACATATTGACTCACATGGAGTATATATATATATCAGATATGCCAGAATCAGTGTATGTATTAAATATATCAGCCTGTATTTCATGAATGAATATAATGTACCGGTTTAATTTTTTTTTTTTTTTTAATGGAATTATTGATTTTCTCCAACTTTTTCATAATATTCTAATTTTATGATCTAAACCTACAGAATCTGTTTCTTTTCCAGTAGTTGACTTGATGCCTCAGTGTGTATGTTATGTTTGTAGCAGATTGGCATTAATAATGTTTAGCTATTTATAACAAGTCATATAATCACTTCAACATTCAGTAACAATTTCACATATTGGATGCTTTCCCAATATTTTGCAGCCCTGCTTCATGCAACAGGCTCCTGAGTTCTTACAGGTTAACAGTGTGTGTTTCTGTGTTTCTTTATTTCTTGTTTTGTAGATAAAAACTTTCAGCATTTGGTGACACAGTTCAGTTCATCCTGCATCTCCATTACATGCTGTGTTCAGCTCCAGAGAAGTTTAATCCTGTCTTTAACAATGATCTGTTGGGTGGCAAAATCTATGTTACTGGTAAGTTTATTTATGACATAAAAATGTTGATTTCATTAGACTACTTTTTTTTTTACATGATATATTTAATGGTGGCCCAGGGTAAAATCAGTGTCTTCATAATCAGATCCATGGTTTATTTGCAGTTTCATTTTAAGTTTATGTCTTGAAATCAAAAGCCTTTTTTGAGATCTCACACCAGTTTGTGTTAGAAAGTGCTGAGGCAGGTATATACTAGTGTTTGAAAGAGAGTGCACAGCTTGATGACCAATAGAGTGCAGTACTTAGTTTAGCTTTGCCTCCATCTGGTGTTTTACCTCTTTTTGCTACTACATGGAAATCGATGTATGTCCTAGACAAAGTTTTCAGATATTAGAGAAGGAGACTCCCAGCTAAACTGTTTCCAGATAAACACGTCAGTCTGATGCCAAGATAATGTAGCGTCAGCAGTGTTTGCCTGTGCAATTAAATTAAGATCCAGAACTTTCCCCATGTGGTTCCTTTTGGTAACAGATCTAAAGAAATAGAAGTAGCAACAGGATGAATCTAATGACGGTGACATTTCAAACAGTGTTGTGCTGGAAGAGAGGAACAAAATGGTTCATCAGACAATATGCATTCATTTACAGAGGTATAAAGAAATGTTTGTCCACTTCCTGATTTTCTTCTGTTGCATATTTATCACCCTTCACTGTTTCCAAAAGCAAACCATTGTAAATATTAGTCAAAGACAACAAAAGCAACAGAACAGATGTTGAAACGGACAAAAAAAAAAAAAATCAAATTGCAGATTTTAAATGAAAATGTTTATTTTTTAAGAAAAGAAAAAGTTCAAGCCTACATGACTGTGTGAAAACATGATTTCCCTCTGCTAAATCACGGCTGGTTTATCACAGCTGAGTTCACTGTCTCCAGCCACACCTGGGCTGATTACTGCCACAGCTGATCTTAATCAAGCCATTACAGGGCCTGCATGACAACATGAAGAACACCAAAAGAAAGCCAGACATCATGCTGAGAACCAGAGAAATTCAGGAACAAATGAGAACAAAGAAAAAAACTTTTAAGGTTCTTCCCACTTTCCCAGAACTCGCCTCGTTGATCCCCGAGATCTCTGAGAAAACATTCCATGGACTCTTTGGAAGCTGTGAGTCGCATTAGATTTGGTGTAAAATCGCACAGCATTCAGAAAAAGATCACACCAGCAGTTAAACATGATGGTCTTAGTGTGTTGGCCTGGTCCTGTTTGGCTGTCCAGAAGACTTTGGAGTGGCCTAGTCAAAGTCCTGACCTGAACCCTATTATGATGCTGTCTGATGACCTTAAAAATGTTGTTCATGCTGGAAAACTCTTCAGTATGGCTGAATTAGAAACATTCAGCAAAGATTAAAGGAAACAAATTCCTCCACAGCTGAAAATGACTCACTGCATGATATCATTAACGCTTGGCTGCTGTTGTTGCTAAGAGTGATCCAACCAGTTATCAGGCTTAGGGGGAAATCACTTTTTCACACCATTGTAGATCCTGAGTCTTATGACTCCACATTTCCCAGCATAAAGTCAGCAGTGAAAACATAAATGTTGCTTCCTGGTAGATTTGACAGATGTGGAGGAAGGTCTGATGACTTCAACCAGAGACACAAAGTTTGTTGTCTGGTTGATCAGCGGTTGAGGGTGTTTAATCAAAGACAAATGGAGCAGAAACACCTGGGCAACAAACAACAAATAGACAAACTATAAGCAGCAGTAGAATACTGCACAGTTTAACTACCATATTGACCTCTGACCTTAACTGAGGCAGTGAGGCCCTCAGAGCTTTAGATGTGGTTCTCAGTTCTTCTGTGACCTTCTGAAGAGGTCGTTGATTCCTCTTGGAGTCAACTAAATTGTATAGATTGTAGCTTTTTTGGATATGAATAGTCCTGTAATGTTCCTTGAGATGAAATGTGTTGAGAATTGAAATTTTTTCAATTCAATAATTGCAACAACTATTGCCAAGGACAGCTTGACATCTGTTAGAAGTTAGTCTAATAATATAAATGACTGTTGTAAGACTATTAGACAGAAATGCACAAAATATTGAAAATCTCATTAATATAAGAATACCTGATGGTTACTCAGAAATTCTAGCTGACAGTGCATATATCTGTCAGAAATTTCTGATACCTGACACAAATAAAATATTACAGACAAAATATTGTTGACTGATAAACAAAACAAAACAAAGAACCTGTCAAACCCACTGTAGAGGAATGGACAGGATGTGTTAATGAAATCTATCAAATGGAAAGATTAATATTCTCAATCCATTTTCAGCTGAACAAGTTCAAAGTTCTATGGTCAAAGTGAGTCATATGATAACCAAAGAGAATTTGCATGTATATTGGATTGATAAGAATTAATGGAAAGAGTTTTCATCTTCTAGGACAGGGGTCACCAACCCGGTGCCCGCGGGCACCCAGTCGCCTGCAGGGACCTTGTCAGTCGCCCGCGGAGCTACTTCTAAAAATAGCCATTATTATTAGGGAGCACTACCAAAAAATAATTTAATTATATGTTTTTTCGTTGAAGTAATAACGTTTGACGTTTATATTTAGAGTTCAAACGAGGGAAACGATAAAAACGTTCAAAATAAATTGCTTTATGTATAAAACTCTTTCCTGCTGTTAAAGTTTAGAACTGCAGGCGCCTGCAGCTGAACTCTGCGTACCGTCACATTTTCCTTTAAGTAAAGAAAGAAAAGAATAACTTCTGGAGTTTTCATTATTTAACCCTATTTACTATTAACAAAATTGTCAAGAAAAAATAAATAAATAGTGCCAAAACATCTTATTCGTAGCGCGCATCGCAACACCTCAATCTGGGAATCAACACCATCCTCTTTCCGTGAACCACCTGGAGAGGTTCATGTCTTTATTATTTAGCGTCGTCTGGGAAAAAAAGTCCACTGCTCTTGTGGTTTAGGCTTGTGCTGATTTGTGCGCATTGGAGAGGTGCTTGTGCTCTTGCTGGTCAGGTGCAGTGATAGTTTTGTGTCGGACCTTTATTTTTGCGACATCTGCTGGTGTCAGCCAGCGGGTGACCCGTCAGCTGTTCTGTTCGCGAAACCACGAAAAAAGCGAATAAACCGGCGACCCGCCAGAACCGTGCAGACTGTCAGAAGCTCAGGCTGATTGTAGAACAACGGGAGGTTCAAACCCAACTCGTTCATTTTTAGCTTGCAGAAAAACGCAAAGCTGGAAAATAAACAAAAGCAAACTTGGGCTTTGGGGTTCCCCACCTCAACCCTCAGACTGACACAGCTGTGTGTGTATAATGTCTTTTTACACAAAAGATATTTTATTTACCAAAATTTTGCTAATAGAACAGATAGTTGGATAATAAAACTATAACTCTTCTTTTCTTTTTTATTTAAAGAAAAATTTACTGCAACAATCCATCAGTTTGCTTTTGTTTATTTCAGTCACTTGTGGCCAGTTTAGAATCACAGAAAAGCTCCAAAAGGGAATCAAAGTTAAAACTCTGTGAGCTAAGAACTTCTGATCACATAACAGCAATTAACCAGCTGCCATGGTAAATTATTACTGATAACTATTGTGAATAGTCCTGACATTAGTATGATCAGGCAGTATTGTCATATATATACTTATAAAGACTGTATCAAACAAGTGCTCTTCGTGTTGCTCTGTACCCGTGAAGTTGCTCCCAGTCTCAAAAAGGTTGGTGACCCATGTTCTAGGAAGTGTCTATTTGCTATACAATTTCCTTATGGCCATGTACATAAGAGTAACATGTTTTCAAAGTGCTACTCCTTTGCTCCATCTTAGTATTCTGTTTTTATTTTGTTGTAAATGTAAATGGTACTTTGTAAATGATCACAGACTGTAACTGTAACCTTGAGGTGGAATCAGGCCTTCAAAAATCTCCAGTGCTTCAAAAATAACAAATTCAATGTCTGTCTGTCCAGCTTTTAATGTGGTAGTGATAGAAAAACTGTTCTTTCTCTTCACAGATGATTCTGATGAGAGACTTCAGAGTCGATTCCATCACATGTCATGTAACTGAGTACAAGACAGGTGACGAATGCTGCCCTATGTGCCCTGCTGGTATGTCTCAGTTATGAATTACTGTTTATTCTGATACAGACTCTGTTACGCTGCTTTTGTTACCTGAATTTTGTTCATCATGCAAATGACCATTCTGCTCTTTAAAGTGAAAAACTTATTTCTCAACAGGCAGTCGAGTCAAAATAGACTGTACAGAGTTTAAAAGCACATCCTGTCAGAAATGCTCAGAAAGGACTTACATGGACCTGCCAAATGGACTAAAGAGATGCTATCCATGTTCTACCTGTGACTCAGGTAAAGTTACTTGACTGTTACTTTTCAACTTGTTTTTTTATTTTATTTTTCTTAAGAAAATCTGCTTACAACCACAAACAGCTGTGTTCAAAATATTTGCACTGAATTTAAAAAAATTGAGTATTACCTAAGATCTTCAGAATGGCTTTTATCTTACAATAAATGTGAGAAAATGACCTCACTGATTGAACTCTTGTTGTTGCTCAACATGTTACTTTTAATTAATTATTTAATTACACAGAATCCACAGCTAGACAGAAACAGTTCTACATGTTCAGTTTGCAATAAATGTAATATCTGCTGAAAGTCACATCCATGCTGTGGTGTTTTTGTTTTCTTTAAATGGACCTATTATGCTTTCTTGTTATGATAGGTATGGACTATAATGTAGTCCATACCTATCATGTATGAAATGTAATGAATATATTCTATATTATAGAACATATTCATTACATTACATGTAATGAATATGTTCTATATTATAGAACATCTAGATTAGAGAACATATTCATTACATTTCTTGTACAAAATTATTCTCAAATGATGACATTTCACCTTTCAGGTCTGCCTATTTGGAGGTCCTTTCAGAATGAGATGCCTTAGGACTCTTATGCAAATAAGCTGCAAATAAGCTGGCCACACCCTCCAAATCAGTGTGTTCTCACTTTATACATATGAAAATGGTTGGAAACAGATGTGCAATAGTCCAGTGGGACATATTTGACCAGTGGGAAATAAGACCCAGAATCTGCATGGGTTGCTTCTTGAGAGCCAGTGGCTACTGATAATGAGTTTCCTCCATACATGTGTAATCTGTATATGTTCACAGGAGCTGGCCTGAAGGAAAAGCTAGGATGTAAACTAACTACAGACACAGTTTGTGAACCAATGGAGGGATTCTACTGTACAGACCTTAAATCATCAGGTTGTGCTGTAGCACAGAAACACAGGAGCTGTGAACCAGGACAGTACATCATCAGGATGGGTTGGTCTGATTCTATTCAAACCATTCTCTGGTTTTTAGATGAATTCTGACTTTAACATTTGAAAAGAATAAACTTGTTGATCAGAACTGAAAATCAGATCAAAATCTTCTAACATTAAACTGGTTTGTGTTTGTACAGGAACAGCCTCCACAGACACAGAATGCTCTGAATGCAGCAGTGGATCATTTTCTGATGGATCTATGTTTTCATGTCAGCCTCACACACAGTAAGCTGGTGTCTTACAAACAGCACAAACACAGGATGATGTTTTACCAAGTGATTTACCTGGATTCATGTTTGTTATTTCAGATGTGAAGAAGAAAACCTCCTTCTGATAAAAGCAGGAACATCTTCAACTGATGCTGAATGTGGAGGAAAAAGTTCCAACACAGGAATTGTGATTGGTGTTCTGGTGGTTTTTTTAGTTTTAGGTGGAGCAGCGATTGGTGGCGTTTTATTCTGGAAACATCAAAAAACCAAAAAACCAAGTGAGATGAATAAATGTAAATTAAAATCTGGGCATTTTAAAAATATTTACTGTTTTAATAATTGTAACATTTCATTTTTAACAGACAGCTGTCCAAATCCACAAGAACTGGTAAGTAGGTTTATAACTGAACTGTGATGTGAACAGATATTGATGCCAATATTTATTTTACCAAATAATTTGTTTTATCTTCTACACAAAAGGGCAAACCAGAAGAAGACCCTTTGAATGGACCAGGTGAGAAGAATTTTGTTCTTTACTTGAATAATATCAGACTGATTGTTTTTCTGGGCATCATTCTGAAAAACTGAGATTTTTCTCTCCAAGGAAAACAAATCAAACTGATCTGATTTTGCTTGCTCTGGATGTTTCCATCAATATTTAATCAATTTGGTGTCTTTTTTTATTTTCTATGTACAGTGTAAGAAACCACAAACTAAACACATGGATGAAAGTTACTGATCACTGTAGATCAAATGATTCAGGCTCTGAGTAGAAACAAACTAGATACTGATCCTTTGTTTTTACAGTGATCAGAAAGAGGAGCTAAAACCCAATTTCCTTTCTCCACCAGCCATGGTTATCACCCTACATCCATCACACTACACAGGAGAAAAAGTTGTTTAATGTCGAAGTATCAGATCTGTGACTGTAACCCAGAATGATTAGACTAAGTAGTAGACAGTAACTGGCTTCTACTTGTACAGCTCTTTATAAAGGTCAGAGGTACCAAAGTACTTCAGACTACAGTCAGTCATTCATACACTCAAGCTGATGGTTGCAAGCCACAGCTTTGCCACTGTAGTCTGAAGAAGAGAGGATGCCATCCACCAGCACCACCAGGTCCTCTGACCACCAGCAGGTGAGGCAGGTGAACTGTCTTGCCCAAGGACACAACAACAGAGATGAGTGGAGCGAAGACTGAACCAGCAGCAATCAGCACCAGCAAGACAGGTGAACTGTCTTCAGCAAGACATAAGCTGTCTTACCAAGGACACAACAACAGATGCAGGTGGAGCCAGGATAGAACCAGCAACCTGCTGATTGCAGGCCAGAGTCCTAATAGTAAATCATTAAGACATAAGCTGTCTTACCCAAGGACACAACAACAGATGCAGGTGGAGCCAGGATAGAACCAGCAACCTGCTGATTGCAGGCCAGAGTCCTAATAGTAAATCATTATTTTCATGTGAAATGAAACCAAGTCATTTGTACAGTTTTATAAGAAACCTGCTTATTCAGAATGAAGATGTAAATTACCAGTGTCGTTCATAAGTTAGTTGATCTGCTCTGCTTTAACTATAGATGTAACTTTAGATGAGAAGCTAATTTGATCCCAGCTGAGAGTGAAAGAAAACTTTCTGAAACTGGGATAGGTGCTATCATGAATGTTCTGCTTTTGACAGTACAAAGTACAACATCATGGGCCACGAGTTGACAATATAGATTCTGGTGTTGTTGAATGAAACAAGTCTGATATTAACAAAAAGACTATTTATTGAGTCGATGACACATAGACGGATTGTCTGGATGCTCAAATGTGTAAATATTCAACACAAACAGTTGAGCACCATCTTTTTCTGTATTGAGGTTTAAAGTAAAGTTAACATTGTGGAGCAGCCCAGCCAGAGTCCTGCCTTCAATCTGATGAGAGTCTGGGGACTGTATGTCTGATGAGCTTATTATCTGAACCACTTCACAGTGAAAAGCAACTAAGAACAGTTGCAAATGGGATAATAATTGAACATTGTGGTGATGATGTGCTGAAGACAGCGAGTTGGGAAGAGCAGGAGCTTCTTAAAGAGATAGAAACTCAATTTAAGGCATCTCTACTAAAAACCCACCTGTTTAGAGTTGTATTTGAAACGTAATCAATTACAAATTTAATGATGGAACTTGACATAATGTCATGGTCTGATTGTTGATTCTATGTTGCAGGACTTTGTGTTTTTTGTGTTTATTGTGTAAAGAACTTTGAAAAGCCTTGCTGATGAAATGTGCTGTACAAATAATATTTGATTTTTGAATGATCAAATTGTAAAGTCAAATTTCTGTTATGTTTGACATCTAAAAATTTTTACAATGAGTGAAGGTAACAGTTGCAGTTATTAGCTATAAAATGGCACAGAAAATGCATTACAATGCCCCTTTAATACCAGTGAAACTTTTGCAATTGATTATTAAGTAGAATATAATGTTCTATGTGGTATTTTAATGTTATGAAAATAAAAACTGATTATTAAAAAATTATTTGAATCCTTTCCTACCTACTTCTTGACTGAATAGAAATCATCCTAAATTTAGATCTGCCAGTTGTCACTATGGTTATTCAGTTTGTATTTTAATATATTTTGGCAGATTTGTAGGTTGGTTGAGGGAGGATCCAAATGCAGATCCACAGAGATGTGGAGTAGGTCATTGAAAAAGAAAATGGTTTACTGAAAAATGAGAAATATAAATCTTACAAAAAAATCCACAGAGATCGGAACAGAATACATCATAAATCCAAAGAAATCTAAACAGAAACATTCCAGAAAGGAGGAATGGAAGAAGCCAGTGAGGAGAGACATGAAGAGATGTGAGCATTGAGAGGTTGAATGTTGAAACAAAGCTAATTGACTGGCAGTTTGAAGGTGTGAATGGATCCAGAGAGAAAATGGCACAGAGGGTGGGGAAGAGTACACAGGAGAAGAGGAAATACAAATAACAAATCTAAAGAATAACTAGACTAAGGAAACAATAAAAATGAGTTATAAAGGACAAAACTAGAAACTAAAACTCCACTAAAGCAAAGCAGAAACTGAACTGATTTAGTTTCTGTTTTGATCTGATCAAAGAATAGGACTAAGGAACACAAGATAATGATGAAACTCAAATCAATTTCAAAGCAACTCATCAACCCGGTCCAGAGCGGCCAATAAATAAACGCGCTGAACAAGCAGCGCTCATGACGAGCACGCGGGTGTTTTGCCGCCTGGGCGGTGCGGAACTGCGAGGAGACGCAGAGGAACCGTATCTGATGTGTGACCCATTCATGTGATCCAGATAGCTGCTGCAATGTGTTTCGCAAGAGTGATGAATTCAGGAATGTGGTTTTTAGCATGGAGCAGACTTTGCAACATGAAGGAAATGACAGGAAACGGGTTTTAACAGGACGTCTGGGGACGAACACAACCTTTACTTATTGAGAGCCGATTATGATGAGAGTTGAATCTTGTTTACGCCTATGTGATCGTCCTCTTATTAAGGTTGTTTAATACAACCTTTATACACGGGAACTATGAATCTTTCATTTTCTTCCGTAACCCTCTAAATTAACGATGAAGTAACAAAATACCTTCTCACTTTATAAAATGATAAAACACCACAAGTTCAACGTATAAGTTTGGCGCAGACATCTTGATCATCTCCTGCTCCGTGTGCGCAACAGCAAATCAAACAGACATAAGTAGGACACCTGTCTACGTCACATAGAGAGAATAGAGGTACACAGCTGAGTGTACAGTCCAGGTTTCTGCTGTAACGCTCTGGGCTGGTCGAACCATAGTCACACTATACTAACTTAACATTAAAACGCCATTATAGAGGCACAAGATGCGGAACTGAAAGAGAAACCAGTCGTCTTAGTTTATGTTTGTGAAGGTAAGTTTGTTGAATTTACGTATAAAATAACTTCGTTTTATTTATTTATTTATTTATTTGAATGTAAATTTTAGTAATTTTTTTTATATGCGTATGTGTTTGCGTGACTAACTAAAGGATTCAATTCAAAATCCATCTACGTCACAGACTTCAGTAACAGCAGAGAACAGTTGAGGTTTAGCTGGGAATAATGGCTGTTTGCTGATCATAATACCAGTGACTCACATTCAGCTGACAAAATGAACCCAAGTTATTTTACATGTAAATTCAACAAACATACCTTCACAAAAATAAAGTTTCTTCTGCATTCATAATGGACTTTAATGTTAAGTTAATATAGGGTGTCTATGGCTCATAATATAATTTTTAACCTCTATAGTTCCACCAGCCCAGAGCATTACAGCAGAAACCTGCAGTGTTTTCTGCACTGGCTGCAGCTTCCTGCATGTCTATTTTCTCACTGACACTTTAAGGATCGTAAACAAAGATCATAACTTCTGCTCGGGGTTGAAGTCTCTTTTAAACTGCTTTGTTGAGCAATAATCTGTTTCCTTATCTTCTATGTAACTGTGAGGAAATAGGTTTTCCTGACTCGAGGGTCTGTGAGGTTTTGCACCAAGCGCTCAGTTTGATGTTACACAAACAATCTCAGTGTGACACAACAAAAATAAAGTTTATTTCCTTTTTATGAACGTCCATTTCCATGTCTAACACGTGTCTAAACGGACACATGTTCACAAGTAGATGTTATTTGGAATTAAATTAAAGAATATGTAATTATAATAAATTCCTTTCTTGCTGTTGATACTTGAAGGGCACCACACCCACATACTTTCACTTTCTGTTACAGGCTCAGAAATTTGGATTTGTTGAACTCGAGAGAAGTTCACTTCTACCTTGGAGAATGATTTCAAGAAGAAAAACTTGGGCTGCGACGCTCGTTCTCCTGGTAAATCTATTTATGATATAGTAATGGATCATTTAATATAATATTGCTTCTTATAAAATGGTAATTTCCTGGCTGATTTAAACTTTGAGTATCTTCATTATCACATCAATATATTAAGAAAATTTATTTATTTGTATCCTGTTTTTTGTCTGCACAAAAAATACATATTTTAATATGTCTAAAAGTGACGCCCAATGTATTCAAGTGAAAGGTGAAATGTAAAATGTTACATTTACTTATCTTGCAGAGTACATTCTTTGTATATTTATAGTTTTAAAATTATGTACTTTAATTTTACTATTTAAAATGATCTTTTAAAAAAAACCTTTTGCATTTACTCAGGTTATGTTTGTCTGGGGGCTGCACAGTGGCGCAGTGGGTAGCGCTGTTGCCTTGCAGCAAGAAGGTCCTGGGTTCGAATCCCGGCCCGGAGTCTTTCTGCACGGAGTTTGCATGTTCTCCCTGTGCGTGCGTGGGTTTTCTCCAGGTACTCCGGCTTCCTCCCACAGTCCAAAAACATGACTGTCAGGTTAATTGGCCTTCCCAAATTCTCCCTAGGTGTGTGTGTGGTTGTTTGTCCTGTTTGTCTTTGTGTTGCCCTGCGACAGACTGGCGACCTGTCCAGGGTGAACCCCGCCTCTCGCCCGGAACGCAGCTGGAGATAGGCACCAGCACCTCCCGACCCCGTTAGGGAGACGGGTGACGGAAAATGGATGGATGGATGTTTGTCTGATACTTAAAATGTTTTATGATCTGAAACTTTTAGGTTTGACAGAAAAGCAAATAGAAGGAATCTGCATGTCATCAAATTTGAATCTTTAGAACTAAATTGTATAGATTGTTGGTTTCTGGATATAAATAATCTTGCAATATTTCTTGAGATGAAATGTGTTGTGAAGTGAAACTTTATAGATAAACTGAGCTAAAGTCAATAATTGCAACTGATGCTAAAAAATGGTTGACCTCTATTAAAAGCTAACCTCACATTATAAATGATGATATAAATTAATATGGTGTTGACATTAAACTGAACTGCTAAAGTTAATGAAAACAAGGCAAAGAAATAACTAATCAAAAAGGGATTTGAGCCTTTCTACAGGAAATTTGTTCTAATATTTGGAAAAACCTTTTCACAGATGATTCTGATGAGAGACTTCAGAGTTGATTCAATCACATGCCAACAAACTGAGTACAAGATGGGAGAAAAATGTTGTGCTATGTGTCCTATTGGTATGTTCCAGTTAGTTATAAATTGCTGATTATTGTCATAGAGACTCTGCTTGCTTTCATTGCCTCAATCTTGTTCATCCTGCAACACATCATGTTCTTTGAAATGATATAGACGGTTTATTCTGAAATACACTGTTACAGTTTCACTGCTTCCATTGCCTGAAGTTTTTTTCATCATACAAAGGATCATCCTATGCTTTAAATTGAGAAACTCTTTTTTTTCCAACAGGTAAAAGGGTCAAAGCAGACTGCACAGAGCTTGAAATTACATCCTGTTCGTCCTGCACAGATGGGACTTTCATGGACCAGCCAAACGGACTGAAGAGATGCAATCCATGTTCTACCTGTGACTCAGGTACAGTTATGTTGAAACTATAAATGTGTGGTTTTGTTTGATGAAACTGGTTTCACATCAGCTTCCTAAACACTACAAACTGTTATATTGTAATATTTGCAGTATGTTAAAAAAACAAAAACTGATGACCTAAAATCTTTATTATTTTATTTTTCAGAAAAAAAATACCCCACTCACTCTGTGGTTGATCCTTTTCATCTCGCTAATTTCAGTAAATGATGTTATTGAACAGAATGAGCAACATTCATGCCATGATCGGAAGAAGATTCAAATTTATTTAGAATGCAGAAATATAATTTCTATAGTTTTCACTAATCTTAGTGAAGTTGAACTGCTATTATTTTGAACACAAACATAAATGATATGAATGATTCTAATATTTCTGCTCTTCTGTCTCATTCAAAAGTTCATCATGTTGGTGTTAGTTTCCTCCAATAGAATGGATTCTATTCTATATTCACAGGAGCTGGTCTGAAGGAAAAGCGAGGATGTGAACTAACTGCAGACACAGTTTGTGAACCAATGGAGGGATTCTACTGTACAGACCTTAAATCATCAAGTTGTGCTGTAGCACAGAAACACAGGAGATGTGAACCAGGACAGTACATCAGCAGGATGGGTTGGTCTGATTCTATTCAAACCATTCTCTGGTTTTTAGATGAATTCTGACTTTTGAATATTCGAAAAGAATGAACTTGTTGATCAGAACTTAAAATCAGATCAAAATCTTCTAACATTAAACTGATATGTGTTTATACAGGAACATCCTCCACAGATACAGAATGCTCTGAATGCAGCAGTGGATCATTTTCTGATGGATCTATGTTTTCATGTCAGCCACACAGACAGTAAGCTGGTCTTTTAAAAGCAGCACAAACACAGGATGATGTTTTACCAAATGATTTACCTGGATTCATGTTTGTTATTTCAGATGTGAAAAAGAAAACCTTCTGATAAAAGCAGGAACATCTTCAACTGATGCTGAATGTGCAGAAAAAAGTTCCAACAATATAGGAGTTGTGATCGGTGTTCTGGTGGTTTTTTTAGTTTTAGGTGGAGCAGCGATTGGTGGTGGTTTATTCTGGAAACATCAAAAAACCAAAAAACCAAGTGAGATGAATAAATGTAAATTAAAATCTTAGCATTTTAAAAAGATTTACTGTTTTAATAATTGTAACATTTCATTTTTAACAGACAGCAGTACAAATCAACAAGATCGGGTAAGTAGGTTTATAACTGAACTGTGATGTGAACAGATATTGATGCCAATATTTATTTTACCAAATAATTTGTTTTATCTTCTACACAAAAGGGCAAACCAGAAGAAGACCCTTTGAATGGACCAGGTGAGAATAATTTTGTTCTTTACTTGAATGATATCAGACTGATTGTTTTTCTGGGCATTATTTTGAAAAACTGAGATTTTTCTCTCCAAGGAAAACAAATCAAACTGATCTGATTTTGCTTGCTCTGGATGTTTCCATCAATATTTAATCAATTTGGTGTCTTTTTTTATTTTCTATGTGCAGTGCAAGAAACCACAAACTAAACACATGGATGAAAGTTACTGATCACTGTAGATCAAATGATTCAGGCTCTGAGTAGAAACAAACTAGATACTGATCCTTTGTTTTTACAGTGATCAAAAAGAGGAGCTAAAACTCAACATCCTTTCTCCACCAGCCATGGTTATCACCCTACATCCATCACATGGATGTAAGATACTTCGACTGTTTAATGTCGTAGTATCAAATCTGTGACTGTAACACAGAATGATTAGATTAGGTGATAGACAGTAACTTTTTGTACTTGTACATCGCTTTATGAAGGTCAGAGGCACCAAAGTTCTTCAGACTACAGTCAGTCATTCACACAATCAAGCTGATGGTTGCAAGCCACAGATTTCCTACTGCAGTCTGACAGAAGAGAGGATGCCATCCACCAGCACCACCAGGTCCTCTGACCACCAGCAGGCGAGGCAGGTGAACTGTCTTGCCCAACGACACAACAACAAAGATGAGTGGAAGTGTGACAAAGTCAGACTGAACAGCTTTGTTTACTTCCTCTGCTGGAAATTGCTAAAACTAAGGGCAGACTGCAATTCTAACACAATGCCGAATGTCAACGTTGTTGTTCATATCTTCTCTTTCTGTGTTCTGATTGGTCCAGTTGAAATTCTACCAGAGACAATCCAAGTGAAGGGGAGAAAGCCCAGACTTGGCTGTAAGGGAGATTTAAATTAAGTGAAATTGCACAGGAAGGCAATGTCTATGTACAGTGGACATTGTACATGGACATTGGACAGTCAATATCTATTAAACAGATATTGACTGTTTAATATCTGTTGATATTAAACAGTCAACAGTCTACTGTTGACTGTTTAATATCAGATTTTGTGTAATCCAGAACGAATATAGGTAATGTACAACAATCATGTCATTTTATTTAGTTTTGTAAGAAACCTGAGTACTCTGAACCTCATTAATGATTTTATCTGCAAGTTTTAAGCTCACATTAACCAACCTCTGAGAAACTGTATTTGTAATGAGATTACTGTACATACAGATGGATTCTATTTAATCACTAACCATCATCAGGTAACTTCTGAAGGCAAAAGGGGACTGAATACTTTTGCACTCTTTATTTGGAAACATTCTTTGAATGTATAATGAAGATCATATATAATTTTCTTTCCACTTCACAATTGTATACGATGTTTTGTAGGTTTTTCACATTAAACTCCAATGAAATACATTTTATATTTGTGTTTGTAAATGTGACAACATATAGAAAGGCTCCAGGGATTTGAATACTTTTGCATGCCACTGCAATTTAAAAACTCCTGCAATGTTATGTTTTTTTTTAAGAAGGACTTTATCTTAAAAACCTTGACTCTTGCTTCTCAGCTCCAATGATTATTTCCAGCACATTTTATGAGAAATAACAAAGTAAATTTACTTGGAATTTTGCGACTTCACTGAAGTTCATCTTGAAAAGTTTCCACCCGAAAATGACTTTTCTTAAATAAACGTGAGTTTATCTTTAAAATATGTTTTAACCACATATGTATATATACACTAAATTGCCAACAGTATTTGCTCACCCATCCAAATGATCAAAATCAGGTGTATAAAATTAAACATCTAATTATGCAGACTTTTTTTTTTTTACAAACATTTGTGACAGAAAGTGTCGCTCTCTGGAGCTCAATGAATTACAGCGTGGAACTGTGATAGGATATCACCTCTATAACAAATGCACTTATGAAATTTCCTCACTCTTAAATTTTTCACAGTTAACTGTCAGCTGTGTCACAAGAAAGTGGAAGTGTTTGGGAATGACAGCAACTCCTCCACCAAGTGGTAGTCAATGGTCAGTGGCTGCTCAGGCACATAGTGCAAAGAGGTCGCCAACTTTCTGCAGAGTCAACCACTACAGGCCTCCAAACTTCATGTGGCCTTCAGACTAGCTCAAGAGAGAGCTTCATGGAATGAGTTTCCTTGATCGAACAGCTGCATCCAAACCATACATCACCAAGTGCAATGCAAAGCCACGGGGCTGCAGAACAGTGGAGGCTTGTTCTCTGGAATGATGAATTGCTTTGAAAATCTAATGGACAAGTCTGGGCTTGGCAGTTGCCAGGAGAACGGTTCTTGTCTGACTGGATTGTGTCAATTGTAAAGTATACTAAAGGAGGGATTATGATGGGGTTGGCCCCTAAGTTCCAGTGAAAGGAACTCTGAATGTTTTGGCACATCAAGACATTTTGAACAATTCCAACTTTGAGGGAACAGTTTGGAGTTGGACCCTTCCTTTTCCAACATGACTGCACCAGTGCACAAAGCAAGGTCCATAAAGACCTGGATGGCAGAGTCTGTCGTACATGAACTTGACTGGCCTCACCTTTGTGCGGAACACTTTTGGGATGAATTAGAACAATTAGAACAAATACTGAGAGTATGTGACTTCACATACTTCACATACTCTCAGTATGATTCAACATCAGTATGTGACCTCACAAATGCTCTTCAAGAAGAATGGTCACAAATCCCCATCAACTCTCACCTGAACTTTGTGGACGACATTCCCAGAGGAGTTGAAGCTGTTCTAGATGCAAAGGCTGGACTGACTTCACACTGAACCCTATGGGTTAGGAATGGGATGTCACTTAAGCTCATATGAGAGTATGGTATTAAGGTATTACTTAAACATGACAAAATAAATAATCATTTATTACATTTTTTAATGAAACTGGATCGTGAATATAAATTTAGTTTAGGTAAAAATCGGGCCCACACTCCAGCACAGTAGATGGCGATATAACATTTAAATGTCGCCATAAAACCCAAGAAGAAGAAAAAGGCGGAAGACAGAGATTCAGTGGGAAAATGGCGGGTGGTTTGAGAGAAAAGCAGTTTGCTCATCGTGTTTATAACTCACTGCAGGTAAATAAAGTTAATTTGGGTTAGAGCATTGTTTAATGTTATGATACTTTCTTAAACTGGTTCGGCTCTAAATCCTTAATAACAATAGTTTCCGTTATGTTAATGATGTTTATCTGAGATCAGATGAATCTTTGTAGATACTTTCAAATCTGAACATATTTTTGAAGTTAGTTCAAGGTTGCTATTCATTTCGTCCTGAAAGGCACTTTGTTGTTCAGTGACATGTTTAAGTGAAACTTTCTTTTTAACATTAGGCGGTGATTTGTCGTTCACAGCCTCCTTATAGAAACACAGCGGAACTGTGAGGGAATGTCCTGTAATAAATGTGTTTTGTCTCCAGAAGAGAGAAAAAGAGGCCACTGTTCTTGTTTAATAAAAACCTGCAGTGTTTTCTGCACTGGCTGCAGCTTCCTGCATGTCTATTTTCTCACTGACACTTTAAGGATCGTAAACAAAGGTCATAACTTCTGCTCGGGGTTGAAGTCTCTTTCAAACTGCTTTGTTGAGCAATAATCTGTTTCCTTATCTTCTATGTAACTGTAACTGTGTAACTGTAACTGTGAGGAAATAGGTTTTCCTGACTCAGGGGTCTGCGAGGTTTTGCACCAGACGCTCAGTTTGATGTTACACAACCAATCTCAGTGTTTATTTCCTTTTTATGAACGTCCATTTCCATGTCTAACACATGTCTAAATGGACACATGTTGACAAGTGGATGTTAATTGGAATTAAATTAAAGAATATGTAATTATAATAAATTCCTTTCTTGCTGTTGATACTTGAAGGGCACCACACCCTCATACTTTCACTTTCTTTTACAGGCTCAGAAATTTGGATTTGTTGAGCTCGAGAGAAGTTCACTTCTACCTTGGAGAATGATTTCAAGAAGAAAAACTTGGGCTGCGACGCTCGTTCTCCTGGTAAATCTATTTATGATATAGTAATGGATCATTTAATATAATATTGCTTCTTATAAAATGGTAATTTCCTGGCTGATTTAAACTTTGAGTATCTTCATTATCACATCAATATATTAAGAAAATCAATTTATTTGTATCCTGTTTTTTGTCTGCACAAAAAATACATATTTTAATATGTCTAAAAGTGACGCCCAATGTATTCAAGTGAAAGGTGAAATGTAAAATGTTACATTTACTTATCTTGCAGAGTACATTCTTTGTATATTTATAGTTTTAAAATGATGTACTTTAATTTTACCATTTAAAATTATCTTTAAAAAAAAAACAACTTTTGCATTTACTCAGGTTATGTTTGTCTGATACTTAAAATATTTTATGATCTGAAACTTTGACAGAAAAGCAAATAGAAGGAATCTGCATGTCATCAAATTTGAATCTCTTGAACTAAATTGTATTGATTGTTGGTTTCTGGATATAAATAATCTTGCAATATTTCTTGAGATGAAATGTGTTGTGAAGTGAAACTTTATAGATAAACTGAGCTAAAGTCAATAATTGCAACTGATGCTAAAAAATGGTTGACCTCTATTAAAAGCTAACCTCACATTATAAATGATGATATAAATTAATATGGTGTTGACATTAAACTGAACTGCTAAAGTTAATGAAAACAAGGCAAAGAAATAACTAATCGAAAAGAGATTTGAGCCTTTCTACAGGAAATTTGTTCTAATATTTGGAAAAACCTTTTCACAGATGATTCTGATGAGAGACTTCAGAGTTGATTCAATCACATGCCATCAACCTGAAGAGGTTTATATAACATGTCGTCTTAGAATTTTACAAATATGAAAGAGAGAAGATATATGAGAGAGTTTGAAAATATTAAAGAAAAAGGTTAATTTATTTGATATTTTGAGTAAGAATTTGGGGAGTAAACATATTGAAATAGTTATTCAATTTTTAAAGAAAACAAATTAGTTTCAAAGAATTTGATTATAGTAGGTGTGTTTGTAAGTGTGTGGATGATATAGATGGGTAGAATACAAAGTGGTGGTTCGTGTCGTGAAACCATCACGAATCAAACTCCATACCAGGAAGTGGCGAATATGCTGCAAAAGGTTTGTTCAAGTACACCTGCAGGTTTTTTGCCAACCGCCAGTAAAGTCAAGAAGAAGACGCGATTAACTGCTCCCTCTGTGTCGGGAATATCTGACTATGACGAATTTTCGACCTGAAACTACACCACGGTATCATGTAAGGTAAAATCAGCTGCTCATACCATACCTGTTTGAGTTTAGAAAGAGGTAAGGTGGAGGTGGACTTTACACGAAGGCAGTTGTTTCCCTAAATTAACGGCGTTTTGTCAAAGGTTGTTAAAACATGGAGCACCGAAAGAATAACCTGTAATATGAGCGGGGTTCTGTTCTGTAGTTTAGGATTATCTTTTAAACTAAAGCTATAAACACTGCTGGTTAAAGTTTAGTTTAAATGTATTTGTAAAAATCTTTATAAAAACGAGACAGTTTTGTAACTATGGCTTGAAACCGAAACCGTGCTCCAGCAAAGCAGAATTAGACACCAAACCTCCAAGTTTATTTCCTTACATTAATGTGCGCAGTTTTTGACCGCACTTAAGTTAGTTTCAAGTTGGATATTATTGGATATTCGCGTGGCATCGAGCTCAAGGTTGACCCGATTTATGAAGGCTTATTTCGGCCAGCCGATCTTTGCCGCTCCCTCCTCGAGGAAGGTGAATGTTGAGAAGCTCTGGCTGCGCAGGAGAGACGGGTGTTATGTCGAGAAATGCCTGCAGGCATTTCTCGGCATAACAGCGGATCTGATCATTTTCACGTCGCTTCTGATCGATTTCTCGGTAAAACAACTCATATAATCATGCCAAGGCTATAACATTCAGTATAATTGGCAGCTGTTGTTTAAAAAATAATTAAATAAAGGAGGTCTTCTGACGTTGTTTTGTATTTTAAATTCCAAGAGAATCGCTCTATTTCCAATGTAAGCCTGGCAGAAATAAAAGTCAGTCACCAAACAGTTTTCCAGCACGTAGCGTGTATGTAAAGATTTTGAGAATTTGGAAACAGTTGCTCTTTATTTCCCAAAGTTATGGGGAATAAAATGAATCCATTAACAATGAAGAACTACCCCCTCAATGAAACAGGGTCTCACACGTTGCTTTTTTTTAACTTTGGGAATGTTTTTCATTAAAGCCTTTTAGACACTTTACAGAGATAATAACAGTTCTATAAAACGTTTATATGCCACATCTAGCCCATTTAATATCAATAAAGGGGGTCGGCAGGGATGTCCGGCCCCCTTTATTAAGTCATGTGACCTATTGACTGAAAATCAATGTGAAATTGTTCGACTAGTCTGTACAGATGAGTCACAGTCAATTTTAGTCCATTTTAGCTCATTAAAAAAAAAAAAAAAGATTTTTAGCTATTTTTGGTCAAAATATAGTATCTTAAATTATATAATTCAGAAATATCAGTATCAATGTATGTATTCAATACATCAGCCTGTATGTAATGATTGAATATAATGTACAAGTTTCACTTTTTGAATGCAATTACTGACTTACACCAACTTTTTTATGATATTCTAATGTTATGAAAAACCTACAAAACCGTTGTTTCTTTTCCAGTAGTTGACTTGATGCCTCAGTGTGTGTGTTTGTAGCAGATTGGCATTAATAATGTTTAGCTATTTATAACAAGTCATAGAATCACTTCAACATTCAGTAACAATTTCACATATTGGATGCTTTCCCAATATTTTGCAGCCCTGCTTCATGCAACAGGCTCCTGAGTTCTTACAGGTTAACAGTGTGTGTTTCTGTGTTTCTGTGTTTCTTGTCTTGCAGATGAAAACTTTCAGCATTTGGTGTCACAGTTCAGTTCATCCTGCATCTCCATTACATGCTGTGTTCAGCTCCAGAGAAGTTTAATCCTGCCTTTAACAATGATCTGTTGGGTGGCAAAATCTATGTTACTGGTAAGTTTATTTATGACATAAAATGGTTACTTTATTAGACTGTTTGTTTTAATGATATTTTTAATATCAAGTATAAAATCAGTGTCATAATCAAATTTATGGTTTATTTGCAGTTTCATTTTAAGTTTATGTCTTGAAAACAAATGTCTTGTTTGAGATCTCACCAGTTTGTGTTAAAAAGTGCTGAGGCAGAAGCATATTACTTTTTGAAGGAGAGTTCACAGCTTGTTGACCAATAGAGTGCAGTACTTAGTTTAGCTTTGCCTCCATCTGGTGTTTTTTTATCACTTTTTGCTACTACATGGAAATCGATGTATGTCCAAGACAAAGTATTCAGATATTAGAGAAGGAGACTCCCAGCTAAACTGTTTCCAGATAAACACATCAGTCTGATGCTAAAATAATGTAGCGTCATTATTTTCAATTAAGATTGAAAATATTAGATTAAATTAAGATTCAGAACTTTCCCCATGTGGTTGGTTATGGTAACAGATCTAAAGAAATAGAAGGAGCAACAGGATGAATCTAATGACGGTGACATTTCAAACAGTGTTGTGCTGGAAGAGAGGAACAAAATGGAACATGCATTAATTTACAGAGGTATAAAGAAATGTGTGTCCACTTCCTGATTTTCTTTTGTTACATATTTATCACCCATCACTGTTTCCGAAAGCAAACCATCGTAAATATTAGTCAAAGACAACAAAAGGAGCAGAACAGATGTTGAAACGGACAAAAAAAAAAAAAAAAAAAAAAATCAAATTGCAGATTTTAAATGAAAATGTTTATTTATTAAGAAATGAAAAAATTCAAGCCTACATGACTTTTGTAGGGCTGCACAGTGGCGCAGTGGGTAGCGCTGTTGCCTTGCAGCAAGAAGGTCCTGGGTTTGATTCCCGGCCCGGGGTCTTTCTGCACGGAGTTTGCATGTTCTCCCTGTGCGTGCGAGGGTTCTCTCCAGGTTCTCCGGCTTCCTCCCACAGTCCAAAAACATGACTGTTAGGTTCATTGGTCTTTCCAAATTCTCCTTAGGTGTGAGTTTGTGGTTGTTTGTCCTGTTTGTCTCTGTGTTGCCCTGCGACAGACTGGCGACCTGTCCATGGTGACCTCGCCTCTCGCCTGGAACGCAGCTGGAGATAGGCACCAGCAAATCCCGACCCCGTTAGGGAGAAGGGTGACCAGAAAATGGATGGATGGATGGATGACTTTGTGTGAAAACATGATTTCCCTCTGCTAAATCACGGCTAGTTTATCACAGCTGAGTTCACTGTCTCCAGCCACAACTGGGCTGATTACTGCCACAGCTGATCTTAATCAAGCCATTACTTAAATTCAGGAACAAATGAGAACAAAGAAAAAAACTTTTAAGGTTCTTCCCACTTTCCCAGAACTCGCCTCGTTGATCCCTGAGATCTCTGAGAAAACATTCCATGGACTCTTTGGAAGCTGTGAGTCCCATTAGATTTGGTGTAAAATCGCACAGCAATCAGAAAAAGATCACACCAGCAGTTAAACATGATGGTCTTTGTGTGTTGGCCTGGTGCTGTTTGGCTGTCCAGAAGACTTTGGAGTGGCCTAGTCAAAGTCCTGACGTGAACCCTATTAAGATGCTGTCTGATGACCTTAAAAATGTTGTTCATGCTGGAAAACTCTTCAGTATGGCTGAATTAGAAACATTCAGCAAAGATTAAAGGAAAAAAATTCCTCCACAGCTGAAAAAGACTCACTGCATAGTATCATTAACACTTGGCTGCTGTTGTTACTAAGAGTGATCCAACTAGTTATCAGGCTTAGGGGGAAATCACTTTTTCACGCCAGTGTAGATCCTGAGTCTTATGACTCCACATTTCCCAGCATAAAGTCAGCAGTCAACATAAATGTTGCTTCCTGGTAGATTTGATAAATCTGGAAAAAGGTCTGATGCAGGGGTCACCAACCTTTTTGAGACTGGGAGCAACTTCACGGGTACAGAGCAACACGAAGAGCACTTGTTTGATACAGTCTTTATAAGTATATATATGATAATACTGCCTGATCATATTAATGTCAGGACTATTCACAATAGTTATCAGTAATAATTTACCATGGCAGCTGGTTAATTGCTGTTATGTGATCAGAAGTTCTTAGCTCACAGAGTTTTAAGTTTGATTCCCTTTTGGAGCTTTTCTGTGATTCTAAACTGGCCACAAGTGACTGAAATAAACAAAAGCAAACTGATGGATTGTTGCAGTAAATTTTTCTTTAAATAAAAAAGAAAAGAAGAGTTATAGTTTTATTATCTAACTATCTGTTCTATTAGCAAAATTGTGGTAAATAAAATATCTTTTGTGTAAAAAGACATTATACACACACAGCTGTGTCAGTCTGATGCGTGAGGTGGGGAACCCCAAAGCCCAAGTCTTACTGGTCAGTTTGCTTTTGTTTATTTCACGGCTTTGCGTTTTTCTGTCAGCTAAAAATGAACGAGTTGGGTTTGAACCTCCCGTTGTTCTACGTTCAGCCTGAGCTTCTGACAGTCTGTGCGGTTCTGGCTGGTCGCCGGTTTATTCGCTTTTTTCGTGGTTTCGCGAACAGAACAGCTGACGGGTCACCGGCTGGCTGACACCAGCAGATGTCGAAAAAATAAAGGTCCGACACAAAACTATCACTGCACCTGACCAGCAAGAGCACAAGCACCTCTCCAATGCGCACAAATCAGCACAAGCCTAAACCACAAGAGCAGTGGACTTTTTTTCCAGACGACGCTAAATAATAAAGACATGAAGCGAAGCCTCTCCATGTGGTTCACGGAAAGAGGATGGTGTTGGTTCCCAGATTGAGGTGTTGCGATGCGCGCTACGAATAAGATGTTTTGGCACAATTTATTTATTTTTTCTTGACAATTTTGTTAATAGTAAATAGGGTTAAATAATAAAAACTCCAGAAGTTATTATTTTCTTTCTTTACTTAAAGGAAAATGTGACGGTACGCAGAGTGCAGCTGCAGGCGCTGCTGCGCTCCAATAGTTTCCTGCATGCGCCTGCAGTTCTGAACTTTAACAGCAGGAAAGAGTTTTATACATAAAGCAATTTATTTTGAACGTTTTTATCATTTCCCTCGTTTGAACTCTAAACACAAACAAACGTCATTACTTCAATGTAAAAACATTTAATTAAATTATTTTTTGGTAGTGCTCCCTAATGATAATGGCTATTTTTAGGAGTAGCTCCGCGGGCGACTGAAAAGGTCCCTGCGGGCGACCGGGTTGGTGACCTCTGGTCTGATGACTTCAACCAGAGACACAAAGTTTGTTTTCTGGTTGATCTGCGGTTGAGGGTGTTTAATCAAAGACAAATGGAGCAGATACACCTGGGCAACAAACAAATAGACAAACTATAAGCAGCAGTAGAATACTGCTTAGTTTAACTACCATATTGACCTCTGACCTTAACTGAGGCAGTGAGGCCCTCAGAGCTTTAGATGTGGTTCTCAGTTCTTCTGTGACCTTCTGAAGAGGTCGTTGATTCCTCTTGGAGTCAACTAAATTGTATAGATTGTAGCTTTTTTTTTATATAAATAGTCCTGTAATGTTCCTTGAGATGAAATGTGTTGAGAATTGAAATTTTTTCAATTCAATAATTGCAGCAACTATTGCCAAGGACAGCTTGACATCTGTTAGAAGTTAGTCTAATAATATAAATGACTGTTGTAAGACTATTAGACAGAAATGCACAAAATATTGAAAATCTCATTAATTTAAGAATACCTGATGGTTACTCAGAAATTCAACCTGACAGTGCAATATCTCAGAAATTTCTGATACCTGACACAAATAAAATATTACAGACAAAATATTGTTGACTGATAAACAAAACAAAACAAAGAACCTGTCAAACCCACTGTAGAGGAATGGACAGGATGTGTTAATGAAATCTATCAAATAGAAAGATTAATATTCTCAATCCATTTTCAGCTGAACAAGTTCAAAGTTCTATGGTCAAAGTGAGTCATATGTTAACCAAAGAGAATTTGCATGAATATTGGATTGATAAGAATTAGTAAAATTAATTTTCATCTTCCAGGAAGTGTCTCTTTGCTACACAATTTTCTTATGGTTATGCACATAAGAGTAACATGTTTTCAAAGTGCTACTCCTTTGCTCCATCTTAGTATTCTGTTTTTATTTTGTTGTAAATGTAAATGGTAAAGAGAAGGAACTTTGTAAATGATCACAGACTGTAACTGTAACCTTGAGGTGGAATCAGGCTTTTATAACCTTCAAACATCTTCAGTGCTTCAAAAATAACAAATTAAATGTCTGTCTGTCCAGCTTTTAATGTGGCACTAATATAGAACTGCTGAAGGAAGTAATCAAAACAAGGAAAAAAATAGTGATAGAAAAACTGTTCTTTTTCTTCATAGATGATTCTGATGAGAGACTTCAGAGTCGATTCCATCACATGTCATGTAACTGAATATAAGACAGGTGACGAATGCTGCCCTATGTGCCCTGCTGGTATGTCTCAGTTATGAATTACTGTTTATTCTGATACAGACTCTGTTACAGTTAAGCTGCTTTTGTTACCTGAATTTTGTTCATCATGCAAATGACCATTCTGCTCTTTAAAGTGAAAAACTTATTTCTCAACAGGCAGTCGAGTCAAAATAGACTGTACAGAGTTTAAAATGACATCCTGTCAGAAATGCTCAGAAAGGACTTACATGGACCTGCCAAATGGACTAAAGAGATGCAATCCATGTTCTACCTGTGACTCAGGTAAAGTTATGTTGAAACTTCAACTTAACCTAAAATCCTTATTTTATTTTTCAGAAAAAATACCTCACTCAGTCCATGTTGTAGTTCCTTTTCATCAAAGCTACTTTTGGTTAATAATGTAATTTCATAGAAACAGCAGTAATCATGTCATGACTGGGTCTGTTGTTTTCTGTCACTTTACACCTGATACAATTTTATTTACAATGTAGTAATATTTGTACTTTTTATAAAAACAGTGATTGATCTGGCTAGTGATGTTGGAGTGCTATATTTTAACACAAAATAAAACCATCATGTAAATGATTCAGATATTTCTGCTATTTTCATTTAGTTGGACAAAATGTTCTATCTGGGGCTGCACAGTGGCGCAGTGGGTAGCGCTGTTGCCTTGCAGCAAGAAGGTCCTGGGTTCGATTCCCGGCCCGGAGTCTTTCTGCACGGAGTTTGCATGTTCTCCCTGTGCGTGCGTGGGTTTTCTCCGGCTTCCTCCCACAGTCCAAAAACATGACTGTTAGGTTCATTGGTCTTTCCAAATTCTCCTTAGGTGTGAGTTTGTGGTTGTTTGTCCTGTTTGTCTCTGTGTTGCCCTGCGACAGATTGGCGACCTGTCCATGGTGACCTCGCCTCTCGCCTGGAACGCAGCTGGAGATAGGCACCAGCAAATCCCGACCCTGTTAGGGAGAAGGGTGACCAGAAAATGGATGGAAAATGTTCTATCTGACTTATAAAGATGTCTTGAGGTTCACCATGTTTTTGTTAGTTTCCTCCATACATGTGTAATCTGTATATGTTCACAGGAGCTGGTCTGAAGGTAAAGCGAGGATGTACACGATTTAGAGACACAGTTTGTGAACCAATGGAGGGATTCTACTGTACAGACCTTAAATCATCAAGTTGTGCTGAAGCACAGAAACACAGGAGATGTGAACCAGGACAGTACATCATCAAGATGGGTTGGTCTGATTCTCTTTAACTCATTCTCTGATTTTTAGATGAATTCTGACTTTTGAACATTTGAAAAGAATAAACTTGTTGATCAGAAATAAAAATCAGATCAAAATCTTCTGACTAACATTAAACTGATATGTGTTTATACAGGAACAGCCTCCACAGACACAGAATGCTCTGAATGCAGCAGTGGATCATTTTCTGATGGAACAATGTTTTCATGTCAGCCTCACAGACAGTAAGCTGGTCTCTTAAAAGCAGCGTAAACACAGGATGATGTTTTACCAAGTGATTTACCTGGATTCATGTTTGTTATTTCAGATGTGAAAAAGAAAACCTCCAGCTGATAAAAGCAGGAACATCTTCAACTGATGCTAAATGTGGAGAAAAAAGTTCCAACACAGGAGTTGTGATTGGTGTTATGGTGGTTTTTTTAGTTTTAGGTGGAGCAGCGATTGGTGGCGTTTCAATCTGGAAACATAAAAAAAACACAAGACCAAGTGAGATGAATAAATGTAAATTAAAATCTTAGCATTTTAAAAAGATTTACTGTTTTAATAATTGTAACATTTCATTTTTAACAGACAGTTGTATAAATCAACAAGAACGGGTAAGTAGGTTTATAACTGAACTGTAATGTGAACAGATATTGATGCCAATATTTATTTTACCAAATAATTTGTTTTATCTTCTACACAAAAGGACGAAGAAGAAGATGCTTTGACTGGACCAGGTGAGAAGAATTTTTTTCTTTACTTGAATGATATCAGACTGATTGTTTTTCTGGGCATCATTCTGAAAAACAGATATTTTTCTCTAAAGAAAGATTGGTTTCCATCAATATTTAATCGATTTTGTGCCTTTTTTTTATTTTCTATGTACAGTGCAAGAAACCTGAAACTAAAAACATGGAAGAAAGTTACTGATCACTGTAGACCAAATGATTCAGGCTCTGAGTAGAAACAAACTAGATACTGATCCTTTGTTTTTAACAGTGATCAGAAAGAGCAGCTAAAACTCAATTTCCTTTCTCTACCTGCCATGGTTATCACCCTACATCCATCACACTACACAGGAGAAAAAGTTGTTTAATGTCGAAGTATCAGATCTGTGACTGTAACCCAGAATGATTAGACTAAGTAATAGACAGTAACTGGCTTCTACTTGTACATCGCTTTATGAAGGTCAGAGGCATCAAAGTTTTTCAGACTACAGTCAGTCATTCATACACTCAAGCTGATGGTTGCAAGCCACAGCTTTGCCACTGTAGTCTGAAGAAGAGAGGCTGCCATCCACCAGCACCACCAGGTCCTCTGACCACCAGCAGGCGAGGCAGGTGAACTGTCTTGCCCAACGACACAACAACAAAGATGAGTGGAGCGGAGACTGAACCAGCAGCGATCAGCACCAGCAAGACAGGTGAACTGTCTTCAGCAAGACAGGTGAACTGTCTTATCCAAGGACACAACAATAGAGTCAGGTGGAACGAGGATAAAACTAGCAACCTGCTGATTGCTCGGCAAAGTCCTACCAGTAAATCAGTATTTCCATGTGAAATTTGTACAGTTTTATAAGAAACCTGCTTATTCAGAATCTTAGTGACTTTATTCTCAAGAACCTGACATAAAATTTTAATATTGCTAATATGTTTTTAGGCATTATGAAAGCCTTAAAAAACATCTAATATTGCAGTTTTTGTTGTGTTTTCTTATTTACAGATAAAAAGGCATTAATGAATAACTTTGTACATAACAGATTTTCTATTTTTTAAATAACATCAGGTTTTTATGTCCTCAAAGTTACTTCACCATAGTGACCTTTGTAGCAAAGTGGTGAAGATGTAAATTACCAGTGTCGTTCATAAGTTAGTTGTTCTGCACTGCTTTAACTATAGATGTAACTTTAGATGAGAAGCTAATTTGATCCCAGCTGAGAGTGAAAGAAAACTTTCTGAAACTGGGATAGGTGCTATCATGAATGTTCTGCTTTTGACAGTACAAAGTACAACAACATGGGCCATGAGTTGACAATATAGATTCTGGTGTTGTTGAATGAAACAAGTCTGATATTAACAAACAGACTATTTATTGAGTCGATGACACATACACGGATTGTCTGGATGCTCAAATGTGTAAATATTCAACACAAACAGTTGAGCATCATCTTTTTCTGTATTGAGGTTTAAAGTAAAGTTAACATTGTGGAGCAGCCCAGCCAGAGTCCTGCCTTCAATCTGATGAGAGTCTGGGGACTGTATGTCTGCTGAGCTTATTATCTGAACCACTTCACAGTGAAAAGCAACTAAGAACAGTTGCAAATGGGATAATAATTAAACATTGTTGTGATGATGTGCTGAAGACAGCGAGTTGGGAAGAGCAGGAGCTTCTTAAAGAGATAGAAACTCAATTTAAGGCATCTCTACTAAAAACCCACCTGTTTAGAGTTGTATTTGAAACGTAATCAAATACAAATTTAATGATGGAACTTGACATAATGTCATGGTCTGATTGTTGATTCTATGTTGCAGGACTTTGTGTTTTTGTGTTTATTGTGTAAAGAACTTTGAAAAGCCTTGCTGATGAAATGTGCTGTACAAATAATATTTGATTTTGAATGATCAAATTGTAAAGTCAAATTTTTGTTATGTTTGACATGTAACATTTTTACAATGAGTGAAGGTAACAGTTGCAGTTATTAGCTGTAAAATAGCACAGAAAATGCATTACAATGCCCCTTTAATATCAGTGAAACTTTTGCAATTGATTATTGAGTAGAATATAATATTTCATGTGATATTTTAATGTTATGAAAATAAAAACTGATTGTTAAAAATGATTTGAATCCTTTCCTATCTACTTCTTGACTGAATAGAAATCATCCTAAATTTAGATCTGCCAGTTGTCACTTTGGTTATTCAGTTTGTATTTTAATATATTTTGGCAGGTGTCATGATTTGTAGGTTGGTTGATGGAGGATCCAAATGCAGATCGACAGAGATGTGGAGTAGGTGATTTAAAAAAAATGGTTTATTGAAAAATGAGGAATATAAATCTTACAAAAAATTCACAGTGAGGAGAGACAGATGAAGAGATGTGAGTACTGGGAGGTTGAATGTTGAAACAAAGCTAATTGGCAGTTTGAAGGTGTGAATGGATCCAGAGAGAAAATGGCAGAGGATGGGGAAGAGTACACAGGAACTAGACTAAGAAAACAATAAAATGAGTTATAAAGCACAAAACTAGAAACACTAAAACTCCACTAAAGCAAAACAGAAACTGGACTGATTTAGTTTCTGTTATGATCTGATCAAAGAATAGGACAAAGGAACACAGGATAATAATGAAACTCAAATCAAATCAATTTCAAAGCAACTCATCAACCCGGTCCAGAGCGGCCAATAAATAAATGATGAGAGTTGAATCTTGTTTACGCCCATGTGATCGTCCTCTTATAAAGGTTGTTTATTACAACCTTTATACACGGGAACTATGAATCTTTCAGTTTCTTCCGTAACCCTCTAAATTAACGATGAAGTAACAAAATACCTTCTCACTTTATAAAATGATAAAACACCACAAGTTCAATGTATAATTTTGGCGCAGACATCTTGATCATCTCCTGCTCCGTGTGCGCAACAGCAAATCAAACAGACATCAGTACGACACCTGTCTACGTCACATAGAGAGAATAGAGGTACACAGCTGAGTGTACAGTCCAGGTTTCTGCTGTAACGCTCTGGGCTGGTCGAACCATAGTCACACTATACTAACTTAACATTAAAACGCCATTATAGAGGCACAAGATGCGGAACTGAAAGAGAAACCAGTCGTCTTAGTTTATGTTTGTGAAGGTAAGTTTGTTGAATTTACGTATAAAATAACTTCGTTTTATTTATTTATTTATTTATTTGAATGTAAATTTTAGTAATTTTTTTTATATGCGTATGTGTTTGCGTGACTAACTAAAGGATTCAATTCAAAATCCATCTACGTCACAGACTTCAGTAACAGCAGAGGACAGTTGAGGTTTAGCTGGGAATAATGGCTGTTTGCTGATCATAATACCAGTGACTCACATTCAGCTGACAAAATGAACCCAAGTTATCTTACATGTAAATTCAACAAACATACCTTCACAAAAATAAAGTTTCTTCTGCATTCATAATGGACTTTAATGTTAAGTTAATATAGGGTGTCTATGGCTCATAATATAATTTTTAACCTCTATAGTTCCACCAGCCCAGAGCATTACAGCAGAAACCTGCAGTGTTTTCTGCACTGGCTGCAGCTTCCTGCATGTCTATTTTCTCACTGACACTTTAAGGATCGTAAACAAAGATCATAACTTCTGCTCAGGGTTGAAGTCTCTTTTAAACTGCTTTGTTGAGCAATAATCTGTTTCCTTATCTTCTATGTAACTGTAACTGTAACTGTAACTGTAACTGTGAGGAAATAGGTTTTCCTGACTCAGGGGTCTGTGAGGTTTTGCACCAAGCGCTCAGTTTGATGTTACACAACAAATCTCAGTGTGACACAACAAAAATAAAGTTTATTTCCTTTTTATGAACGTCCATTTCCATGTCTAACACGTGTCTAAACGGACACATGTTGACAAGTGGATGTTAATTGGAATTAAATGAAAGAATATGTAATTATAATGAATTCCTTTCTTGCTGTGTTATCTTGAACATGAGGAACATTTAGTGATTGCTGTTGATACTTGAAGGGCACCACACCCACATACTTTCACTTTCTTTTACAGGCTCAGAAATTTGGATTTGTTGAACTCGAGAGAAGTTCACTTCTACCTTGGAGAATGATTTCAAGAAGAAAAACTTGGGCTGCGACGCTCGTTCTCCTGGTAAATCTATTTGGATATTTAATACATTATTGCTTCTTATAAAATGGTAATTTCCTGGCTGATTTAAACTTTGAGTATCTTCATTATCACATCAATATATTAAGAAAATCAATTTATTTGTATCCTGTTTTTTGTCTACACAAAAAATACATATTTTAATATGTCTAAAAGTGTTGCCCAATGTATTCAAGTGACACAGGTGAAATGTAAAATGTTACATTTACTTATCTTGCAGAGTACATTCTTTGTATATTTATAGTTTTAAAATTATGTACTTTAATTTTACCATTTAAAATGATCTTTAAAAAAAAAAACTTTTGTATTTACTCAGGTTATGTTTGTCTGATACTTAAAATATTTTATGACCTGAAACTTTTAGGTTTGACAGAAAAGCAAATAGAAGGAATCTGCATGTCATCAAATTTGAATCTCTAGAACTAAATTGTATTGATTGTTGGTTTCTGGATATAAATAATCTTGCAATATTTCTTGAGATGAAATGTGTGGTGAAGTGAAACTTTATAGATAAACTGAGCTAAAGTCAATAATTGCAACTGATGCTAAAAATGGTTGACCTCTATTAAAAGCTAACCTCACATTATAAATGATGATATAAATTAATATGGTGTTGACATTAAACTGAACTGCTAAAGTTAATGAAAACAAGGCAAAGAAATAACTAATCAAAAAGGGATTTGAGCCTTTCTACAGGAAATTTGTTCTAATATTTGGAAAAACCTTTTCACAGATGATTCTGATGAGAGACTTCAGAGTTGATTCAATCACATGTCAACAAACTGAGTACAAGATGGGAGAAAAATGTTGTGCTATGTGTCCTATTGGTATGTTCCAGTTAGTTATAAATTGCTGATTATTGTCATAGAGACTCTGCTTGCTTTCATTGCCTGAATCTTGTTCATCCTGCAACACATCTTGTTCTTTGAAATGATATAGACGGTTTATTCTGAAATACAATGTTACAGTTTCACTGCTTCCATTGCCTGAAGTTTTTTCATCATACAAAGGATCATCCTATGCTTTAAATTGAGAAACTCTTTTTTTTTCCAACAGGTAAAAGGGTCAAAGCAGACTGCACAGAGCTTGAAATTACATCCTGTTCACCCTGCACAGATGGGACTTTCATGGACCAGCCAAACGGACTGAAGAGATGCAATCCATGTTCTACCTGTGACTCAGGTGCAGTTATGTTGAAACTATAAATGTGTGGTTTTGTTTGATGAAACTGGTTTCACATCAGCTTCCTAAACACTACAAACTGTTATATTGTAATATTTGCAGTATGTTAAAATGATGACCTAAAATCTTTATTAATTTATTTTTCAGAAAAAAATACCCCACTCACTCTGTGGTTGATCCTTTTCATCTCGCTAATTTCAGTAAATGATGTTATTGAACAGAATGAGCAGCATTCATGCCATGATTGGAAGAAGATTCAAATTTATTTAAAATGCAGAAATATAATTTCTATAGTTTTCACTAATCTTAGTGAAGTTGAACTGCTATTATTTTGAACACAAACATAAATGATATGAATGATTCTAATATTTCTGCTCTTCTGTCTCATTCAAAAGTTCATCATGTTGGTGTTAGTTTCCTCCAATAGAATGGATTCTATTCTATATTCACAGGAGCTGGTCTGAAGGAAAAGCTAGGATGTAAACTAACTGCAGACACAGTTTGTGAACCAATGGAGGGATTCTACTGTACAGACCTTAAATCATCAGGTTGTATTGTAGCACAGAAACACAGGAGCTGTGAACCAGGACAGTACATCAGCAGGATGGGTTGGTCTGATTCTATTCAACTCATTCTCTGATTTTTAGATGAATTCTGACTTGTGAACATTTGAAAAGAATAAACTTGTTGATCAGAAATAAAAATCAGATCAAAATCTTCTGACTAACATTAAACTGGTTTGTGTTTGTACAGGAACAGCTTTCACAGATACAGAATGCTCTGAATGCAGCAGTGGATCATTTTCTGATGGAACAATGTTGTCATGTCAGCCACACACACAGTAAGATTCTCTCTTAAAAACAGGATAAACACAGGATGATGTTTTACCAAGTGATTTACCTGGATTCATGTTTGTTATTTCAGATGTGAAGAAGAAAACCTTTTTCTGATAAAAGCAGGAACATCTTCAACTGATGCTAAATGTGGAGAAAAAAGTTCCAACAATATAGGAGTTGTGATCGGAGTTCTGGTGGCTTTTTTAGTTTTAGGTGGAGCAGCGATTGGTGGCGTTTTATTCTGGAAACATCAAAAAACCAAAAAACCAAGTGAGATGAATAAATGTAAATTAAAATCTGGGCATTTTAAAAATATTTACTGTTTTAATAATTGTAACATTTCATTTTTAACAGACAGTTCTACAAATCAACAAGAACTGGTAAGTAGGTTTATAACTGAACTGAAATGTGAACAGATATTGATGCCAATATTTATTTGGCCAAATAATTTGTTTTATCTTCTACACAAAAGGGCAAAACAGAAGAAGACCCTTTGAATGGACCAGGTGAGAAGAATTTTGTTCTTTACTTGAATAATATCAGACTGATTGTTTTTCTGGGCATTATTTTCAAAAACTGAGATTTTTCTCTCCAAGGAAAACAAATCAAACTGATCTGATTTTCTTGCTCTGGATGTTTCCATCAATATTTAATCAATTTGGTGTCTTTTTTTATTTTCTATGTACAGTGCAAGAAACCACAAACTAAACACATGGATGAAAGTTACTGATCACTGTAGACCAAATGATTCAGGGTCTGAGTAGAAACAAACTAGATACTGATCCTTTGTTTTTAACAGTGATCAAAAAGAGGAGCTAAAACTCAACATCCGTTCTCCACCAGCCATGGTTATCACCCTACATCCATCACATGGATGTAAGATACTTCGACTGTTTAATGTCGTAGTATCAAATCTGTGACTGTAACACAGAATGATTAGATTAGGTGATAGACAGTAACTTTTTGTACTTGTACATCGCTTTATGAAGGTCAGAGGCACCAAAGTACTTCAGACTACAGTCAGTCATTCACACAATCAAGCTGATGGTTGCAAGCCACAGATTTCCTACTGCAGTCTGACAGAAGAGAGGATGCCATCCACCAGCACCACCAGGTCCTCTGACCACCAGCAGGCGAGGCAGGTGAACTGTCTTGGCCAAGGACACAACAACAGAGATGAGTGGAAGTGTGACAAAGTCAGACTGAACAGCTTTGTTTACTTCCTCTGCTGGAAATTGCTAAAACTAAGGGCAGACTGCAATTCTAACACAATGCCGAATGTCAACGTCGTTGTTCATATCTTCTCTTTCTGTGTTCTGATTGGTCCAGTTGAAATTCTACAAGATACAATCCAAGTGAAGGGGAGAAAGCCCAGACTTGGCTGTAAGGGAGATTTAAATTAAGTGAAATTGCACAGGAAGGCAATGTCCATGTACAGTGGACATTGTACATGGACATTGGACAGTCAATATCTATTAAACAGATATTGACTGTTTAATATCTGTTGATATTAAACAGTCAACAGTCGACTGTTGACTGTTTAATATCAGATTTTGTGTAATCCAGAATGGATATAGGTAATGTACAACAAATCATGTCATTTTATGTAGTTTTGTAAGAAACCTGAGTACTCTGAACCTCATTAATGATTTTATCTGCAAGTTTTAAGCTCACATTAACCAACCTCTGAGAAACTGTATTTGTAATGAGATTACTGTACATACAGATGGATTCTATTTAATCACTAACCATCATCAGGTAACTTCTGAAGGCAAAAGGGGACTGAATACTTTTTCACTTTTTATTTGGAAACATTCTTTGAATGTATAATGAAGATCATATATAATTTTCTTTCCACTTCACAATTGTATACGATGTTTTGTAGGTTTTTCTCATTAAACTCCAATGAAATACATTTTATATTTGTGTTTGTAAATGTGACAACATATGAAAAGGCTCCAGGGATTTGAATACTTTTGCATGCCACTGCAATTTAAAAACTCCCTCAATGTTATGTTTTTTTTAAAGACTTTTTTTAAGGACTTTATCTTAAAAACCTTGACTCTTGCTTCTCAGCTCCAATGATTATTTCCAGCACATTTTATGAGAAATAACAAAGTAAATTTACTTGGAATTTTGCGACTTCACTGAAGTTCATCTTGAAAGGTTTCCACCCGAAAATGACTTTTCTTAAATAAACGTGAGTTTATCTTTAAAATATGTTTTAACCACATATGTATATATACACTAAATTGCCAACAGTATTTGCTCACCCATCCAAATGATCAAAATCGGGTGTATAAAATTAAACATCTAATTATGCAGACTTTTTTTTTTTACAAACATTTGTGAAAGAAAGTGTCGCTCTCTGGAGCTCAATGAATTACAGCGTGGAACTGTGATAGGATATCACCTCTATAACAAATGCATTTATGAAATTTCCTCACTCTTAAATATTTCACAGTTAACTGTCAGCTGTGTCATAAAAAAGTGGAAGTGTTTGGGAATGACAGCAACTCCTCCACCAAGTGGTAGTCAATGGTCAGTGGCTGCTCAGGCACATAGTGCAAACAGGTCGCCAACTTTCTGCAGAGTCAACCACTACAGGCCTCCAAACTTCATGTGGCCTTCAGACTAGCTCAAGAGAGAGCTTCATGGAATGAGTTTCCTTGATCGAACAGCTGCATCCAAACCATACATCACCAAGTGCAATGCAAAGCCTCTGGGCTGCAGAACAGTGGAGGCTTGTTCTCTGGAATGATGAATTGCTTTGAAAATCTAATGGACAAGTCTGGGCTTGGCAGTTGCCAGGAGAACGGTTCTTGTCTGACTGGATTGTGTCAATTGTAAAGTATACTAAAGGAGGGATTATGATGGGGTTGGCCCCTAAGTTCCAGTGAAAGGAACTCTGAATGTTTTGGCACATCAAGACATTTTGAACAATTTCAACTTTGAGGGAACAGTTTGGAGTTGGACCCTGCCTTTTCCAACATGACTGCACCAGTGCACAAAGCAAGGTCCATAAAGACCTGGATGGCAGAGTCTGTCGTACATGAACTTGACTGGCCTCACCTTTGTGCGGAACACTTTTGGGATGAATTAGAACAATTAGAACAAATACTGAGAGTATGTGACTTTACACACTTCACATACTCTCAGTTTGATTCAACATCAGTATGTGACTTCACAAATGCTCTTCAAGAAGAATGGTCACAAATCCCCATCAACTCTCACCTGAACTTTGTAGACGACATTCCCAGAGGAGTTGAAGCTGTTCTAGATGCAAAGGCTGGACTGACTTCACACTGAACCCTATGGGTTAGGAATGGGATGTCACTTAAGCTCATATGAGAGTATGGTATTAAGGTATTACTTAAACATGACAAAATAAATAATCATTTATTACATTTTTTAATGAAACTGGATCGTGAATATGAATTTAGTTTAGGTTAAAAAAAAAAATAAAAAAAAAATCGGGCCCACACTCCAGCACAGTAGATGGCGATATAACATTTAAATGTCGCCATAAAACCCAAGAAGAAGAAAAAGGCGGAAGACAGAGATTCAATGGGAAAATGGCGGGTGGTTTGAGAGAAAAGCAGTTTGCTCATCGTGTTTATAACTCACTGCAGGTAAATAAAGTTAATTTGGGTTAGAGCATTGTTTAATGTTATGATACTCTCTTAAACTGGTTCGGCTCTAAATACCTAATAATAATAGTTTCCGTTATGTTAATGTTTATCTGAGATCAGATGAATGTTTGTAGAAAGTTTCAAATCTGAACATATTTTTGAAGTTAGTTCAAGGTTGCTATTCATTTCGTCCTGAAAGGCGTTTTGTTGTTCAGTGACTTGTTTAAGTGAAACTTTGTTTTTAACATTAGGCGGTGATCTGTCGTTCACAGCCTCCTTATAGAAACACAGCGGAACTGTGAGGGAATGTCCTGTAATAAATGTGTTTTGTCTCCAGAAGAGAGAAAAAGAGGCCACTGTTCTTGTTTAATAAAAATATTGTGTATGTAGTTGATAGGCGATGGAAACTATTATATAGTTCTAAACATAAAGAAGATAAATCTGAAGTAATCATTAATATTTCAACCAATATTAATCACAGGGTGCTTTATGCATAATTCTGTCCACAATTTACTATTATTATGCAATCAATTTACAAGTGAAACTCACCAACTTCAATCTTTAGTTTATAAGGAGAACTTATTAGTGAAGGTGTTTTGTTTTGGAGGCTTTGTCGTGTCCCTTGGTGCAGGACCTGTACCTGCAGGAGGAGGACAGCATGCTGGAGCTGCTCTGTGGCCCCTCGGCGCTCCGCACAGACATCCTGACATGGATCTGCCGCAGGTATGTGCACCGTACTCCTCGGTGAGTCACTGGAAAATTGAGTGGCATTAACAGATGCACAGTGATCTCTTGTCATAATTTCACTTTTCAGAATCAACCCCAAGTTTGGAACTTCTGAAGCAAAGTCTGCAGAGTCCAAGGATCCTGACAGCTTAGAGAAAAGTGAGCGCGGCTTTCAGATGGAAATTTACTCTATAAAAAAAATGCTTCAGACTAATCGAAATACTTTGTTGTTGCTGTTTATTATGTGGAAGCAGAAATAGCTGCGATGGGTCAGGAGCTGTTGCTGTGCAAAGCAGACGACTTGGATCTGATCAAGGTGAGTCGAGGTTTAATGAAAGCCGACAGGTTGTGAGTTAACTTCCACGTCTCATCGACATGGCTGCTGTTCTTCCAGGGCAAAGCCAGCCCTCAGCAACAGCTTTGCTTCCTGGAGCAACTGTTGTCTCTTGTTGCCGGTTCTGCCGGCCACAGCACCGACGTAGAGGCGCTGCTGAGTGAGGTTTTTGCTGCAGAGAATCTGCCTCACCTCAGACAGATGCTCCGGCCGGCGATGGATCCCTGGCCTGCTCACATCGAGTACGTCTGCTGCGCTGTTGTGTTAATTAGACCAGAGTAAAATGTCATTTTCAAACCAGTAAAAATTCATAATTCAGAAAGACTTTTTTTACTCAGAATCATTTTTACTTTTTGTCAGAGTAAAAGTGATTTAACAAACTGCAGTTTATTCCAGTGAGAGCAGCCCTTTTCCTTCGTCTGATCCCCACAGAGCTCTGTACGAAGTCCCAGAGTCGGCTCCTAAGCCAGGAGAAGAGTTTCCAGATGTTTCTGACCTTCTGCAGTCCACTCAGACACAACTGGAGCAGCTGCAGTCCAAGGTAAAACCACCTGCAGGAGAACTTTGTCTGGATGAGAGAGAAAAATGCACAGAAATGAGACAAAATCAGTTTGAGAGGTCTGAGAATCAGCCACTGTTCCCCTTTGGCCTCAGTGATTTTGTCACTATATTTAGTGACTTTTCACACACACAAAAAATAGATATTGGCCAAAAACATCAGATTTGTTTTTTTAAGATTGATGATTGACCAGTAAACTGCAATTGGTGCACCACTAGAAAAGCTAGTAGTTTGCTGCATCCTGACAGCTTAGTTTGTTTGAAGCAGGAACTTCACTGTTTTCACCACATTTAGCAACGTCCACCTTAAGATTCCAATCAGACTGCAATCTTTGGATCATAAACTCAGATTCCCTTTTTTTTGACAAATCTTGTGACACATTCATGTACAACTAATGTTTCTTGGTTTTGAAGTATTAATGAATTGTTACTGTAGGAAAGATAGTGATGTGCCTGTATAGCTTTACATATGAACCAGTCACAACTGGTTATTGCTGTGCATGAATTCCTAACATAACTCAAGAGCAGTCAGCGGTTCTGACTTTCACCTCGGCCTCTTGTTGTCATTCTCAGTGTGACTTCCTGAACTGCACTGAGGAGAAGCTGGCTGCTCTCTCACCGAGCTCGCTGCGTTTAGCAGCAGGCGACCTCCAGCAGCAGATGATGACCTTCAGTCATCTGTACGAGACAGACCTGAGGGTCTACTGCGGCAGAGACCCTCCGAGCTTCAGCGCAGAGACCGACCTCTTCCAGAGGGTGCAGCAGCAGCTGCTGGCCTGCAACACGGTACTAAACTCTTATATCACTGCTTTAAACTGGGAAAGTACTATGATAAATCAACTTATCAGAGCTTTATATCATGTTATGCCAAGAGTGTTGATTTAATTCCTGCATGCTTGAGAAATCCTTTAATTGCTATTCAGCTGTGCAAAATGCCTAGCTGGACATACTGTCGCCTTTGAGGTGCAACTCCTCCTCATCTGCAGTTTGTAAGCTTCCAAGCTTCTGATCTGCTGCTTCACAGAGCAGCCCTCCCTCACTCAGTTCCTTCAGACTAGCCAGCAGTAATTAGCAAACACCTGGTGTAGCTGCACATCTGCTGAGCTCTTTATGCAAGCTACTTCTCAGCACAATGCTTGTGAAAATGTTGTTAAAGGCTTGATAGAGGAGACATGCTTTGATGACGTCCTGAAAGACGGAGTGTCAGAAAGCAGGAGTTTTTAAAGAGACAGAAGTCCAATTTTAAGGTGTTAAATTATGAACAGACAAAGCATATACAGGAGTTGTAAGACAACTAAGTCAGATTTATTTGAAGTCATATTTTATATATATCATTTTAACAACTCAAGGTAACAGTTACTTGATTGTGCTATAAAATGTCATGAAATACCTGTAAAACGACTAATCTTTAAATTAAACAGAAAAGGCCCAACAGCATAAGAACCATGAGCCCAAACCAAACATGATCTGTTCTCATCTCTGTTATTATTATCCAGGAGCTGGAAATGCAGAAGGAAATACGTGAAGCTTCAGAGTGTGTGAGTGAGGAGGTGAAAGGTCTACAGACACAACCTCGCTACTGGAGCAGAGGAGAGAAACACACACTCCGTATGTCGACTGCCGTGTCAAACAGGCCAATAAAGACGATTGTGATTATTAATAACTGCAGTTTTCTGCTCCTGGTTTAACATCCGCTGTTGTGTTCCTCAGCGGATCAACTGGAGGAGATCAGCCAGCGGGTTGAGAACATGGTCTCACAGCGCCACACCTGACCATCATCACATCATCACAGCTCTGACATGGAGCAGATCCTAAAACCCTGATCAGTCTGAAGCCATGCAGTGTGAGGGATATGACCAGACTGGAGAAGTTTTTAAAAGGTTAACATCATTATGAATTATGCGCTGCTATTCGCTGTCACCTCAATTCAACTTTCAGAGCTCATGATTTAGCAAACATCCTGAGCCACCCAGGACTCTGCAACTTGTAAATAATTGTATATCTCTACGTGAAAATAAAGATTTGAAGTTTGAGCTGTAACTCCTGCAGATTTGTTTTAAAGTAATTGTGAGTGAAAACAAGAAATATGTAGTTTGAAAAAATTCTGCTTCATCCAGCACTTTAAAGCAGTTCACTGGGTTTCACAGTGAAGCTCAGAACAAGACATGCAGACATCAGTCAGCTCATATTGATAAAAACCAGCAGGTCGTCATGGAAACAGATCAAATACTGAACATTCCATGAACTCTCATCATTTTGATGTTGGGCTCCTTTATTATTTTATGTTACGCAGATAAAATATACATTCATGGATGAAACTGAAATAAGCGTTGTTTTAATTCTGATGGCTGTAAAACTTTTACCTCTAAATTAGTTGCACGTGTGGAATTAAGTCTCTACTGCTGCCAAGTTTGCAACTTTTGTTTTTAAAGAAACTAGCAATAAATCTAGCGACTTCTGTTGTTATTGGATCCTTCTATATGGCAACACCAAAAAAACCCATCTTACTGCACTTATTGTGAGCAGTGAGTGAAAAACTAAATATTTTTTTTTTATATGTGGTTTAGCCAGCATTCCTTCAAACTTTTATATTTGAGAGCATTTATTACAAAAACTATACATGTAACATGTTATGTGACTAACATGTTAGTAACATATTACTGCTCTTCCTGTGGGCCTGAGGAAGAGAAGCCATTGGCTAATGGAGATCAATAAACACTAAATCATGTGCAACTAAAACAAGTTTGTATTGTTTAGCTGTTTTTCACTAAAATAAGACTGGAAATCCAAGTCATTCATGAACACAACACAATTTGTGATGCTTTTCTCTTTAATCTCGCTTTAAAGGTTTAACAGAACAGAATAAAACGTGCTTGTTGACAGGAAGAGTCTTCTGGTTGACCGGAAACTGACAGCAGTCCTTTAAAGATAACTGATGAAGGTGTCCTTTCAGCTGCATCCTCCTCTTCCTCGATCAGAAGCCTTTGCTGACCAGCCAGTCCTTCAGCTCCTGCTCAAAGTGACCTTTCACCTTCAGAGTCATCGTCACCTCATTCACCTGCGTGGGTAACTCCTTCCCGGTCACCTGTCTCAGGTACTCCCTCACGTCCTTCTCCAGAGCCCAGATGTCCCCTTCCACCTTCCGTACCAGCGTCAGCTTGCGGTTCCCGTGGGTCAGGTCGCTGTACACCGGGATGTTGTGCATGCGGGAGCGGCGGATCATGTAGGGCAGAAGCGGCGGGGACTCAGCCGGGGGGATCCAACCCGATGGAGCGGCTCCGACGTGTTTAGGCGGGTCAGGGATCCGTGTTGGTGGTATGAGTCGTTCCACGAACTTGTATTCTTCCGTGGACTCCGTTATAACGGCTCTTTTGTCCCGTGGAGCGGCGGAGGAAGCCGCCCGGAGTCCACCGACGGCTGGAGTCCGGAGGCAGAAACCTGGAGCTGCTCTCAGCGCCCTGAGGGCCAGCAGACCAGCCGCCATCTTGTACATGATGCATGTACACTTCCTGCAACTTGGACAAGTTAGTTGGCTGTTGGATACAGAAGGTTAATTACCGCCACCTACTGGACTGGAGTCCTCTGTAGTTCTAACAAGTAGCTATGTTTCATTTATTTATTTTTCATCAATAAATGTCCTATTTTACTATATTTAGCTGTGCTGAATGTAATCCATATGTTAGAAGATTACTAAACATTAAACGTGAAAGGATAGATTCACGTTTAATGAATCTAAACGTGAATCTCAATCTCAATCTCAATCTTGCTGAAGATTGAGATTGGAATCTCAATCTTCAGCAAGATAAAATAAATAAATATTTGATCTTAGATGTGTGTTTATAGGATTCATGAAAAGTTCAAACCTCTGGATTCTCTTCCTGTTTTAAAAATGTTCTGCAGTTACACTTTGTGTCAACATTTCTCCCTGAATAAAGATTGCCTCAAAATAAATAAAAAATCCTTAAACCCAATTTTTTAAAGGCTGTTGTGGCTCTATATTATCACAGTGAATGTAATTCTGCATCTGTTCCATCTGTAAGATTTGTACAGCTTGTAACATTTGATCATTTTCACCACAAAAGCCTGTTTTATACTTAACCAAATCTCAACATTTCTCAATGTAACAATACTGAGGGGTTCTGGTCAGGTAAGCAGACCTGGGTGATGAATCAGCCACAACAGTCTCAAACTCTTTAATTTAAGGAGCACTTATAATAATAAAACAAAATCAACACATAATAAAACGTTATGACAAATAAAAGATGTGAAGATGTGTATTTTTATAAATTTTTTGCAAGGCGCTGCAGGTGCATCTCAGCGTTTATCTTAGTAGCTTTCCACTGCTTGTCGACATTGACCTTTGGCCTTCTGCCTAAGGCTCCAGTCAGCCCTGATCTTCATCCCATCCAGAGTCCGATACATTACCCATCCCTCCTATCTAACGATGTCAAATAACTGAGTCCAAGCTCAGCATGTGGTCCTGTTTTTAGCTTTAGCTATTACAAATAAGAATCGGCAGCGGCAGATAAAACTGACATTATTTATTTTTGTTGTTGAAGGATTCAAGGGTTTTTATTGCCATGCTTGCTTACATTTTCCCGGATGTGGTACAAAATTCGGACCCGAACCCTAAAGTATCATTCAGAATGTTTACATGGTCACAGTCATGAACATAAACCAAAATAAGTTTATTCTGATAAAACTGTTATCATACTTGCTGTTAAACGGATTCCTGCTTAGCTGTTTTTTCGAGCTCTTTCCTCCAATTGATGAAACACCTTTGATTCTGATTACTGACCGATTGCCAAGATCAATGCTGTTTTTTCTGCTCTTATTTTAAAATCAAATTTTATTTTTATGTTCACACATTAACATGTATGATTTCAAATGTATCTGAGTAAAATTCAAAACAAACTCAAGAAGTAAAAGTTAAATTTTTGTAAACAGCTTAAAGTACAAATACATTGTACTTAATTAAATTAATGACAGTAGCGATGTTATTTTCCACCCCTGTTCTAACTGAACTAGAACAAATATGCAAGAAAATATGGTTCCATCTCAGCCTCTAACATGATTGGTGATGTTTTATATGCTTTCAGTGATGTTGTAAGTGACTCTACTTGACTTCTAGTGCTAATTGATCCAGTGTTTACAAAGGCAAGGGAGAGAGAAGAACAGGAAGATGATTTTGGAGGTGAAAAGTTAGTGGGAGGAGCATTGAAATGTTGCTGAAACACAGGTGGAGTCGCCAGGTTTCTTGGGTTTTATCAGCACCTTCAGGTTTCCATAGCTCCTCACAGCTACAGCAAGGCTGTCTGAGCCCAGACAGAGAGATATCGGATCCTCAGACCACAGGATGAACAGAGAGGAGCTGGCTCTAAACACAATGGGGGACTTTGAGGTAAGTGTGCTTTTTCATCCCAATCTCATTACATAACACAGGACCAAAGCTAATATAACTTTAATTCTGTAAACAAAATAAGTTTATGTCAAACAAAACACTCAGGAAATCTTTAATGGAAAACCCAGATAAATATTGAAATAAATTATATTTTCAGTAGTTTGACTACTGAATGAATTTGGGGTTTGATGAACCACAGACAAAATCAACAGCACAAATACAATCATGACAGGCTGTAAGAAATTTGGCGGTTAACCTGTAAATAACCCATTGACTGAAAGGAGTAACGTCAGCTTGCACTCCAAAACAAGGGGGTTGGAATTTGACCACACCTGTCTTTCAACTCTTCTATTCTCTTTTCCGGCAGCAAATCCAGGAAATCCACGGCTCTGTTTTCTGAATGTTTTTTAACGGATCTTTACTCCCAGATCGGAATCGTACCTTCCAGAATCTTCACAGGGAAAACGGCATGTCTGTTCATAACTGTGGCGATTGCAATCGCACTTTTAAGCTTTGTGTTTATGTGAACGAAAGCTTTGCAGTGAGAGCGGCACCCAAGTGTGACGTATCATCCAGCCATGTGCATGACTGGGCAGAGCTGCATGCCTTCACCCTGTCACTGCGTTGTAATCAAAAGTTTCCATCAGAGAAAAGTGAAACAGAGACCAAAAGCAGACAGCTGTCCCATAATGTATCTGCTGAACTTAAAATATTCTCAATTTAAATATTTTATCAACCCCGGTTGTTTTAGCAACAAAATCATAACTCGTGAGACTACAACAGATTTTTTATTTCTTTATCAAAATATGTCTTATTTGTGTCAAATCTTAAACGCAGCTGCAAGAACAAAATTATAATTAACAAAAGCAGTCTTTAAAACATCAGTCACAGTTCATAAAATGTGTTTATGTTTAGTGAATTGAGCTATTGAAATTCAATTACTTTTACGTAACGTTAACCAAGCTAAATTTATTGCATGTGACTGCATGCTGTCCTTTAGTTCTATGTACATTGAGCTTAAATGGGAATCTGTAATATGAAAATGATTAAAGATGTATCAAAAAGTATTCAAAAGTGGCTTTTAAAAGGGAGACCACTTTTTACTTTTACAAATCAAGTTTATTAAATTTGCATTGTAAATTTAATCAGCAAGACAGTTCAGTTTAGTTTGTGTGATGAAAACATAAAACATTTACCAAACCAAACAAAAAAGAAACGTTCAACTTCAGACTATAATTAATCAGTGCTACAGTTATTAATAATAAAAGCTGACTCTAGATAAATGGGGTTTTAGTCTTGATTTATAGTGTTTCAGCATTTCTGCAGGTTTTTGAAAGTTTGTTCTGGATTGAACTGAATGCAGCTTCTGGACCCGGTCCAGTACCAAAGACTTGGTACTGGAGTCTTTGGTACTGGCTCTTCAGTCGTTTCAGTGATTAGTCCTGATCAACAGCGTCTGTCATTGAACAATTTGATGAGGGAAGTCTCGGTGCTGTGGTAACCATGGAAACCAGACAGAAAGATGTCAAAGTGGTTGATCTTTGATAAGAAACTATTTAACTGTTGAAACTGTTAATTATTATTATTATTACTATTATTAAGTTTTGATATCAGCTTGTAATCTCAACTGATTTGTTTTTATCAAAATTTTGATAACTACTGTCATTGAAATCTGAAGGAGCGAGTTCACTACTTGAATCAGATCAGATGCATTGACAGGCAGACTTTTCTTAAGGAAGCTTAAAGAAAAAAAAGCTTTCCCATAATAATTTGAATTTAATGAAGAAAATAGCATTCAGCTCAGTTTCTAACCAGTTTTCTTATGGAAGGAAGCTAGTGGGTTTAGTGGAGGGCGTGTCTTCCAGCACATGCATGTTGTAGCTCATGAAACACAGGAGGTTTAAATGTCGACAGAGAACGCAGCACATGCTGGGACCGGCCTGTTCCTCTGGCTCAGGTGAGTCATCACCTGTCGCAGCGACACTCTCTCATTCCTCGTGCTGCCACACCCAAATACAGAGACAAATAACATACGAAAACACGACAGTGTTTGGAAAAATAATCACAGAGGCACAGAAAGAAGATCTCCAAATCTTCTGATCCTGAAAGTAATGTGACATGTTGGTGACAGTGAATGTTTTCTTTACCTTTCAGGGTCAGTCTGGTAAAAGACTTTACTCCTTTGACATGAACCACTATGCCACTAAGAAGAGTGCAGCTCAGAGTATGCTGGATGTTGCTTTGCTGATGGCCAACTCGTCCCAGCTGAAGACCATCCTGTATGTGGGCCCAGAGTACCGATTCTACATCCCTCTCATCGTCCTGCTCACCCTGTCCATCTTGCTGCAGGTGATGGTGGGACTGCTGCTCGTCTTTATCGGCAAGTGATTCTCATGCTTTCCTTTTTTTTTTTTCTTTTTTTGTACCACCATTATTGTTCTTATAACAGTGAGTTAATTGTGACAAAGCACATTTCTGACTTTAGAGAGTGTGGATTACAAAATCGGGGCTGAAAGTCATTCGTCTCCTGGGGATCAGTGGATCCACACACAGGCTGCAGTCCTCAACACAGAGGTTCACATAGAGTGTTAGTTCAGATGAATGAACTAAAAATCTAACTTCGTCTGCCTCGAAGACCTTGTTCCTCTAGACAGACTCAAATTTAGCAAGGGACTGACACACAATTGTGTGTGTACAGCGTGGAGAGCAGAGGGCTCAACACACAGCTGAGTGGTGTAAAAACTGACTGCCAGTTTTTACACCAGGGAGGATGGTAAAAAAATCAAAGTGTAAAATAACATTGAATTTGTGTTTCATGACGTAAAGAACTTTGAACTGCCATGTTACAAATACTAAGCAATATAAATAAACGTGCCTGTGACAGACTGGCAGCCTGAACAGGGTGAACCCCGCCTCTCGCCCGGAACGCAGCTGGAGATAGGCACCAGCAACTCCCGACCCCGTTAGGGAGAAGGGTGATCGGAAAATGGATGGATGGATGGATGGATAAATAAACGTGATTGATTGATTGATTGATTGATTGATTGATTGATTGATTGATTGATTGATTGATTGATTGATTGATTGATTGATTGATGAGCTAATTCTTTAAAACTCCACTTTATTTGTAATGTGAATTTGATCAGTTATTGATAAATTGGCCTTTTTTACACAAAAAATAGGGCCATTTTGGGGCAGTAAATTTCTATTTTTTACACAAACTTCTCACGTTTGAAAATCTACATTTTGATTGTTTAAACATGAAGAGAAAAAAAGGGTAAAAATAAGATATATTTTTAAAATGTTAGACTCAGGTTTGGTTATATTTTATATTTTGGAGCTCATGTTCTGTCCTCTGACCTGAAGGTCCACAGATGTGGCGTTCACCACTAATCAGCCACCAGGGGGCGATAAAGACACCTCAGCTTCCACCCTTCAGTCTCAATGAGTTTCAAATGTCTGACATTCTGTGCAGTTTAATGATGTTCACGTGGTTTTGTTTCGTGCCAGCAGTGAAGTATGATCTGAACGACGAACGGAAACGGGCCAAGCTGGACACGATGAACAACATGGCCACGGTGTTCGTCTTCTTCACGGTCCTCATCAACATCTTCATCACTGCACTCGGGTTCCAGGGCCACTCGATGAGGTTGGCCACAGCAACACACCACACACACCCCTACCATGACTTATTATAATATTATTTTTAATATGTTTTTTTTTTTCTCTCTGTCTTCTCAGCGCAGCACCTGTCATCCCTTTAGACCCTCATCTGCCTCCTTTGCCTGTTAACCTGTCTAAGACCGGGATCCTGTAGGAAACCACGGCCCCTCACATTCTTATTTAACATCATTTTTATTTTAAATACGTATGCAAACTGTTTTTCCCATTACTTTTGAATCTTAATTAAAATGTCTGTTTTTCTTATGTTTTATAATCAAATTTTTTGTCCTTTTTATTCTAAATTATAAAACAGTCTTCAATCTTTGATGTGGTCAAAAATACAAACAATCATGTTTTATTGTCAAAACGAATATGGAATTCATTATTTGGGAAAAAAAACAGTTCAGTACTGAAAAAAACATTTCATTAAAAAAAAAATAAAATAAAAAAAAAAATAAAATAAAAAAAAAATAAAAAAAAAAATAATAATAAGTGTGTAACAAACACCAAAACTGAATTCAATCCAGTTTTTTTGTTGTTGTCACACACAGGTTCACTTTCAGTTACATAAATCCAGTTCTATCCTATTCATAATCCAGTTCACTCGAATGCAGTTGTTAATGCGAATCGGAAGGAGTTATCCATATAAGGGACTGATTACTCTTTGCAGCAATCTATAATGTGATCAAGCACATGGCAACAGGGGGAAGGAATGACTCGCTTCTAACAGGAAGTAACCTGAAGCAGAACCAGACGTGGTGTGAGAGGCCGTCATGGCCGTCATGCTCTGTGATCAAATTAGGGTTCAGAAGATGGAGCAGGATCACAGACACAGACGCGATGGTCCAGCTCACGGGAAAGACGGATGAGGACACAGATGTGATGGCAGGCAGGTGTAGCTTCGTATGGAAATGGCATCAATCAGAGTCATAATGAAGGAGCATGGTCAGGCTTGCTGTTGCTAAGCAGACTGATTGATTCTTAATGTTTTTGTTTCAGCAGACACTTTAAACCTGTTTGATCTAATGGGGTAAAAAGTTACATTCTGAGAGAAGAAACAAACAAAAAAAAAAAAACACACACACACACACACACACACACACAAATAAAAAATACAAAGCCAGGAATCTGATGTCACATCACAGTGTAGTAGCATCCAGCTGCTACCGCAGTCAGCGCCAGCACCGCTGGGATCACCACCCGTGTTCTTCCTGCCGCCTTCCGTCTGATTGGCCTTCTGACTTCCAATTTGTTGTGATTGGCACTGAGACACAGGAAGGAAAGATTTAGAGCAGGAAAGAGACTTTTCTTTTTGTCTTAAACATGCAGGTATCAAATAGCGGACCTCTGGAGGTTCTGTTGGGTCTGTTGATCCAGTACAGTGCTGTTTTCTTGGTTCATCCTGGAGAACGGAACATCGTGTATAAAACAAACAGATATGATAGAAACGCATGTTCATCAGTGAAATAACAAAGGACAGATTCCTGTCATCTGCATCCTGGTCAGTAATATGAGCAGATTGATTTAGGTTGAACTCAGCTGCACATCTAGTGGGAAATAAAAGATTAAACCATTCTCACAGTTTTCAAGAACAATTTCTTAGATCATAAACTGAAATAAGTATGAATTTTTACATAGTTTGATAAGAAGTTCAATTCTGTCTTGACGTCATTTGGAAGATTTGCTGTGTTGGAGATCAATGATATAAATTGAATGTAAAGGAAACAAAGCAGCTTCTGCTCTGTGTTGGGTTGACCAAACCAACCCGACACTCACTCTGTGAGTTGTTCCGGTTTCGGGTCATCAGACGGGTCATCAGACGGGTCATCAGACGGGTCAGCGCCGCTGCTTTGGTTGATGCTGGACGAAGGAATCCGGGACATAGAAAAACAAGCAGAAGAAACACATTTTCATGAAAATATCAAGCTTAAATTAACAAGTTGAGCGAACATTACAATAAAGTTTAATTTGAAAACCAGACCAATTGAAACAGTTTCAGTCCAAATCTCAGTTTGGCTTCCTATGGTTTTCTACAGAGAAGTAGAAGTAACCTTTGACCTCAATAAGCTGCAGTACCCTGGGGTCATCTAAGACACGACTCCCTGATTTGACAAGAAGCCAACTGGACTTCTTCTGTTGCTTCACCTCTCATCCAAAACGGCTCCTTCAGTTCTGCAGTCATGGTTTTGCTTTGTCTCATCTTTCTGCTTGATGGTCAGGTTCACAAATCAACACTCACTCTTCAGCTCGGTCCGGTGGCTGGTCTCCGTTCTGCTCAGAGCCGGCCAAAACCTGTGCTGACGGACTGGCTGAGGTCTTCCTTCTTCTCTGTCAAAATGAAAAGACATCGTTGAGATTTTTTTAGATCATTAATGGCTTCAGGAGAAGAAATATTTATACTTGGCACAAAAAAAAAGACAAGTTTTTAAGATCAGGACTCACTGTGTGGCGACATACGATGTCCATGATTTCCTCCTCTGCACGGCAACAACAAACATTGTTACACTTCTGAACTCATATAAACAAACTGTCTGGTTTACTTTGTCAGGATAAAATACAGCAACGCATGAACAGGTGACGTATCCACAGAGTTTAGATAGTTTATATAGGAGATGACATCATCAAACTTTTATATGGAAAACGTGAATTGTGTAGTAGGCTAATAAAAAAAAAAAACAAGAGGAAAGAACTGAAAATAAGCGTGAGTCATCTGATTGAGGAGATTACTGTCCTCCTTTATCTCACAGCGCAGGAGCAGCATGAAGCTGCTTAAAGGGTTAAAATGAACTGAGCTCCATATTTCATCTTCTCTCACAACAACGAGGAAGGAAAGGGGAAAGGTTTGATGAGATGGATCCTTCCTCCATATTTAACATTCCTTCGTAGTAAACCCTCGGGGAAAATGAAAGCGATGGCTCACGCAAATATTCAGGTGTATTTCGTAAGAGATCGAATAAAGAATCACAACAACAACAAAGGAGAGGTTTTAAAGATCTCGTTGTGTTTTCCGTGCATGCATGGGTCGTGTTCTGCATTGTGCTCTGTTTGGTTATCTAAAATCTGACTTAGTGGGAGAATGAAAAGGAATTTTAAACATTGTTTATATCCAGAAATCCACAACAAGTTTGTCAGAAGTGAGTAAATCAGAGATCTACTCTGATTTAGCTAACAGTCTGATCTGATCTCCTCTTTTACTATTTAACCGGATAACCAGAATAATCGACTTCCAGAGGCCGTCAAGGCAATGATGTAAAAAACACGAAACAAAAAAACCAAAGAAAGGACCAGCTATATTAGTTCTTTCCTCTTTTGCTCAGGAATATTTGGGATCTGGACAATCAAACTGCTGCATGAACTGAAATGGGTCAAATTCCAGGGATTGGAAGCAAAACTAAATTGATCAAACTTGACCAAATGAAAGATGAACTTGAGGGTTTTGTCCGAGTGAAACACGCCACCTTCTTCTCTGTAGAAGGTCCGGTCCTTGGCCATGGCCTCCTCCAGCTTCCTCTCATACAGACTTCGAGTGGAGTCTGAGGTCAAAAGGTTCACAATGTCACAAAACACACAATTCACTTATGGCAACCAGAGACAAAATAATGACAGATAATCCCTTATCTAATGTAAAAATAAGAATCATGTGATGCTTTTCTTGTCAATAACTTAATAAATTATATCATGTGCTTTACAAAAAAATAACACTATAAACTGTAATAACCATTTTAATCAGTGTAGCTCATATTGATGAAGCATTTCACTGAAAGTGATCATTTTACACCACTAAACAAACTGTAGTCTATAAACAAAGTCTGTAGTCTGTAAAGCAGCTCATTGGCTCTTGTAAACGTATTTTGAATAAGTACCTACTTTACATCATGAATGTAAAGTAGGTACATTCATGATCCTACTGTAAAAGGATCATGAATGTTGACAAAAATGTCAACAAACATTTTTGCAATGTTTGTTGACTAGCAAACATTGCAAAAATAAAACCATTCCCTATCAAAAGCAGTGCTATTTATGTAAAATCGTCATCTGCAGGTATTGGACTAGTAACTGAATAACAGGGGTGTAATGTAATGTATACTGTATTTATTTTGTGGAGCACAAATTGTCTCACCATGTGTCTCAGGGCACTTTACAAAAAAAATAAAAAGTAAATAAAAGTAAAGTACTTCCATTCTATTTGATTCTAGTCATGAAACAACGCACCAGTTTCATTTTATTAACTGGCTAAAAGGTTTTCTATCTAAGATTAGATGGCATTGAATCATTTACCTGCAGCTGCCAAAGAAAAACTGCTGATGGTGGAAAGACAAAGATACAGGGGAAGAATTATTGCCACCAGTTTAATCCTCCCAGTTTGATACCTACTCACTACTGGTCCATGCTTGATGCCGTAGTCTGTCAGCAAATCACTGATCTGGGCATCACTTCTCTCACTGAGCGACATCATGACGAGGCAAAGGATCCGGGTCAGACCGAGATCTGACAGGAGAGCAGGCCCAACAGCAGAAACAGTCCGTCACAAGAACAACAGAACGAGTACGTCTTCAAAATTGTATTTCCATCATTTGGGTGCGACTGAAACGCATTCTGACCTGAGGATCTGAAGGAAGGAGCTCACCTGTGAACAGTCAGCAGCTGGGTGAAGCAGAACAGGTGGAGGGCTGCAACTGGTGCAGCAGGAAAAGGAACTGGGCGTTACTGAGTCACATTCCATCGTGAAGCAGTCATTTGGATTGTCTCTGTCTCGTAATCGTTTAAACGACCCAGTCAGTAGATTAGAATATCACCGACAAGTTGATTTATTTTCAGGAACTTCATCAGTGAGTGAAGCACATCATATAGAATAATGAAAACCTTTCAGCCCCTGTTCCTTATTTAACAGCTCCAAGGTATAGGAAGATGTACTATTAATTATAAAAATGTCAAAATGCTTATGGTCATGTTTTTCATTAAATATTTGTAATTTTTTTTAACATTAATGTGTTCTCCTAATATAGGACAATATTTTATCCTTTGTTGTCCAGAGGCTTCAGGGCTGATACTGCTTTTTAGCTGAGTTTGCATTTTTTTGGGGGGGACGTTACATGTCACATACACATTAATTAATTAACAATATTAATTTATAATGTAGCAGACATGATGGGACAGAAGCAATAAGCAGTAAAGAGATGTCACAAAATGTCTTTTGATTCGGTTTGTAACTGAGAGTTTTCCAGGTAGAGCTGATGAAAAACTGCTGAACATTTAAAACCTGAGACGAGGCGACGCCTCCTGACTGACTGCCAGGCAGCAGCGGCAACATTCAGCCTCAGCAGTCCGATTCTGATTCTGATTCTGATTCTGAATCTGATTCTGAATCTGATTCTGATTTTGATTTTGAATCTGATTCTGATTCTGATTCTGAGGCTGATGCTGATTCTGATTCTGAATCTGATTCTGAATTTGATTCTGATTCTAAACTTTCCTTCAACCAGGTGGGACGACTCAGATCTAGTTCTCATTTTACAACACTGACCTAAGGAAAAGGCAGAATCTGTTATCAAAGTTGTTTATGGCATTTTTATTTTTCATTTTAAATGTTACACACTTTAGTTCTAATTTTCATTGCTTTACCTATGAGTATTTTTCTTATTCAATTATTTGGTCATATTGTGGAAGGCTCTTTCTTGTTCTTTTCATGTAGTTTTTACAAAGCTTGAAAGTCGTTTCTTTTTTGTTCGTATGAATAAAGCTCTGACATATTTTTTCAGGTATGCTACAAACAGAAGTGTGTGTGCATGTGTGTGTGTGTGTGTGTGTGTGTATTTGTACTCGCAGACTAACAATGTCTTTGCTATCAGTAAGTCAAACAGAAAGAAGCCTCTGCTTTCATTTTGTGCACCGATTCTAGAGAAGTTTGGCACAAACACAGAAGAAAACCCGAGGACACAATCAGGACAATCAGGACTCACCAGAACATAATTACACAGGAACCGGAAGTTATGCTTGTCTGAGGAGTTTATCATAAAATTTTGATGCAACAAGAGGAATAAAAAAAACAAACTAATTTCCAGAGAAAAGAAACATCAGATGGCTGCCCAGACATCCATATCCAAACATTCAATTAGATCAGCATTGGATGTTTTTCATGCCTTTGTTGATTTTACTTCACTGATGTTGCTGCAAAGTGTACAAATGTGAAAGAATTTAAGGCTTTTGAAAATGTCTTAAACTAAAAGAGTAAACTGAGTGCAGCAGTTCTGTAGTCGAGGAAACGAGACGGTTGAATTTTATAGGAGGTTTCAGACTCTTATACCGTCTACATACCAAGGGATGAGCAATTTTCATTTTCACTACAGACTTAGAATTAATATTTAATGATGTTTCCAGAACCTTTAAAGAAAACCATCCAATGCATTAAAAAGATCCTCCATCATACTAAACGGTAGGCAGACATTCCTCTGTGCTTCATACCAAACATACCTGCAGTACCTGTTGACAAACCTATGTTCAGTCTAATCTATAGTTCTAGTGGAAGTAGAGTTTAACCAGCTGCATGTTTACATTTGTGATGGTAGAATAGTTCTTTCCCTGGTATGTTTTCCAAACAGCGGGCAGGCAGGTCGAAGGGGGCCTTTTGGTTGCCATGGAGACCCATACCAACCTGCAAGAATGTAGCTCTCATCTTTGTTTACAGATCAGCTGAAATATGAACATTTTCCTTGGTGGAAGTGCCGTCTGACGCTCACCAGGCTCCTCAGAGCTCTGAGCATCAGGTTTTGGTTCAAAGTTGCATTTAATTTGAAAGTTTTTAAAATTGAATTTACATTTTGTTTTGAAATTCACTCCAGACGACACCGAGCCGTTCCTGGACGATGATGTTTAAGATGTGAATCAGACCAGATATGACACCTTAAATGCAAAAGACTCATTCATTTCATAGAGGCATGTGATATGAAGGTCTACGTAAACATTCACACCGGCTCCCTCTGGTGGCAGAGTGAATCAGTACTAGTTAAAAATGTGATTGCAGCAGGGTGTAAAAAAAAAACTAATCTCTGTTCGATTGAGAAAAATACTTTATTGTGTATCAAAATACTGTCTTACAATCACTTTAAAAGCCTTTTTTTATTTTGGACAAAATTCAGTTATTCAGCTTCAAAATACAGATAAAGGCACAAAGCAGAGGTATGCTCTAATGGAGGGTGAAATGCAAAACACAGACTTAAACCGCAGCATCGCCTTTGACTTTAAACCCTTTCGACAAGTTTGAAAACTTCCCTTTTTTTCCCTCCCATCGACTCAGAACTTTTTCTAAACCAAAGAGTTCCCCACTCGGAGCGCACGCTGGTGTCTAACGTAGCCACACAAAGCGTCATCTTCCAGCAGCCGTGTTCAGAGAAAGCTAAATACGTGTTAGCACACCCTTTGATTTCCTGACTACTAAAGGACAGCAGTGGGTAAAACTGGATCACACTAGCAGCAGATTAAAGACGATGACGGATGATCGTAAAAGCCGAGCGAGGGTGAGCTTTGACTGGGCCGCGCCGCGACAGACAGGCTGAGTTTTATACAGACACAGGTCAAAGTAATGTCACTGTAACACAAAAATAATCCAAAAAGGGTCACTTATAAACCTCTGTCCTGTGATTGCTCCTCTAGAAGCTCCTAAACTCAGTTTTCATGTCTGTAAGAGCTCCTCCAGTGTAAACAGTAACCTTCCATCTAAAGCTGGGGATCAAAAGCTGCAACTACAATATTCTGACATTCTGCACTAATTTAAAGTCAACACGTGGCTGAAAGTGTTAAATACTGTGATAGTTTACAGTGATCAAAGGGCCGTCTCCGCCCTCCTCCCCCCTTTTTCTGAAGGAAACAAGCATTCACTGTGTTGCTCTTTAGACTGGATTACAGTGAAGAATAACAAGCAAACTGGCTCACATGAGTTAAACTGCTACCACACAGGGAATCTTAATTTGCAACAATGGGAAGACTTTGGAGCCGTGAGCAGCCACCAGCTGGACGGGACCTCCGGGTCGCTGCGGCGGCCGTTAGACGGTGAGGTGGTAGGGGCTGCCAGGGATGTGCTCGTCGCCCCACTTCACCACCAGGATGTACTCGCCCTTCTCTTTGAGCTGGTAGCTGACGTTGTACATGCGGTTGCCCATGTGCTTCACCAGGATCTCCTCGCAGGGGACCTTCGGACCGTCCACTCCGACCAACAGCATGTTGCGACCTGCAGAATGAAGAGGTTTCAATAAACACTTCGGCCTGGATCTCTGTGGCTTTAAAAAATAAATGAATAAAGGGGAGCATCGTGAGCCATTTGAGTCGGAGCAGACCTCTGGTTCTGATCTGCTCTGCATTCCCAGAACCAAAGACAGAAGCAACATTCAGCTTCTAGGCACCACGAATCTGGAACAAACTTCCAGAAAACTACAAAACACCTGAAACTCTGAGGTTCTTTAAATCTAGATGATTGAATTATAAAGACTTGCCTGCTTTGCTGCAGTCGACACAGAAGTTGTTCTTCTGACCAATAAACGCCTTGGTCAGGCCCGGGCCCTTTGCCGTCACCTTGCTGGCATCTGAATGAGCGGGAGCCGCCTGCTGAGAACTGCTGATGGCGCGGGTCACGGGGTCAACCATGACCGAGGAGGTTTCATGCATGCTGTGGCTGGACACAAGCTTGGAACCTGGAGAACAGAGCAAGTCAGGGCCGGCTGCGGCTCACTTTACCGTTTCAAACCAAAAGCAAAGACCTTGCTTTACCTGTAATCTTTGCCTTAAAGGGGCTTCCCACGATGTGGTAAGGGCCGCCGTATTTGATGGAGATGAGATAGTTTCCAGGGGCCATCGGGGTGTATGTGACCTTGTAACCCTCTGGACACTCCACACAATCCATCTTCACTTTGGAGGGCCCATCGATGGTCACGGCGAGGGCCCCTGGGCCTGCAGTGCTCGTGTTTACCACAAACTCGCATGCAGTTCCTAAAAGCAGTCGGGACAAAAGTGAGTGTGACAATGAAGAGGGGAGGAAAACACAAGGCTTCTTGAAGCTGCACAGTTACTTTAAGAACTCCAGCAAAAGCTACTAGACCCTTTTCACCATGCAGAAAATTAAACACGTCCTTATTTATGATGCAACTTGACATCATAATAACAAAAAACATGCAAAAACAAACTACAGATAAAAGGGTTTCTAATGTTTAGTTCTGAGAAATGAAGCCTTAAAGTGGCCAGCAGGGGGCAAAAAATATAAAACATGAACAAAGGTTGAACGAGGTCTTCTCCCGAGTTCCCCAGAAAACATGCGGGAGGGTGCAGGAATGTAGTCTGCAGCATTTATGGGTCTTGAGTTTGAACCCCTCAGCTGCAAAGGCAGCTGGAAATGGCTAGAAACATTTTGAGATGCTATATTATTGTCTCTGCACTGGAACACAGTGGATTATCAGCACAGAGAAATATCAGACAATTTGTCTCACTGCAGTTTTTTTTTGGAACATTTGCATCTGTAACTGTAGAGCAATAACCACTGGTGTTATTTGGGCCGATGTTTGTGGGACTCAGTTAAACATTTATCTTGCAAATTATTAATACCCAAATTTGTTCCGACTGATTTAGCTTGAGCATCAAATATGTTATTTAACAATATAATTTTGGCTTCAAACAGAAACCATTCAGAAATGCTGTTTAGTGGAAACGGCTTTCAGAACTCCCAGTATGAACCAGCAACAGCAAACCAGGGACAACTGCTAGCAGCTAATTGTGTCTAGTTAAATTTAATTTGTCATCCTCTGTTCAAAGTTTGTAAAGCTGTTGCTAATGTTAACGTCCATTGGCAACACAAGATGATGACAATGCATTTTCTGAATTTTGCATTTTCAAAACAAAGCACTAAGATGCCACCCGAAAGAGGCTGCACAGCAGAATATGTGGAAAAACTGATGCAATGAAATGTTTTTATGCAACGACCAGGTTTCCATTTGGGTCTGAACTTGTAAAAGCCGTTCTGTTGAGCTTCACAGCTACAAACTTTGAAAACTTTCATCTTGAACCCACATTTAAAGAGTACCAATTGTTTCCAATGATCCAAATCCTGTTGCAACGTCATTTTAAAATAACTAAAGACAGAAATGCTTGGAAAAACTGGAATTTACAGGGAGTCATTGTTATAGAACCTATGAACTTGTACTTATGCCAACCTGGATAAAAACTAGTTACACACTCTGCAAAGACGATGTACATGATGGCGGTGCGCTACCTGTGGTGCCTCCCTCCAGTCCCGGTCCGTAGGCGGACACCATGCCCGGATCTCCAGCCTGGCCCGTCTCCCCGACGCGGATTTTAAACGGACTTCCTGGAATGTGACTCCCATTAAACTTGACGTCGATCAGATAGAGGCCGTTCTCTCTGGGGATGAACCGGACTGCGTATTTGTCTGGACAAGGGGAACAGCAGAGCCAAGTCACACGGAGGCTCCCACAGCCCTGCTGGCTCTCTGAAGGATTCTCCTCGGTTACCTTGATCGATCTCCGTGACGCAGCACTGCTCCAGCGCGCCGGAGGGACTGTGGACCTTTGCGTCGATCACACCCTTGGCGCCGTTGAGGCTGACGGCAAACGATGCTGGCTGGTTTACCTTCAACCCTGACTCCTGCTCGACAACAAATAAACTCCAAGACTGAGTCACAAGCTGAGATTACTATCCAAGTCAACAGCTGCTGACAGAAGTTTCATATTTAGCTTACCTGGAGGTCGCTAAGAGGGCTAAAGAGGAAGGCTGTGTAATGAAGAGACAGAAGGTGGAATGGACCCGAGAGAATCAGTGGATCTGGTTCTGAATTTTAGTTCTTTAGCGATGAGAAGGAGCAAAAGAGAACCCATAGAAACATCTGCAGAACCAAACTCTAGATTTTCTAGGATTCTTTTTGAAATCAATGGAATATGAGGTTTGGTAAAGGGTGTGTGTGTGTGTGTGTGTGTGTGTGTGTGTGTGTGTGTGTGAGAGAGATCCAGGAGACAGGAAGGGAAAATAAAACAGCCCGTTTCCAACCTCTTTAACCCTTTAGCGCCCTGCCACAGCTTCAGAGTGGGAAGGCTGTTGGGAGCCTTTAGAATGAGGCACGAGAAACACACACAGTCCTCGAGTTTCCCAGAAGCCCCTGAACTGCCCTCCCATGCAGCATCAGCTCATCATACAGCTTCACCTGTCCACTCTAGTCTCACAGCATCTACTCACTGTTCTCTCCTTTTCTACTCGTCAACTGACATGTTTGATTAGGTCGTTTAAAGCCCCCAAACTAAAACTGCTCCACTTTCCCCCCCCATCTCCTCTGGTTTGATACCCAGATGGACTGAGCTTCAAGCTGCTGCTGCTGCATGGCGGGCAGTGCACTGCGGCCTGGTCTGCATGCACACGGATGTGTGTGTGTCTCTCAGAGCCTCACCTGAAGACTGGCAACAGTGAGGCGGCGGGCGTCGTCCGACGGCGAGGCCACGGGGACGATGAAGGGGCTGTCGGGGATGTGCTCGTCGTTGAAACGGATCGACACCTCATAGTCGCCTGCAGGACGACACAACGGTCAGAGTCACTGAAGCTGGTCGACGGGCAGCAGTCAGTCACTCTTGGGAAGTATTTGTTGGAGTTCAAAATTACTTGAAAAGCACACGTTTCATTGTTCAAACAATTTAGTTTATTCATAAAGGGCTTTTTCATAGTTTTTGAAAGAAATTGATAAAATAATTGTTAGATGGTTTTGCCTTATAAACAGAGCTCCATGTTTAACACCTGTGCATGAAAACCATTTGATTTGTTGCACATGCTCAGTGCGTCTCCTCTCACCCGGCTCCTGAACAATGTAAGACACTCCACTGGAGCCGTCCTTGCGGTCCTCGAAGGTGATCTCCGCCTTGCTCGGCCCCTCCACGGCGATGCTGAGGCCCCCGGCCCCGGCCTCTCTGGTCCAGATGCTGAACTCGGCTAAGGAGCAGCAGAGAGGAGTCAGTTTCACCGTGGGAAAACGTACACTTCTCACACACACACACACACACACAGATTACACCGACCTGGTACTCCAGCCTCTGCCCTCTCCAAGCCTGGCCCACCGGCGCGAACTTTGTGGGCTCCACCCTCACCAAGGGGCCCGACGGTAAACTGGAAGGGGCTGCCGGGCACGTGCATGCCGTTGTACTTGACGCAGACCGTGTGGACGCCCGTCTCGGTGGGGACGAAGCGGATGCAGTAGGTGTTGTTCTCTCCCTCCATGATGTCGGCTTTGTGGACCTGACCTGAGGGGCTGGTCACCTGGGCCGTCATGTCCGCTATGCTGATCTCTGAAAGAAGAGAGGTTGGGGGGTGGAAGGAGGAGGTCAGATCGCCAACAGAACAAGTAGACGTTTGGGTCTTGTGATTTCCCAGCTTCCTGTTTGGGTCACCTGGGATCTTGAGGCTGAGGTCACACTGGCTGCCCACGTTGGCGACAGAAGCGGCTCTCTTCTTCCTGGTGATGCTCTCCTTCATCCTGCCCTCTCCAGTCACCTTCACTGTGAAAGCACTCCCTGTGTGCACAATCCCTTGGTTCAGTAATTCAAAAGCCACGTATTCCTGACCTTTAACCCCTGACTGTTTAATGGCGAGCACCTGGCACATGTTGGTCGGCAAATTTGATGTTGATGATGTAATTTCCTGGTTCTGTGGGGCAGTAGGTGACCTTGCATGTGCCATCCTCCTGATCCTCGGTGTTGATGTCCACTTTGCTGGGTCCCTCGATGGAAAGGCTCAAGCCACCGTATCCTAGCAACAATAGGCAGAAGTTAATATTCAATTTCCTTGTTTTTTTCAGATGGAATAATTATGTCAAAATCTCCTCCGGGCGTTTACCCGCATCACGAGTGTCGATGATGAACTCTGCTGGCTCGAAGGTCCTGGCTTCGCTCAGGCCCTGCCCGCTCACACGCACACGGCTGGCGTCGCCGATCTCCGATTGGCTGATCATCACAGAGATGGGGCTGTTGGCGATGTGGCGGCCATTCTTCTTGATGTTCACCAGGTGCTCGCCGATCTCCTTCGGCACGAACGAGACGCCTGACGGAAGCGGCGACGGTTAAAGCGTCGATCGCATTCCTCCAAAGAAATCACCAGTGGAGCGATCGGCGGCGGACTCACCAACATGGCCGTTTCGCAAGATCTTCAGCAGGCAGGGTTCCTCGCGACCCGAGGGCGTGGTGAGGGAGGCGGTCAGCTGGCTGATGTCCAGCTCGCCGATGTCCAGAGGGATGTCAGCAGCCGACCCAACCTTCAGGTGGGACATCCGCATGGAGTCGTCCCCTGGAGACGAGGACAGGCTGATTAGAACAAACCCTAAACGTCTGGACGCCCACGATAGAGTGATAAATGCAGCAACTATTATATTTGTCAGCAGTATGTATAAAGTCTTTATTACATAGTGTTCCCATTCCTGCTGCCGTGGTTCATGAATTCATGTGATCCATTATCCTCGTAACTAATGTCAGTGGGCGGGGCTAATAAACCAGTTAAGATGTTTATTCTGGAAAAGACTTCCAGGGCATTTTGACCAGTCAAATGTCATTTAACAGCAACGTCTTAAAATCATTTTACTGCGCAATGAAGCAAATAAACCACAGAATAAAATACTAGAAGGTCAATTTCCTGTTTTCTTTTCATTTGCAAAGAACTTCAATAATCTGAAGGTTTTCTTTCTAGTTCTTGTTTTCCTGAAAAAGAAAAACAAGAACTGATGATGAGAATAAAGGAGAGAATTGTTTTCAGTCCAGCATCTGGCTCTTCTCTTTTCGCTACTTTATAGTTCAGTAAGCCATTTAACTCTGACCTATGAGTCATTCAAGTACACACCTATTCACAGCACTTAAAAACATACGAAAAAAACTTTCAAACACCTACACTTTCATTGAAGAGCTCACAAAAACACATTGTTTATAAAAATATTCAGCATAATTTCCAGTAAAAAACCTGGAAATTAAGATACAATTAAGATAAAGCAAACATTGACACGTGTTCAGAAACTGTCTTCATATAGTAAGAACTCTTCTCAAAGAAATACCCCTGAAGGCAGAGATAAAACACTAATTTGTTAAATGCTCCTGCCAAACGCCAGCAGTCATGAAGTGCGATCTGAAAGGTTGAAATGAAAATGTGGGACATGAGCACCAACTTGACTGCCGGGTCAAAAACGCAGCCTTACCAGTGATTCTGGCAGAGAAGGGGCTTCCTGGGATGTGCTTGTCGTTATATTTGACCAGGATGCTGTAGTCCCCGGGCAGGACAGGGAGGTAGGACACTGTGCAGGTCCCGTCCTGGTTGTCCATGCAGCTGATGTCTGCTTTGGATGGCCCCTCGATGGCCAGAGAAAGACCACCTGCGTTGGTAGACAGCAACGCACAAAGTTGTATTTTTGTTTCTGCAAGATTCATTCTCAAACACAATCAAAATCCTGACTATTTATCAGGTTTCTGCACAAAAGCGAAGAATTTGACTTCAGTTCCACCTGCAGTCGATGTGCAGACAGTTACATATACATTGTGGAGGGAAAAAAAAAGGTATGCACATGTATGTGTAGGTTTTACGTACACATGATCAGCTTGAATTTAACGTTTGTGTGAACACAGAAGTTGGTGTTATTTCTGCATACCCTCTCCAGCGTCTTTAGTGTCAACAGTGAAGACGGCAGGTTTGTTCACGGTTCCATGGATAAGACCAGGGCCGTAGGCACTGACATTCCCGCTGTTCATGTAGTCCACAAAGAACTGCAGGGGGCTTCCTGTTGATGGAAAACAGAGAAAGGCATGAAAAACAGCCATTTTTGATGTACTGCAGTAGCTGCAGGTACTTCAGAACTTTGATGTACCGGGGATGTGGATGCCATCATATTTAATGTCCATCTCATGCAGACCGGCCTCTGTGGGACCGTACTTCACAGTTACGGTGCCGTCCTTGTTGTCGGTGATGTCGGGTTTGGCCACCTTGCCTGATGGCATTCGGACTTCACCTTCAAAAACAAAATAGAGTCATATGTTGTAACTAGTGGTTTAGTACTCTACACTTCTTTGAGAGTTTGTCTCATCTTGTGCCCCATCTTGTCTGGGTCTTTGACATTGAGGGGTATGGATTTTCACAAGACCACGACCGTGGAAATATCACCAAATAGCCAGAATAATGTCTGGTTTATTTAACGTTCTTGCTCTCATTGGTTGTAAATTCATCAACAACATGACTCCTTCCTACATATGTATTTTGTTACTGCAGTCAACAATCCACACCCCAAATAACCCCAAGAACCAACAGTCTTGGTTCTGTCTCTGCCTTAACAGTCTGGTACTGATTTGGTCTTGGGTTAGTTGGTCTCGACTATCACTATCGTAACGATGAGATTTAAACTTTATGCATTACCTGTGATCTCTCCCTTCTGAATGGTGAATGGGATGACCAGGTCAAACGGTCTGAGTCCCGTCACGTCCAGGCCATTCATCCCAACTGGTCTGTCTGTCGCCTGAAAGACAGAACGGAAATTAAAGGACTGCGGACTTTATGCCGCACGTCTCTGCTAAGCCATGTTGCACACCATCAGCACAATGCAAGACAAGACAGGTAAAGCTTCCAAACACCAATGCAGGGATGAGACGACATGGAATGAAATGACAAATGAGGATTATGGTCAAGACGATGGCACCAGCACAAACTGCGAGAACAAAACGAGTGGGTCAGAGACGAGAGGAAGATGGTTCTCTTGAAAAATCGCTTTGTTTCTTAAGCGATTTCCACATGAAGCAGTTAACAACAGAGCTGCACAATTATTTAATAAAAATATCTGAGGGAAATGTAAAGCTCTCCCACAATGAGGATGCAATATTGTAAAGCTCAGCTGCACTGTTTATGTGTTGGAGGATGGATTCAGTTTTTCACATGAAGGGAACAAAGTGATAAGAAAAAGGCATCAGTATGAATGAAACACCTGCAAAGAGAGACAGACGCCGAGTCTGATGAAGTGAGGCAGTGTGGGATGAAAACGATGACATGGAAGCATGACAACTGGGGCAAAAACAAATAATAATAATAATAAGGCAGCTAAACACAAATGGAGCTCAAGACCAGCTTGATGTTTGTTAGGTACCCAGGGCTGTTGAGTGTAGTATTGGGGCATTTGTCTCTGCTGCATGAGCTGGTCTGATGGTCCTTCCAGAGCCTGGGAGCGTAGGGAGGTGGTGAAGAGAAGGCACAAAAGATGAAGGAGTGAAGTGTGAAACAAAATGATTTAGGGAACACTCATACTGCCAGAAGACTTTCTAAATAATGACTTTGTAAAGAAAGGCACAAGCATCATTGCTTTGTTCTGCTGAAGGACCTGGGACATCTGGAGCAGAAGCAGAGATACTTCAAATGCAAACTTTGTGCTAATCTATTCTGAAGAAACTGAAGTAAAGCCAGAAGGTCAACTGGCTTGAGAGCCCAGAGATTTGTCTCTACAAATATCAGATACAAGGTTTTTAACATGTAAAGTTCTCCAGTTTCATTCTGGTTCTGATCATTTTAAAATCAACTCATCTTTAGCAATCTTAAGCCAAACATGTAAGAAAAGCAGGCGGGCGCGACTGCAGCTTATGCAACTCACCGTAACTTGGAACGGACTGTTGGGAATGTGCTCCCCTCCGAAACGGACACATATTACATACTCTCCGGGTTGCGGTGCGGTGTAGAAGATGTCAAAGGTGCCGTCCTCGTTTTCGACGACGTCCACGTCGAGCTCCGCCCCTTCGGGCGTGCACACGCTGCACGTCACCTTGCCTTTCCCAGCAGCCTTGGCGTCAACTGTAATGACTGTCTGTTCACCGATCTGAATAGTTGGACCAACACCAGCGCCTTAGGAGAACAAAAACATACATAATGTGATTTGTTGTGACAGTCTGATATGTAGATAAGTATGGAGGACTGAACATGCCAAATACCCCAAATCAAGCCAGTTTAAGTGGATTACATTTGTTGATATATCATTAAATGCATCCAGATATAGATTGAAACTATTTTGTCATTTTGGCTCTTCAAATTGCTGGAGTTCACATTTTGGATTAATGGGCTTCATTCATTTTTATCTATTTATTTATTTTTTTGCATTTCCGTACATTTTCCTCATGAAGCAGTGGAAAATGTATGGAAGCAAGTTTTCTCAGAATGTGCACTTGGAATAATGTGTAGCCATCTTACAAAAAAACAAACTTTTTTGTGATGTTATCTACAAAAAAAACACCACACAAACTCAATGAGATGTTGTTCTTTAAAGGTTAAGATAATTTCACTTAAGTTCTGTCAAAGGTGGTAAATTGTAAAAAGGAAAAAAATTTTTTATCTTGACTATACACTCCAAAAAATATATATTTTTAAACAAAATTGTAAGATTGGACTAAAATATGTGAATACTTTATGTAGCACATTACATGCTACATAGTTAAGACATCTTTATTTTGATGAGCATTTTTAGTTTTGGCAGGTTCATCCCTCCATACAGCTTCCCAAGTTTACCGTCATAAAAACACATTGCATGCACATTCCACAACCATGAGGCCAGGTTAAAGTTGGGTCAGATCTAGTCATGTTATTCAAGTCTCATGTAACTTTGTAACCAACTAGTTAAAAAGGTTCAATTTAATCTACAACTACAACTAGATTAGCTAAAAGAGCCATTCCACCATGCCATCCTATTGACGCTGTTAGTCCTTTAGTCCGTCCAATAAAAACATGAGTCAGGAAGTGTTACGAGAGAAGTAAATGAGTTTGAAAGAAATGAATAAATGAAGCACAGGATGGGACATTCTGTAAAGGTTTGGTACCACTAATTCTCCATGCGAAAAGAACAGAAAAACAACAAAAACAACAGAGAGAGAGAGCAATTCTTCTGTTACGAATCTTTCACAGGGCTTACCTAAACCGTGACCGCCGATTGAGACTGATAAAAGGAACGGTGAGAAGCAGGGGAGCAAGATAAAAGAAAAAAGGTGACAAATAAAAGACAGTCAGATAAGGATGTGGGGGTGCTGGGTGGCAGTAACTGTGCTCCAGACAGTTGGCTGAAGAACGGTGGTGGTGAAGTGCATGTGTGTGTTTCTGGGGGAAGAGTCAGGGGGGGGGGAGTATAGGTGAGGTGCAACTGAGGAGCACAGCGTGAGCAACATGACATACCAATGCACAGAAAAATGAGACCTGAGCAGCAAATAAACACTGATGGACATGTTGAAAGGGAGAGCTCAGTGCAACGCAGCTGGAGAAAACAAAGGCAATCACACAAACACAAGCAAATGAACACATTAAGTTCCTTCATCTGTCAGATTCAAAACATCTGCAGTCACACTGCTGTTAGTGCAAATAAAGACTCGTCAATATTTGCGGGACAGTGAGATGACTGCATTACATTTACAGTTGATTTTTTTTTTTTGGAAAATGTTTTTTAAGATTTTGATACAATTTGAAGTTTTCTTATTAATTTGCTTGTGTTTCATGTATTTGTACAGGTGTAGACAGCAGGATCTTCTCTACCGTACAAATGTTTCACGTTTGAAATTGATAAATTTTTATACTTTTGACAAATGGTGTCAAAGACATTTGCAGTCAATTGAAAAGCAAAGAAAAGATTTTTCACTACGACTTTAAAAAAAACCACTCTGTATTCAAAGAACCATGTTTGCAGTTAAATGAAGCAAAAAGACTGAAATGAATGTGTCCATTCTGATTCTGTTTTTTTTTTTCTTTCCTAAATTAAGTAAAGTCAGTAAAATGCATAGGACACGCACACACACAAAAAAAAGAAAGAAAAATGGTCATTTGACCTTCAGTATATATGAAGCAAACTAAAGCAAAATAACTTTGATTCCAACTCTAGAATACAAAGTTTCTATAAATCCGGGTGTGAGCGTAAAGAGGCTGACCTGTGACGGTGCACTTGCTGGCGTCTCCGGTGGGGAGAGCTCTGATACGGTACGGCGAATAAGGAATCTCATCCCCTCCGTATTTGATTAGGATGGTGTATCTGCCCGTCATGTCTGGTACATACGACACCAGGTAGGTCCCATCGTGGTTGTCACGGATCTTTGCCTTCTTAGGCTTCCCCTCTGGGTCCTGCAGAAACACAAGGGCTTAAATGCTCAAAAACTGCACCAAATGATCAGCTTTCATGCTTTCTGTCTGACTGCATAAACCATGTAAAGATCGCAGACTCAAAAATATGATCAATTTTCAAATAATCAAATTTGCTCAAGCAGGATCCAAAAATATTGCAAATAAAGTTCACACTGTCATTTGTCTTCTCTTTAAATAACGGTGACCTTACATATTCCCTGTTGGGCCACTCTTATCCGTCTAATTTTAAAATCTACCTTCATCATTGTCTTTTTCACCTTAAATTACATTATGCAGGACTCATTTCGAGAAATTCGGAGGTGTATGTCAGAAATCAGAAGCCTGACTCACTGTGATCTGCACCGCCAGCAGTCCCTCGCCTGCGTCTTTGGCGTCAATGGTGAACTCGACAGGCAGAGAGGCGGGCACGCCCGTGGTGTTGAGGCCGGGTCCGCTGGCACGCACCTTGCTGGCATCGTGGGTCGGGAGGACCTTCACCTTGTAAGGGCTGCAAGAGGCAGACAGGAAGTGCAGTTTGAACAGAAAGCAAGAATTTCCACTGAAAGGTTGGGGAGAAATTGAGAGCGATTTTTCAACGTGCCATTTATTTTGTATTGCAAATTAGGTCAAAATTACAATTTCTTCACAAATCCCCTAATTAGTAAAAAATTTAATTATTTCTCTATGAAGGCCTCCGAGGTTTGTTAGAGAACATCAGACTGACTCTTCAGAAATTAAGAACCTGACAATAGAACCTTTTGTTAGGCTTTAAAAAGAAAAAAAAAGACATATACTTAATTAGAAATGGAAAGAACACATTGTATGAAAAAGTAGTTTGGAACAAAATATCAAAAAGTGGACAAAATGTTAAAACTAAAAGATGATTAGCCTCATTTTGTTGGAGAATGCTTTCACAATAGGTCATAACACAACAAACAATTAAAAAATAAACCATGAATTATTAAAAGTTATTAAGAGACATTACAGGGTCTTAGGAGCTTTTACAGCTTCCAGACGCCAGTAAAGAAAGTTATCATGATAACATAATAAATGCCTACCAATAATAATTACTGCTGAGTTTTACCTGCGTGGGATCTCCTCATCAGCATACAAGACATTGATAGAGTAGGGTCCCTCTCTGGTGGGAACATAGTTGACTGTGTGAGTCTGGTCTCCATTATCCACCACCTCAACAGGCTCCACCACCCCTGCAAGAAACGGCGATGAGATCATCGTTTCTACATTTTGCTCCTGCAAACGTAAATGGAATATTCCCTGAATAAAGTCTTTTGCTACAACTAATGGCGGATCCCGTTGAGGTTTGTCTCAACAATCAAGAACACTCGTCACCTTTGGGTCCTTGAACGCGGACCTGCAGAGGGGCCACCCCAGCTTTGGAGGCGTCCACTGTGAACTCCTGAGGGATGTTGGCTCTGACGTTGCTGCCGAGGCCAGGACCCTGACACTTCACCTTAGTGCTGTCCACAGTGTCGCTGACTGGAACGGAGAAGGGGCTTCCTGCTCAGACAAAAGTTACAGTTTATTTTTTTAAATGTAGTAAAACATTACTAAATTACTAGATTAGTATTTTCTTTTGATTCTCATATATTCAATCTCAAGGTGTTGGAGACAATCTCCTCCACAAGGTGTTGTAGTTGTGGGTCACCTTTGATTGGCTGTCCTCCATAGGTGATGTTGAGGTTGTATGTTCCAGGCTCATAGGGAATGTACTCCACACTACAGCTGCCATCTTTGTTGTCAGTGCAGGACATTTTGGCCTCTGATGGACCTTCCATTGCCAGACCAAGACCTCCAGTTCCGGCTCCTCTGCAGAAGGAACATGGCGTTATAACAATGAAGAGAAGGAGCCACTCCGCCGGATGAGCCAACCTGAACTTTTTCCGTACCGGGTTTCAACCATGAACTTGTTCGGCTTGTTGGTGATGCCGCTCTTCAGGCCAGGACCGTGCACACGGACACGAGCCGGATCGCAGCCCTCGGTGACCGCCACACGGAATGGACTGTTGGGCACCGGAGAGCCATCGTAGCAGACCTCCACGCTGTGAGGGCCTGAACACACACAGAGTTACAATCCTGACCAGCCAGTAGGTATCGACACCGGCGAATGTTCATGTGGTGATGTTTAAACCCACCCTCCTCGTAGGGAGTGTACTCCACGGCGTACATGCCGTCGCCGTGGTCTGTGATCACGGCATCCGGGCAGCTGCCGGATGGACTGCTGATCCGAGTTTTGATGTGGTCGCCTCCGTTCTGTGTGAGAGCACGAGCATCCACGGTGAAGTCTGTGGTCGCGTCACGGAATACACCTAAAAACACACAACATAGAGTTGTCATAGCATGTGCAGATGGAGCTAATTTAAATTATGATTGATTCAGATGACAAAGATTATCAGGTTTACAGTTTCAGATCTTTACATGATGTTCATTTAACAAATCGGTATCCAACAAGTAAAAATGGGCGTGTGTGTGTTTGGTCATGCGACAGTGACAGTGATGCAATGCTCGATTTTGTGCTGTTTAACCAAAGAAGCAAGGTGGCCATTTTTAAAATATATACAATATAAAAAATATCTCTAAATATTTGTTATTGGCCATAACAGGAGTATTAATATTGCCACAAGTTAATATCAGTGCATCCCTACTATATGGCTACATCTGTCTCCTGGAAGTTGATTGTTCAAGTGCATGGCTCGGTTACCTTTGCCTTCCACTCCTGGTCCAAACACACGGACTCCACTGGCATCGATGGCCGGCTCCACGTTAAGGCGGGCAGGGAAGTTTGGCACGTCCTGGCCCCCGTAGCGTATGGTGAGCGTGTAGGAGCCCGGGTAGAGCGGGATGTAAGTGATGGTGTAGGTTCCATCTCCGTTGTCCTGGATGTGAACCTCGGCCTCGGTGCCGCTGTCCGAGATGATCTCGATGGTGAGCTCAGCCGGACCAGCATTGGTGCAGTCCACTACAAACTCTCCGGTCTCCCCGACCTTGGCCCGCTCCAGGCCTGGGCCAGAGCAGCGCACCTACACACAGAAGGAGGCAGAGTTAAATGACTGATTCTTTATAAGGACATGAAATCATGCTGACAAGATCCATGAAGGCCTAGGAGGAGGGAGGCTGAGTCTGCTGACCTTGGACGGGTCAGTAGGGGGGTAAGCTGTAGGAGTGTAAGGTGATCCAGGGATGGGCACTCCATCGTAGGTCAGTTCCACCTGGTATGGCCCTGCCTCACGAGGGATGAACTTCACCTGACTGGTCTCTGGGCTCAACCCTGGCTCAACCTGGAACAAAATGAAAGAAAAAGTGTTTCAGTACTTTAGTTTTTAAGAGATTGACAGTCTAGAAATCAGAGAATTTGGACTAGAAAAAAAGTCTAAAGTTAATCTGACCTTACAAGTGACCGGTTTCCCTGACGGTCCGGTAACCTTGGCGGCAACTTTGCCCTGACCGCCAGCACCCTTCGATTTGACAGTCACCTCCTGGTCTTTGCCGACGGTCATTTCTGTAGTGACACAAAAAGCATTCTTGGCTCAGGTGAAAAGCAGGGAAGAGTCTGTAGCAACAGACCCTTAAAATTTGATAACCAAGGCAGGAAAAAATTCAAGTTTTAAATAATTTTTTCCCTCACCTTTATTCATAGTTTAATCATTTTTACATTCATTTAGCAGAAGTGCTGGATTATTCAACACAAACATGACTGAAGGATTGAACGTACTGTCTCCTAGTCCAGTGACGTTGACCTTGCTCAGGTCCAGAGTCGGAGCCACAGCAACATTGAAGGGACTCTTGGGAATATGATCTCCGCCGTAAGTCACAGCAACTCCCAGAGGTCCCTGATGGAGAGACGAGAGCAAAGATGATGAAATTTACGTCACTTTCCCCTGAACA